>LR738711.1:315900051-315990757 GCA_902687465.1 Secale cereale | reverse complement strand
GGAAGAGGAATCAAGTGCTGTTCAAGAAAGAGAAGCCTTACCGAGAAGCAAGCAATATATGAAAGCTAAGTTATTAGAATTTGATCAGTTCAAATTTTTAATTTTAAGTTGTTTTCCTTGAACAATCACACTTTGTATGGAAAACCTGTGCGCGGAGGAACCTACCCGTAGCTGGCCGCACCCTTGTCTTGTTTCCGAGTACGCTCAACGATTTAAGTGAGCTGCGACAAGTGTCGCGCCCTTACTTCGTTTTCGAGTTCGCTCAGCAAGCTAAGTGCGTTGCGACTAGCTGCGGCAAGGTTGCTTGCCAGTAAGACCTTGGCCAGCAGGCTGCTCAGAGTCCAGCACTCAGCGCTCGCGGCAAAGGACCCTTGCCGGCAAGCTCCCTGGAGGCGTAGGGTGAAAAACATACAATGTAGATGACCAAGACAAGGAAGATAACATTGCACTGATTGATCAAAATAAGATAAATATCTTACAAAGGATAACTTGTCGCAATGATTAATGAGTTCATAACACCCTATGCAGCAACAAAAAGAGATAAAGATAAAGGAGGCCTAATCTACGCGGTCGCCCTCGACCCTGGAGATCTTGTTCACTTTGGCGATGATGTGGGCGACCTGCTCCTTCAGCGCCTCCATGTTCGCGTCGGCCGGCAAGCTGCGGAGAACGTTGGTGAGGTTTATGCCGGGATTGCGGTATACAATCTTCGTCAGCACACGCTCCAAGGTTCCCGTGCAGAGCCGGCGTGACTCCTCGGCCAGTTGCGCGGGGATCTTCTTCCGAAGATCTGCAAGAGCCGGCGCGATCCCCCTGAAGAAGAGGCTGAGCTTGGCGCTGTGAGGGAGGTTTGGGTCCGGAGAGTAGATGAGGTGCTCCAACTTCAGCGCCAGCAGCTCCTGGTCGATGTTGGATGCAGAAGACACCAGGTCCTCGGTCCACACCTCGACGGTCCGGCGGAAGTTCTCGGCCGCAGTGTTGGCGCTCTCCACCAAGCTTCGCTCCTTGCGGAGCTCCTCCTTTAGCTTGGTTTCCCGGTCCCGGACGGCGTCGAGCGAGTCCTTCAACGTGGAAACCTTCAGCTCCAGGTCCTCGATGGAGTCCTTGGCGGCCTTCAGCTCGTCGCCCTGCTTGGAGAGACGCACCTGGAGTTCGGAGTTGGTGTGGGCGTCCTTCTCACGCTCTGTGTTGAGCGCGGTGACCCTCTCCACGCTCGCCTTCAATGACTCCTCCAGCTGCGCGACCTTGGCGGCAAGGTCCTCCTTGGCGGTCTCCGCGGCAGCCGCGGCGGCTTTCGCCTCCTTAAGTTCTCCGCCAAGGGCCTGCTCCCGAGCGGCAAGGTCATCCTCGTGGGAGTCGAGGTTGACCTTCCACTGGGCGAGCTCTCCTTCTCGCCGGGACAACTCCACCCCGGCAAGCCGCTGCTGCTCTTCGGCTTCAGCCTTCTCCAGCAACCATTCCTGGTACTCCCCGGCGAGCCTCTCGCTCTCCTCCGCCACGTCGCGGAGGGAAGCCTAGTTGGCGGCGCGGAGCTCCGCCGCGCGCTTCTCCATCTCGACGGCGGCCTTGGCGGCAAGGGCCTCCCGAGAAGCTAGCTTCGCCTGCCTGGCCCAGTAAAGGGCCAGGAGCTGATGAAGCAGCTTCTTCTCCTCGGGCCCTTCGCTTCCGCCGGGCGCCTCGACGATCTTCAGGCCCGCGGAGGCGAGGACCTCTCCATCAAAGGCCTCGCCTTCCGCGGGGGCTCGCGAAGAAGAACCCCACGGCACCTGGATGAAGACGCCGTTGGGAGCTTCAAGATAGTAGCCCGCCTGCTCCTTTTCGGCGGAGGGGTCGGCGGCCGGTGCAGCACTTGATGCTCCTGCCGCCTCCGGGCCGGCGGTGCGGTCGCCGTCCCCCTCCCCGGCCGCTGCGTCTGCAGCCGGAGCAGTCTCCTCCGCAGCCGGCTCGGCGGCTCCTGCCGTGCCCTCAGCGGCAGGGGCATCACCGCCGCCGCCCTGCGCGCCCTCCTCCTCGATGACGATGACTTCTGTCTCCATCTGCTCGGGGGGAGGAGGATCTAGAAGAAGAAGAAAAAGCAAAAGAAGTTCAGGCAAATATCCAAAAAGAGACGAGTCCAAGAAGACAAAGTTACGGAAATTACCTTGACGGACGTCGTCAGCGGCGGGCTCCCTCGCCGGGGAGCTCTGCCTTGGCGGAGTGGCCGCCCTCGCCGGGCTGCTCGCCCTTGGCGGGGTACTCGCCCTTGGCGGAGTACCCGCCCTTGGCGGAGTGCTCTCTCTCGCCGGGGAATTCGGCCTTGGCGGGGACGGCGGGGCCAGCGGCTCCTCGGGAGCGACCTCCGGACGCTCCTGCTGTTGTGGCTCCCCCTCTGCACAAGGCAATCAAAACAAGACAAAACTATCAGGATATTAGCGCAAGGACAAATCCTCAAGCGCGCCCGACGAGCGGAAGTACAGAACCCAGACTTACGCTGGGGGCTGCGCTGGGGGCTGCTCCTCGGAGCAGCGCTCGGGTCCGGCAGGCTTGGCTCCGGCACGTCCCCAGTCGCCGCGATGGGCGAGTCGTCCGCGACCTCGACCACGGGCACCTTGGCTTTCTTCGCCACTCGCTGGGCCAAGGTCCTGAAATCAAAGCAAAAGCAAGATTAGCATCAACAAGAATCAAGATAGTGTTGAAGAAGATGCAAAAACCTCAAGTCCTTACTCCTGTTCCTCCTCGTCGTCGTCGTCGCTCAGGGCGGAGAAGTCAAACTCCACCTGAGGCGCGTCCGCGCGGGGAGCAGGAGGCGAAGACTCCCTCGGGCGCTTGGCGGTCCCTGGGGCTGGGGGCTGCGAAGACCCAGCCCCTGTGGTAGCCGAGGCCCGGGGAGCGGGCGGAGCCGCCGCTCCGCTCCGTGAAGACTCCCTTCCGCTCGGCGCTGACTTGCGGGGCGCCTCTGCCGTGGCCTGCTTGCGGGACGCCTCTGCCGCGGCCTGCGTGCGGGCCGCCTCCGCCGTGGTTGGTGCGCCTGGCGCCCCCGTCGCGGCTTGGCTCCCCCGGGTAGCTCGCGCCGCCCGGCGAGCTGGTTGTTGCCGGGGCGCCTGCGCCCTCGTCCCTGTCGCCGTCTTGCGGAGACGCTTAAGCGGAGAGCGCCTAGGGCTTGCCCGAGGCGGGGAGGTCTCCGATGACGAGGAGAGGTCGTCGGCGTAGAGCCCAAGGGACCCGTCGGATTCCTCGTCGGCCCCGGCGTCCTCCTCCTCCTCCTCCTCCTCGGCAGGCTTGCTGGGCCCAGCGCCCTGCGCTGTGGCCGCTCTCTCTCCGGCGCCTCCGCTCCCTCCGGCGCCTCCGCTCCCTGCGGCGCCTCTGTTTCCTCCGGCGGCGTTGCCCCTCGCCGCGGCCTCGGTCAGAATCCCGGGGATCCCGGAGTTCCTCAGGGAAGGGACCCCGGCGAGCTCGTCGGGAGGAAGCTTCAGTAGCCTGCGGATCTCCGCCTCCTCTGCTTGGCAGGACGCTTCCGCAGCCTCTGCCTCCTCGGGCGAGAAGCCGAATTCCCCTGCCGCTGCGGCTACAGCGGCTTCTTCAACCCGAGAAGCTATGTACGCTATCTCCTTGTCGGTGGTGTCCCATGTCAGCTCCCGGACCTCGTCCTTGTTCTTCGCCACCTCCACCAGGTTGTCGAAGAAGTTCAAGACGATGTCTGCCTTGGGCGGAATCCACGTGCGGTCGACGCCGTGCGAGTCACACGCGGGCATCATGGCGCGAAGGGAATCCCGGGCCGTGCTGTTGCAGAGAGGCACCACTCCCTGGGGACCCCTGAACCATTCTGGGTGGGCCGGGTCATGCTTAAATAGTTCCCGGACCATCCCCTTCAGCTCCAGCGACGTGAAGTTGAAGTTGAGCCCGGGGCGCAGCCTCATTATGTCCGCCGAGTTGCCGTAATCCCAGGCTGGCCTCTTCCTATCTTGAAGGGGGGCGATGCGGCGGCGGAGGAAATCTGTGCCCACTTCTCCGATAGACAATCTTGCTACCCGGAGACGAAGAATCCTGATGAGGGCGACGTCGAGCTTGCTGTCGTCCGGATCCAGCTCGCTCCAGTCCCTGCCGCGCACGATAGGTGTTGTGCGCGGCGCGGTGAAAGATTGCGGCTGATCCTCGACAATCCAACACCAGTCTGCACGCCACTCCTCGCACTTGCCGCGGAGCTCCCCCGGCAAGTAGGACTCCTTCTTGTTCAGACGAAAGACCCAAGATATCCCTCCGGAGAGGGGGGCGCCGGCCTCTGCTCTAGGGGTAAAGAAGTGCCTAAACAATGCTACGTTCGGATATATCCCAATATAGTTTTCGCACATATGTGCGAAAACAGCCATCGTGAGGATGGCGTTGGGGGTGAAGTCAAGAAGATGGAGGCCGTAGGTGTGCATTATATCACAGAAAAATTCGGAAAAAGGGGGACAGAGACCGCAGTGGAAGAAAGCTGCGAAGAAGAAGTACCCGCCGGGGTAGTTGTCCTTGGCGGCGGCCGGATAGGCTCGGGTGCGGGGATGCGCCTTGGTCTTCTTGGCCCAGAACAAGTAGTACTTGTTCCAGAGCTCCCGCGCGCTGAGCCTCGGCGAGAAGACGAGGTTCCGCTTCCGCAACAAGGTAAGCCTCGCCGCTTGCTCCGATTTCTCCTTCTTGGTCTTCTCCACCTTCGCCTTCTCGGTCTTCGGGGCCATGGCGGAGGCGGCAAGGGAAGGGGGACGAAGAGTCCGGCGGCGCCGCAGATGCGGACAGCGGCGAAGGAGGTGTGGAGGCGGAGCGCAAAGGGGATCTCTGGAGATGGAAGAAGAGGCAATGAAGGCGTAGGAGGGGAACCGCTCCTGCTTCCTCTGCTTTTATGGGGAAGTGGGGGGCGTTTCGCTATTTCCATTAAAAGAACGTGGCCACGTCCCATCCCACGACGCCGCAATCAACGCGTGCCGTTACGGGGGGACGCGGCGGATGCGGAAGTGGATTCGGCGCGCCGTGGGCCGCGCGTACCCGTGCACTGTTTTGGGCCTGGCCCAACAGCGCTCGACACCGTGTGTGGCCCAGGCCCGGGCGCTCCTGTCGGTGTACTAAGGTAGGGGTACCTCAGTACCCCAACTTGTGCACGGGCAGTAGCAGCTTCCCGCGGCAGGGTCGACCACGTGCTCGCCGGAGACCTTCCTGCTCCATATAAAACCATTCAAAAACAAAGTATACAAGACAGAAGATCGAGACCCCGGCAAGTGGAGCTTGCCGAGAGGGCCGTTTCAGGCTCAAGGTTATCTCACTCACGCAAGGCCCTGGCAAGAGGAGCTTGCCAGGAAGACTAGAAGATTCCATTACAGAAGACATGCCTCGGCGCTACGTGCGCCCCGGCAGGGTCCGGGGAGCGACAAGCTTCAGAGCCCGGCAAGCTCCCGGGCCCGGCAAGGTCAAGACCCCGGCAAGGTGCTTGCCGGGGAGAGTTGTGCTGTGTGCCCGCGCTCCAGGCCATCGAACCACGCGTCGCACTGGGGCCATTCCAGGGACGTGTGGCAGATGGCTGTGCAGCCTGGGGGACACGGTGGCACTCCACGGTGGTGAAGCCATCGCCGTGGCAAACGGAGACGCAAGGGCGGGCGCTTTTGGGGTCGACGGCGACGGGCATTAAATGCTCTTGTCCCCCACTGTCAAAGTAGGTAGCGACCACTGTTCATCCACTGTAGCTCCACTATTCCCGCACTGTTACAACTACCACCTCTTTTACATTTTTACCCTTTCTCCTACGTTGACACCTGTCGGTGACCCCTTGCACTATAAAAGGAGGCCCATGCACAATGTAGAGGGGGTTCGGAACCTAGATCGCTCATACGCTCAGTGTAGCTAGTTCTTCAAGCTCCCGAGCTCTCCAACTCAATACAAACTAAGCAGGAGTAGGGTTTTACGCGTCCATCGCGGCCCGAACCTGGGTAAACTGCCCGCGTGCTCACTACGATCTGCTCTTTGTGCTCCCTCCGCCCTCTTACCGCACGAACAAGGGGCTCCGGTCCCATATGTGCTCGTGGTGGACAGTTTCCCCCGACATTTGCCGAGAATCAATGGTGCCCCGGTGTTTGAAATTCATTCCCATTTCTTGCATGGGACCTAAGCATGCACCCAAGGACACATATTTGTGTTTTCAACCAATTTATATGCACTGGAGCATGTTCATGTAGTTCAAATTTGAATTATGCACATAAAATGCATGGAAAACTCAGTTAATGCATAAAAATGTCCAAACAAACCCCGAAAAATCATAAATAAAATCACACAACACTACTGTTAATCTATGTTGACATGAGAAAAAAAATGGATATTGTTTTGTCCCCAAAGGTGGGATGTTCCCTACCGAAAACCATCATGCTTGTTTCGAGAAGCTCTGGTTTGTCAGAAGCATATACCCAAACCTCCCCCAAATGGCACTAAATTTGTACCATGGCATGTTGGTGCCGCTCCATGATAGCATGCCAAGTTTCATGAATGTCATACTAGTTTTGGATTTACTAGAATTTAAAAACCAGGCATCTCAATGTTTTGCCGGCAATCAACGGTGCCCCGGTGTTTGAAATTCATTCCCATTTCTTACGTGGGACCTAAGCATGCACCCAAGGACACATATTTGATTTTCCAACCAATCTATATGCACTTGAGCATGTGCATGTAGTTCAAATTTGAATTATGCACATAAAATGCATTGAAAACTCTGTTAATGCATAAAAATGTCCAAACGAACCCCAAAAATCACAAAAAATCACACAATGCTCCTGTTGTTCTATGTTGACATGAGAAAAAAAATTGAAAGCAATAAGAGGCAATGGATATCGTTTCGTCCCCAAAGGTGGGACGTTCCCTATCGAAAACCATCATGCTTGTTGTGAGAAGCTCCGGTTTGTGAGAAGCATATACCCAAACCTGCCCAAATGGGCAAAAAATTGCACCACATCATATTGATGCCGCTCCATGATAGCATAACAAGTTTGATGAATATCAGACGTGTTTTGGATTTACTAGAATTTAAAAACCAGGCATCTCAATGTTTTGCCGGCAATCAACGATACCCCTGTGTTTGAAATTCATTCTCATTTCTTCCATGGGACCTAAGCATGCACCCAAGGACACATATTTGATTTTCAACCAATTTATATGCACTTGAGCATGTGCATGTAGTTCAAATTTGAATTGTGCACATAAAATGCATTGAAAACTCAGTTAATGCATAAAAATGTCCAAACGAACCCCCAAAAATGACGAAAATTCACACAACACTCATATTGTTCTATGTTGAGACGAGAAACAAATTGAAAGCAATAAGAGGCAACGGATATCATTTCGTCCCCAAAGGTGGGACGTTCCCTACCAAAAACCATCATGCTTGTTGTGAGAAGCTTTGGTTTGTGAGAAGCATATACCCAAACCGGCCCCAAATGGGACAAAATTTGTACCACGACTTGATGCGGCCCCATGGTAGCATGACAAGTTTTAAGAATTTCAGATGAGTTTTGGATTTACAAGAATTTAGAAACCAGGCATCTCAATGTTTGGCTGGCAATCAACGGTGCCCCGGTGTTTGAAATTCATTACCATTTCTTGCATGGGACCTAAGCATGCACCCAAGGACACATATTTGATTTTTCAACCAATTTATATGAACTGGAGCATGTTCATGTAGTTCAAATTTGAATTATGCACATAAAATGCGTTAAAACTCAGTTAATGCATAAAAATGTCCGAACGAACCCCAAAAAATCACAAAAAATCAAACAACACTTATGTTGTTCTATGTTGACACGAGAAAAAAAATTGAAAGCTATAAGAGGCAATGGATATCGTTACGTAACCAAAGGTGGGACGTTCCCTACTGAAAACCATCATGCTTGTTGATGTTGCTCCATGATAGCATGCCAAGTTTCATGAATTTCAGACGAGTTTTTGGATTTACTAGAATTTAAAAACAAGGCAACTCAATGTTCTGCTGGCAATCAACGGTGCTCCGGTGTTTGAAATTCATTCCAATGTATTGCATGGGACCTAAGCATGCACCCAAGGACACATATTTGTTTTTTCGACCAATTTATATCGACTGGAGCATGTTCATGTAGTTCAAGTTTGAATTATGCACATAAAATGCATGGAAAACTCAGTTAATGCATAAAAATGTCCAACCGAACCCCGAAAAATCATAAAAAAAATACACAACACTCCTGTTGTTCTATGTTGACACGAGAAAAAAAATTGAAAGCAATAAGAGGCAATGGATATCGTTTCGTCCTCAAAGGTGGGATGTTTCCTACCAAATACCATCATGCTAGTTGTGAGAAGCTCCGGTATGTTGATGCCGCTCCATGATAGCATGCCAAGTTTCATGAATTTCAGATGAGTTTTTGGATTCACTAGAATTTAAAAACGAGGCAACTCAATGTTTTGCCGGCAATCAACAGTACCCCGGTGTTTGAAATTCATTCCCATTTCTTGCATGGGAACTAAGCATGCAACCAAGGACACATATTTGATTTTTCAACCAATTTATATGAACTGGAGCATGTTCATGTAGTTCAAATTTGAATTATGCGCATAAAATGCATGGAAAACTCAGTTAATTTATAAAAATGTCCAAACGAACCCCGAAAAATCATTAAAAAAACAACTCAACACTCCTTTTGTTCTATGTTGACATGAGAAAAAAATTGAAAGCAATAAGAGGCAATGGATATCGTTTTGTCCCCAAAGGTGGGATGTTCCCTACCGAAAACCATCATGCTTGTTTTGAGAAGCTTCGGTTTGTGAGAAGCATATACCCAAACCTTCCCCAAATGGGACAAAATTTGTACCATGGCATGTTGATGCCGCTCCATGATAGCATGCCAAGTTTCATGAATTTCATACGAGTTTTGGATTTACTAGAATTTAAAAACCAGGCATCTCAATGTTTTGCCGGCAATCAACAGTGCCCCGGTGTTTGAAATTCATTCCCATTTCTTGCGTGGGACCTAAGCATGCACCCAAGGACACATATTTGATTTTTCAACCAATTTATATGCACTGGAGCATGTGCATGTAGTTAAAATTTGAAATGTACACATAAAATGCATTGAAAACTCAGTTAGTGCATAAAAATGTCCAAACGAACCCCAAAAAATCACACAACACTCATGTTGTTCTATGTTGACATGAGAAAAAAATTTGAAAGCAATAAGAGGCAATGGATATTGTTTCGTCCCCAAAGGTGGGACGTTCCCTATCGAAAACCATCATGCTTGTTGTGAGAAGCTCCGGGTTATGAGAAGCATATACCCAAACCTGCCCAAATGGGAAATTTTTTGTACCACATCATGTTGATGCCGCTCCATGATAGCATGCCAAGTTTGATGAATATCAGACAAGTTTTGGATTTACTAGAATTTAAAAACTAGGCATCTCAATGTTTTGCCGGCAATCAACGGTGCCGAGGTGTTTGAAATTCATTCTCATTTCTTGCATGGTACCTAAGCATGCACCCAAGGACACATATTTGTTTTTTCAACCAATTTATATGCACTGGAGCATGTGCATGTAGTTCAAATTTGAATTGTGCACATAAAATGCATTGAAAACTCAGTTAATGCATAAAAATGTCCAAACGAACCCCCAAAAATCACAAAAAATCACACAACACTCCTATTGTTCTATGTTGCCATGAGAAAAAAATTGAAAGCAATAAGAGGCAATGGATATCGTTTCGTCCCCAAAGGTGGGACGTTCCCTACCAAAAACCATCATGCTTGTTGCGAGAAGCTCCGGTTTGTGAGAAACATATACCCAAACCTGACCCAAATGGGACAAAATTTGTACCACGGCTTGTTGATGCCGCTCCATGATAGCATGCCAAGTTTCATGAATTTCAGACGAGTTTTTGGATTTACTAGAATTTAAAAACCAGGCATCTCAATGTTTTGCCAGCAATCAACGGTGCCCCGGTGTTTGAAATTCATTCCCATTTCTTGCATGGGAACTAAGCATGCACCCAAGGACACATATTTGATTTTTCAACCAATTTATATGAACTGGAGCATGTTCATGTAGTTCAAATTTGAATTATGCACATAAAATGCATTAAAAACTCAGTTAATGCATAAAAATGTCCAAACGAACCCCGAAAAATCATAAAAAAATCACACAACACTTATGTTGTTCTATGTTGACACGAGAAAAAAAATTGAAAGCAATAAGAGGCAATGGATATTGTTACGTAACCAAAGGTGGGACGTTCCCTACTGAAAACCATCATGCTTGTTGTGAGAAGCTCCGGTTTGTGAGAAGCAAATACCCAAACCTACCCCAAATGGGACAAAATTTGTACCACGGCATGTTGATGCTGCTCCATGATAGCGTTCCAAGTTTCATGAATTTCAGACGAGTTTTTGGATTTACTATAATTTAAAAACCAGGCAACTCAATGTTTTGCCGACAATCAATGGTGCCCCGGTGTTTGAAATTCATTCCCATTTCTTGCATGGGACCTAATGATGCACCCAAGGACACATAGTTGATTTTTCAACCGATTTATATGCTTTGGAGCATGTTCATGTAGTTCAAATTTGAATTATGCACATAAAATGCATGGAAAACTCAGTTAATGCATAAAAATGTCCACACGAACCCCGAAAAATCATAAAAAAAATCACACAACACTCCTGTTGTTCTATGTTGACACGAGAAAAAAAATTGAAAGCAATAAGAGGCAATGGATATCGTTTCGTCCCCAAAGGTGAGACGTTCCCTACCAAAAACCATCATGCTTGTTGTGAGAAGCTCTAGTTTGTGAGAAGCATATACCCAAGCCTGCCCCAAATGGGACAAAATTTGTAGTACGGCTTGTTGATGCCGCTCCATGATAGCATGCCAAGTTTTAAGAATTTCAGATGAGTTTTGGATTTAGTAGAATTTAAAAACCAGGCATCTCAGTGTTTTGTCGGCAATCAACGGTGCCCCGGTGTTTGAAATTCATTCCCATTTCTTGCATGGGACCTAAGCATGCACCCAAGGACAAATATTTGATTTTTCAACCAATTTATATGCACATGAGCATGTTCATGTAGTTCAAATTTGAATTATGCACATAAAATGCATTAAAAACACGCTTAATGCATAAAAATGTCCAAACGAACCCCAAAAAATCACACAACACTTATGTTGTTCTATGTTGACATGAGAAAAATATTTGAATGCAATAAGAGGCAATGGATATTGTTACGTAACCAAAGGTGGGACGTTCCCTACTGAAAACCATCATGCTTGTTGTGAGAAGCTTGTAATGCCCAGGATGGGACTATACCTCCTACGTGTCGAGGCACGACTTAAAGGTATAAGCCCATCCTAGAATGATCTCAAGTTTGGTATCCTTGCACGACTCATGTAAAAGAGGGATTAAATTGCAAAAGGAGATAGTTGTCTTACACTCGCCACTTCACACAATACATTACATAAGCCAAACATCATTCAGAACATCACAGCCCATCTAAGGGTAAGATCCAAAAGAAAGATACCAAAACAACATAAAACCACAGGTCAGGATCGAATCCTAGTAGAAACCACTACTGATCGTCGAAAACGTCACAAGAAAACGGCCAAACTCATCATCGAGCTCCCGGTGAAGAACTGATCCAACTCCTGCATCAAACTCGGCTGAACCTGCATCTGGTGTCGTGAAGTAACTGTGAGCCACAGAGGACTCAGCAATCCCGTTCCCGGGTAACACGACTATTTAAGCCTTGGGTGAGGACAAGGTTGAAGAAAGAACGAGAGGTGAAGGAACAACAAGAGTCTGTAGCAGCAACTAGCACTAACTTACGTAAAAGAGAGCGAGAAGAGAAGTGCCTCGGTCGAGAGATGATCACGAAGTGATCCTAACTAAAGCCAGTCAAACATAACCCCACCGTGTTCAACTCCCGAATCCCTATTCGGAAATTGACAGTCACGGTACACACGCTGGTAGTGTATTAGAAACATTGTGTCAAGTTATCTACAACCGGATATTAACAAGCTCCCATCTGCCACATAACCGCGGGCACGACTTTCGAAAGTTCAAAACCCTGCAGGGGTGTTACAACTTGACCCATTACAAGCCCACGATTCGCGGAATCGCAACTCCATAGGTGGGAAGACCCGAGTATTCTCGGAATCCCGTGCTCAAGTTAAACCGAACTAAGGTAAGGCTAATCCAGCAAATCCTCCCGGCGTGTCGACACCCTGATAGTAGCCGCGCGTATCTAAGTCTCCGGACACGACCGGATGGGCGATTCTACAGGTTTATATCAATCCTCGAGTTTCCTCGCGGTGACCCCGCAGAACCCCCATTTGGGACCAACACCATCAGCACTGGCCCCCCCTGCTATGTAGAATTAGGAATCCCCGAGGGAGCGACCCCCTATGCAAATTTAATTAAAATAATTAAGTTGTTATTATGAGGCAAATAGTACCAATGTTGGGACTTGCTGGAAAAGACTTAGCACTTAGCGGTTTATCGAGGGGGTCCCATACACCCCAACCGTGTTAGGAACGCATAATCAAGGAACATAAAACCGGTTTATACGGTTCCTAACAGCATGAGTGGAACAAACCACCAAGCAAAAGGCTTAGCCTTCCACCCTTGCCAGTATATAGATGATTTCATTTTAAGCATTTATATAGTGTGATATAACCCAACAACTTCAACATGAAGCAAGCATCTTCAATCTTCACCTGCAACTAACAATGCTATAAGAAGGGCTGAGCGAAGCGTACTTAGCCAAGCAACGGTTTGCATAGGTAGGGTGGTTAAACAGGTTCATGGTTACAAGTAGGAGGCTGACAAGAAAGACATGGGCATCGAGGAAAAACTATAGAGCGGAACTACTACCAATAGGCAAAGATAGTAATGGTATCCGGGTTCGGTCATCTTGCCTGGAATTCCACAAGGGAGAAGAACGGATCCATGAAGAAGACGGAGCACACAGTCGAGCGAATCCTCACAACTCCGGAACGAAACCGAAGCTAACAAGAGAAGCAACCGGAAAGAAGCAAAACAACACGGTAAACACACATATCATAAACAAGGCATACGATGCACATCCAAGTATGATGCATGTCCGGTTTAAATATGCATGGCATGGCAAAGTGCACAAACAACTCTACAAATTAAGTGGAGCTCAATATGCAACGAGTTGCATATTGACGAAACACCACAATTTAATTATTTAGTTGACTCTCATTAATTACAAGACAAGATTAATTGTTTTTAACATAGCAAGAGGTGAAGCATAAAAAAACTACATTATTTAGACATTTTAAATGAGGCCGGAAATAACAACATATCCGGAAAATCCCCATGAGCATGTTTAGTAATTATAAGCAAACAACAATTAAACATATAATGTTGTTAACATGATGCGGATGACATGATCAAGTTTTATGCAATTATATTAAATGTTACCAAGAAGAAGATAAGACTCATTTGTCACCGTGGTGGAACGAAAGGGTGCCACGGCAACGAACCGAAAATGATGCAACACAACATATCGGTTCCGGTAACTCATCGAGAGACCGGTGCAAAAGGAAAGATGGCGTGAGCGATTCAAGCAAGACGAAAGGTGGGGTGATCCCATTGCCGGGTTCCCACGGGTCGGCGACGCGGCAACCGAGGAGCACGACAAAAGATCGAAACGGACACGGTGCACACAAGGGTAACAACTCATACAACACAAGGATCTCACGGGTCACGTCTCGGGGTTATACCTTCGAAACAATTGTTTCGGGGCGGAATCGAGTCGTCGAGGGACGTAGTGGAAGAAGAGGAAGTAGTCGTTCTCGAGGCAGTAGCGGAAGTAGTGGTACACGTTCGTTTCGGAGAGGGACTTGATGAACCCAACATCTTCGGGGCGACGGTAGTGGTACTCGCGGTCGTCGAACGTAGTGGTACTCGTCTCTTCCGAAGGTAGTCGTTCTCGTCCCCGAAGAGGTACTTGGCGCATCGCCGATCGTAGTCGTACACGATCTTGCCGGTCTCGGACTCGGTCGTAGACGTTCACGGAGCTCGTAGCCGTAGAGGTACACGGGGCGACGGTAGACGTTCACAGAGCTCGTTTTCCCGTAGATGTACACGTTCATCGGAGAGGTACTTGCCATCGTAGCCGTTCGGTCTTGCCGGTCTCGTCTCGAGTCGTAGTTGTACAAGGGTCATCTGTCAAAACAGCAGCACGGCAACACAATAAAAACACAGGACACTGCAGCACGGGGGCGACGAGACCACGGGCGCTGGACCCGGTGCTGGACGACGACGAGGCGGGAACTGGCCACGGCGTCGCTGGCTTCAGGCTCTGCAGTGTCGCGGCGCGAGGCTCGGAGAAGGAAGGCCGATGCAGGGAGCCAGAGGGCCGGTGGCGCACTGGAGGACGAAGCGGTCGCGGGCGCGCAGGGCGGCAGCCATGGCGATGAAGGGTCCTGGAGAAAGGAGACCGCAGCCGCGGCCTTAGCACTGCCCGGCCGACGCTGGAGCGACGCACAGGAGGAGAGGGGAAGGCGCCCGGCTGCTCAGAGATGACGCAGGGCGACGCCGGCTCGCGGGCGAGGCGCTGCTCCGGCCCCGTCCAAGGCGGCTGGAACGAGGCGAGGAGGGCTCGGACGAAGGCGAGGCCTGGCCGCGGGAGGAGGAGTCCGGGCGCGTCGGGGTTGCTGGAGACGGGGAGGACGAGCGGCGCTGGTCGCCTGAGTGCAGAGGAGGCGCGGACTTGGCCGCGGGAGGGACGAGGCCGGGCGCGGCGGGGCTCGGCCGGCTCGCGGCACCGCGCCGCTGGCCATGGCCTCTGGAGGGTGCGGGGAAGGGGCCCTGCGGCGCTCGAGGGGGAGCCGTGCTGGGGCGGCTACGAGGGAAGGAAGCGGGCGCGGGAAGAAGAGTGGGGGAGATCGAGGGATAGAGAAGGGGAGGGGAGGTCGGGTGCGGTCGAGGGAAGAAGATCGAGGGAACGGGCGCTGCCTAGCGGCGCTCAGCAGGAGAGAGGAGCGACGGGGTCGAGCGATGGGTGCGCTAGGGTTACGGGGGGATGGGCCAATGGGCCGGCCTGGGGGGAAAGGGCGGCTGAGAGGAGATGGGCCTCAGGAGGAATGGCTGTTGGAAGGCCTAGAGTTGGCTGGTGGGTCTGGGAGGCCCAAGCTGGACTCTCCAGCCTCACTCTTCTTAGGGTTTTTTTATTTAAAACAGAAAAGAAAGAAGAAAGAAAAGGGAAGAAAAGAAAAGGTTAGGGGAGAGATTTAAACACGGAGTTAAAACTCTGGACTCACACAAAATGTAATGAAATTAATTAAAGTAGAAGGAGGGTTTTTAGAAGATGAAAATTCAAACAAGTTCGAATAAAAGTCAAACTATTTGAATTTAGAAATCCCTTTAGATGAAATCCAAAAGGCTAGAATTATAGGGAGGGTTTTGACGGTGAAACTAGAATTAAAGAGGCATTGAGAATATTTGCAAGTGTGTTGATTAATTCCAAACAACGGAATAATTATTAATATAGCTCCATAAATATTAGGCGGCTTTTATATGTTATAAAGAGAAGTCACCTTCCCTCGATTTAAAGGGACCGAAGGTCCACACAATTTATTTGGTTGAGATGCAAAAATAAATATGACATGATGGCATGATGACATGATGCAATGCGAAAATAAATAACACAAGCACAAACGAAACACACGGGCAACCCGGAACATCTGGAATCTTCTGGAATCTTCTGGGACGTTGGTCTTCGGGCGTCACAACTCTCCCACACTAACAGAGGATCTCGACCCGAGATCCTAGAGATATCACCGGGTAAAAACGGAAGAGGAAGAGGTAAAACACAGTTGCTTCTTTGACAGACGAGTGAAACCAAAGAACCTGAGAGGTTGAACAAACTTCAAAGAAAGAATAGAATGGAGATGAACGAATTTGAGAGCACTCCGGTAAAAGGAGGAACAAGGAACATTATGAGAACCTTGTAGGATAAAAGCCATGAATAAAGAGCTCACGGACCAAAAGAATATGAAACCACAACGGTATGGCCAAGGAATAAGAATGACAGAATTTGGACAGCACTCCATCTGAAAATGGAAGGAATTGAACATGAACTTGAGAAGATGTTATGATACTTGATGAAAACAATAGCATATTGCCTCCGAAACAATTGAAAGAATGGCACAAGGTTAAGAAAGACTCAGACAGCACTCCGGTTAAAAGACAGGCAAAACTTGATAAGATGAGGGAACTTGAATGAAGAATACAACACTCCGGTTAAATGATAAGCAAGGGAAAGAACAAGATCTCGATAAAACGAGATGATGGTTTGAAGAGAGCAATATCACAAGGCCTCCGGAACGAAAGAATAGAATATAAATCAACGAAAGAAATGAACGGAGAAAAATATGACAACTTCTCTCAAATTGAATTTGAAAGAGCATCCTTACGAAGAAGGGTTGAACGGAGTTGTTGGAAAAATCAACAACGAGGAGAATAAGCTCGTTGTGGGCTTATGGAAAACATCTCAAAATTATGAGGTGACAACCAGCCACTGACGAAAACAATTAATTGGATTGAGATCAACAAGGAGACGAAAAAGTTATTTCACGGAGAGGATAAATGAAGAACTTGGGACATTTATAAGCACCATAATAGCAATAATTCTCAAGGAAAGCTTTAGGTGAAAAACAACCCAAGATAACTCCAAGAGATAAAAATGAGGGGTTGAAAGGATCTCCTAAAGAGAAGAAATGATGGTTTTAATTATCTCATTCTTGACAACTTGTGAATCATAAAACATGAAGGAATTGTCAAGAATGACATAACACCATCTGAAAAGATAAGGTAGAAAGAATTGCACTTGGAGTGCAAGAAGAAGAAAATATTTGAGCTCCTCCAACAAGAATCTTGATGAAGACTTCGAGGATGAATTAAATCTTGATGAACCACCATGAGAACTCCGGTAATGAAAGCATGAGAAGTGAAAGATGAAAAGAATAAGATTCAAGGCCTGCGATGAATTAGAAGGAGCTTTGAAATGATATAATTGAAATAACTTGGAACTCCGGAAACAAGATGAAGAAATTTAGAACCAAGGATATGATATGATGAACAAGCTCCGGAAAACAGAGAATAAACACTTTGAAGGAATAAGAATAAGAATTATGTCATGCATCTCCTTCACCAATTTAAATTGATGACCACCAAAGGATTTGGCATACTACTTATTCTCGTTGGAAAGGATTAAAGAGAGATCTAGCACAAGCTTGGGTAAATCTTCAACGAACCACCGGTCGAATTATGAAAAGAACAAGTGAATTAAAACGATGACAATGGAAGAGTAAACTTGAAGAACCACCATAAAAATGTTGAGACGAACGAAGATGCATCAATGAAGAATATATGGAGGACGAAGTTGAAAACTAAGAACGAAGAAATATTCTAAAATGATGGCCTTCGGAGGATCACAAAGAAAAGAATTCATGAAATGCTTCGGATGGTTAAGAAAATAATTCCTCACAATCGAAACAATAATGAGGATGGCAAGAAGCTGGAACCACGAATCTGGAGAAGAGAACGGCCAAGATTTAAGAGAACCACTTCTCCGGTCTCCAAATGTTGAAAATGAAGATGAGAAATGCCATTAAGAATTGTTGAGCACTCCGGAATGAAGAATTAAAAAGGTTGAACCAACGAAATAAAAGAATTTGAAAGCGATCTTGGAGAAGGCATGTGGCTGATGGAATCCATACTTGCGTCACACTTTGAAAAGGATTTGAGTATAACTCCAGAAAAATTAGAAGAGTCAGGTAAGATCCTGGGAAAAGACCCGTGGGTTAGGGCCAACTCAAAGAAATCACCTTTGAAAAAGATTGCTTAAGAGATGTTGCACCGGTTGAATTAAATGGCTGAATAAGATAGCAACCTCAAAATATTTTGAACGGATTAAGAATGGAATTATGAATCTTCAGCATTCCGGATATGAATAGCAAGAGGGGAATGATTAATTGGTGCACCGGAATAAGAAAACATTGTGAAATGAGGAAAAGGATAAGATCAACACCGAAATCTTGAATTACATCCATCGGAAGAATTCGAGAACAAAAGAATGATGAATTTGAAGCTCTTGAGCATCTTCACGATAAATCACCGGATAAGAACATTGAAGTAAAAGAATGAAGAAATATCACATGAATAAAATGGATACTTCATTCTAGAATTTTCTGGCTCCAAGAAGAAGAAGGGTGGGAGGGTGGGGAAACAAAGACAACTTGGGATGAATGAAACAGACAAAACGTCAGATTTCTCAACGGCGTCCGTATGTAATAACTTGAAGAGAAGGCACACCGGTTGAAAAAGAATTTAACATGACCATCTTGATGATTAAGAAGGAATAGCACTCCCATAGAAATATGAGAATACCGATTAGGAAAGGTATGGAATCAACATTTGACATCGAAGCAACTCGAATACCCGAATCAAATCAACAACAAAGGATAGATATGCAACATGATCTTCACAATATCATCCGAACAGAGAATTGAACGAATGAGTTCCGTAGGTACATCAGCTTGACGAGAAGCCACCTAGGAGAAGAAGAAAAATTAAATAAATAAAAAGGAACAAGGATCAGATAGAACAAATACAAGATAGAAGCTTCGTTCGACATCTTCGTGCTGAAAGCTCATGGAACGTGTTACAAAAGGGTTTTGCAATCCCCGGATCAGCATAGCCAAGGACCCTGTAAGATGCTACTCCCGAAGAGAACAAGTCCATAAACCACTTCACTCAATGTAGAACCCCGAACTTCATATCGTGCATCCGTTGGAAGAATGCCTAGAACTACTAGATGAACCCACATATAGATTTCCGAAAGTTTCCAGTTATGCAATCAGGTGTTGGGGATACACGGGAAGCACCGCGCAATCAACTCTAAACCTACATCCAGGTGTATCCATCCTTCAACACATAACCAGTCTTTCTCGGAAACTGTTTACCTCGGACCTTCGAAAAGCATCCACTATAGCAAGCTATGGCAATACTCCCGAACTACCTCCCCAGTACTGGGTGATGTCGTGGTTATCTTGCCACTAACCGCATAGGAGAGTTTTCGATGTCGGCCGTCTTAAGTATTCTAGTACTGCCGCGATGGATTTGTGACGACAACACCTCGGAGCTCAACTCCCTGGGACACTGCCACAACCCCTAATGACAGGAGGCATCGAGAACAATGTTCTCGTCACAAAGACATTGAAACAATCCAAACAATACTCGCGAGATCCTAAAAAAAATTTGGTGCAATTTTTGAAAGTAGAAGAGGCAAGAGTAATCGTCAGGAGTCCTCACCAGAGTGAAAGGGGATGAGAAGCAAAGAAAACCTACTCTCCGATATAAATATAGGACTCAAAACATTTTCAAGTGTGTGCCTAGACTCAACCGTCAACGATTCGATCAATCAGTGGGGGCTTCTAGGTCGGAGAAGGCTCTGAATACCAACTTGTAATGCCCAGGATGGGACTATACCTCCTACGTGTCGAGGCACGACTTAAAGGTATAAGCCCATCCTAGAATGATGTCAAGTTTGGTATCCTTGCACGACTCATGTAAAGAGGGATTAAATTGCAAAAGGAGATAGTTGGCTTACACTCGCCACTTCACACAATACATTACATAAGCCAAACATCATTCAGAACATCACAGCCCATCTAAGGGTAAGATCCAAAAGAAAGATACCAAAACAACATAAAACCACAGGTCAGGATCGAATCCTAGTAGAAACCACTATTGATCGTCGAAAACGTCACAAGCAAACGGCCAAACTCATCATCGAGCTCCCGGTGAAGAACTGATCCAACTCCTGCATCAAACTCGGCTGAACCTGCATCTGGTGTGGTGAAGTAACTGTGAGCCACAGAGGACTAAGCAATCCCGTTCCCGAGTAACACGACTATTTAAGCCTTGGGTGAGGACAAGGCTGAAGAAAGAACGAGAGGTGAAGGAACAACAAGAGTCTGCAGCAGCAACTAGCACTAACTTACGTAAAAGAGAGCGAGAAGAGAAGTTCCTCCGTCGAGAGATGATCACGAAGTGATCCTAACTAAAGCCATTCAAACATAACCCCACCGTGTTCAACTCCTGAATCCCTATTCAGAAATTGATAGTCACGGTACACACGCTGGTAGTGTATTAGAAACATTGTGTCAAGTTATCTACAACCGGATATTAACAAGCTCCCATCTGCCACATAACCGCGGGCACGGCTTTCGAAAGTTCAAAACCCTGCAGGGGTGTTCCAACTTGACCCATTACAAGCCCACGATCTGCGGAGTCGCAACTCCATAGGTGGGAAGACCCGAGTATTCTCGGAATCCCGAGCTCAAGTTAAACCGAACTAAGGTAAGGCTAATCCAGCAAATCCTCCCGGCGTGTCGACACCCTGATAGTAGCTGCGCGTATCTAAGTCTCAGGACACGACCGGATGGGCGATTCTACAGGTTTATATCAATCCTCGAGTTTCCTCGTGGTGACCCCACAGAACCCCCGTTTGGGACCAACACCATCAGCACTGGCCCCCCTGCTATGTAGAATTAGGAATCCCCGAGGGAGCGACCCCCTATGGAAATTTAATTAAAATAATTAAGTTGTTATTATGAGGCAAATAGTACCAATGTTGGGACTTGCTGGAAAAGACTTAGCACTTAGCGGTTTATCGAGGGGGTCCCATACACCCCAACCGTGTTAGGAACGCATAATTAAGGAACATAAGACCGGTTTATATGGTTCCTAACGGCATGAGTGGAACAAATCACCAAGCAAAAGGCTTAGCCTTCCACCCTTGCCAGTATATAGATGATTTCATTTTAAGCATTTATATAGTGTGATATAACCCAACAACTTCAACATGAAGCAAGCATCTTCAATCTTCACCTGCAACTAAGAATGCTATAAGAAGGGCTGAGCGAAGCGTACTTATCCAAGCAACGGTTTGCATAGGTAGGGTGGTTAAACAGGTTCATGGTTACAAGTAGGAGGCTGACAAGAAAGACATGGGCATCGAGGAAAAACTATAGAGCGGAACTACTAGCAATAGGCAAAGATAGTAATGGTATCCGGGTTCGGTCATCTTGCCTGGAATTCCACAAGGGAGAAGAACGGATCCATGAAGAAGGAGGAGCACACAGTCGAGCGAATCCTCACAACTCCGGAATGAAACCGAAGCTAACAAGAGAAGCAACCGGAAAGAAGCAAAACAACACGGTAAACACACATATCATAAACAAGGCATACGATGCACATCCAAGTATGATGCATGTCCGGTTTAAATATGCATGGCATGGCAAAGTGCACAAACAACTCTACAAATTAAGTGGAGCTCAATATGCAACGAGTTGCATATTGACGAAACACCACAATTTAATTATTTAGTTGACTCTCATTAATTACAAGACAAGATTAATTGTTTTTAACATAGAAAGAGGTGAAGCATAAAAAAACTACACTATTTAGACATTTTAAATGAGGCTGGAAATAACAACATATCCGGAAAATCCCCATGAGCATGTTTAGTAATTATAAGCAAACAACAATTAAACATATAATGTTGTTAACATGATGCGGATGACATGATCAAGTTTTATGCAATTATATTAAAGGTTACCAAGAAGAAGATAAGAAGCATTTGTCACCGTGGTGGAACAAAAGGGTGCCACGACAACGAACCGAAAATGATGCAACACAGCATATCGGTTCCGGTAACTCATCGAGAGACCAATGCAAAAGGAAAGATGGCGTGAGCGAGTCAAGCAAGAGGAAAGGTGGGGTGATCCCGTTGCCGGGTTCCTACGGGTCGGCGACGCGGCAACTGAGGAGCACGACAAAAGATCGAAACGGACACGGTGCACACAAGGGTAACAACTCATACAACACAAGCATCTCACGGGTCACGTCTCGGGGTTATACCTTCGAAACAATTGTTTCGGGGCGGAATCGAGTCATCGAGGGACGTAGTGGAAGAAGAGGAAGTAGTCGTTCTCGAGGCGGTAACGGAAGTAGTGGTACACGTTCGTTTCGGAGAGGGACTTGATGAACCCAACATCTTCGGGGCGACGGTAGTGGTACTCGCGGTCGTCGAACGTTGTGGTACTCGTCTCTTCCGAAGGTAGTCGTTCTCGTTTGTAGTCGTTCTCGTCCCTGAAGAGGTACTTGGCGCATTGCCGATCGTAGTCGTACACGGTCTTGCCGGTCTCGGACTCGGTCGTAGACGTTCACGGAGCTCGTAGCCGTAGAGGTACACGGGGCGACGGTAGACGTTCACAGAGCTCGGTTTCCCGTAGATGTACACGTTCATCGGAGAGGTACTTGCCATCGTAGCCATTCGGTCTTGCCGGTCTCGTCTCGACTCGTAGTTGTACAAGGGTCATCTGTCAATACAGCAGCACAGCAACACAACAAAAACACAGGACACTGCAGCACGGGGGCGACGAGACCACGGGCGCTGGACCCGGTGCTGGACGATGACGAGGCGGGAACTGGCCACGGCGTCGCTGGCTTCAGGCTCTGCAGTGTCGCGGCGCGAGGCTCAGAGAAGGGAGGCCGATGCAGGGAGCCAGAGGGCCGGTGGCGCACTGGAGGACGAAGCGGTCGCGGGCACGCAGGTTGGCAGCCATGGCGGTGAAGGGTCCTGGAGAAAGGAGACCGCAGCCGCGGCCTTAGCGCTGCCTGGCCGACGCTGGAGCGACGCACGGGAGGAGAGAGGAACGCGCCCGGCTGCTCGGAGATGACGCAGGGCGACGCCGGCTCGCGGCCGAGGCGCTGCTACGGCCCCGTCCAAGGTGTTTGGAACGAGGCGAGGAGGGCTCGGACGAAGGCGGGGCCTGGCCGCGGGAGGAGGAGTCCGGGCGCGTCGGGGTTGCTGGAGACGGGGAGGACGAGCGGCGCTGGTCGCCTGGGTGCAGAGGAGGCGCGGACTTGGCCGCGGGAGGGACGAGGCCGGGCGCGGCGGGGCTCGGCCGGCTCGCGGCACCGTGGCGCTGGACATGGCCTCTGGAGGGTGCGGGGAAGGGGCCCTGCGGCGCTCGAGGGGGAGCCGTGCTGGGGCGGCTACGAGGGAAGGAAGCGGGCGCGGGAAGAAGAGTGGGGGAGATCGAGGGATAGAGAAGGGGAGGGGAGGTCGGGTGCGGTCGAGGGAATGGGCGCTGCCTGGCGGCGCTCAGCAGGAGAGAGGAGCGACGGGGTCGAGCGATGGGTGCGCTAGGGTTATGGGGGGATGGGCCAATGGGCCGGCCTGGGGGGAAAGGGCGGCTGAGAGGAGATGGGCCTCAGGAGTAATGGCTGTTGGAAGGCCTAGAGTTGGCTGGTGGGTCTGGGAGGCCCAAGCTGGACTCTCCAGCCTCACTCTTCTTAGGGTTTTTTTATTTAAAACAGAAAAGAAAGAAGAAAGAAAAGGGAAGAAAAGAAAAGGTTAGGGGAGAGATTTAAACACGGAGTTAAAACTCTGGACTCACATAAAATGTATGGAAAGTAATTAAAATAGAAGGAGGGTTTTTAGAAGATGAAAATTCAAACAAGTTCGAATAAAAGTCAAACTATTTGAATTTAGAAATCCCTTTAGATGAAATCCAAAAGGCTAGAATTATAGGGAGGGTTTTGACGGTGAAACTAGAATTAAAGAGGCATGGAGAATATTTGCAAGTGTGTTGATTAATTCCAAACAACGGAATAATTATTAATATAGCTCCATAAATATTAGGAGGCTTTTATATGTTATAAAGAGAAGTCACCTTCCCTCGATTTAAAGGGACCGAAGGTCCACACAATTTATTTGGTTGAGATGCAAAAATAAATATGACATGATGGCATGATGACATGATGCAATGCGAAAATAAATAACACAAGCACAAACGAAACCCACGGGCAACCCGGAACATCTGGAATCTTCTGGAATCTTCTGGGACATCGGTCTTCGGGCGTCACACATATACCCAAACTTACCCCAAATGGGACAAAATTTGTACCACGGCATGTTGATGCTGCTCCATGATAGCATTCCAAGTTTCATGAATTTCAGATGAGTTTTTGGATTTACTAGAATTTAAAATCAGGCAACTCAATGTTTTGCCGACAATCAATGGTGCCCCGGTGTTTGAAATTCATTCCCATTTCTTGCATGGGACCTAAGCATGCACCCAAGGACACATATTTGTGTTTTCAACCAATTTATATGCACTGGAGCATGTTCATGTAGTTCAAATTTGAATTATGCACATAAAATGCATGGAAAACTCAGTTAATGCATAAAAATGTCCAAACAAACCCCGAAAAATCATAAATAAAATCACACAACACTGCTGTTAATCTATGTTGACATGAGAAAAAAAATGGATATTGTTTTGTCCTCAAAGGTGGGATGTTCCCTACCGAAAACCATCATGCTTGTTTCGAGAAGCTCCGGTTTGTCAGAAGCATATACCCAAACCTCCCCCAAATGGCACTAAATTTGTACCATGGCATGTTGGTGCCGCTCCATGATAGCATGCCAAGTTTGATGAATGTCATACTAGTTTTGGATTTACTAGAATTCAAAAACCAGGCATCTCAATGTTTTGCCGGCAATCAACGGTGCCCCGGTGTTTGAAATTCATTCCCATTTCTTACGTGGGACCTCAGCATGCACCCAAGGACACATATTTGAATTTTCAACCAATTTATATGCACTTGAGCATGTGCATGTAGTACAAATTTGAATTATGCACATAAAATGCATTGAAAACTCTGTTAATGCATAAAAATGTCCAAACGAACCCCAAAAATCACAAAAAATCACACAATGCTCATGTTGTTCTATGTTGACATGAGAAAAAAATTGAAAGCAATAAGAGGCAATGGATATCGTTTCGTCCCCAAAGGTGGGACGTTCCCTATCGAAAACCATCATGCTTGTTGTGAGAAGCTCCAGTTTGTGAGAAGCATATACCCAAACCTGCCCAAATGGGCAAAAAATTGCACCACATCATGTTGATGCCGCTCCATGATAAGATGCCAAGTTTGATGAATATCAGACGTGTTTTGGATTTACTAGAATTTAAAAACCAGGCATCTCAATGTTTTGCCGGCAATCAACGATGCCCCTGTGTTTGAAATTCATTCTCATTTCTTCCATGGGACCTAAGCATGCACCCAAGGACACATATTTGATTTTTCAACCAATTTATATGCACTGGAGCATGTGCATGTAGTTCAAATTTGAATTGTGCACATAAAATGCATTGAAAACTCAGTTAATGCATAAAAATGTCCAAACGAACCCCGAAAAATCATAAAAAAAATCACACAACACTTATGTTGTTCCATGTTGACACGAGAAAAAAAATTGAAAGCAATAAGAGGCAATGGATATTGTTACGTAACCAAAGGTGGGACGTTCCCTACTGAAAACCATCATGCTTGTTGTGAGAAGCTCCGGTTTGTGATAAGCAAATACCCAAACCTACCCCAAATGGGACAAAATTTGTACCACGGCATGTTGATGCTGCTCCATGATAGCATTCCAAGTTTCATGAATTTCAGATGAGTTTTTGGATTTACTATAATTTAAAAACCATGCAACTCAATGTTTTGCCGACAATCAATGGTGCCCCGGTGTTTGAAATTCATTCCCATTTCTTGCATGGGACCTAATGATGCACCCAAGGACACATATTTGATTTTTCAACCAATTTATATGCACTGGAGCATGTTCATGTAGTTCAAATTTGAATTACGCACATAAAATGCATGGAAAACTCAGTTAATGCATAAAAATGTCCACACGAACCCCGAAAAATCATAAAAAATCACACAACACTCTGTTGTTCTATGTTGACACGAGAAAAAAAATTGAAAGCAATAAGAGGCAATGGATATCATTTCGTCCCCAAAGGTGAGACGTTCCCTACCAAAAACCATCATGCTTGTTGTGAGAAGCTCTAGTTTGTGAGAAGCATATACCCAAGCCTGCCCCAAATGGGACAAAATTTGTAGTACGGCTTGTTGATGCCGCTCCTTGATAGCATGCCAAGTTTTAAGAATTTCAGATGAGTTTTGGATTTAGTAGAATTTAAAAACCAGGCATCTCAGTGTTTTGTCGGCAATCAACGGTGCCCCGGTGTTTGAAATTCATTCCCATTTCTTGCATGGGACCTAAGCATGCACCCAAGGACACATATTTGATTTTTCAACCAATTTATATGCACATGAGCATGTTCATGTAGTTCAAATTTGAATTATGCACATAAAATGCATTAAAAACACAGTTAATGCATAAAAATGTCCAAACGAACCCCAAAAAATAACAAAAAATCACACAACACTTATGTTGTTCTATGTTGACATGAGAAAAATATTTGAATGCAATAAGAGGCAATGGATATTGTTACGTAACCAAAGGTGGGACGTTCCCTACTGAAAACCATCATGCTTGTTGTGAGAAGCTCCGGTTTGTGAGAAGCATATACCCAAACTTACCCCAAATGGGACAAAATATGTACCACGGCATGTTGATGCTGCTCCATGATAGCATTCCAAGTTTCATGAATTTCAGACGAGTTTTTGGATTTACTAGAATTTAAAAACCGGGCAACTCAATGTTTTGCCGACAATCAATGGTGCCCCGGTGTTTGAAATTCATTCCCATTTCTTGCATGGGACCTAGGCACGCACCCAAGGACACATATTTGTGCTTTCAACCAATTTATATGCACTGGAGCATGTTCATGTAGTTCAAATTTGAATTATGCACATAAAATGCATGGAAAACTCAGTTAATGCATAAAAATGTCCAAACAAACCACGAAAAATCATAAATAAAATCACACAACACTGCTGTTAATCTATGTTGACATGAGAAAAAAATGGATATTGCTTTGTCCCCAAAGGTGGGATGTTCCCTACCGAAAACCATCATGCTTGTTTCGAGAAGCTCCAGTTTGTCAGAAGCATATACCCAAACCTCCCCCTAATGGCACTAAATTTGTACCATGACATGTAGGTGCCGCTCCATGATAGCATGCCAAGTTTCATGAATGTCATACTAGTTTTGGATTTACTAGAATTTAAAAACAAGGCATCTCAATGTTTTGCCGGCAATCAACGGTGCCCCGGTGTTTGAAATTCATTCCAATTTCTTGCGTGGGACCTAAGCATGCACCCAAGGACACATATTTGATTTTTCAACCAATTTATATGCACTGGAGCATGTGCATGTAGTTAAAATTTGAATTATGCACATAAAATGCATTGAAAACTCAGTTAGTGCATAAAAATGTCCAAAGGAACCCCAAAAAATCACACAACACTCATGTTGTTCTATGCTGACATGAGAAAAAAATTTGAAAGCAATAAGAGGCAATGGATATCGTTTCGTCCCCAAAGGTGGGAGGTTCCCTATCGAAAACCATCATGCTTGTTGTGAGAAGCTCCGGGTTATGAGAAGCATATACCCAAACCTGCCCAAATGGGAAAAAAATTGTACCACAGCATGTTGATGCCGCTCCATGATAGCATGCCAAGTTTGATGAATATCAGACAAGTTTTGGATTAACTAGAATTTAAAAACTAGGCATCTCAATGTTTTGCCGGGAATCAACGGTGCCCAGGTGTTTGAAATTCATTCTCATTTCTTGCATGGTACCTAAGCATGCACCCAAGGACACATATTTGTTTTTTCAACCAATTTATATGCACTGGAGCATGTGTATGTAGTTCAAATTTGAATTGTGCACATAAAATGCATTGAAAACTCAGTTAATGCATAAAAATGTCCAAACGAACCCCCAAAAATCACAAAAAATCACACAACACTCCTATTGTTCTATGTTGACATGAGAAAAAAATTGAAAGCAATAAGAGGCAATGGATATCGTTTCGTCCCCAAAGGTGGGACGTTCCCTACCAAAAACCATCATGCTTGTTGCGAGAAGCTCCGGTTTGTGAGAAACGTAAACCCAAACCTGCCCCAAATGGGACAAAATTTTGACCACGGCTTGTTGATGCCGCTCCATGATAGCATGCCAAGTTTCATGAATTTCAGACGAGTTTTTGGATTTACTAGAATTTAAAAACCAGGCATCTCAATGTTTTGCCGGCAATCAACGGTGCCCCGCTGTTTGAAATTCATTCCCATTTCTTGCATGGGAACTAAGCATGCACCCAAGGACACATATTTGATTTTTCAACCAATTTATATGAACTGGAGCATGTTCATGTAGTTCAAATTTGAATTATGCACATAAAATGCATTAAAAACTCAGTTAATGCATAAAAATGTCCACACGAACCCCGAAAAATCTTTACTGATGCTCCGCAAGGAGCGAGCCTTGGTGGACAGCGCCAACAAGGCGGCCGAGAACTTCCGCCGTACCATTGAAGTATGGACCGAGGACTTGGTATCTTCTGCGTCCAACATCGACCAGGAGCTGCTGGCGCTGAAAGTCGAGCATCTCATCTACTCCCCGGATCCGAACCTCCCTCACAGCGCCAAGCTCAGCCTCTTCTTCAGAGGGATCGCGCCGACTCTTGCAGGTCTTTGGAAGAGGATCCCCGCGCAGCTGGCCGAGGAGTCGCGCCTGCTCTGCACGGGAACCTTGGAGCGCGTGCTGACGAAGATTGTATACCGCAATCCCGGCATAAACCTCACCAACGTTCTTCGCAGCCTGCCGGCCGATGCAAACATGGAGGTGTTGAAGGAGCAGGTCGCCCACATCATCGCCAAGGTGAACAAGATCTCCAGGATTGAGGGCGACCGCGTAGATTAGGCCTCCATTATCTTTATCTCTTTTTGTTGCTGCATAGGGTGCTATGAACTCATTAATCCATTGGGACAAGTTATCTTTTGTAAGATATTTATCTCATTTTGATCAATCAGTGCAATGTTATCTTCCTTGTCTTGGTCATTTACTTTGTATGCCTTTCACCCTACGCTCCCGGGGAGCTTGCCGGCAAGGGTCCCTCGCCGCGAGCGCTGAGTGCTGGACTCTGAGCAGCCTGCTGGCCAAGGTCTCACCGGCAAGCAACCTTGCCGCGGCTAGTCGCAACGCACTTAGCTTGCTGAGCGAACTCGAAAACGAAGCAAGGGCGCGACACTTGTCGCAGCTCACTTAAATCGTTGAGCGTACTCGGAAACAAGACAAGGGTGCGGCTAGCTACGGGTAGGTTCCTCCGCGCACAGGTTTTCCATACAAAGTGTGATTGTTCAAGGAAGACAACTAAAATTTAAAAATTTGAACTGGTCAAATTCTAATAACTTAGCTTTCATATATTGCTTGCTCCCCGGTAAGGCTTCTCTTTCTTGAACAGCACTTGGTTCCTCTTCCATCTCCTTCCCCCCCCGGCAAACTTGTGCGCGAGGAACGTTCCTTCTGCTTAAGAGGCAAGGGAAAAGAAGAGGGAAACAAGTATATGGCCTTTCGGCGTTGTAATGCTTACCGGATGCGTATGTTGCACAAGATGCCAAATAACGCATGCAAATAGCAGAGAGAAACATGCAAAAGGCAAATAGCGCAAAACACAAAATCTTTGCCGGACTTGGTCTTCGTCTTCTTCCCCCCGGGAGCTTCAGCGGTAAGCGTATCCTTCTCTGCCGCAGCTGCCGCATCCCGGTAGATCTTGTCGGCGCAGACAAGCGCATCCTTCTTGTCGCCGTGGACAGTGATGACGCTTATCGGCCCCGGCATCTTTAGTACGTTGTAGGCATAATGGGAAGCCGCCATGAACTTGGCGAGGGCAGGACGGCCGAGTATTCCATTGTATGGTAATGGAATATCGGCGACGTCGAAAGTGATACGCTTAGTTCTGAAGTTGAGCTCCCCGCCAAAGGTCACCGGCAGAGTGATCTTCCCCTTGGGCTTGCTCCTTCCCGGGTTGATTCCTTGGAAAGAACCGGTCTCTTCGAGCTCGCCATCTGGAATTTGGAGTTTCTTGATCACAGCAGAGGAGATCAAGTTCAGCCCGGCCCCGCCGTCAACCAACATTTTGGTGACCTTGAGGTTGCGGATGGTGGGTGAGACCAGCATCGGCAAGCACCCGACCGCAGTGGTGCGGTCAGGGTGATCCTCAAGATCAAAAATGATGGGCATGCTGGACCATTTGAGGAGCCTGCGCGACTCCACGGGCGGCTCTGCTGCATTCACCTCACGCACCCACTGCTTTAGCTGGCGGTGGGAGGTGTGCAGAGAGGCGCCACCGTCGACGCACAGGACCTCCGTGGCCTTCTGGAACTCCTGCTCGCTGTTATCCTCGTCCTCCATGTCTTCGTCGTCGTCTTCTTCATCCTTGTCGCGGCCCCGGGGAGGTCGGTCACCTTGTCGCTGCTTGGCCTTGTCGCGGCGTCCTCCCCGGCCATTGAATGGCCGCTTCTTGCTTGGCTCTCCGCCGCCACCTTGGGCCTTCTCCTTGTCGCGCCTCTCGTACTCAGCCTTCTGCTGCTCGACGAGATACTCGACGCGCTTGCAGTTGGAGAGGTCGTGGCCCTTGGTGCGGTGGATCTTGCAGTACTGCTTGTCGGAGCCGTCCTGCTTGTCGGATGCCGCTACAGGGGCAGGCTCCTTGCCGGAGCCGCCAGCCTGTGTTTGCTTGGCGGGAGCCTCCTTGCCGGACTTCTCGACGGCAAGCACCTCCTTCTTGTTCTTCCTTCTGTTGTTCCGCCGCCGGCCCTTCTTTGCCGGGGCGGCGTCGTCGCTGTCGCTTCCTCCTGCGCCAGCATCCTCCCCGGGGAGTCTCCTCCCCTCTTCTGCGCGTGCGCACTTATCAGCTAGAGCGTAGAGCTCGCTGACACCCCAAATCTTGGTCATCGCCATTTCCTCACGCATGCGGCGGTTACGCACGTTCTGGTGGAACGCGCTGATAACCGCGGCAGGGTGGACATCAGGGATGTTGTGCTGTACACGGCTGAAGCGTTGGATGTACTTGCGCAGGGACTCTCCTTCCTTCTGGGCCAAAATGTGGAGATCGCTCTCCTGGCCGTGGGGTTTGTGGCCGCCGGTGAAGGCGCCAACAAACTGATGGCAAAGGTCTGCCCAAGAAGAAATGGAGCCTTCCGGCAAGTGCATAAGCCACGAACGGACGTTCGGCTTAAGCACGAGCGGGAAGTAGTTTGCCAAGATCTTCTCGTCGCGCCCCCCGGCAGCCTGCACCGCGATGGTGTAAACGCTGAGGAATTCTGAGGGGTGCGTCTTGCCGTCGTACTTCTCCGGTACGTCGGGCTTGAAATTCTTCATGCTGGGCCACTAGACGCGCCGCAGCTCACGGGTAAACGCGGGGCAGCCTGCCGCGTATGGCAAGTCGCCTGGTTCACCGGGCGCGCGCGCGTCGACAGCGTCCCCAGCCCTCTGGTCCGATTGTCGCCGAGCTTCTCGGCGGCGCTCGATTGTTGTTCGAGCGTCTTCTTGTCGCCGGTCGTCGAGGACCTGGCGCTGGTCCCGACGGGCCCGTGGATCCGACGATGCCGTGGAGCCGTCGTCGGCGTTGTTCCGGCGGGGCGGCGTCTTCTGCTTCCGCGGCGGGGAGTGCACGCTTGTCGCACCCCCGGCGGTCTTGTCGCCGTCGGCCTTCGTCTTCTCAGCTTGCCGCGGCCGCGAGGCCGCCGGCTGCTGTGGAGAATCGTTGTTGGCAAAGGCTATCAGGCTCTGGATGGTGGCCCTCCAGTCTTCGGCCTTGTCTGCCGCTGGAGGGAAGTCGAGGAGCAGTTGCGCCCTTGCGAGCGCTTCTGCTGGAGTGGAGGGGAACGGGGGCGAGCGGTGCGAGGAGCGGGATATGCTCGGACTCCTAACAGCGTTAGAAGGAGCAGGGTCCCGCCCCGGCGCCTTCACTTTGCTTGTGCCCGGACGGTGGTCCGGGGCATCCCGCGAACCTCCGGTTTGTCCTTGGCCCAACAAGCGGATGCCACCTCCTGTGACATGGCGCTGCTGGGTTGTCGTGTGCTGAGATGGACGCGGCGCGTCCACGGAGACCGAGGCTCGGTCGTCCGTCCTGTCCTTGGATTTGGTGGCGCCGCGAGTGTCCTCGCCGGCGACCACCCTTCCGACGGCGTCTCCCCCGCCCACCGTTGGCTCTGGTGGCGGCGGATGAGACGCAGACGGGCCTCCGACCTCCGAAGCCTTCTTCTTCGGGGCCATGGTGCTGTTGCTGATGAAGTTGCTGACGAAACTGGAGAGGTTGGTGAAGAATGCGCCCGCGCGAACGCCGGATCAGATTCGCACAACCTCGACGCCCCCTACCTGGCGCGCCAAAGATGTCGGGGGAAACTGTCCACCACGAACACCTATGGGACCGGAGCCCCTTGTCTGTGCGGTACGAGGGCGGAGGGAGCACAAAGAGCAGATCGTAGCGAGCACGCGGGCAGTTTTACCCAGGTTCGGGCCACGGTAGACGCGTAAAACCCTACTCCTGCTTAGTTGTGTATTCAGTTGGAGAGCTCGGGAGCTTGAAGAAGCAGCTACACCGAGCGTATGAGCGATTTAGGTTCCGAACCCCCTCCACGTTGTGCATGGGCCTCCTTTTATAGTGCAAGGGGTCACCGACAGGTGTCAACGTAGGAGAAAGGGGTAAAAACATAAAAGAGGTGGTAGTTGTAACAGTGCGGGAATAGTGGAGCTACAGTGCGCGAACAGTGGTCGCCACCTACTTTGACAGTGGGGGACAAGGGCATTTAATGCCCGTCGCCGTCGACCCCAAAAGCTCCCGCCCTTGCGTCTCCGTTTGCCACGGCGATGGCTTCACCACCGTGGAGTGCCACCGTGTCCCCCAGGCTGCACAGCCATCCGCCACGCGTCCCTGGAAAGGCCCCAGGGCGACGCGTGGGCCGATGAGCTGGAGCGCGGGCACACAGCGCAACTCTCCCGGCAAGCACCTTGCCGGGGTCTTGATCTTGCCGGGCCCGGGAGCTTGCCGGGCTCTGTAGCTTGTCGCTCCCCGGGCCCCGCCGGGGCGCGTATAGCGCCGAGGCATGTCTTCTGAAATATAATCTTCTAGTCTTCCTGGCAAGCTCCTCTTGCCAGGGCCTTGCGTGAGTGAGGTAATCTTGAGCCTGGAACGGCCTTCCCGGCAAGCTTCACTTGCCGGGGTCTCGATCTTCTGTCTTGTATACTTTGTTTTTGAATGGTTTGATATGGAGCAGGAAGGTCTCCGGCGAGCACGCGGTAAACCCTGCCGCGGGAAGCTGCAACTGCCCGTGCACAAGTTGGGGTAGTGAGGTACCCCTACCTTAGTACGCCGACAGAAGCATATACCCAAACCTGCCCCAAATGGGACAAAATTTGTACTACAGCTTGTTGATGCCGCTCCATGATAGCATGCCAAGTTTTAAGAATTTCAGATGAGTTTTGGATTTAGTAGAATTTAAAAACCAGGCATCTCAATGTTTTGTCGGCAATCAACGGTGCCCCGGTGTTTGAAATTCATTCCCATTTCTTACGTGGGACCTAAGCATGCACCCAAGCACACATATTTGATTTTTCAACCAATTTATATGCACTAGAGCATGTGCATGTAGTTCAAATTTGAATTGTGCACATAAAATGCATTGAAAACTCAGTTAATGCATAAAAATGTCCAAACGAACCCCCAAAAATCACGAAAATTCACACAACACTCATATTGTTCTATGTTGACACGAGAAAAAAATTGAAAGCAATAAGAGGCAACGGATATCATTTCGTCCCCAAAGGTGGGACGTTCCCTACAAAAAACCATCATGCTTGTTGTGAGAAGCTCTGGTTTGTGAGAAGCATATACCCAAACCTGCCCCAAATGGGACAAAATTTGTATCACGACTTGATGCGGCTCCATGATAGCATGACAAGTTTTAAGAATTTCAGATGAGTTTTGGATTTAGAAGAATTTAAAAACCAGGCATCTCAATGTTTTGCCGGCAATCAATGGTGCCCCGGTGTTTGAAATTCTTTCCCATTTCTTGCATGGGACCTAAGCATGCACCCAAGGACACATATTTGTTTTTTCAACCAATTTATATGCACTGGAGCATGTTCATGTAGTTCAAATTTGAATTATGCACATAAAATGCATGGAAAACTCTGTTAATGCATAAAAATGTCCACACGAACCCCGAAAAATCATAAAAAATCACACAACACTCCTGTTGTTCTATGTTGACAGGAGAAAAAAAATGGATATCGTTTCGTCCCCAAAGGTGGGACGTTCCCTACCAAAAACCATCATGCTTGTTGTGAGAAGATATGGTTTGTGAGAAGCATATACCCAAACCTGCCCCAAATGGGACAAAATTTGTACTACGGCTTGTTGATGCCGCTCCATGATAGCATGCCAAGTTTTAAGAATTTCATATGAGTTTTGGATTTAGTAGAATTTAAAAACCAGGCATCTCAATGTTTTGTCGGCAATCAAAGGTGCCCCGGTGTTTGAAATTCATTCCCATTTCTTGCATGGGACCTAAGCATGCACCCAAGGACACATATTTGATTTTTCAACCAATTTATATGCACATCAGCATGTTCATGTAGTTCAATTTTGAATTATGCACATAAAATGCATTAAAAACTCAGCTAATGCATAAAAATGTCCAAACGAACCCCAAAAATCACAAAAAAAATCACACAATACTCATGTTGTTCTATGTTGACATGAGAAAAAAAATTGAAACCAATAAGAGGCAATGGATATCGTTTCGTCCCCAAAGGTGGGACGTTCCTTATCGAAAACCATCATGCTTGTTGTGAGAAGCTCCGGTTTGTGAGAAGCATATACCGAAACCTGCCCAAATGGGCAAAAAATTGCACCACATCATGTTGATGCCGCTCCATGATAGCATGCCAAGTTTGATGAATATCAGACGAGTTTTGGATTTACTATAATTTAAAAACCAGGCATCTCAATGTTTTGCCGGCAATCAACGGTGCCCCGGTGTTTGAAATTCATTCTCATTTCTTGCATGGTACCTAAGCATGCACCCAAGGACACATATTTGATTTTTCAACCAATTTATATGCACTAGAGCATGTTCATGTAGTTCAAATTTGAATTATGCACATAAAATGCATGGAAAACTCAGTTAATGCATAAAAATATTCAAACGAACCCCGAAAAATCATAAAAAAATCACACAACACTCTTGTTGTTCTATGTTGACACAAGAAAAAATATCGATATTGTTTTGTCCCCAAAGGTGGGATGTCCCCTACCGAAAACCATCATTCTTGTTTCGAGAAGCTTCGGTTTGTCAAAAGCATATACCCAAACCTCCCCCAGATGGCACTAAATTTGTACCATGGCATGTTGGTGCCGCTCCATGATAGCATGCCAAGTTTCATGAATGTCATATGAGTTTTGGATTCACTAGAATTTAAAAACCAGGCATCTGAATGATTTGCCGGCAATCAACGGTGCCCCGGTGTTTGAAATTCATTCCCATTTCTTACGTGGGACCTAAGCATGCACCCAAGGACACATATTTGATTTTTCAACCAATTTATATGCACTGGAGCATGTGCATGTAGTTCGAATTTGAATTATGCACATAAAATGCATTGAAAACTCAGTTAATGCATAAAAATGTCCAAACGAACCCCAAATATCACAAAAAATCACACAATACTCATGTCTTTCTATGTTGACATGAGAAAAAAATTGAAAGCAATAAGAGGCAATGGATATCGTTTCGTCCCCAAAGGTGGGACGTTCCCTATCGAAAACCATCATGCTTGTTGTGAGAAGCTCCGGTTTGTGAGAAGCATATACCCAAACCTGCCCAAATGGGCAAAAAATTGCACGACATCATGTTGATGCCGCTCCATGATAGCATGCCAAGTTTGATGAATATCAGCCGAGTTTTGGATTTAGTAGAATTTAAAAACTAGGCACCTCAATGTTTTGCCGGCAATCAACGGTGCCCCGGTGTTTGAAATTAATTCTCATTTCTTGCATGGTACCTAAGCATGCACCCAAGGACACATATTTGATTTTTCAACCAATTTATATGCACTGGAGCATGTGCATGTAGTTCAAATTTGAATTGTGCACATAAAATGCATTGAAAACTCAGTTAATGCATAAAAATGTCCAAAAGGACCCCCAAAAATCACAAAAATTCACACAACACTCATATTGTTCTATGTTGACCCGAGAAAAAAATTGAAAGCAATAAGAGGCAATGGATATCGTTTCGTCCGCAAAGGTGGGACGTTCCCTACCAAAAACCATCATGCTTGTTGTGAGAAGCTCTTGCTTGTGAGAAGCATATACCAAAACCTGCCCCAAATGCGACAAAATTTGTACCACGACTTGTTGATGCCGCTCCATGATAGCATGAAAAGTTTTAAGAATTTCAGATGAGTTTTGGATTTACTAGAATTTAAAAACCAGGCATCTCAATGTTTTGCCGGCAATCAACGGTGCCCCGGTGTTTGAAATTCATTCCCATTTCTTGCATGGGACCTAAGCATGCACCCAAGGACACATATTTGATTTTTCAACCTATTTATATGCACTGGAGCATGTTCATGTAGTTCAAATTTGAATTATGCACATAAAATGCATTAAGAACTCAGTCAATGCATAAAAATGTCCAAACGAACCCCAAAAAATCACAAAACATAACACAACACTTATGTTGTTCAATGCTGACACGAGAATTTTTTTTGAAAGCAATAAGAGGCAATGGATATCGTTACGTAACAAAAGGTGGGACGTTCCATACTGAAAACCATCATGCTTGTTGTGAGAAGCTCCGGTTTGTGAGAAGCATATACCCAAACCTGCCCCAAATGGGATAAAATTTGTACCACAGCATGTTGATGCTGCTCCATGATAGCATGCCATGTTTCATGAATTTCAGACGAGTTTTCGGATTTACTAGAATTTAAAAACCAGGATACTCAATGTTTTGCCGGCAATCAACGGTGCCCCGATGTTTGAAATTTATTCCAATTTCTTGCAAGGGACCTAAGCATGCACCCAAAGACACATATTTGATTTTTCAACCAATTTATATGCACTAGAGCATGTTTGTCGGTGTACTAAGATAGGGGTACCTTAGTACCCCAACTTGTGCACGGGCAGTAGCAGCTTCCCGCGGCAGGGTCTACCACGAGCTTACCGGAGACCTTTCTGGTCCTTATTAAGCCATTCAAAAACAAAGTATACAAGACAGAAGATCAAGGCCCCGGCAAGTGGAGCTTGCCGGGAAGGCCGTCCCAGGCTCAAGACTATATCATTAACACAAGGCCCTGGCAAGAGGAGCTTGCCAGGGAGACCAGAAGACTGTTTCTAGAAGACAAGCCTCGGCGCACTCTGCGCCCCGGCAAGACCCGGGGAGCGACAAGCTTCCCGGCCCGACAAGATCAAGACCCCGGCAAGGTGCTTGCCGGGGGAAGTTTGCACTGTGTGCCCGCGCTCCAGCTCATCGGCCCACGCGTCGCCCTGGGACCCTTCCAGGGACGCGTGGCGGATGGCTGTGCAGCCTGGGGGACACGGTGGCACTCCACGGTGACGAGGCTACCACCGTGGCGAACGGAGACGCAAGGGCGGGCGCTTTTGGGGTCGACGGCGACGGCCATTTAATGCTCTTGTCCCCCACTGTCAAGTTAGGTGATGACCATTGTTCATCCACTACCCATGTACTGTTCCCGCACTATTACAACTACCACCAAAGTTACATTTTTGCCCTTCTTCTGCGTTGACACCTGTCGGTGACCCCTTGAGCTATAAAAGGAGGCCCATGCACAACATAGAAGGGGTTGGAAACCCAGATAGCTTACTCACTCGGTGTAGCTAGGTCTTGAAGCTACCGAGCTCACAAACTCAATACAAACCAAGGCAGGAGTAGGGTTTTACGCGTCCGCGCGGCCCGAACCTGGGTAAACTGCCCGCGTGCTCTCCTTGATCCGCTCTTTGTGCTCCCTCCGCTCCCTCACCGCAACGACAAGGGGCTCCGGTCCCATAGGTGCTCGTGGTGGACAGTTTCCCCCGACATCTTTGGCGCGCCAGGTAGGGGGCGTCGAGGTTGTGCGAACCTGATCCGGCGTTCACGCGGGCGCATTCTTCATCAACCTCTCCATCTTCATCAGCAACAGACACATGGCCCCGAAGAAGAAGGCTTCGGAGGTCGCAGGCCCGTCCGCGTCTGTTCCGCCGCCACCAGAACCAACGGTGGGCGGAGGAGACGCCGGCGGAAGGGTAGTCGCCGGCGAGGAAACTCGCGGCACCGCCAAGTCCAAAGACAAGACGGACGACCAAGCCTCGGTGTCCGTAGACGCGCCATGCCCATCTCAGCAGACGACCACCCAGCAGCGCCGTGGTACAGGAGGTACCATCCGCTTGCTGGGGCAAGGGCAAACCGGAGGATCGCGGGATGCTCCAGGCCATCGTCCTGGCACAAGCAAGGCGCGGTCGCCAGGGCGAGACCCTGCTCCTTCTAACCCTGTTAGAAGTCCGAGCATATCTCGCTCCTCGCACCGCTCGCCACCGCTCCCCTCCTCTCCAGCAGAAGCACTCGCAAGAGCGCAGCTGCTCCTCGACTTCCCTCCAGCGGCAGACAAGGCCGAAGACTGGAGGGCAACCATCCAGAGCCTGATCGCCTTCGCCAATAACGATACGCCGCAGCAGCCGGCGACCTCGCGGCCGCGGCAAGTCAAGAAGACGAAGGCCGACGGCGACAAGACCGCCGGGGGTGCAACTATGGTGCACTCCCCGCCGCGGAAGCAGAAGACGCCTCCCCGCCGGATTAACATCGACGACGACTCCACGGCGTCGTCGGATCCGCGGGCTCGTCGGGACCAGCGCCAGGTCCTTGAGGATCGGCGACAAGAAGATGCTCGAACAACAATCGAGTGTCGGCGAGAAGCCCGGCGACAATCTGATCAGCGTGCTGGGACCGCTGTCGACGCGCACGCGCCCGGTGAACCAGGCGACTTGCCGTACGCGGCAGGTTGCCCTGCGTTCACCCGCGAGCTGCGGCGTATCCAGTGGCCCAGTATGAAAAACTTCAAGCCCGACGTACCCGAGAAGTACGACGGCAAGACGCACCCCTCGGAGTTCCTCAGTATCTACACCATCGCGGTGCAGGCTGCCGGGGGGCGCGACGAGAAGATACTGGCGAACTACTTCCCGCTGGTGCTTAAGCCGAACGTTCGTTCTTGGCTTATGCACTTGCCGGAAGGCTCCATTTCTTCTTGGGCGGATCTTTGCCACCAGTTTGTCGGCGCCTTCACGGGCGGCCACAAACCCCACGGCCAGGAGAGCGATCTCCACATCTTGGCCCAGAAGGAAGGAGAACCTCCGCGCAAGTACATCCAGCGATTCAGCCGCGTGCAGCACAACATCCCCGACGTCCACCCTGCCGCGGTTATCAGCGCGTTCCATCAGAACGTGCGTAACCACCGCATGCGTGAGGAGATGGCCATGACCAAGATACGGGATGTCAACGAGCTCTATGCTCTGACTGACAAGTGCGCGCGCGCCGAAGAGGGGAGGAGACTCCCCGGGGAGGATGCTGGCGCAGGGGGAAGCGACAGCAAGGATGCAGCCCCGGCAAAGAAGAGCCGGCGGCGGAACAATAGAAAGAAGAAGAACAAGGAGGTACTTGTCGTCGAGAAGTCCGGCAAGGAGGCTCCCGCCAAGACAGCACAGGCTGGCGGCTCCGGCAAGGAGCCTGCCCCTGTAGCGGCAGCCGACAAGCCAGACGGCTCCGACAAGCAATATTGCAAGATCCAGCGCACCAAGGGCCACGACCTCTCAAACTGCAAGCGCGTCGAGTACCTCGTCGAGCAGCAGAAAGCTGAGTACGAGAGGCGCGACAAGGAGAAGGCTCAAGGTGGCGGAGGAGAGCCAAGCAAGAAGCGGCCTTTCAATGGCCGGGGAGGACGCCGCGGCAAGGCCAAGCAGCGGCAAGGTGATCGACCTCCCCGGGGCCGCGACAAGGATGACGAAGAGGACGACGACGACGACATGGAGGAAGGCGATAACAGCGAGCAGGAGTTCCAGAAGGCCACGGAAGTCCTGTGCGTCGACGGCGGCGCCTCTCTGCACACTTCCCACCGCCAACTCAAGCAGTGGGTGCGAGAAGTAAACGCAGCAGAGCCGCCCGTTGAGTCGCGCAGGCTGCTGAAATGGTCCAGCACGCCCATCATTTTTGATCTTGAGGATCACCCTGACCGCACCACTGCGGTCGGGTGCTTGCCAATGCTGGTCTCCCCCACCAGCCGCAACCTCAAGGTCACCAAAATGTTGGTTGACGGCGGAGCCGGGCTGAACTTGATCTCCTCAGCTGTGATCAAGAAACTCCAGATCCCAGATGGCGAGCTCGAAGAGACCAGTTCGTTCCAAGGAATAAACCCGGGAAGGAGCAAGCCCAAGGGGAAGATCACTCTGCCAGTGACCTTTGGCGGGGAGCTCAACTTCAGGACGGAGAGGATAACCTTTGATGTTGCCGATATCCCATTACCATACAATGGGATACTTGGACGTCCTGCCCTCGCCAAGTTCATGGCAGCTTCCCACTACGCCTACAATATACTAAAGATGCCGGGGCCGATAAGCGTCATCTCTGTCCATGGTGACAAGAAGGACGCGCTTATCTGCGCCGACAAGATCTACCGGGATGCAGCAGCCGCAGCGGAGAGCAACACACTTGCCACTGAAGCTCCCGGGGGGAAGAAGACCAAGACCAAGTCCGGCAAGTGCTCTGGGGCCCACTCCGGCAAACGCACCTCTTCGGAGTGCTGCGCTGCCGTCGAGGACGTTCCATCGAGCTCCACCGGCAAGTGCAAGAAAGGGATGGCCGCTCCACCGGCAACCAAGAAGGTGTCCGCCAAGGAGGACGGCACTGGTGGTACCTTCACCATCAGTGCTACGCTTCATAGCAAATAGGAAAGCGCGCTCGTTGCCTTCCTGCGGGCGAATGTCGATGTGTTTGCGTGGCAACCATCTGACATCCCCGGCGTTCCAAGGAAGGTAATTGAGCACAAGCTTGTTGTTTGTCCTCATGCGCGGCCCGTCAAGTAGAAGGTCAGGAAGCAAGCCGTGGAGCGCCAAGAATTCATTGCCGAAGAAATCAAGAAGTTAGAAGCAGCGGGCCTGGTTAGAGGCGTGATCCATCCGACGTGGTTAGCGAACCCAGTTGTCGTGCGTAAGGCTAACGGGAAGTGGAGACTGTGTATAGACTTCACCGATGTGAATAAAGCATGTCCCAAGGATCCATTTCCCTTGCCGCGCATTGACCAGATTGTTGACTCCACTGCTGGATGTGAGCTGCTCTCCTTTCTTGATGCATATTCGGGCTACCACCAGATTTTTATGGCCAAGGAAGATGAAGAGAAGACTACATTCATTACTCCATGTGGCACATATTGCTTCATTCGCATGCCTTTCGGATTGAAGAATGCAGGCTCAACATTTGCAAGGGTAGTACACACTGCTTTTGAGCCACAGATCCATAGAAATGTAGAAGCTTACATGGATGACATAGTGGTGAAGAGCAAGAGCAAGGATACCCTGGTCCAAGATTTGGAAGAAACTTTTGCAAACCTGCGCAAGATCCAGCTTAAGTTGAACCCCGAGAAGTGCGTCTTTGGAGTCCCCTCCGGCAAGCTTCTCGGGTTCTTTGTGTCTCAGAGGGGGATTGAAGCTAATCCCAACAAGATTAAAGCCATCGAGCAGATCGAAGCCCCGAAGCACGTCAAGGACGTAACGAGACTTGCAGGTTGTGTGGCTGCCCTCAGTAGGTTCAATTCAAAGTCTGCAGAACGCGCCCTGCCTTTCTTCAAAATTTTGAAGAAGGCAGGTCCTATGAAATGGACTCCGGAAGCGGAGGCGGCGCTGCAAGACTTGAAAGGATACCTATCCTCCACTCCAATACTTGTCGCACTTAGGCCACAAGAGAAGTTGCTGCTATACCTAGCAGCAACCAATCAAGTGGTTAGTGCTGCGTTAGTAGCGGAGAGGGAGGCCGACGAGGAATCCACACCACCGGCAAGCGAATCTAGCGACAAGCAGGGGGCTGCTCCGACAAGCTCTGGCCCCGACAAGGACAACTCTGCGCAGGAGCAAGGAGAAGTGCGGAAGAAGGTGGTGCAGCGCCCGGTGTATTTTGTGAGTTCCCTCTTGTAGGGGGCTAGATCAAGATACTCCGGCGTGCAGAAGTTGCTTTTCGGTCTCCTCATGGCCTCGAGAAAGCTGCGCCATTACTTCCAAGCACACGAGATAACAGTGGTCACTCGCTTTCCGTTGAAGAGGATATTGCAGAATCCAGAAGCAACAGGCAGGATCGTCGAGTGGGCACTGGAACTGTCGAGCTTTGGTCTCAAGTTTGAAAGTACTTCAACTATACAGAGCAGAGCTTTGGCAGAATTTATAGCTGAGTGGACCCCAACACCCGATGAAGAAGTTCCAGAGACAAGCGTACCTGTACAAGAAGCGACAAGCGAATGGGTGATGTACTTTGATGGTGCCTTCTCGCTGCAAGGCGCTGGAGCCGGTGTGGTACTCATAGCACCCACCGGAGAACACCTCAAGTATATTATCCAGATGCACTTTCCCAGGGAACAAGCGACAAACAATACTGCTGAGTATGAAGGTCTGCTTACCGGCCTCAGAATTGCAGTTGAACTTGGGATTAGGAAGCTAATTGTGCGGGGAGATTCTCAGTTGGTGGTCCGACAAGTCAACAAGAGTTACGAGAGCCCTTTGATGGAAGCTTATGTAGATGAAGTGAGGAAGCTTGAAGAACACTTTGAAGGTCTGCAAATGGAGCACGTCCCGAGAGCTCAGAACGATATAGCAGATGGCCTTTCAAAGTGTGCTGCGATGAAGTTACCTGTGGAACCAGGGACCTTCCTGCTCAAGCTGACTCAGCCATCCGTTACACCATCAATTGGGCAGCCCAAAAAGAGAAAGTTGGTCTCCGGTGACTACTTGCCGGCGGATCTTCCCGAAGCCGCCGCCAAGGTTCCCAAGATCAACGACCAGAACGCTGAGGAACAGTTTGCTCCTGCAGACCCAAGGGTCTGTACAGTTGAAGCAAGCGTTCCCGACAAGCCTTGCCCCGGCAACCATCAGCTCCGGCAGAACCAGAGGTCCTTGCCGTAGAAGCTGGGGTTCCCGCAGCGGCCCTCATGCCTTTAGTCCTTGCTGTTGAGCCACGGGCTCCGGCATGGGCACAGCAGATCGTCCGTTTTCTGCAAACTAGAGAACTTCCCAACGACCCAGCAGAGATAGAGAAAATAACCAGGCAGTCAAGTATGTACCAGTTCGTGGATAATGAACTGTACAGAAGAAGGCTCAATGGTGTCAGGTTGAAGTGCATTTCCAGGGAAGATGGACAGAAGCTGTTGGCAGAAATACATGGAGGCATATGTGGCCACCACATTGGCGCAAGGGCACTTGTCGGGAAGGCATTCCGGCAAGGGTTCTTTTGGCAAGAAGCCCTCCAAGATGCAACTGCACAAGTAACCAAGTGTGAAGCGTGCCAGTTCCATGCCAAACAAATTCATCAGCCAGCTCAAGCTCTCCAGACGATCCCTTTGTCCTGGCCCTTCTCGGTCTAGGGGCTCGATATCCTCGGCCCTTTCCCCCGTGCTGTCGGGGGCTTTGAGTACTTGTACGTTGCAATCGACAAGTTCACGAAGTGGCCAGAAGTGGAACCAGTGAGAAAGGTGACAGCACAATCAGCGGTCAGGTTCTTCAGAGCAATTGTTTGCCATTTCGGAATCCCTAACAGGATCATCACCGACAACGGTACGCAGTTCACTAGTCGCACCTTCATGCAATACGTCCAAGACCTTGGCGCAAGGTTTGCTTCGCTTCTATTGCTCACCCGAGGAGCAATGGTCAAGCGGAGAGGGCCAATGCTGAAGTGCTGCGCGGGCTCAAGACGAGGACCTTTGACAGGCTGCGCAAGTGCGGAAGAAACTGGATAGAGGAGCTACCGGCGGCTCTTTGGTCAATCAGAACGACACCAAGTCGAGCCACTGGGCAGACACCCTTTGCCCTTGTCTATGGGGCAGAGGCAGTTCTCCCCACGGAACTCGTATACGGATCTCCTCGAGTGCTCGCTTATGATGAGCTCGAGCAAGAGCAACTGCGACAAGATGATGCATTGCTCCTCGAGGAGGAACGTCTCCAGGCTGCTGTACGAGCTGCTCGATACCAGCAGGCCTTGCGTCGCTACCATAGCCGCAAGGTCAGGGCCAGGAGTCTCGAGGAAGGCGACCTTGTTCTTCGGCGTGTTCAGTCCGCCAAGAATTCCAACAAGTTGACGCCGAAGTGGGAAGGCCCTTATCGGGTGAGACAAGTCACAAGGCCCGGCGCTGTCCGCCTTGAGACCGAAGAAGGCTTACCGGTGAGCAACTCCTGGAACATAGAGCATCTTCGAAAGTTTCACCCATAAGGCGCGGTTGCCGTGATCCGCTCCAGCAACCACCTTTTGTACGAGTCTTGCCGCTGTTGCATGTAAACCTTTGTACAAAGCCGGGCGCAGATCCCGTGCATCAGTAAAGCTTTGTGTTTTCGCACTATTTGCCATTCTCGTGCTTTTCTTTGTTATTTGCATGCATCATTTGGCATTTCGTGCAACACACATATCCGGTAAGCATTACCATGCCGAGAAACCCTATACTTGTTTCCTCTTCTCCTTTTTTCTCCCTTAAGCAGAAGAAGCATTCCTCGCGCACAAGTTTGCTGGGGGGGAAGAAGGTGGAGGATGAACCAAGTGCTGTTCAAGAAAGAGAAGCTTACCGGAGAACGAACAGACTATGAAAGCTAAGTTACCAGAATTTGAGCATTTCAAATTTTTAAAATTTTAGTTATCTTCCTTGAACAACCACACTTTGTATGGAAAACCTGTGCACGGAGGAACCTACCCGTAGCTAGCCGCACCCTTGTCTTGTTTTCGAGTACGCTCAACGGCTTAAGAGAGCTGCGACAAGTGTCGCGCCCTTATTTCGTTTTCGAGTTCGCTCAGCAAGCTAAGTGCGTTGCGACTAGCTGCGGCAAGGTTGCTTGCCGGTAGGGCCTTTGCCAGCAGGCTGCTCAGAGTCCAGCACTCAGCGCTCGCGGCAAGGGTCCCTTGTCGGCAAGTTCCCTAAAAGCGTAGGGTAAAAAGCATACAAAGTAAAGGACCAAAACAAGGGAGATAACACTGCATCAATTGCTCGAAAATAAGATAAATATATTACAGAGATAACTCGTCGCAATGACTAATAGTTTCATGTTCATGACACGCCTTGCAGCAACAAAAGAAATAAGAAGAAAGAGGCCTAGTCTACGCGATCGCCTTCACGCCTGGAGATCTTGTTCACCTTGGCGATGATGTGGGCGACCTGCGCCTTCAGCGCCTCCATATCTGCATCGGCCGGCAAGCTGCGGAGAACGTTGACGAGATTTATACCAGGATTGCGGTAGACGATCTTCGTCAGGACGCGCTCCAAGGTACCCGCGCAGAGCTGGCGCGACTCCTCGGCCAGCTGCGCGGGGAGCTTCTCCTGTAGACTTGCGAGCGCCGGCGCGACCCCTCTGAAGAAGAGACTGAGCTTGGCGCTGTGTGGGAGATTTGGATCCGGAGAATATATGAGGTGTTCCACCCTCAGCGCCATCAACTCCTTGTCGATGCTAGCCGCGGAGGCCACCAGATCTTCAGTCCATACCTCGACGGTCCGGCGGAAGTTGTTAGCTGAGGTGGCGGCGCTCTCCACCAGGCCTCGCTCCTTGCGGAGCTCGTTCTTCAGCTTGGTTTCGCGGTCTCGGACAGCGTCGAGGGAGTCTTTCAACGTGGAGACCTTCAGCTCCAGATCAGCAATTGAGTCCTTGGCGGCCTTGATCTCGTCGCCTTGCTTGGAGAGGCGTACCAGGAGTTCAGAGTTGGTATGGGCGTCCTTCTCGCGCTCTAAGTTGAGCGCAGTGACCCTCTCCGTGCTCGCCTTTAGAAACTCCTCCAGCTAGGCCACCTTAGCCTCAAGGTCCTTCTTGGCGGTTTCCGCGGCGGCTGCGGCAACTTTCGCCTCCTTCAACTCCCCGCCAAGGGCCTGCTCCCGGGCGGTAAGGTCTTCCTCGTGGGCGTCGAGGTCGACTTTCCACTGGGTGAGCTCTCCTTCTCGCCGGGACAGCTCTTCACCGACAAGCCGCTGCTGCTCCTCGGCCTCAGCTTTCTCCAGAAGAAACTCCTGCTGCTCTCCGGCAAGCCTCTCGCGCTCCTCCGCCAAGTCACGGAGGGCCGCTTGGTTGGCGGCGCGGAGATCAGCAGCACGCTTTTCCAGTTCTGCTCCAGCCTTGGCGGCGAGGGCTTCTCGGGAGTCCAGCTTTGCCTGCCTGGCCCGGTAAAGGGCCAGGAGCTGGTGAAGCAGCTTCTCCTCCTCGGGCTCGTCACTCCCGCCGGGCGCTTCAACGATTTTCAACCCCGCGGAGGCGAGGACCTCTCCGTCAAAGGTCTCTCCCTCCTCGGGGGCTCGCGACGAAGACCCCCATGGCACTTGTATAAAGACGCCATTGGGGGCCTCAAGGTAGAAGCCCGACTGCTCCTTGCCGGCGGAGGGATCGGCGGCCGGCGCAGCGCTAGACGCTCCTGCCGCCTCCGGGCCGGCAGTGTGGCCGCCGTCCCCCTCCCCGGCCGCTGCGTCCGCGGTCGGGGCAGTCTCCTCAGCCACAGGCTCGTCGGCTCCTGCCATGTCTTCGACGACAGGGGCGTTGCCGTCGTCGCCCTGCGCGCCCTCCTCGCCGACGACCTCGGTCTCCATCCGGTCCGGCGCGGGAGGATCTAGAAGAAGAAGAAAAAGAAAAGAAAAGGTTCAAGCAAATATCCAAAAAAGACAAGTCCAAGAAGACAAGGTTGCAAGACTTACCTTCGCGGATTTCGTCGACAACGGGCTCCCTCGCCGGGGAGTTCACCCTTGGCGGGGTGGCCACCCTCGCCGGGCTGCTCGCCCTTGGCGGGGTACTCGCCCTTGGCGGAGTACCCGCCCTTGACGGAGCGCTCTCCCTCGCCGGAGAGTTCGTCCTCGGCGGGGGCGGCGGGACCTGCGGCTCCTCGAGAGTAGTCTCCGGGCGCTCCTGTTGCTGCGGCTCCGTTTCTGCACAAGATAAGCAAGACAAAAAAACATCAAATACCAAGCTGGAACCTCAGGCGCGCCCGACAAGTAAGAAGTTCAAAACCAGACTTACGCTGGGGGCTGTGCTGGGGGCTGCTCCTCGGAGCAGCGGTTGGGTCCGGCAAGTCCGTCACCGGCGTGTCCCCTGTCGCCGCAACGGGCGAGTCGTCCTCGACCACTACCAAGGGAACCTTGGCCTTCTTCGCCACTCGCTGGGCCAGGGTCCTGAAATCAAAGCAAGAAGCAAAATCAGAATCACCAAGAAGAAATCAAGTCAGAATTGAAGAAAATACAAGACGCAAGTGCTTACTCCTCTTCCTTGTCGTCGTCGTCGCTCAGAGCGGAGAAGTCGAACTCCACCTGAGTCGCTCCGACGCGAGGAGCGGGAGGAGAAGGCTCCCTCGGACGCTTAGCGGTCCCCGGGGCTGGGGGCTGCGACGACCCAGCCTCCGCCGACGCCGAGGCCCGAGGAGCAGGCGGAGCAGCCGCTCCACTCTGGGAAGATCCTCCTCCGCTCGGCGCTGGTGCGCGGGGCGCCTCCGTCGCGGCTTGGCTCGCTCTGGTGACGCGCGTCGCCCGGCGAGTAGGCTGTTGTCGGGGCGCCTGCGTCCTTGTCGCTGTAGGCGCCTTGCGGAGACGCTTCAGCGGTGATCGCTGGGGGCTGGCCCGAGGCGGGGAGTTCTCCGAGGACGATGAGGCGTCGTCATCAAGTCCCAGAGACCCACCGCTGTCCTCTTCGGCCTCGGTTTCCTCCTCCTCCTCCCCGGCGGGCCTGCTGGATCCGGCACCTTGCCCTGCGGGCCCGCTCCCTCCGGTGGCTCTGCTCCCTCCGGTACCTCTGCTTCCTCCGACAACCACGCCCCTTGCCGCGGCCTCGCTCACAAACCCGGGGATCCCAGCATGCCTCAGAGAGGGGACCCCGGCGAGCTCGTCGGGCGGGAGTTTGAGAAGTCTCCGAATCTCTGCCTCCGCTACTTGGCACGATGCGTCCTCCGCCTCTGCCTCCTCAACAGTGAATCCGAAGTCTCCTGCTGCTGCGGCTGCGGCGGCCTCTTCCACCCGGTCGGCAATATAGGCCAAATCCCGCTCCGTGGTTTCCTGAGTGAGACCCTTGATCTCCTCGGAGTTCTTCGGCACCTCCACCAAGTTATCAAAGAAGCTCATGATGGCGTCCGGCGTCGGCACTATCCAGGTGGGGTCGACGCCGTGAGAGTCACACGCCGGCATCATTGCGCGCAACGCGTCCCGGGCGGTGCTGTTGCATAGTGGTACTAATCCCCGGGGAGATCTGAACCACTCCGGGTGGGCCGGGTCGTGCTTAAAAAGCTCCCGGAGCATCCCCTTCAGCTCCAGCGCCGTGAAGTTGTAATTCAGCCCCGGGCGCAACATCATTATGTCCGCCGCATTGCCAAACTCCCATGCTGGCCTTTTCCTCTCTTGTAGGGGAACGATGCGGCGGCGGAGGAAATCTGCTCCTACCTCTCCGATGGTCAACTTGGCTACCCTGAGTCGGAGAATCCTAACGAGGGCAGCGTTGAGCTTGATGTCATTCGGAGCCAGATCGCTCCAGTCCCTGCCGCGCACGATAGCTGTTGTGCGCGGCGCAGTGAAAGGCTGCGGCTCGTCCTCAACTATCCAGCACCAATCCGCGCGCCACTCTTCCCACTTGCCGCGGAGTTCCCCTTGCAGATAAGATTCCTTCTTGTTCAAGCGGAAGACCCAAGAGATCCCTCCGGAGAGGGGGGCGCCGGCCTCTGCTCTGGGCATGAAGAAATGCCTAAAGAGCACTACGTTTGGATAGATCCCTATGTAGTTTTCGCACAGATGTGCGAAAACCGCCATCGTGAGGATGGCGTTGGGGGTGAAGTATAAGAGATGGAGGCCGTACGTATTCATGATATCGCAGAAAAATTCAGAGAATGGAGGACATAGGCCGCAGTGGAAGAAGACAACAAAGAAGAAATACCCGCTGGGGTACAGATCTCTGGCGGCGGCCGGGTTGACTTGGGTGCGGGGATGCGCCTTGGTCTCCTTGGCCCAGAACAAGTAGTACTTGTTCCAGAGCTCCCTCACGCTGAGCCTTGGCGCGAAGACGACGTTCCTCTTCCGCAGAGCGACAAGCTTTGCCGCCTGCTCAGATTTCTCCCTCTTGGCCTTCTCCGCTTTCGCCTTCTCGGCCTTCGGAGCCATGGCGGAGGCGGCGGAGGAAGGGACGAGAAGCTCGACGGCGCCGTGGATGCGGAAGAGGGCGGAGGAGATGAGGAGGCGGTGCGCAGAGGGGGATTTCTGGAGATGGAAGAAGCAATGAAGACGAAGTAAGGTAACGGCCCCTGCTTCTTCTGCTTTTAAGGGGGAAGTGGGGGACGCTCCGCATTTCCCATTAAAGAACGTGGCCACGATCTCCCCCACGACGCCGCAATCGACGCGTGCCGTTATGGGGAGGGGATTCGGCGTGTCGCGGGCTGTGCGTGCCCGTGCACTGTTTTGGGCCTGGCCCAACAGCGCTCGGCACCGTGTGTGGCCCAGGCCCGGGGGCTCCTGTCGGTGTACTAAGATAGGGGTACCTTAGTACCCCAACTTGTGCACGGGCAATAGCAGCTTCCCGCGGCAGGGTCTACCACGAGCTTGCCGGAGACCTCTCTGGTCCTTATTAAGCCATTCAAAAACAAAGTATACAAGACAGAAGATCAAGGCCCCGGCAAGTGGAGCTTGCCGGGAAGGCCGTCCCAGGCTCAAGACTATATCATTAACACAAGGCCCTGGCAAGAGGAGCTTGCCAGGGAGACCGGAAGACTGTTTCTAGAAGACAAGCCTCGGCGCACTCTGCGCCCCGGCAAGACCCGGGGAGCGACAAGCTTCTCGGCCCGACAAGATCAAGACCCCGGCAAGGTGCTTGCCGGGGGAAGTTTGCACTGTGTGCCCGCGCTCCAGCTCATCGGCCCACGCATCGCCCTGGGACCCTTCCAGGGACGCGTGGCGGATGGCTGTGCAGCCTGGGGGACACGGTGGCACTCCACGGTAAAGAGGCTACCACCGTGGCGAACGGAGACGCAAGGGCGGGCGCTTTTGGGGTCGACGGCGACGGGCATTTAATGCTCTTGTCCCCCACTGTCAAGTTAGGTGATGACCACTGTTCATCCACTACCCATGTACTGTTCCCGCACTGTTACAACTACCACCAAAGTTACATTTTTGCCCTTCTTCTGCGTTGACACCTGTCGGTGACCCCTTGAGCTATAAAAGGAGGCCCATGCACAACGTAGAAGGGGTTGGAAACCTAGATAGCTTACTCATTCGGTGTAGCTAGTTCTTGAAGCTCCCGAGCTCACAAACTCAATACAAACCAAGGCAGGAGTAGGGTTTTACGCGTCCGCGCGGCCCGAACCTGGGTAAACTGCCCGCGTGCTCTCCTCGATCCACTCTTTGTGCTCCCTCCGCTCCCTCACCGCAACGACAAGGGGCTCCGGTCCCATAGGTGCTCGTGGTGGACAGTTTCCCCCGACAATGTTCATGTAGTTCAAATTTGAATTATGCACATAAAATGCATGGAAAACTCAGTTAATGCATAAAAATGTCCGAACGAACCCCGAAAAATCAAAAAAAAAATCACACAACACTCCTGTTGTTCTATGTTGACACGAGAAAAAAAATTGAAAGCAATAAGAGGCAATGAATATCATTTCGTCCCCAAAGGTGGGACGTTCCCTACCGAAAACCATCATGCTTGTTGTGAGAAGCTCTGGTTTGTGAGAAGCATATACCCAAACCTTCCCCAAATGGGACAAAATTTGTACCACGGCTTGTTGATGGTGCTCCATGATAGCATGCCAAGTTTTACGAATTTCAAAGGAGTTTTAGATTTACTAGAATTTAAAAACCAGGCACCTCAATGTTTTGCCGGCAATCAACGGTGCCCCGCTGTTTGATATTCATTCCCATTTCTTCCATGGGACCTAAGCATGCACCCAAGGACACATATTTAATTTTTCATCCAATTTATATGCACTGGAGCATGTTCATGTAGTTCAAATTTGAATTATGCACATAAAATGCATTAAAAACTCAGTTTATGCATAAAAATGTCCAAACTAACCCCTAAAAATCACAAAAAATCACACAACACTTATGTTGTTCTATGTTGACACGAGAAAAAAAATTGAAAGCAATAAGAGGCAATGGATTTTGTTACGTATCCAAAGGTGGGACGTTCCCTACTGAAAACCATCATGCTTGTTGTGAGAAGCTCCGGTTTGTGAGAAGCATATACCCAAACCTGCCCCAAATGGGACAAAATTTGTACCACGGCATGTTGATGCTGCTCCATGATAGCATGCCAAGTTTCATGAATTTCAGACAAGTTTTTGGACTTACTAGAATTTAAAAACAAGGCAACTCAATGTTTTTTCGGCAATCAATGGTGCCACGGTGTTTGAAATTCATTCCAATTTATTGCATGGGACATAAGCATGCACCCAAGGACACATATTTGATTTTTCAACCAACTTATATGCACTGCAGCATGTTAATGTAGTTCAAATTTGATTTGTGCACATAAAATGCATGGAAACTCAGTTAATGCATAAAAATGTCCAAACGAACCCCGAAAAATCATAAAAAAATTACACAACATTCCTGTTGTTCTATGTTGACACGAGAAAAAAAATTGAAAGCAATAAGAGGCAATGGATATCGTTTCGTCCCCAACGGTGGGACGTTTCCTACCAAAAACCATCATGCTTGTTGTGAAAAACTCTGGTTTGTGAGAAGCATATACCCAAACCTGCCCCAAATGGGACAAAATTTGTTCCACGGCTTGTTGATGGTGCTCCATGATAGCATGCCAAGTTTTAAGAATTTTAGATGAGTGTTGGATTTAGTAGAATTTAAAAACCAGGCATCTCAATGTTTTGCCGACAATCAACGGTTCCCCGGTGTTTGAAATCCATTCCATTTCTTGCATGGGACCTAAGCATGCACCCAAGGACACATATTTGATTTTTCAACCAATTTATATGCACTGGAGCATGTTCATGTAGTTTGAATTTGAATTATGCACATAAAATGCAATAAAAACTCAGTTAATGCATAAAAATGTCCAAACGAACCCCAAAAAATCACACAACACTTATGTTGTTCTATGTTGCCACGAGAACAAAATTTGAAAGCAATACGAGGCAATGGATTTCGTTACGTAACCAAAGGTCGGACGTTCCCTACTGAAATCCATCATGCTTATTGTGAGAAGCTCCGGTTTGTGAGAAGCATATTCCCAAACCTGCCCCAAATGCGACAAAATTTGTACCACGACATGTTGATGCTGCTCCATGATAGCATGCCAAGTTTCATGAATTTCAAACGAGTTTTTGGATTTACTAGAATTTAAAAACCAGGCAACTCAATGTTTTTCCGGCAATCAACGGTGCCCCGGTGTTTGAAATTCATTCCCATTTCTTGCATGGGACCTAAGCATGCACCCAAGGACAAATATTTGATTTTTCAACAAATTTATATGAACTGGAGCATGTTCATGTTGTTCAAATTTGAATTATGCACATAAAATGCATGCAAAACTCAGTTAATGCATAAAAATGTCCAAACGAACCCCGAAAAATCATGAAAAAATCACACAACACTCCTGTTCTTCTATGTTGACATGAGAAAAAAATTTGAAAGCAATAAGAGGCAATGGATATCGTTTTGTCCCCAAAGGTGGGATGTTCCCTACCGAAAACCATCATGCTTGTTTTGAGAAGCTCTGGTTTGTGAGAAGCATATACCCAAACCTGCCCCAAATGGGACAAAATTTGTACCATGGCATGTTGATGCCGCTCCATGATAGCATGCCAAGTTTCATGAATTTCATACAAGTTTTGGATTGACTAGAATTTAAAAACCAGGCATCTCAATGTTTTGCCGGCAATCAACGGTGCCCCGGTGTTTGAAATTCATTCCCATTTCTTGCGTGGGACCAAAGCATGCACCCAAGGACACATATTTGATTTTTCAACCAATTTATATGCACTTGAGCATGTGCATGTAGTTAAAATTTAAAATATGCACATAAATGTATTGAAAACTCAGTTAATGCATAAAATGTCCAAACGAACCCCAAAAAATCACAAAAAATCACACAACACTCATGTTGTTCTATGTTGACATGAGAAAAAAAGTTGAAAGCAATAAGAGGCAATGGATATCGTTTCGTCCCCAAAGGTGGGACGTTCCCTACCGAAAACCATCATGCTTGTTGTGAGAAGCTCTGGTTTGTGAGAAGCCTATACCCAAACCTGCCCAAATGGGAAAAAAATTGTACCACAGCATGTTGATGCCGCTCCATGATAGCATGCCAAGTTTGATGAATATCAGACGAGTTTTGGATTTACTAGAATTTAAAAACCAGGCATCTCAATGTTTTGCCGGCAATCAACGGTGCTCCGGTGTTTGAAATTTATTCTCATTTCTTGCATGGTACCTAAGCATGCACCCAAGGACACATATTTGATTTTTCAACCAATTTATATGCACTTGAGCATGTGCATGTAGTTCAAATTTGAATTGTGCACATAAAATGCATTGAAAACTCAGTTAATGCATAGAAATGTCCAAACGAACCCCTAAAATTCACAAAAATTCACACAACACTCCTATTGTTCTATGTTGACGTGAGAAAAAAATTGAAAGCAATAATAGGCAATGGATATCGTTTCTTCCCCAAAGGTGGGACGTTCCCTACCAAAAACCATCAAGCTTGTTGTGATAAGCTCTGGTTTGTAAGAAGCATATACCCAAACCTGCCCCAAATAAGAGGCAATGGATATCGTTACGTAACCAAACGTGGGACGTTCCCTTCTGAAAACCATCATGCTTGTTGTGAGAAGCTCCGGTTTGTGAGAAGCATATACCCAAACCTGCCCCAAATGCGACAACATTTTTACCACGGCATGTTGATGCTGCTCCATGATAGCATGCCAAGTTTCTTGAATTTCAGACGAGTTTTTGGATTTACTAGAATTTAAAAACGAGGCAACTCAATGTTTTGCCGGCTATCAACGGAGCCCCGGTGTTTGAAATTCATTCCCATTTCTTGCATGGGACCTAAGCATGCACCCAAGGACACATATTTTATTTTTCTACCAATTTATAAGAACTGGAGCATGTTCATGTAGTTCAAATTTGAATTATGCACATAAAATACATGGAAAACTCAGTTAATGCATAAAAATGTCCATACGAACCCCAAAAAATCACAAAAAATCACACAACACTTATGTTGTTCTTTATTGACACGAGATTTTTTTTTGAAAGCAATAAGAGGCAATGGATATCGTTACGTAACGAAAGGTGGGCGTTCCCTACTGAAAACCATCATGCTTGTTGTGAGAAGCTTCGGTTTGTGAGAAGCATATACCCAAACCTGCCCCAAAAGGGACAAAATTCGTACCATGGCATGTTGATGCCGCTCCATGATAGCATGCCAAGTTTCATGAATTTCATACGTGTTTTGGATTTACTAAATTTAAAAACCAGGTATCTGAATGTTTTGCCGGCAATCAACGGTGCCCCGATGTTTGAAATTCATTCCCATTTCTTGTGTGGGACCTAAGCATGCACCCAAGGACACATATTTGATTTTTCAACCAATTTCTATGCACTGGAGCAAGTGCATGTAGTTCAAATTTGAATTATGCACATAAAATGTATTGAAAACTCAGTTAATGCATAAAAATGTCCAAACGAACCACGAAAAATCACAAAAAATCACACAACACTCATGTTGTTCTATATTGACATGAGAAAGAAATTTGAAAGCAATAAGAGGCAATGGATATCATTTCGTCCACAAAGGTTGGACGTTCCCTACCGAAAACCATCATGCTTGTCGTGAGAAGCTCCGGTTTGTGAGAAGCATGTACCCAAACCTGCCCAAATGGGCAAAAATTTGTACCACGGCATGTTGATGACGCTCCATGATAGCATGCCAAGTTTCATGAATATCAGACGAGTTTTGGATTTACTAGAATTTAAAAACCAGGCATCTCAATGTTTTGCCGGCAATCAACGGTGCCTCGGTGTTTGAAATTCATTCTCATTTCTTGCATGGGACCTAAGCATGCACCCAAGGACACATATTTGATTTTTCAACCAATTTATATGCACTGGAGCATGTGCTTGTAGTTCAAATTTGAATTGTGCACACGAACCCCCAAAAATCACAAAAATTCACACAACACTCCTACTGTTCTATGTTGACACGAAAAAAATTGAAAGCAATAAGAGACAATAGATATCGTTTCGTCCCCAAAGGTGGGACGTTCCCTACCAAAAGCAATCATGCTTGTTGTGAGAAGCTCTGGTCTGTGAGAAGCATAAACCCAAACCTGCCCCAAATGGGACAAAATTTGTACCACGGCTTGTTGATGCCGCTCCATGATAGCATGCCAAGTTTTAAGAATTTCAAAGGAGTGTTAGATTTGCTAGAATTTAAAAACCAGGCATCTCAAGGTTTTGCCGGTAATCAACGGTGCCCCGGTGTTTGAAATTCATTCCCATTTCTTGCATGGGACATAAGCATGCACCCAAGGACACATATTAGATTTGTCAACCAATTTATATGCACTGGAGCATGTTCATGTAGTTCAAATTTGAATTATGCGCATAAAATGCATGGAAAACTCAGTTGTTCTATGTTGACACGAGAAAAAAATGTCCAAACGAACCCCGAAAAATCATTAAAAAAATAACACAACACTCCTGTTGTTCTATGTTGACACGAGAAAAAAATTTGAAAGCGATAAGAGGCAATGGATATCGTTTTGTCCCCAAAGGTGGGATGTTCCCAACCGAAAACCATCATGCTTGTTTTGAGAAGCTCCGGTTTGTGAGAAGCATATACCCAAACCTGCCGCCAAATGGGACAAAGTTTGTACCATGGCATGTTGATGCCGCTCCTTGATAGCATGCCAAGTTTCATGAATTTCATACGAGTTTTGGATTTACTAGAATTTAAAAACCAGGCATCTCACTGTTTTGCCGGCAATCAACAGTGCCCTGGTGTATGAAATTCATTCCCATTTCTTCCGTGGGACCTAAGCATGCACCCAAGGACACATATTTGATTTTTCAACCAATTTATATGCACTGGAGCATGTGCATGTAATTCAAATTTGAATTATGCACATAAAATGCATTGAAAACTCAGTTAATGCATAAAAATGTCCAAACGAACCCCAAAAAAACACAAAAAATCACACAACACTCTTGTTGTTCTTAGTTGACATGAGAAAAAAATTGAAAGTAATAAGAGGCAATGGATATCGTTTCGTCCCCCAAGGTGGGACGTTCCGTACCGAAAACCATCATGCTTGATGTGAGAAGCTCCGGATTGTGAGAAGCATATACCCAAACCTTCCCCAAATGGGACAATATTTGTACCATGACATGTTGATGCTACTCCATGGTAGCATGCCAAGTTTCATGAATTTCAGACGAGTTTTTGGATTTACTAGAATTTAAAAACCAGGCATCTCAATGTTTTGCCGGCAATCAACGGTGCCCCGGTGTTTGAAATTCATTCCCATTTCTTGTATGGGACCTAAGCATGCACGCAAGGACACATATTTGATTTTTCAACCAATTTATCTGCACTGGAACATGTTCATGCAGTTCAAATTTGAATTATGCACATAAAATGCATGGAAAACTCAGTTAATGCATAAAAATGTCGAAACGAACCCCCAAAAATAAAAATAATCACACAACACTCCTGTTGTTTTATGTTGACACGAGAAAAAATTGAAAGCAATAAGAGGCAATGGATATCGTTTCGTCCCCAAAGGTGGGACGTTCCCTACCAAAAACCATCATGCTTTTTGTGAGAAGCTCCGGTTTGTGAGAAACATATACCCAAACCTGCCCCAAATGGGACAAAATTTATACCACGGCTTGTTGATGCCGGTCCATGATAGCATGCCAAGTTTTGAGAATTTCAGATGAGTTTTGGATTTAATAGAATTTAAAAACCAGGCATCTCAATGTTTTGCCGGCAATCAACGGTGCCTCGGTGTTTGAAATTCATTCACATTTCTTGCATGGGACCTAAGCATGCACCCAAGGACACATATTTTATTTTTTAACCTATTTATATGCACTGGAGCATGTTCATGTAGTTCAAATTTGAATTATGCACATAAAATGCATTAAAAACTCAGTTAATGCGTAAAAATGTCCAAACGAACCCCAAAAAATCACACAACACTTATGTTGTTTTATGTTGAAACGGGATTTGTTTTTGAAAGCAATAAGAGGCAATGGATATCGTTACGTAACCAAAGGTGGGACGTTCCCTACTGAAAACTATCATGGTTGTCGTGAGAAGCTCTGGTTTGTGAGAAGCATATACCCAAACCTGCCCCAAATACGACACAATTTGTACCACGGCATGTTGATGCTGCTCCATGATAGCATGCCAAGTTTCATGAATTTTAGACGAGTTTTCGGATTTACTAGAATTTAAAAACCAGGCAACTCAATGTTTTGCCGGCAATCAACGGTGCCCCGGTGTTTGAAATTCATTCCCATTTCTTGCATGGGACCTAAGCATGCACCCAAGGTAACATATTTGATTTTTCAACCAATTTATTTGAACAAGAGCATGTTCATGTAGTTCAAATTTTAATTATGCACATAAAATGCATGGAAAACTCAGTTAATGCATAAAAATGCCCGAACGAACCCCGAAAAATCCTAAAATTGAAAGCAATAAGAGGCAATGGATATCGTTTTGTCCCCAAAGGTGGGATGTTCCATACCGAAAACCATCATGCTTGTTTTGAGAAGCTCCGGTTTGTGAGAAGCATATACGCAAACCTGCCCCAAATGGGACAAAATTTGTACCATGGCATGTTGATGCCGCTCCATTATAGCATGCCAAGTTTCATGAATTTCATACGAGTTTTGGATTTACTAGAATTTAAAAACCAGGCATCTCAATGTTTTGTCGGCAATCAATGGTGCCCCTGTGTTTGAAATTCATTCCCATTTCTTGCGTGGGACCTAAGCATGCACCCAAGGACACATATTTGATTTTTCAACCAATTTATATCCACTGGAGCATGTTCATGTAGTTCAAATTTGATTTATGCACATAAAGTGCATTGAAAACTCAGTTAATGCATTAAAATATGCAAACAAACCCCAAAAAATCACAAGAAAACACACAACACTCATTTTGTTCTATGTTGACATGATAAAAATATTTGAAAGCAATAAGAGGCAATGGATATCGTTTCGTCCCCAAAGGTGGGACGTTCCCTACCGAAAACCATCATGCTTGTTGTGAGAAGCTCCGGTTTGTGAGAAGCATATACCCAAACCTGCCCAAATGGGCAAAATTTGTACCACGGCATGTTGATGCCGCTCCATGATAGCATGCCAAGTTTCATGAATATCAGACGAGTTTTGGATTTACTAGAATTTAAAAACCAGGCATCTCAATGTTTTGCCGGCAATCAATGGTGCCCTGGTGTTTGAAATTCATTCTCATTTCTTGCATGGGACCTAAGCATGCACCCAAGGACGCATATTTGATTTTTCAACCAATTTATATGCACTCGAGCATGTGCATGTAGTTCAAATTTGAATTGTGCACATAAAATGCATTGAAAACTCCGTTAATGCATAAAAATGTCCTAACGAACCCCCAAAAATCACAAAAATTAACACAACACTCCTATTGTTCTATGTTGACACGAGAAAAAAATTGAAAGCAATAAGAGGCAATGGATATCGTTTCGTCCCCAAAGGTGGGACGTTCCCTACCAAAAACCATCATGCTTGTTGTGAGAAGCTCTGGTTTTTGAGAAGCATATACCCAAACGTGCCCCAAATGGGACAAAATTTGTACCACGACTTGTTGATGTCGCCTCATGATAGCATGCCAAGTTTTAAGAATTTCAGATGAGTTTTGGATTTACTAGAATTTGAAAACCAGGCATCTCAATGTTTTGCCGGCAATCAACGGTGCCCCGGTGTTTGAAATTCATGCCCATTTCTTGCATGGGACCTAAGCATGCACCCAAGGACACATACTTGATTTTTCAACCAATTTATATGCACTGGAGCATGTCCATGTAGTTCAAATTTGAATTATGCATATAAAATGCATTAAAAACTCAGTTAATGCATAAAAATGTCGAAACGAACCCCAAAAAATCACAAAAAAATCACACAACACTTATGTTGTTCTATGTTGACACGAGAAAAAAAATTGAAAGCAATAAGAGGCAATGGATATCGTTTCGTCCCCAAAGGTGGGACGTTCCATACCAAAAACCATCATGCTTGTTATGAGAAGCTCTGGTTTGTGAGAAGCATATACCCAAACCTGCCCCAAATGGGACAAAATTTGTACCACGACTTGTTGATGCCGCTCCATGATAGCATGCCAAGTTTTAAGAATTTCAGATGAGTTTTGGATTTACAAGAATTTAAAAACCAGGCATCTCAATGTTTTGCCGGTAATCAACGGTGCCCCGGTGTTTGAAATTCATTCCCATTTCTTGCATGGTAACTAAGCATGCACCCAAGGAGACATATTTGATTTTTCAACCAATTTATATGCACTGGAGCATGTTCATGTAGTTCAAATTTGAATTATGCACATGAAATGCATTAATAACTCAGTTAATGCATAAAAATGTCCAAACGAACCCCAAAAAATCACAAAAAATCACAAAACACTAATGTTGTTCTATGTTGACACGAGAAAAAAAATTCGAAAGCAATAAGAGGCAATGGATATTGTTACGTAACCAAAGGTGGGACGTTCCCTACTGAAAACCATCATGGTTGTTGTGAGAAGCTCCGGTTTGTGAGAAGCATATACCCAAACCTGCCCCAAATACGACACAATTTGGACCACGGCATGTTGATGATGCTCCATGATAGAATGCCAAGTTTCATGAATTTTAGACAAGTTTTCGGATTTACTAGAATTTAAAAACCAGGCAACTCAATGTTTTGCCGGCAATCAACGGTGCCCCGGTGTTTGAAATTCATTCCCATTTCTTGCATGGGACCTAAGCATGCACCCAAGGACACATATTTGATTTTTCAACCAATTTATTTGAACTAGAGCATGTTCATGTAGTTCAAATTTTAATTATGCACATAAAATGCATGGAAGACTCAGTTATAAAAATGCCCGAACGAACCCCGAAAAATCCTAAAATTAAAAGCAATAAGAGGCAATGGATATCGTTTTGTCCCCAAAGGTGGGATGTTCCATTCCGAAAACCATCATGCTTGTTTTGAGAAGCTCTGGTTTGTGAGAAGAATATACGCAAACCTGCCCCAAATGGGACAAAATTTGTACCATGGCATGTTGATGCCGCTCCATTATAGCAAGCCAAGTTTCATGAATTTCATACGAGTTTTGGATTTACTAGAATTTAAATACCAGGCACCTCAATGTTTTATCGGCAATCAACGGTGCCCCTGTGTTTGAAATTCATTCCCATTTCTTGCGTGGGACCTAAGCATGCACCCAAGGACACATATTTGATTTTTCAACCAATTTATATCCACTGGAGCATGTTCATGTAGTTCAAATTTGATTTATGCACATAAAGTGCATTGAAAACTCAGTTAATGCATTAAAATATCCAAACAAACCCCAAAAAATCACAAAAAAACACACAACACTCATTTTGTTCTATGTTGACATGAGAAACATATTTGAAAGCAATAAGAGGAAATGGATATCGTTTTGTCCCCAAAGGTGGGACGTTCCCTACCGAAAACCATCATGCTTGTTGTGAGAAGCTCCGGTTTGTGAGAAGCATATACCCAAACCTGCCCAAATGGGCAAAATTTGTACCACGGCATGTTGATGCCGCTCCATGATAGCATGCCAAGTTTCATGAATATCAGACGAGTTTTGGATTTACTAGAATTTAAAAACCAGGCATCTCAATGTTTTGTCGGCAATCAACGGTGCCCTGGTGTTTGAAATTCATTCTCATTTCTTGCATGGGACCTAAGCATGCACCCAAGGACACATATTTGATTTTTCAACCAATTTATATGCACTGGAGCATGTGCATGTAGTTCAAATTTGAATTGTGCACATAAAATGCATTGAAAACTCAGTTAATGCATAAAAATGTCCTAACGAACCCCCAAAAATCACAAAAATTAACACAACACTCCTATTGTTCTATGTTGACACGAGAAGAAAATTGAAAGCAATAAGAGGCAATGGATATCATTTCGTCCCCAAAGGTGGGACGTTTCCTACCAAAAACCATCATGCTTGTTGTGAGAAGCTCTGGTTTTTGAGAAGCATATACCCAAACGTGCCCCAAATGGGACAAAATTAGTACCACGACTTGTTGATGCCGCTCCATGACAGCATGCCAAGTTTTAAGAATTTCAGATGAGTTTTGGATTTACTAGAATTTGAAAACCAGGCATCTCAATGTTTTGCCGGCAATCAACGGTGCCCCGGTGTTTGAAATTCATGCCCATTTCTTGCATGGGACCTAAGCATGCACCCAAGGACACATACTTGATTTTTCAACCAATTTATATGCACTAGAGCATGTCCATGTAGTTCGAATTTGAATTATGCATATAAAATGCATTAAAAACTCATTTAATGCATAAAAATGTCGAAACGAACCACAAAAAATCACAAAAAAATCACACAACACTTATGTTGTTCTATGTTGACACGAGAAAATAAAAATTGAAAGCAATAAGAGAAAATGGATATCGTTTCGTCCACAAACGTGGGATGCTCCATACCAAAAACCATCATGCTTGTTATGAGAAGCTCTGGTTTGTGACAAGCATATAACCAAACCTGCCCCAAATGGGACAAAATTTGTACCACGGCTTGTTGATGCTGCTCCATGATAGCATGCCAAGTTTTAAGAATTTCAGATGAGTTTTGGATTTACAAGAATTTAAAAACCAGGCATCTCAATGTTTTGCCGGTAATCAACGGTGCCCCGGTGTTTGAAATTCATTCCCATTTCTTGCATGGTAACTAAGCATGCACCCAAGGAGACATATTTGATTTTTCAACCAATTTATATGCACTGGAGCATGTTCATGTAGTTCAAATTTGAATTATGCACATGAAATGCATTAAAAACTCAGTTAATGCATAAAAATGTCCAAACGAACCCCAAAAAATCACAAAAAATCACAAAAACACTAATGTTGTTCTATGTTGACACGAGAAAAAAATTTCAAAAGCAATAGGAGGCAATGGATATCGTTACGTAACCAAAGGTGGGACGTTCCCTACTGAAAACCATCATGGTTGTTGTGAGAAGCTCCGGTTTGTGAGAAGCATAAACCCAAACCTGCCCCAAATACGACACAATTTGTACCACGGCATGTTGATGCTGCTCCATGATAGCATGCCAAGTTTCATGAATTTTAGACGAGTTTTCGGATTTACTAGAATTTAAAAACCAGGCAACTCAATGTTTTGCCGGCAATCAACGGTGCCCCGGTGTTTGAAATTCATTCCCATTTCTTGCATGGGACCTAAGCATGCACCCAAGGACACATATTTGATTTTTCAACCAATTTATTTGAACTAGAGCATGTTCATGTAGTTCAAATTTTAATTATGCACATAAAATGCATGGAAGACTCAGTTATAAAAATGCCCGAACGAACCCCGAAAAATCCTAAAATTAAAAGCAATAAGAGGCAATGGATATCGTTTTGTCCCCAAAGGTGGGATGTTCCATACCGAAAACCATCATGCTTGTTTTGAGAAGCTCCAGTTTGTGAGAAGCATATACGCAAACCTGCCCCAAATGGGACAAAATTTGTACCATGGCATGTTGATGCCGCTCCATTATAGCAAGCCAAGTTTCATGAATTTCATACGAGTTTTGGATTTACTAGAATTTAAAAACCAGGCACCTCAATGTTTTATCGGCAATCAACGGTGCCCCTGTGTTTGAAATTCATTCCCATTTCTTGCGTGGGACCTAAGCATGCACCCAAGGACACATATTTGATTTTTCAACCAATTTATATCCACTGGAGCATGTTCATGTAGTTCAAATTTGATTTATGCACATAAAGTGCATTGAAAACTCAGTTAATGCATTAAAATATTCAAACAAACCCCAAAAAATCACAAAAAAACACACAACACTCATTTTGTTCTATGTTGACATGAGAAAAATATTTGAAACCAATAAGAGGAAATGGATATCGTTTTGTCCCCAAAGGTGGGACGTTCCCTACCGAAAACCATCATGCTTGTTGTGAGAAGCTCCGGTTTGTGAGAAGCATATACCCAAACCTGCCCAAATGGGCAAAATTTGTACCACAGCATGTTGATGCCGCTCCATGATAGCATGCCAAGTTTCATGAATATCAGACGAGTTTTGGATTTACTAGAATTTAAAAACCAGGCATCTCAATGTTTTGTCGGCAATCAACGGTGCCCTGGTGTTTGAAATTCATTCTCATTTCTTGCATGGGACCTAAGCATGCACCCAAGGACACATATTTGATTTTTCAACCAATTTATATGCACTGGAGCATGTGCATGTAGTTCAAATTTGAATTGTGCACATAAAATGCATTGAAAACTCAGTTAATGCATAAAAATGTCCTAACGAACCCCCAAAAATCACAAAAATTAACACAACACTCCTATTGTTCTATGTTGACACGAGAAGAAAGTTGAAAGCAATAAGAGGCAATGGATATCGTTTCGTCCCCAAAAGTGGGACGTTTCCTACCAAAAACCATCATGCTTGTTGTGAGAAGCTCTGGTTTTTGAGAAGCATATACCCAAACGTGCCCCAAATGGGACAAAATTTGTACCACGACTTGTTGATGCCGCTCCATGACAGCATGCCAAGTTTTAAGAATTTCAGATGAGTTTTGGATTTACTAGAATTTGAAAACCAGGCATCTCAATGTTTTGCCGGCAATCAACGGTGCCCCGGTGTTTGAAATTCATGCCCATTTCTTGCATGGGACCTAAGCATGCACCCAAGGACACATACTTGATTTTTCAACCAATTTATATGCACTAGAGCATGTCCATGTAGTTCAAATTTGAATTATGCATATAAAATGCATTAAAAACTAATTTAATGCATAAAAAATGTCGAAACGAACCCCAAAAAATCACAAAAAAATCACACAACACTTATGTTGTTCTATGTTGACACGAGAAAAAAAAAGTTGAAAGCAATAAGAGAAAATGGATATCGTTTCGTCCACAAATGTGGGATGCTCCATACCAAAAACCATCATGCTTGTTATGAGAAGCTCTGGTTTGTGAGAAGCATATACCCAAACCTGCCCCAAATGGGACAAAATTTGTACCACGGCTTGTTGATGCCGCTCCATGATAGCATGCCAAGTTTTAAGAATTTCAGATGAGTTTTGGATTTACAAGAATTTAAAAACCAGGCATCTCAATGTTTTGCCGGTAATCAACGGTGCCCCGGTGTTTGAAATTCATTCCCATTTCTTGCATGGTAACTAAGCATGCACCCAAGGAGACATATTTGATTTTTCAACCAATTTATATGCACTGGAGCATGTTCATGTAGTTCAAATTTGAATTATGCACATGAAATGCATTAAAAACTCAGTTAATGCATAGAAATGTCCAAACGAACCCCAAAAAATCACAAAAAATCACAAAACACTAATGTTGTTCTATGTTGACACGAGAAAAAAATTTCAAAAGCAATAGGAGGCAATGGATATCGTTACGTAACCAAAGGTGGGACGTTCCCTACTGAAAACCATCATGGTTGTTGGGAGAAGCTCCGGTTTGTGAGAAGCATAAACCCAAACCTGGCCCAAATACGACACAATTTGTACCACGGCATGTTGATGCTGCTCCATGATAGCATGCCAAGTTTCATGAATTTTAGACGAGTTTTCGGATTTACTAGAATTTAAAAACCAGGCAAATCAATGTTTTGCCGGCAATCAACGGTGCCCCGGTGTTTGAAATTCATTCCCATTTCTTGCATGGGACCTAAGCATGCACCCAAGGACACATATTTGATTTTTCAACCAATTTATTTGAACTAGAGCATGTTCATGTAGTTCAAATTTTAATTATGCACATAAAATGCATGGAAGACTCAGTTATAAAAATGCCCGAACGAACCCCGAAAAATCCTAAAATTAAAAGCAATAAGAGGCAATGGATATCGTTTTGTCCCCAAAGGTGGGATGTTCCATACCGAAAACCATCATGCTTGTTTTGAGAAGCTCCGGTTTGTGAGAAGCATATACGCAAACCTGCCCCAAATGGGACAAAATTTGTACCATGGCATGTTGATGCCGCTCCATTATAGCAAGCCAAGTTTCATGAATATCAGACGAGTTTTGGATTTACTAGAATTTAAAAACCAGGCATCTCAATGTTTTGTCGGCAATCAACGGTGCCCTGGTGTTTGAAATTCATTCTCATTTCTTGCATGGGACCTAAGCATGCACCCAAGGACACATATTTGATTTTTCAACCAATTTATATGCACTGGAGCATGTGCATGTAGTTCAAATTTGAATTGTGCACATAAAATGCATTGAAAACTCAGTTAATGCATAAAAATGTCCTAACGAACCCCCAAAAATCACAAAAATTAACACAACACTCCTATTGTTCTATGTTGACACGAGAAGAAAATTGAAAGCAATAAGAGGCAATGGATATCGTTTCGTCCCCAAAGGTGGGACGTTTCCTACCAAAAACCATCATGCTTGTTGTGAGAAGCTCTGGTTTTTGAGAAGCATATACCCAAACGTGCCCCAAATGGGACAAAATTTGTACCACGACTTGTTGATGCCGCTCCATGACAGCATGCCAAGTTTTAAGAATTTCAGATGAGTTTTGGATTTACTAGAATTTGAAAACCAGGCATCTCAATGTTTTGCCGGCAATCAACGGTGCCCCGGTGTTTGAAATTCATGCCCATTTCTTGCATGGGACCTAAGCATGCACCCAAGGACACATACTTGATTTTTCAACCAATTTATATGCACTAGAGCATGTCCATGTAGTTCGAATTTGAATTATGCATATAAAATGCATTAAAAACTCATTTAATGCATAAAAATGTCGAAACGAACCCCAAAAAATCACAAAAAAATCACACAACACTTATGTTGTTCTATGTTGACACGAGAAAAAAAAATTGAAAGCAATAAGAGAAAATGGATATCGTTTCGTCCACAAATGTGGGATGCTCCATACCAAAAACCATCATGCTTGTTATGAGAAGCTCTGGTTTGTGACAAGCATATACCCAAACCTGCCCCAAATGGGACAAAATTTGTACCACGGCTTGTTGATGCCGCTCCATGATAGCATGCCAAGGTTTAAGAATTTCAGATGAGTTTTGGATTTACAAGAATTTAAAAACCAGGCATCTCAATGTTTTGCCGGTAATCAACGGTGCCCCGGTGTTTGAAATTCATTCCCATTTCTTGCATGGTAACTAAGCATGCACCCAAGGAGACATATTTGATTTTTCAACCAATTTATATGCACTGGAGCATGTTCATGTAGTTCAAATTTGAATTATGCACATGAAATGCATTAAAAACTCAGTTAATGCATAAAAATGTCCAAACGAACCCCAAAAAATCACAAAAAATCACAAAACACTAATGTTGTTCTATGTTGACACGAGAAAAAAATTTCAAAAGCGATAGGAGGCAATGGATATCGTTACGTAACCAAAGGTGGGACGTTCCCTACTGAAAACCATCATGGTTGTTGTGAGAAGCTCCGGTTTGTGAGAAGCATAAACCCAAACCTGCCCCAAATACGACACAATTTGTACCACGGCATGTTGATGCTGCTCCATGATAGCATGCCAAGTTTCATGAATTTTAGACGAGTTTTCGGATTTACTAGAATTTTAAAACCAGGCAACTCAATGTTTTGCCGGCAATCAACGGTGCCCCGATGTTTGAAATTCATTCCCATTTCTTGCATGGGACCTAAGCATGCACCCAAGGACACATATTTGATTTTTCAACCAATTTATTTGAACTAGAGCATGTTCATGTAGCTCAAAATTTAATTATGCACATAAAATGCATGGAAAACTCAGTTAATGCATAAAAATGCCCAAACGAACCCCGAAAAATCCTAAAAAATCACACAACACTCATGTTGTTCTATGTTGACACGACAAAAAAAATTGAAAGCAATAAGAGGCAATGGATATCGTTTCGTCCCCAAAGATGGGATGTTCCCTACCGAAAACCATCATGCTTGTTGTGAGAAGCTCCGGTTTGTGAGAAGCATATACCCAAACCTGCCCCAAATAGGACAAAATTTGTACCACGACATGTTGATGCCGCTCCAAGATAGCATGCCAAGTTTCATGAATTTCAGACGAGTTTTAGATTCACTAGAAATTAAAAACCAGGCATCTCAATGTTTTGCCGGCAATCAACGGTGCCCTGGTGTTTGAAATTCATTCCCATTTCTTGCATGGGACCTAAGCATGCACCCGAGGACACATATTTTATTTTTCAACCAATTGATATGCACTGGAGCATGTGCATGTAGTTCAAATTTGAATTATGCACATAAAATGCATTGAAAACTTAGTTAATGCATAAAAGTCCAAATGAACCCCGAAAAATCTAAAAAATTCACAAAACACTCCTATTGTTCTTTGTTGACATGAGAAAAAAAATTGAAAGCAATAAGAGGTAATGGATATCATTTTTCCCCCAAAGGAGGGACATTCCCTACCGAAAAGCATCATGGTGGTTGTGAGAAGCTCCAGTTTGTGAGAAGCATATACCCAAACCTGCCCCAAATGGGACGAAATTTTTACCACGGCATGTTGATGCCGCTCCATGATAGCATGCCAAGTTTCATGAATATCATACGAGTTTGGATTTACTAGAATTTAAAAACCAGGCATCTCAATGTTTTGCCGGCAATCAACGGTGCCTCGGTGTTTGAAATTCATTCTCTTTTCTTGCATGGGACCTAAGCATGCACCCAAGGACACATATTTGATATTTCAAACAATTTATATGCAGTGGAGCATGTGCATGTAGTTCAAATTTGAATTGTGCACATAAAATGCATTGAAAACTCAGTTAATGCATAAAGATGTCCAAACGAACCCCCAAAAATCACAAACATTCACCCAACACTCCTATTGTTCTATGTTGACACGAGAAAAAAATTGAAAGCAATAAGTGGCAATGGATATCGTTTCATCCCCAAAGGTGGGACGTTCCCTACCAAAAACAATCATGCTTGTTGTGAGAAGCTCTGGTTTGTGAGAAGCATATACCCAAACCTGCCCCAAATGGGACAAAATTTGTACCACGACTTGTTGAGGCTGCTCCATGATAGCATGCCAAGTTTTAAGATGAGTTTTGAATTTACTAGAATTTAAATACTAGGCATCTCAATGTTTTGCCGGCAATCAACGGTGCCCCGGTGTTTGAAATTCATTCCCATTTCATGCATGGGACCTAAGCATGCATCCAAGGACACATATTTGATTTTTCAACCAATTTATATGCACCGGAGCATGTTCATGTAGTTCAAATTTGAATTATGCACATAAAATGCATTAAAAACTCAGTTAATGCATAAAAATGTCCAAACGAACCCCGAAAAATCACAAAATTTCACTTAACACTCCTGTTGTTCTATGTTGACATGAGAAAAAAAATTGAAAGCAATAAGAGGCAATGGATATCGTTTTGTCCCCAATGGTGGGGCATTCCCTACCGAAAACCATCATGCTTGTTGAGAGAAGCTCTGGTTTGTGAGATGCATATACCCAAACCTGCCCCAAACAGGGCAAAATTTGTACCACGACATATGATGCCGCTCCATGATAGCATGCCAAGTTTCATTAATTTCAGACGAGTTATGGATTTACTAGAATTTAAAAACTAGGCATCTAAATGTTTTGCCGGCAAACAACGGTGCCCCGGTGTTTGAAATTCATTCCCATTTCTTCCATGGGACCTAAGCATGCACCCAAGGACACATATTTGATTTTTCAACTAATTTATATGCACTAGAGCATGTACATGTAGTTCAAATTTGAATTATGCATATAAAATGCATTGAAAACTCAGTTAATGCATAAAAATGTCCAAACAAACCCCAGAAAACACAAACATTCACACAACACTCCTGTTGTAATATGTTGACACGAGGAAAAAATTGAAAGCAATAAGAGGCAATGGATATCATTTCGTCCCAAAGGTGGGACGTTCCCTACCGAAAACCAGCATGCTTGTTGTGAGAAGCTCCGGTTTGTGAGAAGCATATATCGAAACCTGCCCCTAATGGGACAAAATTTGTACGATGACATGTTGATGCCGCTCCATGATAGCATGCCAAGTTTCTTGAATTTCAGACGAGTTTTGGATTTACTATAATTTAAAAACCAGACATCTCAATATTTTTGCTAGCAATCAACAGTGCCCCGGTGTTTGAAATTCATTACCATTTCTTGCATGGAACCTAAGCATGCACCTAAGGACACATATTTGATTTTTCAACCAATTTATATGCACTGGAGCATGAGTATGTGGTTCAAATTTGAATTGTTCACCTGAAATGGCTAGAAAACCAATTTAATGTATAAAATGTTCAAACGAACCCTTAATATTTCCAATTCTTTTATGACACACATACAGTTGCATGTTCACTCCAGATAAATAGTCTAGCAATTCAAACATCGTCCATTGCCGCTGTGACCCCATTATGTAATTTAAATCAAGATAAAAAATCAAGTAGATCGAACAGAGTTTATTATTAACAACCGTCTGAGATGTAGTACAAAATATCTTGGAGAACCGTCGGTGTATATTACGCCTATGGCTTACGCGAGAAGGTGCGTCGGCTACAGTCCACAGCCGGCGTCTCAAGCACACTAGCTCGCTCCCCAAATATCATTTCACCGTTCAATCGTTGTCGGTGAAAGATGGGCACGTGTCTGGCATCGTGAGGGCAACTTCGGTGGCCCACTCCGGTGAGAGCGAGGCCGCAGCCCCCATGCACGTGCTAACAAGGTGCATGAGCGCGGCCTTAATTTGCAAATGGGCGGCAAAGGCAGCCCAAATGGCCGATGTTGCTTCTCAAGTGGCAGCAGTAACATCTGCCTCGGGGATAGCAACTGGCGAGAGCGGCACATCAGCTGTCCGTTCTGCAGCGGCGGCCTTAGCCCTGATGGAGGCCACCCATGACCATGTCGAGGCCGCCCACGCCCAGCTCCTGGCGGTCACCGCACAAATCGAACGAAGTTTCTGCGACAACGGTCGGCAACCCACGGCCGAAGAGTTGGCAATCACCGAGAGCATTCAAGCAACCATCCATTCCTCCGCCGCATACCTTGCGATGCCGGAGCCCGTCCAAGCCGAGATCGTGTCCGCCCACGCCCAGCTCGTGGCGGCCTTTTCCAATGAGACGGCGGATGTGGATGGCGAGATGCTTGCCGAGAATGGTGTGATGGATGCCATGGAGCCCCTTTCCCAGCAGACCGTCGGGCGCGAGCTGGGCATGGAGGAGTAGTACACTTTGTTTTGTTTAATTAAGAGCATCGGTCTTTAATTTGTTAGAGTAATGTTTAGGTCAGCTAGCTCTGTTTAATTGCTGAACTTGCTCGATTAAGAAGTGTGGGTGTGCTGTAGTCTCCTTTGTGTACCCAAATTATGCAATGACATGGATGACCACTGTAACAATGGAAATTCGTACCAAAACTTTTGACGTTCAAACTCATCACACACGGGTTAAGCTATATGAATCGTTTGTGATGTCCACATATCATACACAGTTCTGAATAAGGGACCGTGTCTAATGACACTTTGCGTGCCAGTTTTTTGGCTAAAGCGATTCCAATTCTTCGGGTTTCGCGGAAATATCTACCTCCCCGCCCCCTCCCCCATACCAAGAGCCACATTTCCCCTCTTTCCACCTTCCTTTCCAAGCTGAAACCTTCACTCCTTGCTTGTAGCGCCGCTGCCGCCTTGCCGGCGACCCTCCTTCACACTGCTCGGCCTCCTCTATCCAGGCAGGTAATCCACACCCGACCCCATCCTCCTCCTCCTTCCACATCCCACATGCCCTGACCGCCGATGCAAGCGCGACACCTTCCACCCAAATCACCAACCCCTCCACCAAAAAAGCACCGGACTAAGCCATGGTGCATGCAGTATAGCCAGGACCTCAAGGAGCATTTGACAGTGGAGTAGCAAATCGTGGCCGCACACGCGAATGAGGTCGCGATGGTTGCCATTCGTGCCGACCCCCAGATCTTTAAGGAGCACCTTGCCATTTGCTAGCTACGCAAGTTAAGCATGCTCGGTTTACCCGTTGTGTGTGCTGCTCCTGCCTTTCCTTCAAAAATTCTAGTTAAATGTGCTATCTAATTTCACCATGCAATCTTATGCTCTAGGGTATATGTTATGTATGTCGTGCAGTGTGGTGCTCACTTATTAACCATTTTGTTAATTAGTTGTCGTCTTCACTCTTCAGTTAACTATTTGGTTCAATTCTGCAAATGTGTTGTTCAACTCTTCAAGCTCAAATTTTGTATTGTCTTCCATGTGAGAAATAAATTGAATTTATCTTTACAAAATTGTGGGTGCATTCTTTATTCTATACCATGTGAGGAATAAATTGAATTTGGCTATAGTAAATAGACGAGAAACAAATACAATTGCTACATTTGGATGTAGTTAACTGTTTGGTTAACTCTCTGATCTTTTATTAGGAGTATGTTATATTGTGCAATGTGGTGCTCAGTTAATGTTTGGTTCATTTGTTGTGGTGTTTAGTTAACTGCTTTGTTCAATTCTGCAATGCGATGTCCAATTATTGTGGGTAGAGTTTTCTATTGTTGTGCATGTGAGGAATAAATCGAATTTGGCTGCACTTAATACATGAGAAACATATACAAGTGCTATATTTCCTAGTTCTTAATCATGCTTGGTTTGGGTAAATGGGTTTTCCGTGTGGCTTCAATTAATCTGATGAATCTGCAATGTGCTTATTTTTCATCAACATATTTTATTGATAGCATGTGAACCCTTAGTTAACCTGATGACTAACTACCTTATATGTGTTGCAGGGAAACAATGGGAAGCACTCAGGTTTACAATCGAGGTTAGCATGTGCATGGCTCGTTATCTAATAGCACATTATTGTGCAATTGCAGGAACCATTCTAATATTTTGGTTTTTAACAATTTGGTATTGCACATGTAGGTCCTGTTGTCAGAGGTTTTGACCCTCTGTTCGACCCTTTTTGCATATGGGGAAATGAGTTGTCCATGAATATCAATCAAATCAAAAAACTCCGAAAGATTGTTAGGATAAAGAAATTATGGACAAAAAACAACAAGATCTTTGTCTGCACAATGAAGAAGACATCAGTTCACCACAAGTTGGTACTAACTATTATACCTTGCCTCTTTTATCCCTTTGCCCAATTTCCAATATAGAGAAGATATTTATGCACATCCTTGTTTTCAGGCCTTTCCAAAGCAGTTCACTGATGATTACCTATCAAACCACCTCTATGGTAAGGAGGTGAGGAAGGTTTTCATACAACACCCACGGTTCAATATTGAAGTGTTCCTGAAGAGGACGAAGGTCGGACGGTCAATCATCCACAGGCACTGGCCTAAAGTTGCAAAGACCTTCAACATGAATGAAGGCTCAATATTCCCCTTCCGCTTCAGTAGTTTTCTAGATGAGATGCATCTGTTTATATACCGTCTATGATGCAAACTTCGAAAGGTTCTACAAGTTGCATGTGGAACTTGCTGCTGGTGCAGTTGTGTAATGGGGTAGCTGAGTGCTCAAGCTATATCATGGTGTACTCTGATGTATTTCAATTATGAAATTCTGCTTCCTTAATATGGAAATGAAATATATTGTGTGTTTAATATGAAATGTCAATTAGATTAATAAATGGATTATGAATAATTAGATAATTAGCCTGCTAATGGCGAATTAGCCTGCTAATTGTGTTTTGCTATTGCAAACGATTGTTCAAAAAAATACAGTGGGTGATGACCTCAGGCAACGCACAAAGTTTCTAGGAATAAACCGTGTTGGATCAATGAACTATCACACACGACTTTCTCTTGAAAATTGTTTGCGTTAGGCCACCTTGTGCAAACGTTTACCACATAAAACTGTGTGTGATGGACAACCTTCGCCACATAGTTTCTTCTATGGACCTTGTGTGATACATTCAATAACGCAGACGATTTCACGGGAAAAATTGTCTATGATGTACCTGTGAACGGAAACGTTTTCCTTGGAGCGACTATATGGGATGTGCATACGAACGAAAACGTTTAGCGGGGACTGACTGTGTGGGATGTACTTGCGACCGGAAACAATTTCACCGTATAATTGTATTTTTTTAGATCTCCTATATGTATTTTCGTATTTGAGTGCTCGCTGATCGCACACGACCTCATTGTGTCGAATCTGTGTGCCAGGATGGCATATCCCCGGCGGTTTCTGGGTCGTGTGGCAAGGACCCCCCCTACCGCCCACACTCACTTGGATACGGTTCCAGATGCCGTCGCGGAAAGGGGTTTTAAACCGTTTGTTTAGGACCGACGCGCACCAGTGGTGGGCGTTTGCGGGGCCACCAGGTGGGGACAACCCACCCGGGCGCGCCAGGAGGGGGGTGGCACGCCCTGGTGGTTTGTGCCCACCTAGGTGCCACCCTCCGGTGGTTCCTGGCTCGAGTATTTTTCTTTTATTATGTAAAAAAATCCTCGCAAAGTTTCGTTCCATTCCGAGAACTTCTATTTCTGCACAAAAACAACATATTGGTAGTTCTGCTGAAAACAACATCAGTCTGGGGTTAGTTTCATCCAAATCATGCAAATTAGAGTCCAAAACAAGAGGGAAAGCATTAGGAAAAGTAGATATGTTGGAGATGTATCATGGCCCATCGCCCTTCCCAGCCTTCTCGGTGGTAATGACTTCCCGGCAAGAAGCGCAAGTAGCAGCTTCCTTGCTGGGCCTCCACCTTGGCCTTCTTGCCGGTACTAGGTGTGCCTGATCCTTCCACGGTCATCACTACTTCATCTCTTTGCTTTTTATTGTGCTTCTTGCCCTTTCTCTGACTGGTTGATTCATCTGCATCCTCTGAATCAATATTGCTGCAATCTTCCTTCCTTCCTCCACCCGAGCACACTTGTCCACTAGTGTATATAGCTCCTTTACAGTCTTGCGCAACCGCACGTTCATCTTGGAACGAATGTGGCGGTTGCGCACATTGGACTGGAAAGCCGCTATGACAGCTGCCGGATGGTATTTGGAATATTTCTATGATCTTTACCGAATCTTTGTAAATACTTACAAAGAGTTTGTCCTTCCTTCTGCTGAAGGAGTTGCAGGTCGTTGGGTCTTCCGGGCTCTTGGTGGCCACCGGTGAAAGCACCGATGAACTCGTGGCACGGGTCTGCCCACGAGGAAATGGAGTCTTCCGGTAGGTGCATCAACCTCTCACGTTGGACTTGAGGGCCAAAGGTAAGTAGTTGGCGAACACCTTCTCATCTCTTCCCCCGGCAGCCTGAACAACAATGGTGTAGATGCTCAGGAACTCTGCCGGGTTTAGCCTCCCGTCTTACTTCTCAGGTATCTTCGGCTTGAATATGTGAACGTATGGCCAACGTACTTTCCACAGTTCTCATGTGAAGGTAGGGCAATCAACCTCGAAAGGTAGGCCCCCACCAATATCGAGCACGGGCTCTTCGATGTTGAGGTCATCACACCAGCTGGTCTGGCGGAGGTCGTCGTGGCGTCGATCTATGACGACGCACGTGTCCCCCCACCGCCTATCCTTCGGGGCTCGATTTTGGCCAGGACGTGCTTGAGGGCCAGAATAGGCCATCTAGGCATCGTCTGGTTCTGGATTCTGCTGCACCCGCGTCGGCTGCCGTGGCGGGGACTGCACCGTGGGGACGGCCCCCTCCGTTTAGCCAGCGGTATGGGCGGTTGTTATTGCTTGGGGAGGTCGTGGCGGGCCAGCTAGTCGAGAGCCCCAGCTTTGGTGAAACCTATCAGGCTTTGGTTGGTGGCACGCCATTCATCCATCTGCTCGGCTACTGGCGGGAACCTCAGTAGCAGCTGAGCTCACGCTATAGCCTCTGCGGTTTTGCTTGGCATAGATGTTCATGATGTCGACCGCACCGTCGCTTGGCTCCGAATGGTACCAGCGGCGGTGGCGGCTGCGGCGCCGCGCCCACGCTGTTGTGGAACGACCACCTGGGCGGCGGGATTGCACGGTGGTGGTGCTCGAGGATCAGCGGCTCCATCGAGCAAAGGGGATCGTCCGGGTGGAGGCACAAGCTGTTGGGGATCGCAGCAGAAAATCAAAAATTTTCCTACGCATCACCAACATCTATCTATGGAGTAATCTAGCAACGAGCATAAAGGAGAGTGCATCTACATACCCTTGTAGATCGCGAGCGGAAGCGTTCAAGAGAACGGGGATGATGGAGTCGTACTCGTCGTGATCCAAATCATCGATGATCCTAGCGCCGAACGGACGGCACCTCCGTGTTCAACACACGTACGGAGCGGGGACGTCTCCTCCTTCTTGATACAGCAAGGGGGGAGAAGAGGTTGATGGAGATCCAGCAGCACGACGGCGTGGTGGTGGAAGTAGCGGGATTCCAGCAGGGCTTCGCCAAGCGCTGCGGGAGGAGGGAGATGTGTCACGGGAGGGAGAGGGAGGCGCCAGGGCTTGGGGTGCTGCTCCCATGCGCCTCCCCACTATATATAGGGGTGGAGGGGGCTGGTTTCTTGCCCTCCAAGTCCATTGGGGCGTTGGCAAAGGTGGGGGAAAGAAATCCCATCATTTCCTTTCCCCACCGATTGTTATCCCCCCTTTTTAGGGATCTTGATCTTATCCCTTCGGGATATGATCTTATTCCTTCTAAGGGGAGATCTTGGTGCGCCTTGACCAGGGGTGTGGTGCCTTGCCCCCACTACCCACGTTCATGTGGGTCCCCCCATGTAGGTGGGCCCCACTTCGGAACCTTCTAGAACCTTCCCGGTACAATACCGAAAAATCCCGAACATTTTCCGGTGGCCAAAATAGGACTTCCTATATATAAATCTTTACCTCCGGACCATTCCGGAACTCCTCGTGACGTCCGGGATCTCATCCGGGACTCCGAACAACTTTCGGGTTTCCGCATACTTATATCTCTACAACCCTAGCGTCACCGAACCTTAAGTGTGTAGACCCTACGGGTTCGGGAGACATGCAGACATGACCGAGACGACTCTCCGGTCAATAACCAACAGCGGGATCTGGATACCCATGTTGGCTCCCACATGCTCCACGATGATCTCATCGGATGAACCACGATGTCAAGGATTCAATCAACCCCGTATACAATTCCCTTTGTCTATCGGTACAGTACTTGCCCGAGATTCGATCATCGGTATCCCGATACCTTGTTCAGTCTCGTTACCGGCAAGTCTCTTTACTCGTTCCGTAACACATCATCCCGTGATCAACTCCTTGATCACATTGTGCACATTATGATGATGTCCTACCGAGTGGGCCCAGAGATACCTCTCCGTCACACGGAGTGACAAATCCCAGTCTCGATTCATGCCAACCCAACAGACACTTTCGGAGATACCTGTAGTGCACCTTTATAGCCACCCAGTTACGTTGTGACGTTTGGTACACCCAAAGCATTCCTACGGTATCCGGGAGTTGCACAATCTCATGGTCTAAGGAAAAGATACTTGACATATAGAAAAGCTTTAGTATACGAACTACACGATCTGTGCTAGGCTTAGGATTGGGTCTTGTCCATCACATCATTCTCCTAATGATGTGATCCCGTTATCAACGACATCCAATGTCCATGGTTAGGAAACCGTAACCATCTATTGATCAACGAGCTAGTCGTCTAGAGGCTCACTAGGGACATAGTGTTTGTCTATGTATCCACACATGTATCTGAGTTCCCTATCAATAAAATTCTAGCATGGATAATAAACGATTATCGTGAACAAGGAAATATAATAATAACCAATTTATTATTGCCTCTAGGGCATATTTCCAACAGTCTCCCACTTGCACTAGAGTCAATAATCTAGTTCACATCGCCATGTGATTAACACTCACAGGTCACATCGCCATGTGACCAACATCCAAAGAGTTTACTAGAGTCAGTAATCTAGTTCACATCAATATGTGATTAACACTCAATGAGTTCTGGGTTTGATCATGTTATGCTTGTGAGAGAGGTTGTAGTCAACGGTTCTGCAACATTAAGATCCCTATGTACTTCGCAAAACTTTATGTCATATCGTAGATGCTGCTACCACGTTCCACTTGGAGCTATTCCAGACTGTTGCTCCATTATACGTATCCGGTATCTCTACTCAAAGTTATCCGGATAGGTGTTAAGCTTGCATTGACGTAACTCTTTACGTCGAACTCTTTATCACCTCCATAACCGAGAAACATTTCCTTATTACTCTAAGGATAATTTTGACCACTATCTAGTGATCCACTCCTGGATCACCTTTGTACCCTCTTGCCTGACGTGTGGCAAGGCACACATCAGGTGCGGTACTCATCATGGCATACCGTATAGAGCCTATGACAAAAACATAGGGGACGACCTTCGTCCTTCCTCTTCCTTCTGCCGTGGTCAAGTTTTGAGTCTTACTCAACTTCACACCTTACAACTCAGGTAAGAACTCCTTCTTTGACTGATCTATTTTGAACTCCTTCAAAATTATGTCAAAGGTGTGTGTTCCTTTTGAAAGTAACATCAGGCGTCTTGATCTATCTGTATAGATCTTGATGCCCAATATGTAAGCAGCTTTATCCAGGTCTTCCTTTGAAAAACTCATTTCAAACAACCCTTTATGCTTTCTAGAAATTCTACATCATTTCGGATCAACCATATGTCATTCACATATACTTATCAGAAATGTTGTAGTGCTCCCACTCACTTTATTGCAAATACAAGTTTCTAAAAAAACTTTGTATACCCAAAAACTTTGATCACTCCATCAAAGTGTATATTCCGACTTCGAGATGCTTGCTCTAGTCCATGGAAGGATCGCTGGAGCCAGCATACCTTTTAGCATCCTTAGGATCGACAAAACCTTTCTGATTGTATCACATACAACCTTTCCTTACGAAAAACTGGTAAGGAAACTTGTTTTGTCATCCATCTGCCAGATTTCATAAATGCAGCTAATGCTAACTTGATTTCGACGGACTTAAGCATCGCTACGGGTGAGAAAATCTCATCGTAGTCAACTCCTTGAACTTGTGGAAAACTCTTCGCCACAAGTCGAGCTTCATAGACGGTGACATTAACGTCCACGTCCGTCTTAGTCTTAAAGATCCATTTGTCTCAATGGCTTGCCGATCATAGGGCAAGTCCACCAAAGTCCATACTTTGTTTTGATACATGGATCCTATCTCGGATTTATCGGCTTCTAACCATTTGTCGGAATACGGGCCCACCATCGCTTCTCCATAGTTCGTAGGTTCATCGTTGTCCAACAACATGACCTCTAAGACAGGATCACCGTACCACTCAGGAGTAGTACATATCCTTGTCGACCTATGAGGTTCGATAGCAACTTGATCTGGAGCTTCATGATCACTATCATTAGTTTCCTCTTCAACTGTCGTAGGTTCCACAGAAACATCTTTCTGTGTTGCACTACTCTCCGGTTGAAGTGAGGGTTCGACAACCTCATCAAGTTCTATCTTCCTCCCACTCAATTCTTTCGAGAGAGACTCCTTCTCGAGAAAGGACCCATTCTTAGCGACAAACATTTTTGTCCTTGGATCTGAGATAGAAGGTATACCCAACTGTTACCTTTGGGTATCCTATGAAGATGTTTTGTCCGCTTTGGGTTCGAGCTTTTCCCGGCTGAAGCCATAAGCCTCGCAGCCCCAAACATTGAGAAACGACAACTACGGTTTCTTGCCAAACCATACGACGTCGTCTCAACGGACTTAGATGGTGCCCTATCTAAAGTGAATGCAGCTGTCTCTAATGCATAACCTCAAAATAACAGCGGTAGATCGGTAAGATACATCATAGATCGCACCATATCTCATAAGGTTCGATTACGATGTCCGGACACCCCATTACGCTGTGCTGTTCCAGGGGGCTTCAACTGCGAAACAATTCCACAATGTCTTAAGTGATTGCCAAACTCATAATTCAGAAAATATCCCCTTGATCAGATCGTAGGAACATGATCTTCTTGTTATGATGATTCTTAATCTTCACTCTGAAATTGTTTGAACCTTTCAAACGTTTCAGACTTTTTGCTTCATTAAGTAAATATACCATATCTACTCAAATCGTCAGTGAAGATGAGAAAATAACGATATCCACCACACGCCTTAATTCTCATTGGATCACATACATCAGCATGTATGATTTCCAACAAGTCACTTACCCGTTTCATTGTACCTGAAAACGGGATCTCAGTCATCCTGCCCATGAGGCATGGCTCGCATGTGTCAAGCGATTCAAAATCAAGTGACTCCAAACGTCCATCAGCATGGAGTTTCTTCATGCATTTTATGCCAAAATGACCTAAGCGGCAGTGCCACAAGAAAGTGGTACTATCATTATTAACTCTACATCTTTTGGCATTAATATTATCATCATGTGTATTACTATGATCGAGATTCAACAAACCATTGGGTGCATGACCATAAAGGTATTATTCATGTAAACAGAATAACCATTATTCTCTGACTTAAATGAATAACCGTATTGCAATGAACATGATCTAATCATATTCATGCTCAACGTAGACACCCGATAACATTTATCTAGGTTCAACACTAATCTCGAAAATAGAGTAAGTGTGCGATGGTGATCTTATCAACCTTGGAAACACTTCCAACACACATCGTCACCTCGCCCTTAGCTATTCTCCGTTCAGTCCGTAGCTTTTGCTTCAAGTCACTAATAATAGCAACTGAACCGGTATCCAATACCCATGTGCTACAAGGAGTACTAGTAAGGTACACATCAATAACACGTATATCAAATATACTTTGTTGAAGTTGCCAACTTTTCTTATCTACCATGTATTTGGGGTAGTTCCGCTACCATGTGACCGTTCCCCTTACAATAGAAGCACTTAGTCTCGAGGTTTGGGTTCAACCTTGGGTTCCTTCATTAGAGCGACAACTGGTTTGCCATTCATGAAGTTTCCCTTCTAGCCCTTACCCCTTTTTGAAACCAGTGGTCTTGCTAAACCATCAACACTTGATGCTCCTTCTTGATTTCTACTTTTGCGGTACTAAGAACCGCTAACAGCACCGGGATCATCACCATCCTTTGCATGTCATAGTTCATCACGAAGTTCTAGTAGCTTGGTGATAGTGTCTAGAGAATTCCGTCAACCACTATCTCATCTGGAAGATTAACTCCCACTTGGTTCAAGTGATTTTAGCACCCAGACATTCTGAGCACACGCTCACTAGTTGAGCTATTCTCCTCCATCTTTTTGGCAAAGGAACTTGTCAGAGGTATCATACCTCTCAACACGGGCATGAGCCTGAAATCCAAATTTCAGCTCTTAGAACATCTCATATGTTCCATGGCGTTCAAAACGTCATTGGAATCCCGATTCTAAGCCGTAAAGTATGGTGCACTAAACTATCAAGTAGTCATCAGGACGTGTCTCTCAGGTGTTCACAACATCCACAGACAACGTTGTAGGGGTTTGCACATCGAGCGGTGCATCAAAGACGTAAGCTTTCTGTGCAGCAGTGAGGACACTCCTCGGACTACGGACCCAGTCCGCATCATTGCTTACAATATCTTTCAACTTAGTCTTTCTCTAGGATCGTATTAAACAGGGAGCTACAACGCAGTTATTGATCTACTACATAATTTGCAAAGACAACTTAGACTATTGTTCATGACAATGAAGTTCATCTAATGAACTCCCACTCAGATAGACATCTCTCTAGTCATCTAAGTGACACACGATCCGAATCGACTAGGCCGTGTCCGATCATCACGTGAGACGGACTAGTCATCAACGGTGAACATCTTCATGTTGATCGTATCTTCTATACGACTCATGTTCGACCTTTCGGTCTTCCGTGTTCCGAGGCCATGTCTGTACATGCTAGGCTCGTCAAGTCAACCCTAAGTGTATCGCGTGTGTAAATCTGGCTTACACCCGTTGTATGCGAACGTTAGAACTTATCACACCCGATCATCACGTGGTGCTTCGGAACAACGAACCTTAGCAACGGTGCACAGTTAGGGGGAACACAATTCTTGAAATTTTAGTGAGAGATCATCTTATTCACTACCGTCGTTCTAAGCAAATAAGATGTTAAACATGATAAACATCACATGCAATCAAATAGTGACATGATATGGCCAATATCATCTTGCTCCTTTGATCTTCATCTTCGGGGCTCCATGATCATCATTGTCACCGGCATGACACCATGATCTCCATCATCATGATCTCCATCATCGTGTCTCCATGAAGTCGTCTCGCCAAACATTACTTCTAATACTATGGCTAACGTTTAGCAATAAAGTAAAGTAATTACATGGCGTTATTCAGTGACACGCAGGTCATAAAATAAATAAGACAACTCCTATGGCTCCTGCCGGTTGTCATTCTCATCGACATGCAAGTCGTGATTCCTATTACAAGAACAGATCAATCTCATACATCACATATATATCATTCATCACATCCTTTTGGCCATATCACATCACACGGCACATGCTGCAAGAACAAGTTAGACGTCCTCTAATTGTTGTTGCAAGTTTTTACGTGGCTGCTATAGGTTTCTAGCAAGAACGTTTCTTACCTACGTCAAAACCACAACGTGATATGCCAATTTCTATTTACCCTTCATAAGGACCCTTTTCATCGAATCCGATCCGACTAAAGTGGGAGAGACAGACACCCGCTAGCCACCTTATGCAACTAGTGCATGTCAGTCGGTGGAACCTGTCTCACGTAAGAGTACGTGTAAGGTCGGTCCGGGCCGCTTCATCCCACGATGCCGCCGAATCAAGATAAGACTAGTAACGGCAAGAGAATTGACATGATCTACGCCCACAACTACTTTGTGTTCTACTCGTGCAAGATACTACGCATAGACCTAGCTCATGATGCCACTGTTGGGGATCGCAGCAGAAAATCAAAAATTTTCCTACGCATCACCAAGATCTATCTATGGAGTAATCTAGCAACGAGCATAAAGGAGAGTGCATCTACATGCCCTTGTAGATCGCGAGCGGAAGCGTTCAAGGGAACGGGGATGATGGAGTCGTACTCGTCGTGATCCAAATCATCGATGATCCTAGCGCCGAACGGACGGCACCTCCGTGTTCAACACACGTACGGAGCGGGGACGTCTCCTCCTTCTTGATCCAGCAAGGGGGGAGGAGAGGTTGATGGAGATCCAGCAGCACGACGGCGTGGTGGTGGAAGTAGCGGGATTCCAGCAGGGCTTCGCCAAGCGCTGCGGGAGGAGGGAGATGTGTCACGGGAGGGAGAGGGAGGCGTCAGGGCTTGGGGTGCTGCTCCCATGCGCCTCCCCACTATATATGGGGGTGGAGGGGGCTGGTTTCTTGCCCTCCAAGTCCATTGGGGCGTTGGCAAAGGTGGGGGAAAGAAATCCCATCATTTCCTTTCCCCACCGATTGTTATCCCCCCTTTTTAGGGATCTTGATCTTATCCCTTCGGGATATGATCTTATTCCTTCTAAGGGGAGATCTTGGTGCGCCTTGACCAGGGGTGTGGTGCCTTGCCCCCACTACCCACGTTCATGTGGGTCCCCCCATGCAGGTGGGCCCCACTTCGGAACCTTCTAGAACCTTCCCGGTACAATACCGAAAAATCCCGAACATTTTCCGGTGGCCAAAATAGGACTTCCTATATATAAATCTTTACCTCCGGACCATTCCGGAACTCCTCGTGACGTCCGGGATCTCATCCGGGACTCCGAACAACTTTCGGGTTTCCGCATACTTATATCTCTACAACCCTAGCGTCACCGAACCTTAAGTGTGTAGACCCTACGGGTTCGGGAGACACGCAGACATGATCGAGACGACTCTCCGGTCAATAACCAACAGCGGGATCTGGATACCCATGTTGGCTCCCACATGCTCCACGATGATCTCATCGGATGAACCACGATGTCAAGGATTCAATCAACCCCGTATACAATTCCCTTTGTCTATCGGTACAGTACTTGCCCGAGATTCGATCATCGGTATCCCGATACCTTGTTCAGTCTCGTTACCGGCAAGTCTCTTTACTCGTTCCGTAACACATCATCCCGTGATCAACTCCTTGATCACATTGTGCACATTATGATGATGTCCTACCGAGTGGGCCCAGAGATACCTCTCCGTCACACGGAGTGACAAATCCCAGTCTCGATTCATGCCAACCCAACAGACACTTTCGGAGATACCTGTAGTGCACCTTTATAGCCACCCAGTTACGTTGTGACGTTTGGTACACCCAAAGCATTCCTACGGTATCCGGGAGTTGCAAAATCTCATGGTCTAAGGAAAAGATACTTGACATATAGAAAAAATTTAGCATACGAACTACACGATCTGTGCTAGGCTTAGGATTGGGTCTTGTCCATCACATCATTCTCCTAATGATGTGATCCCGTTATCAACGACATCCAATGTCCATGGTTAGGAAACCGTAACCATCTATTGATCAACGAACTAGTCGTCTAGAGGCTCACTAGGGACATAGTGTTTGTCTATGTATCCACACATGTATCTGAGTTTCCTATCAATACAATTCTAGCATGGATAATAAACGATTATCGTGAACAAGGAAATATAATAATAACCAATTTATTATTGCCTCTAGGGCATATTTCCAACACAAGCGCCGTGTTCGATCCCGTGGCGGGGATGACCGGAGGGCAATGGCTTACCCCGGATCAAGCGTCGTTGATGTGGCTGTGCTAATGTGTGGGAGGAGGGGGTGCGGACGGAGTGACCCCCTCGCCCACACATTGCAGAGCGTGACCACCGAGATGTTGCTGATGTTGTTCTCCTCCGACATCTCCTGCCCCCATGTCGGCCACGGGGGAAGTGGTGGTGGTGCCACCTGCTTCAACCACATCCCCAGCAGCGTTCACGTCTCCGCTCGCATCCGCCTCCCCCGCGGCATTAGAGGCCACGGGCGGCAAAGCCTTCGAGGTGGATGGATGGGCAGAAGCACCGGATTTCTTCTTGGGCGCCATAGCTAACGGCCTCGTCGAAGATGAAGATGGTCCTGAAGATGACGCGATATGTATCATTTTAGGTTCGCGCAAGCGATCCCCCTACCTGGCGCGCCAAAGATGTCGCGGGATATCCGTGGCCACCTATGGGACCAGAGGCCCCTTGCTGGTTCGGCAGGGGGACGTCACATTGTACAAAGAGCAAACCAGCGCGCGGCAACGCGGCGGGGAGCACACAAGCAATTTACCCAGGTTCGGGCCGCTGCGAGGCGTAAAACCCTACTCCTACTTTGGTGGATGGATGGTGGAATGCAGGTGGTGGAGCGTAGTACACTTACCCGGCAGGGGTTGCCTTTGGGCAACAGCGACTACGTGCATACGGGGGTGTGGGTTCATCTATCTTCCAACCCTTTCTACAATTTCAATGGGCCTCCTTTTATAGATCAAGGGGCGACCACAGTGGCAAAGTAGTCATTATGCACTAATATGACAGCAAACCGTGCTGTCATACCTAACTCCGCGGGCTGGCAGGGTGCATTAAATGCACCGCTTAGTGTCACATCACTGGTTGCCCGACAAGGCTTGCCGACCTATCTTGCCAGCTCCGCACTTGTTCTCTTGACACGTCGTGGGATATGTGTCATCTGCGGGTTCCTCCTGTAGGAACGGGCTGCCATGTGGCTAATGGCTGCCACTTAATCATCCTGTGACTTGACACCGCATTGATTGACGACATGGGTCGTGGTTGAGTGATTGGTGAGGTGGGTTGCCTCTACGAGCCCACGGTAGGCCTGCCAGGGCGTTTCTATTATCTGCTTCTGGGGGGTGACCTCGCCCCTTGCCGGGCTCGCCTGCCCGGCAAGGGAGGCCCTTCTCTTGGTGAGGTATTTCTTCTCCGGCTCGGCCTTGGTCTCTCTGATCCAAGCTGATACTCTGAATCTCTTGGTTTCTTATACTCTGACTTGGGCTGGTGCATCAATCTTGTTCTTGTGCATGTGCATAGTCTGGGCAACAGACCCAGGGTTTGTTGCACCGACACTTGGCAGGCTCGGTGTATATGCCTTCATATGACATATCGACTTCAAGAAAAAATACAACATGATTGTGCTTTGTAACATCCCAATTTTCAATTTGGATGTTAACATAGATCACTCATATGCATTCATCATTTGAGCATTTTGAATTTGAATTTATTTGAAAATTGATCCAAAACATTAAGCAACTCAAGGACCCAAGTGAGAGAGTTGGAAGTTTTCCCAAAGAGGACCCACTATTTTTTTTATTTTTTTTCCAGTGAGGTTGGATCAAATATTTTTGCCAAATTTTGTTTTCAATATTTTAAAATAAATGAGAGTAGATAATATGACTTCTTCAAAAACAGAATAAAAATGTTGAAACTTGAATTTTGAGTAAAAAGAGTTTTATTCAATTTTTATTTATGGTTTAATTATTTTAAATTGCATTAAAAAGTTTATTTTATTTTTATGCATTTTTGTTCAGAAAAATGTTCATTTTGCCCCAAATGTTAGTAGGGAACGATGAAAATTGTTTCTGCAATTTTAGGATTTTTTTAATTTATTTTGAATTTTTCATTGTGATGCGTTCAATAAAAACTTGGGACCAACTGGGCCGAAGCCCAGCCAGCCCAGCTCGCTGGCCACGCAGCTCGCCAACCCTCGCCAAAGGCACCGCCCGGCCCCCGGCCTTTAAAAGCCGCCACCCGAGCCCCCTCGAGCCCCCAGAACGCCGCTGCTCGCCGGCCCTGCCGCCAGCGTCGCCGCCGCCACCGGGCTGCCTCCCGCCATCGCCCGCTCTCGCGCCCGCACCCCGCCGCCCCGAGCCACCGCCGCCGGAGCCTCGTAACCCGCCGCCCGTTGGACCCGAACAGATCCGCTAGGTAAAAAAACCAGCCCGTTGCAGGGCACCTGGAGAATCCAGTGTTGTCCTAAGAGATCCCGGAGGACCCGTGAGATTATCCTATGGAGTGACACCCAGGCTCAATGGGATCATATATCATTCATGCCTAGAAACTTCCGTGTGCAGCCACATGCCATTATGGGCTCTGGCATAGTTGAGTATGTTGTGTGAGCTCTTTCAGGGGAAAGTAGGTGTACCGGTCCATCCGAGGTAAAGAGTGAATGCTTCTGAAAGACTGTGTCTCGGTCATCCGGTTCTCAAACACCATACAGTGCGAGAAATTAAATGGAGGCGATCATGTCTTGTGGGGAAAAGTGCACAAACCTCTGCAAAGTGTACAAACTATTCATGAGTAGTCGTGTCCCCGATTATGGACATCTTGAGTATCCTGGTATTTGAATTATGGACTGATCTCAACACTCTAGTTTAATTAACTTGTTGGGTTATTAATTACTTTGGTAATTTGGAACTGCGATGGAGGACCCATTCTCAATATTCCTTAATACAACTGAGTAGCAAATATAATTTATTCCTTTGTTGTAGAGAAAAAATTAGCTTTATGCAAAAATTAACCTTACAGCCTCCACCAGCCAAATATGCATATAGTTGTAGACACTTGATCTTCATTACTTGTTACAGTGTGTTCTTTCCAGCATATTCAATGTGCTGACCTACACGGCTGCTGCAACATCTCATGTTGCAGAGTTTACCGACGAAGAATAAGGTGCGAGTAGGTCATTTTCATGCACTCAATGTTTGCCGTGGAGTTGGATGGACTCAACTTATCTTCGATGCTTCCGCAAGATTCGTATTAGTTTATTGTTATTAGATGGCCTTCAGCGATATTATTGTAATAAGACTTGTTATGAGGATTTTCGATGTAATAAAGTGTGATTGAAACTCTGCTATAAATCCACCAAGTATTGTGTGTGTCAGCATACCGAACCAGGGATGACACTGAGCACAGAGACTCCAGTCCATTGGGATCGAGGTCGCTATAGAGATGGTATGAGAGCACACATTAACTGTAGGACGCGACCACTAGGATAAACCACATGATACTCTTCTCTACTCCTTCTAATTCCCATCTCTTTCTATTCTATAGATGTCAGAACCTAGGAGCAAGTTCAGTCATCCAGACGATGGCACCCCTTTCGGAAGACACTTGAAGGAATTCACTAGATTCCTACACATTGGAATACCAGGTATCACTGGAGATTTCTATGCAACATTGCCAGAAGAGGAATGATGGAAGATCAAAGTTAGTGTTCCTAGGAGGACTATTGCACCAGTCACGGAACCTCTTGGGCTTGCCTTTGACGCACCTACTTGGAGTTTGGGAAAGAGTATGGCAGCACACATCACATTTGGACGCATATGTGAAGTCTATAAGAAGGATCTTCAAGACACCATCTACCAGATTTGTGGACGCCGAGATGAGCAATGGGAGATGATTCGCACCAGGAAGGATGGATCCATTGCAGCATTCATCCAGGAGATGGACCAACACATTCGACTCTACAAGAATCAGATGTGCACGCTCATGCTGAAGGCCAAGATGGTGATGACACGGAATGTGGAGTTAGAAGAGGAACTCAAGACAGTACGTGAGGGATATGAAGAGCAAATCGCCATACTATTGGAGCAGAATGAAGCACTAAAGAAGATGGTTGGAGCAAACACAGTGAAGCTAGAACTCGAGATGGGCATTCATATGGAGAACTACATTTTGATAGACGACAACGATAGTGATGGAAGTGATTATGAAGACGAAGCTGGAGAAGATATCATGGAGTCTTCTGATGATAGTTATTAGATGACCATCTTGTAATCATTAGTATTCTTCCAAGTAGTTAGAATCATTCGCTAGCTCTGTATTAGGATCTTTTTTGTGAACTTGTTTGAATTGAGTGATATGATATGAAATTGTTTGTCTCATGTGCATATGGGTAGTGAATTCCCCTAGACCTCAATTCTATTCTATTCTCATCCCTATAAACCCCTCAGATGACTGCAAGACATGAGCCCGGATTCGAGTTCCCACCTGAGCTCACTCAGTTGATCCAGCAGCGGAACATTTCAATGCAACTACTTGTCCAGAACCAAGGCAACAACAACAACAACAACAACCCACCTCCTCCTCCCCATGACAACCTAACCCAGTTTCTAAGGTTGAATCCGCCGGTGTTCTCTAGCAGCACTGAGCCAATTATAGCAGATGACTGGCTCTGCAAGATGGGAAGAGAGCTAGCAACTACAGGATGCACAGATGCAGAGAGAGTGCACTTTGCCGCACATCAGCTTGATGGACCAGCAGCCGCTTGGTGGGAGAACTACATCGCCACCTATCCACTTGCTACAGTTACTTGGGATCAGTTTCAGCAAGCCTTTCGCACTGCACATGTCTCAGCTGGAGCCATGAACCTGAAGAAGCGTGAGTTTCGCAACGCGCATCAAGGAAACCGTACTGTAGGAGAGTATGTGGATCACTTCATGCAGTTAGCTGCTACCTCTTGAGCATGCATTGATTTTCCCTTGAAGAGGAAAGGGTGATGCAGCAAAGTAGCGTAAGTATTTCCCTCAGTTTTTTAGAACGAAGGTATCAATCCAGTAGGAGACTACACTAAAATCCCTCATACCTGCAGAAACAAATAAGAACCGTGCAACCAACACGATAAAGGGGTTGTCAATCCCTTCACGGCCACTTGCAAAAGTGAGATCTGATAGAGATAATAAGATAAATATTTTTGGTATTTTTGTTGTATAGATTGAAACGTAAGGATTGCGAAACAATAAATATAACTAGTTGATGGAAGATAAACCCGGGGCCCATAGGTTTCACTAGTGGCTTCTCTCAAGATATCAAATTCTACGGTGGGTGAACAAATTACTGTCGAGCAATTGGTAGAAGAGCACATAGTTATGAGAATATCTAGGCATGATCATGTATATAGGCATCACGTCCGTGACAAGTAGACCGAAACGATTCTGCATCTACTATTATTACTCCACACATCGACTGCTATCCAGCATGCATCTAGAGTATTAAGTTCATAAGAACAGAGTAATGCCTTAAGCAAGATGACATGATGTAGAGGGATAAACTCATGCAATATGATATAAACCCCATCTTTTTATCCTCGATGGCAACAATACAATATGTGCCTTGCTGCCCCTGCTGTCACTTGGAAAGAACACCGCAAGATTGAACCCAAAGATAAGCACTTGTCCCATTGCAAGAAAGATCAATCTAGTAGGCCAAACCAAACTGATAATTCAAAGAGAATTGCAAAGATATTTAAATCATGCATATAAGAATTCAGAGAAGAACCAAATATTGTTCATACATAATCTTGATCACAAACCCACAATTCATCGGATCTCGACAAGCACACCACAAAAAGTATTACATCGAATAGATCTCCAAGAAGATTGAGGAGAACTTTGTACTGAGATCCAAAGAGAGCGAAGAAGCCATCTACCTATAACTATGTACCCGAAGGTCTGTGGTAAACTACTCACAACTCATCGGAGTGGCTATGGTGTTAATGTAGAAGCCCTCCGTGATCGATTCCCCCTCCGGTGGAGCTCCGGAAAAGGCCCCAAGATGGGATCTCACGGGTACAGAAGGTTGCGGTGGTCGAAATAGGGTTTCATGGTGCTCTCTGATGTTTTCAAGGTATATGAGTATATATAGGATGAAGAAGTATGGTGGTGGAGCTACGAGGTACCCGCGAGGCTGGGGGGCGTGCCTACCCCCTTGGGTGCGTCCTCCTGCCTCGTGGCCGCCTCGTGGCTTCCCTGGCGTGTACTCCAAGTCTTCTAGGTTGCGTTTGTTCCACGATCCTCGCGAAGGTTTCATTCTGTTTGGACTCCGTTTGATATTACTTTTCTGTGAAACACTAAAATAGGCAAAAAAACAATTTGCACTGGGCCTTGGGTTAGTAGGTTAGTCCCAAAAATAACACAAAAGTGCATAATAAATCCCATTAAACATCCAAAATAGATAATATAATAGCAGGGAATGCTACCTCTTGAGCTTGCGTTGTAGTCCCTCAAAGAGGAAAGGGAGATACAGCACAGTAGCGTAAGTATTTCCCTCTGTTTGTTAGAACCAAGGTATCAATCCAATAGGAGACCACGCTCCAGTCCCTCGCACCTGCACAAACAAATAAGAACTTCGCGGCCAACGCGATAAGGGGTTGTCAATCCCTTTATGGTCACTTACGAGAGTGAGATCTGATCGAGATGATAATTATATTTTTGGTATTTTTAGTTTAATAAAACAGCAAATAAAAGCAAGAAAAGTAAAGTAGATGTAGATTGATATGTTGAGAATAGACCCGGGGGCCATAGTTTTCTCTAGTGGCTTCTCTCATGATAGCGTTATTCTACGGGGGGGGG
>LR738711.1:315870485-315900003 GCA_902687465.1 Secale cereale | reverse complement strand
GGTAAACAAATTACTGTCGAGCAATTGATAGAAAACTGAATAATTACGAGACTATCTAGGCATGATCATTGTATACAGGCATCACGCCCGAGACAAGTAGACCGACTCCTGCCTGCATCTACTACTATTACTCCACACATCGACCGCTATCCAGCATGCATCTAGTGTATTGAGCTCATACGAACAAAGTAACGCTTTAAGCATGATGACATGATGTAGAGGGATAAACTCAAGCAATATGATGAAAACCCCATCTTTTTATCGTCGAGGGCAACAATACAATACGTGCCTTGCTACCCCTACTGTCACTGGGAAATGACACCGCAAGATTGAATCCAAAGCCAAGCACTTCCCCCATTGCAAGAACTATAGATCTAGTAGGCCAAACCAAACCAATAATTCGAAGAAACTTGCAAGAATATTATGAGCACACATAAAAAGTTCACAGAAGAACCAAATATCTTTCATAGATAACCTTGATCATAAACTCACAATTCATCGGATCTTGACAAACACACCGCAAAAAGAGATTACATCGAATAGATCTCCTCGAAGACCGAGGAGAACTTTGTATTGAGATCCAGAGAGAGAGAAGAAGCCATCTAGATACTAGCTATGGACCCAAAGGTCTATGGTAAACTACTCACAACTCATGGTGAGTGTCACACCCTGCATTTTGTAACATGTTATTTGTATCTTTGGAGCATGAAAATTTGGACCAGCAAATTTTTTTAGCATCATTTGGCTTTTATTTGGAATTGAGTTTTCTTCATTTGCTTTTTCTTGTGCTCATTAAAGTCAACTATGACCTCTTGTAGATTTCATCTCCATACCCAAAACTTCTGCCCAATGATCATGCCAAGTGTTATATAATAGTATAGTATTTTCTTACAAAATTAATTTGGCCAAAAAGTATTTTATAAATTTAGTTTTTCAAAAACCCCTGAATTGAGATTTGCACTGCAAGTACTTGATTTAGGGTGAGAAAATTATTTCAAAAGGTTTATTTGAGACCTAGTAGTCATAGGACTCCCAGAAACCACAAAGGTATAATTTTAAAAGTTATTTTCCTATTTTATTTAAAAGCTTTTTCTTAAGGCCAGAAATGGTCTTTAATAGGGAAAAATTATTTAACTGTTTCAAAAATATTTGCCAAAATTCAGAGAGACTCAGAGGACATATATTGTCCATATATAAGAGTTTCAACACTTGGTCATGTTCAAAATAATGGGCTAAACCCTCTAAAACCCTTTCTGGATATTTCAAGCTTTTGAAATATTTACAAAGGAATTTTTCTCCAAAAATTCCAGGGAAATTCTATCATGTCATATATGACATATTTGATGATCTTGCCAAGTCCCATGCCTTGGGAAGCAAGAAAACATCCTCAAACCCCTTCATAACCATTCTGTCCATATTTGAAGTTTGAGCAACTCTACATTGCCAAACTTGTCCAAATACTCTCAAACTTGGTGCACATGCTAGAATGACCTAATAAGGCATCTAGACCAAATGGCACAAGATTTGGAACAGAGCAACTTGATCAGATCACCTCAAAACCCTTTCTGTTCAAATGCAAATTTGAACAACTTTACATTACCAACTTTTTATCTGGAGCTTCAAACTTTGTGGGCATGATCAATACCCCAAATGATGATGCTACACCAAGTGGTGCATCAAGGGGAGATGATTAGCTTGACTCAATCAAGATGAAACTGTTTCTGTTGATTTCTAGGGTTCACCAAAGTTACATTGGCTAGTTTCTTCAAATGAGCCCAAATTTGGTGAAGCACCCTATTTTCTCATGTCTTTCAACCCTGTCAAGTGCCATGTCAAGTGAACTTCATTTACTTGATCAAAACAGATCAAACACCTTCTGCAGAATTTCTAAAACCTCCAACTTGACCACTTTCACTTTTCTCCATGGCCTCAACTTCTTACCACAGGCTCATTGAGTTACCAGCTACCTCCAGTAACTCCCCCAGCACCCCAGCTCCATGATTGAAGGGTGAAACCCTTGTTTTACCTTGCTGTACAGTAGGTTTCCACCATTTTACGAACACTCTCACTCTCTCTCTGCATCCCCAGGGCATCCAAGGCCTCAGGGCATTTCTTTACTCCTCCCTCTACGCGCTAGACACTGTTGGACACGCTGATTTGGACCAAACCGGCGAGAGCGTGGCGATGCCAGTCAAACGCACGCTCTGGAGCGCGCAACAGTGCCCTCCGCACGCTGGCTCCAGCCAATCGCCGATCCCCGACAGCCTCGGGTCTCCCCCTCGCGCCAGTCGAGGCGCCTCAACGTCCGCGACCTCCCCGGCGCTGTCCCCCCTCCTCCTGCGCCCTCCAGTGAACATCGTCGCACGCGCACCGGCCGCCCGCTTCGGCCATTCTTCTGCTTCACACGCGCGCGCGCCTCTGACGCTCCCCCGCTCCTCCTCTCACCTCTACTGGACGTGGAGCTCGTCCAGGAACTCCACGGACTCACTCCGCTGGCCTCCCGTGCGCAGTAGCCTCGAGCCGGAGCTCGCCGGCGCACTGGACCGCGGGTCTCCGTCGAGCCCCTATAAATAGGCCCTCCCGAGCTTCTCCAACACCACCACAAGCCTCACACCACTCCACTGATCCCCCCAGCACCTCCAGTTCAACCCCAGGACGCCCCAGTGCTCGGGATCGACCGGAGCTCCGCCGCGTCGGGCCGCCGGCGATCTCGAGGTACGGGCCTTCCCTGCCTCTCCTTACAACCATTTCGGAACCGCCGCACCTCACTGATCATTTCCCCCCTGTTTCCCCTCTCTGTGGCAGCCGGAAACAGCCGCACCCACCACCCTCCGACGAGCTTCCGCCGTCCCACCTCGCCGCCGGTGAACCAGGCCTCCCCGCCGTGCCGCACTACCACCACTGCAACCGCAACACGACGCTGGTCACATCCCTGGCCTCCGTTGCCGTCGCCGTGGCCGGAATCCTCGCCGCCGCCGTGGCCGTTGGGTTAGAGATGACAGGCGGGCCCCGCCTGTCATCCCCCCACCTCTCTCCCCCTCCTCTGTGCCGCTGACCCACGGGCCCCGCCCGTCAGGTTTGAAAACCTGACGTGCGCGCGCAGGCTCCCGTGTGGTTGGGCTGGACCGCATGGGCCGTGCACTGTGGACCCCTCTGGCCCAGTGCACAGGACCCTTTTTCATTTTTCTTTTCTGTTGATGTTTCAAACATTTATACAGAAAATAATATTGATCCAAATTAAATATTTCCAACTCCTAAAATCTTGTAATATTCCAACCTATTTAATGGTACTACTTTCATTCAAATCCATGAAACTTTGCTGTACTGTTCAAATTTAAATTCAAATTTGAGCAGTATAACTCCTGTTCAAAAATCAATATAATCTATTCTGTTACTCCAAAACTCCAACTAAGATTTTTCCCCATCTTAGAAATCTCTCTAGTATTTTACAAAAATGAGTTGACATTTTTCTGAGCACTTTGATTTCTCTGTTTTATTTGTATTCTTATTTTCCCGTGGTTATTATGCGACGTATAGATCCCGTATTTGACGAAGTTGCTGTGGAATAAGAAGGAGAAGGACTTGAAGACTTTGAAGACCAAGCCAATCCAGGCAAGCAGCCCTTTGACCATGATACACTTGTTCCTCGGAACCGTTTGTTTCCGATGCATGATGATAGGGTTACGATGGTAACCTAGTTAATTCCACCACATGATGCATGCTTGATCTTGATCTTGCTAAGTGCTAGATGACATGCAAATAGATGGTCAAAATGCTTATATGATGCATGTGTGAGATGAACCCTCGTAGCTAAAATCTTTGCATGAACCCATCGGGTGCCCCTAATGCCCGAGGGTGATGAAGTCATCACTTGAGAAAGAAGTGATGTGCCGGTAGATCATGTGCATGGTGGAATGATGGATTAGATTTATGTGTGACTACCGTCCCAACCAAACATGTGCAACCACACTACCCCTTATGGGACGGGGCTTTATTGATTACTTAGGTCGATACTAGCATGGTGCCCGCATTACTAGTGACGGGAAGACTTGAGGTCTTTCCCGGGATGGGGTCGTGCTTGGATAGACGGCCATGATTGTTTTCACAGGGCACCGGACACACCGTTGGTCCCTTCGGGTACTGAAAGTGCAACTAATCCCCGGGTGGTTTTGGTAATTAATAACAACATATATATCATTGAACTAATATTTACCTGAGAATCATTTCAGAGAAATTCGATGATATGGGTATGGAAATGTCTGAAGAAGTGGACCCCTCAAAATGCTAAGACAAGCATTGGCAAAAGCTCAAGACTCTATTTTTGGTTTAGTGATCAAAGATCACATTGAGTCCATAGGAAAAGCCAATACTATTAAAAGGGGATGAGGTTGTGTTGATGATCTGGTTGCTCAAGTGCTTAGTGATTTAGCTCCCTCAACTATCAGCAACTTTCACTACTTAACACACTCATAAGTAATCTCGGACAAACCAATTCTTCCAACTCAGTCCAACCGAGATGAACCACCTCAGCTATTCTTCCAAACCCTAATATTTTGGTCCATCCGATTTTGAGTTCGGTCTCACAGAAACTGGACTGCCAACCTTCTGTAACCGTTTGTCATCATTTCGGAATATCCGAGTTGTTGATTTCGGTCCCACCGATTCTGGCAAGTTCCTACCTTTGACTCATATCGGACACACCGAGATGGTATTTTCGGTCCCACCGAAAACCCCAACGTTCACTATATTTGAACTTTCGGTCTGACCGAGTTTTCACTTCGGTCTCACCGAGATTGCTCAATTATGTGTGTAACGGTTGGATTTTGTGTGGAGGCTATATATACCCCTCCACCCCCTCTTCATTCGTGGAGAGAGCCATCAGAAAGTCTACCACTCCTACCATACACTTTCTGAGAAGAGAACTACCTACCCTTGTGTTGAGGTCAAGTCATTCCATTCCTACAATATGAAACTTGATTTCTAGCCTTCCCAAGTTGCTTTCCACTCAAACCTTTCTTCCACCACAGCCATATCAGTGAGGAGAGTTGAGTGTTGGGGAGATTATCATTTGAAGCACAAGAGCAAGGAGTTCATCATCATCAACAACATCTATTACCTTTTGGAGGGTGGTGCCTCCTAGATTGGTTAGGTGTCGCTTGTGAGCCTCCGTCTTTGAGATGTGGAGTTGAACCAAGAAGTTTGTAAGGGCAAGGAGATCGCCTACTTCGTGAAGATCTACCCCGAGTAAGGCTAGTGCTCCGTGGGCGTAGGCCATGATGGAATAGACAAGGTTGCTTCTTCATGGACCCTTCGTGGGTGGAGCCCTCCGTGGACTCGCGCAGCCGTTACCCTCCGTGGGTTGAAGTCTCCATCAACGTGGATGTACGATAGCACCACCTATCGGAACCACGACAAAAATCTTCGTGTCTCCAAACTGCGTTTGATCTTCTCCACCTCTCTTTACTACATGTGCAATTTACTTTCCGCTCCTTATACTCTAGAATTGCATGTGTAGGGTGATACTTGAATTGATCATAATTGTGAAACTGCCAAAAACTGTTCATGAACTAAAGGCAGATTTTTTATATTGTCAAGTAGTCTAATCACCCCCCCTCTAGACATACTTTCGATCCTACAAGTGGTATCAGAGCTTTGGTCTCCATTGTTTTGGTTTCCATTGCATTGGACTCCATAAGCTTGGTTTCACAACCTAGGAGAGTATGGCGTCTAGTGAGGGTAATTATCGTAGAGGTCCTTACTTTGATGGTACGAATTTTGCTAGTTGGAAGCATAAAATGAAAATGCATATTCTTGGTCATAACCCAGCCGCATGGGGCATTATTTGTGTTGGTATGCAAGGTGATTTCTTCGAGGAAGGAAAAGTTCCGGATCGCGAAGCTACACCGGAAGAGTTGCGGATGTTGCAAACAATGCTCAAGCTTGTGACATTCTCTTCAATGCTTTGTGTCCCGAGGAGTTCAACAAAATCACCCGTCTTGAGAATGCTAAAGAGATTTGGGATACTTTGGTTGAAATGCACGAAGGTACTGAATCTGTGAAGGAATCAAAGCTAGATATTCTTCAAGGTCAACTTGACAAGTTCAAGATGAAGGATGGTGAAGGAGTTGCTGAAATGTACTCTAGGCTTGCTCTCATCACAAATGAGATTGCCGGCTTAGGAAGCGAAGAAATGACCGACCGATTCATCATCAAGAAGATTCTAAGAGCTTTGGATGGAAAATATGACACCGTGTGCACTTTGATCCAAATGATGCCAAACTACAAGACCCTCAAGCCAACTGAAGTCATTGGAAGAATTGTTGCTCATGAGATGACACTTAAGGATAAGGAAGAGCTTCACAACAAGTCAAGTGGTGCTTACAAAGCTACAAGTGATGCTCCCACCACCTCAAGTGACAAGTTAATTTCCAATGAAGAGATAAGCCTAATGGTTAAGAACTTCAACAAGTTCTACAAGAATAGAGGCAAAGAAAGAAGCTCAAAGTCTAGATCATATGATGAAAAGAGATCTTCTAGTCGTGATCGAAACTGCTACAATTGTGGAAGACCCGGACACTTCTCAAATGAGTGTACGGCTCCCCACAAGAGAAGAGAAGAATCTCCAAGAAGAAGAGCAAGAGATGAGTCACCTCGGAGAGAGAGAAGGAGTAGAGATGATCGTTATGAACGAAGACCCTCTCGGAGAAGCATGGATTCGGAGAGGAAAGACAAGTCATCAAGGAGCTACACAAGAAGAAGACATCAAGCTCATGTAGGTGAATGGGTCTCCGGCTCCGACTCCGACAATCAATCCGATGGAAGCTATCACTCCGACTCCGACTACAGTCAAGATGAAGGTGTTGCCGGACTTGCACTCGTATCCTCCAACTCCAACTCCTACGACTTATTTGATTCACCAAATGAGGGAATTGGAAGATGCTTCATGGCTAAAGGCCCCAAGGTAACACACCCTGAATTCATTGACTTTGATAGTGATGAGGATGACTTGCTTGGTGAAGATGAGCTCTTGCATGATAAATCTAGTGAGCTTAGTAATGATGAAAGTGCTAGTAGTCTTTATAGTCGAGAAGAGTCGAATGACAATGCTATGAAGGAGATTGAGCGTCTAACTAAAGAACTAAACACTCTTAAGTTAGCTCATGAAACAACTCAAGAAGATCATAGAGAGCTCCTAAGATCTCATGAGAAGCTACGCTTCGAGAAGCTCACTCTAGAGCAAGAACATGAGTTTCTAAAAGCGATCAATGACGATCTTCGAAAGAAGAGTTCTTCATATCTTGCCAAACGACTTCTCTTGTCTAATTTCTTGCCACCTATTAAGACTAAACATAGATTCATATCCTCCAATACTATGATTCATATCCTCCAATACTACTCATAGATGCATCTTCGAGAAGCTCACTCTTGCTATGATTCATATCCTCCAATACTACTCATAGATGCATCGGAATAAGCAAACAACACACGAAAAAAAAATATGTCAAAGACAGAACAGTCTGTAGTAATCTGCAGGGTTCGCCTACTTCTGGAACTCCAAAAAATTCGTACTAAATTATTAAATTTGCGCAATTTGTCTACCAATCAGAAGTAAAAAAGAATCAACTAAAAATCACGCTCCAGTAAAATCTGAAGACTACTTTAGCGAGCGCAAATGATTCTGTTTTTCACAGCATAATCATATAAACTTCACACAAATCTTACCAAAGGTCCTACTTGGAACAAACACTAAACGAAACATGAAAACACATCTAATCAGAGGGTAGATGCAATATTTATTCCCTAACAGCAACAAAAGAAAAAAACATAAAATTGGGTTGCCTCCCAAGAAGCGCTATCGTTTTATGCCCCTAGCTAGGCACGATACAAGATAGATCTAGGTATTGCCATCTTTGGAAGGCAATCCATAAGTGGCTTTCATGATAGATTCATATGGTAATTTGATTTTCTTTCTAGGAAAGTGTTCCATGCCTTTCCTTAACGGAAATTGGAATATAATATTTCCTTCCTTCATATCAATAATTGCACCAATCGTTCTAAGGAATGTTCTACCAAGAATAATAGGACATGAAGGATTGCAATCTATATCAAGAACAATGAAATCTACGGGCACATAATTCCTATTGGCAACAATAAGAACATCATTAGTTCTTACCATAGGTTTCATAATAGTGGAATCCGCAAGATGCAAATTTACAGAACAATCATCAAGCTCATGGAACCCTTACAAACCACACAAAGTTTTTGGTATAGAGGAGACACTAGCACCCAAATCACACAAAGCATAGCACTCATGATATTTTATTTTTATTTTTATAGTAGGTTCCCATTCATCATAAAGCTTTCTAGGTATAGAAACTTCCAACTCATGTTTTTCTTCATAAGATTGCATCAAAGCATCAACTATATGTTTAGTGAAAGCTTTATTTTGACTATAAGCATGCAGAGAATTTAGCACGGATTGCAACAACAAAATTCAATTAATCAAAGAGCAATTATCATAATTGAATCCCTTGAAATCCAAAGAAGTGGTTTCATCACTATGCAAAGTTTTAATCTCTTCAATCCCACTTTTAGAAATTTAGAATCAAGATCTAGAAATTCCAAATTATTGGGACACCTTAAAGCAGCATCATCTCCAACCCTATTCTCATCAAGATTAATACTAGAAAACAAGGATCTAATAGGAGACACGTCAATAATTTTCAGATCTTCATCTTTATTTTCATGATAACTAGAAGAACTCGATTTAATATAATCTTCTCTTTTAGCACGCATTCTAGCGGTTCTTTCTTTGCATTCATCAGTGGAAATTCTCATGGCTTTGAGAGACTCATTGATATCATGCTTAGGTGGGATAGATCTAGGTTTCAAAGAATCAACATCAAGAGTAATTCTATCCACACTACTAGCCAATTCATCAACTTTAAGAAATTTCTCTTCAAGCATATCATTGAAATTCTTTTGCGAGATCATAAACTCCTTAACACTAGTTTCAAATTCAGAAGGCATATTTCCATAAGAGTTGTTGTAGGAATTACCAAAATTATTAGATGAATTATTAGGAAAAGGCCTAGGATTAAAATTACCTCTATAAGCATTGTTACCAAAATTATTCCTACCAACAAAATTCACATCCAAAGATTCATTGTTATTCTCAATCAAAGTTGATAAAGTCATATCATTAGGATCAGAAGAAGCACTCTTAGAAGCAAAGAATTTCATAAGTTCATCCATCTTTCCACTCAAAACACTAATTTCTTCGATAGCATGCACTTTTTCACTAGTAGATCTTTCGGTGTGCCATTGAGAATAATTAACAATAATATTATCTACGAGTTTGGTAGCTTCTCCTAAGGTAGTTTCCATGAAAGTGCCTCCAGCGGCCGAATCTAAAAGATTTCTAGAAGCAAAATTCAAGCCAACATAAAAGTTCTGAATAATCATCCATAGATTCAAACCATGTGTAGGGCAATTACGTATCATTAATTTCATTCTCTCCCAAGCTTGTGCAACACGCTCATGATCTAGTTGCTTAAAATTCATAATATCGTTTCTAAGAGAGACGATCTTCGAGAAGCTCACTCTTGCTATGATTCATATCCTCCAATACTACTCATAGATGCATCGGAATAAGCAAACAACACACGAAAAAAAAATCTGTCAAAGACAGAACAGTCTGTAGTAATCTGCAGGGTTCGCCTACTTCTGGAACTCCAAAAAATTCGTACTAAATTATTAAATTTGCGCAATTTGTCTACCAATCAGAAGTAAAAAAGAATCAACTAAAAATCACGCTCCAGTAAAATCTGAAGACTACTTTAGCGAGCGCAAACGATTCTGTTTTTCACAGCATAATCATATAAACTTCACACAAATCTTACCAAAGGTCCTACTTGGAACAAACACTAAACGAAACATGAAAACACATCTAATCAGAGGGTAGATGCAATATTTATTCCCTAACAGCAACAAAAGAAAAAAACATAAAATTGGGTTGCCTCCCAAGAAGCGCTATCGTTTTATGCCCCTAGCTAGGCACGATACAAGATAGATCTAGGTATTGCCATCTTTGGAAGGCAATCCATAAGTGGCTTTCATGATAGATTCATATGGTAATTTGATTTTCTTTCTAGGAAAGTGTTCCATGCCTTTCCTTAACGGAAATTGGAATATAATATTTCCTTCCTTCATATCAATAATTGCACCAATCGTTCTAAGGAATGTTCTACCAAGAATAATAGGACATGAAGGATTGCAATCTATATCAAGAACAATGAAATCTACGGGCACATAATTCCTATTGGCAACAATAAGAACATCATTAGTTCTTACCATAGGTTTCATAATAGTGGAATCCGCAAGATGCAAATTTACAGAACAATCATCAAGCTCATGGAACCCTTACAAACCACACAAAGTTTTTGGTATAGAGGAGACACTAGCACCCAAATCACACAAAGCATAGCACTCATGATATTTTATTTTTATTTTTATAGTAGGTTCCCATTCATCATAAAGCTTTCTAGGTATAGAAACTTCCAACTCATGTTTTTCTTCATAAGATTGCATCAAAGCATCAACTATATGTTTAGTGAAAGCTTTATTTTGACTATAAGCATGCAGAGAATTTAGCACGGATTGCAACAACAAAATTCAATTAATCAAAGAGCAATTATCATAATTGAATCCCTTGAAATCCAAAGAAGTGGTTTCATCACTATGCAAAGTTTTAATCTCTTCAATCCCACTTTTAGAAATTTAGAATCAAGATATAGAAATTCCAAATTATTGGGACACCTTAAAGCAGAATCATCTCCAACCCTATTCTCATCAAGATTAATACTAGAAAACAAGGATCTAATAGGAGACACATCAATAATTTTCAGATCTTCATCTTTATTTTCATGATAACTAGAAGAACTCGATTTAATATAATCTTCTCTTTTAGCACGCATTCTAGCGGTTCTTTCTTTGCATTCATCAGTGGAAATTCTCATGGCTTTGAGAGACTCATTGATATCATGCTTAGGTGGGATAGATCTAGGTTTCAAAGAATCAACATCAAGAGTAATTCTATCCACACTACTAGCCAATTCATCAACTTTAAGAAATTTCTCTTCAAGCATATCATTGAAATTCTTTTGCGAGATCATAAACTCCTTAACACTAGTTTCAAATTCAGAAGGCATATTTCCATAAGAGTTGTTGTAGGAATTACCAAAATTATTAGATGAATTATTAGGAAAAGGCCTAGGATTAAAATTACCTCTATAAGCATTGTTACCAAAATTATTCCTACCAACAAAATTCACATCCAAAGATTCATTGTTATTCTCAATCAAAGTTGATAAAGTCATATCATTAGGATCAGAAGAAGCACTCTTAGAAGCAAAGAATTTCATAAGTTCATCCATCTTTCCACTCAAAACACTAATTTCTTCGATAGCATGCACTTTTTCACTAGTAGATCTTTCGGTGTGCCATTGAGAATAATTAACAATAATATTATCTACGAGTTTGGTAGCTTCTCCTAAGGTAGTTTCCATGAAAGTGCCTCCGGCGGCCGAATCTAAAAGATTTCTAGAAGCAAAATTCAAGCCAACATAAAAGTTCTGAATAATCATCCATAGATTCAAACCATGTGTAGGGCAATTACGTATCATTAATTTCATTCTCTCCCAAGCTTGTGCAACACGCTCATGATCTAGTTGCTTAAAATTCATAATATCGTTTCTAAGAGAGATGATCTTAGCAGGAGGGAAATACTTAGATATAAAAGCATCTTTTCACTTATTCCACGAATCAATACTATTTCTAGGCAAAGAGGAGAACCAAGTTTTAGCACGATCACTAAGTGAAAATGGAAATAACTTCAATTTAACAATATCGTTATCCGTATCCCTTTTCTTTTGTATATCACACAAATCAACAAAGTTGTTTAGATGGGTAGCGGCATCTTCACTAGGAAGGCCGGAAAATTGATCTTTCATGACAAGATTCAACAAAGCAGCATTGATCTCACAAGATTCAGCATCGGTAATAGGATAAATCGGAGTGCTAATAAAATCATTCTTGTTGGTATTGGAGAAGTCACACAATTTGGTATTGTTCTGAGCCATAGTGACAAGCAAGCAATCCAACGCACACAAGCAAACGATAAGCAAGCGAACGAAAAACACACGATGGAAGAAGGGCAAATAAAACGACAAAGGTGAAGTGGGGGAGAGGAAAACAAGAGGAAAATAAATGTAATGCGAAGGATAAGGGTTTGTGATAGGTACTTGGTATATGACTTTTGCGTAAGCCTCCCCGGCAACGGCGCCAGAAATTCTTCTTGCTACCTCTTGAGCTTGCGTTGTATTCCCTCGAAGAGGAAAGGGAGATGCAGCATAGTAGTGTAAGTATTTCCCTCAGTTTTTGAGAACGAAGGTATCAATCAAGTAGGAGACCACGCGCCAGTCCCTCGTACCTGCACAAACAAATAAGAACTTCGCAGCCAACGTGATACGGCGTTGTCAATCCCTTTACGGTCACTTACGAGAGTGAGATCTGATAGAGATGATAATTATATTTTTGGTATTTTTAGTTTAATAAAATAGAAAATAAAAGCAAGAAGAGTAAAGTAGATGTAGATTGATATGTTGAGAATAGACCCGGGGGCCATAGTTTTCTCTAGTGGCTTCTCTCATGATAGCGGTATTCTACGGCGGGTAAACAAAATACTATCGAGCAATTGATAGAAAAGCGAATAATTACGAGACTATCTAGGCATGATCATTGTATATAGGCATCACGTCCGAGACAAGTAGACCGACTCCTGCCTGCATCTACTACTATTACTCCACACATCGACCGCTATCCAGCATGCATCTAGTGTATTGAGTTCATACGAACAGAGTAACGCTTTAAGCAAGATGACATGATGTAGAGGGATAAACTCAAGCAATATGATGAAAACCCCATCTTTTTATCCTCGATAGGAACAATACAATACGTGCCTTGATGCCCCTACTGTCACTGGGAAAGGACACCCCATCTTTATGGATTCTTTGGCTTCTTTTATGGATTCTTGGTAGAGTCGAAGAATGTGTTGTGCTCGCTGAAGCTTAGCATGCTGAATGGGCCTTGCGTAGTGACATCACTTGGAAGCCTTGGCAGCCTAGGCTTTGGCTTTTGCATTTGTGGCCTTTGCTCCACATGATAGTAATATTGGGGACCTGGAGTAGTTGAAGGTGTCAAGATTGGCCACCGGATAATAATGAGCTCACCATGATTGTATGCACGTTCCATGGTGTGAGGCACAGAGGGAGGAACGGTCACATCCGAGATGACTTCTGTGGCAGTAATGACTTTGGGCTGCACATTATCTTTAGTAATGACAACATCATTGGCTTCAGTAGTGGTGTTGGTGGTAGCCACATTGGCCTCAACTTCAATTGCTTCTTGGATTGGGGGGTCTGGCACAATCACCTCTTTTTGTACAAATGTTTCATCGGTATGGGGAATAACTTCATGATCTTCTTCTTTTTCTTCATCGGCTGATTCTTGAGCAGTCGCTGAAGGAATGGCTTCAGGAAACACTTGACGTGCGACTGAGCTTGTGTTTTGCACATCCTCTTCAGGAATGCTGGACATGGAGACCGTAGTCCTAGGGCCCCTGCGAAGCCTTCGGAAAGATGGCGACGCATGTGGTGAAGGAGTGGTCTTCTCCATATTTTCTGGTGTAGCTTACGGGGTCTCGAGCACCGGAGTGGTGACATGAGCGGGTGGTGTGCGAGTAATTGCTTCATGTAATGGGGAGTTGGGGTAGTGTTCTTCCCAGAACTCATCTTGTGTGATTGGCGTCGTGGGACCACCAATGCTTATCAATTCACTGCTTGTAGGAGCAGGCGATGACACCTGGTTGGGCAGGATTTGTTGAAGGACTTCATCATCTTCAACATTGTCTTCATGACCAATGTCTTCAACTGTGGTAGAGTCAGCAGCTGGAATATGTTCAGACTCATGAGCCTCTATGGAAGCAGGCTCATGTACAATGAGAGGACGCTCTCGGTTGGTAGACGCAGGCAGTGCAACAGAAATTGGTTCAACGACCAGTGGTTCTTGGGGAGCAGCACGCTTTTTTGTGAGAAGACTTTGTCTTCAACTTCTTCTTGGATGGAGCAGTGATACGTCTCCAACATATAAATAATTTTTTATTGTTCCATGTTGTTGTATTATCATTCTTGGATGTTTTAAAATCAGTTTATAGTCATTTTATATCATTTATTGGTACTAGCCTATTGACATAGTGCCAAGTGCCAGTTGCTGTTTTCTGCATGTTTTTTACATCGCAGGAAATCAATATCAAACGGAGTCCAAATGCAACGAAACTTTATGGAGATTTTTTATGGACCAGAAGACACCCAATAGGCTAAGGCAGCACCTGGGGGAGATCCGAGGGGACCCCAAACCACCAGGGCCCGCCCGGGGGCCCAAGCACGCCTTGGTGGATTGTGCCCACCTCGGGTGGCCCCTGGACCGCCTCTTTGCTCTATAAATACCCCAATATTCCAAAAATCTAGGGGAGTCGACGGAATTTCAATCCAGCCGCCGTAGAGTCCAGAGTCACCAGATCCAATCTAGACACCATGATGGAGGGGTTCACTACTTCCATTGGTGCCTCTCCGATGATGCGTGAGTAGTTCTTTATAGACCTATGGGTCCGTAGTCAGTAGCTAGATGGCTTCGTCTCTCTCTTTTGATTGTCAATACAATGGTCTCTTGGAGATCCATATGATGTAACTCTTTTGCGTGTGTTTGTTGGGATCCTATGAACTTTGAGTTTATGATCAAATCTATCTTTTTATATCCATGAAAGTTATTTGAGTCTTATTTGATCTCTTATATCCATGATTGCTTATAGCCTCGTATTTCTTCTCCGCTATTTGGGTTTTGTTTGGCCAACTTGATCTATTTATCTTGCCATGGGAAGAGGTGCTTTGTAGTGGGTTCGATCTTAAGGTGCTTTTATTTTCAGATCAAATAAACCAAAAACCCAAAAATACCTTGCTGTAATTTATCTTATTTATCATTCAATCTATTAATATTTACAATTCTATCACGTCTGTTACCCGAAAGGGATTGACAACCCCTTTTACATGTCGGGTTGCGAGTATTTGTTATTTTTCTGCATGTTCTGTTTACGTTGTGTTGCTTGGTTCTCCTACTGGTTTGATAACATTGGTCACATCACTAAGGGAAATACCTACCACTGCTATACTGCATTATCCAAACATCAAAAGGAATTTCTAGCGTCGTTGCCACGGAGCACCTTCAACATATAACAGGTTCCTAATCACAAATCTCATATCCTTCCAATTTACATTATTTTCCATTTGCCTCTCGTTTTCCTCTCTCCCACTTCACAAAAAATTGCCATTTTTATTTGTCCTATTTTTCTTTCGCCATTTTCCGGTTGAATCTGTCGCCTACTTGTGTTATTGTTTACAATTGCTCAAAAATGACGCAAGAGAACACTAAGTTGTGTAATTTTTCCAATACCAACAAAAATGATTTTGTTGGCACTCTGATTGCTCCTCCTGCCACTAGTGCGGGGACTTGTGATATTAATACTGCTTTGTTGAATCTTGTCATTAAAAATCAATTTTCTGGCACTCCTAATGAGGATGTCGTGTCCCATCTTAATACCTTCGTGGAATTATGCGATATGCAAAAGAAAAAAGATATGGACAATGATGTTGTGAAATTGAAATTATTCCCGTTTTCCTTGCGAGATCATGCAAAAATTTGGTTTTCTTCTTTGCCTCGCAATAGCATTGATTCTTGGAACAAGTGCAAATACGCTTTTATCACTAAATATTTTGCGCTTTCAAAAATTATATCCCTTAGAACCGAGATCATGAATTTCAAGCAACTTGAACATGAGCATGTTGCACAATCTTGGGGAAGGATGAAAATGATGCTAAGGAATTGCCCAATTCATGGGTTAAATCTTTGGATGACCATACAATTTTTTTATGCAGGATTGAATTTTGTTTCTCGAAACCTCTTGGATTCTGCCGCAGGTGGTACTTTTATGGAAATTACTTCGGGTGAAGCCACCAAATTGCTTGATAATATTATGGCGAATTATGCGCAATGGCATACCGAAAGGGCGCCGACTAGAAAAAAAGTTAATTCGGTTGAGATTGATTCTTTGAATGAAAATATTGATGCTCTTATGAAAATGGTCGCTAGTAAAAGTGCTCCTATTTATCTTAATGATATGCCTTTGTCTACTTTGATTGATCAAACTAGTGATGCTATAGATGTGAACTTTATCTCTAGAAATAATTTTCATAACAATGCCTATAGAGGAAATTTTAATCCTAGGCATTTTCCTAGTAATTCCTCTAATAATTATGGTAATTCCTATGGAAATCAATCTTACAATAATAATAGGAACATCTCTGATCTAGAGAATAATATTAAATAATTTATCAATACTCAAAAAATTTCAATGCTTCCATAGAAAAAAAATTGAATAAGATTGATGATATGTCTAGGAGTATTGATAGAATTTCTCATGATGTGGAAAATCTCAACTTGAAAGTTTTTGTGCCTAAAGTTTAAGAATCAATTAAAGCTCTTTATATTTCTATGGATGAAAGTAAGAAAAGAACCGCCATGCTTAGAGCTAAACGGGATTTTTAGAAAAGGCATTTTCTAGTGATTGCTTTCATAAAAATGATGAAGACATTAAAATGATTGGTGCTTCTTCTATTGATTCTTTGTTTAGTAAAGTTCAACTTGATGATAAAGGGACTGGAGAAGAGTCAAATTTAGGTATAAGGTGTCCCAATATTTCAGAGAGTGAAAATCTTGTTGGGAAAATTGATAAAAGTGGGTTTGGAGAGGTCAAGACTTTAACTAGTGATGTGCCCACTATCTTGGATTACAAAGACTATAATTATGATAGTTGCTCCTTGATTGACTGTATTTCTTTATTACAATCCCTGATTAATTCACCCCATGCCTATGAACAAAATGAAGCTTTTACTAAACATATTGTTGATGCTATGATGAAAGCTTTAGATGATAAGTTGGAATTAGAAGTGTCAATTCCTAGAAAGTTGCATGATGAATGGGAACCTACTATAAAAATCAAAATTAAAAATTATGAGTGTTTTTCTTTGTGTGATTTGGGTGCTAGTGTTTCCACAATTCCTAAATCTCTTTGTGATGTTCTTGGTCTTAGGAATATTAAAGATTGCTCTCTTAATTTGCATTTGGCGAATTCTACTATTAAAAAGCCTTTGGGGTGGATCAATGATGTTCTTATTCTTGCAAATAGGAACTATGTACCCATAGACTTTATTGTTCTTGACATCGATTGTAATCCGTCTTGCCCTATTATACTTGGTAGACCGTTTTTGCACACTATTCAGGCGGTGATTGACATGAAAGAAGGGTGTCGGTGTACTAAAGTAGGGGTACCTTAGTATCCCGAACTTGTGCACGGGCAGTTGCAGCGTCCCACGGCAAGGCTTGCCAGGCGACCGCCAAGATCCTCCATGGTTCCCTTGGAGCCATTCAAGAACAAAGTATTCAAGTCAAAGAGACAAGACCCCGGCAAGAGGAGCTTGCCGGGAAGGCCCTCCGAGGCGTCTCAAGAAACTTGCTGCAACGTGCCACGCGTCCCGGCAAGGCCCGGTGAGCGACAAGCTCCCGGAAGCGACAAGATAGCGACTGCGGCAAGGTGCTTGCCGCGGCAAGCTTCCACTCAACACCCGCGCTCCAGCGCATCCACCCACATGTCGCTCTGGGAACTTTCCAGGCGCACGTGGTGGAAGGCTGTGCAGCCAAGGGTACACGGTGGCAAGCGGCGATGACAAAACTACCGTCGTGGCGGACGGTGGCACCCCTGACGATCGCTTTTTGCACTGTTTGGGCGACGGCGATGGGCATTTAATGCCCTTGTCCCCTGCCGTCAGGGTTAGGTATGGAACACTGTTCCAACTACCAAGCTTTTTACATTTTTACTCCCAACTGCGCTGCCACCTGTCGGTGACCCCTTGAGCATATAAAAGGAGGCCCATGCGCACGTAGAGTGGGGATCGATCATTCTCACGCTCGGTCTTGCTAGCGGTTAGAGTGTAATATAGCTCTCTTCGCTCCCGAGCAAGAACTCAATACAAACCAAAGAAGGAGTAGTGTTTTACGCATCCGTGCGGCCCGAACCTGGGTAAACTGCTCGTGTGCATGCCTCGATCACCTCTTCGTGCATCCTCCGCCCCCTGCCGTACCGAAAAAGGGGCTCCGGTCCCATAGGTGTTCGTGGGCGATCAGTTTCCCCGACATCTTTGGCGCTCCAGGTAGGGGCAGCGTCGAGGTTGTGTGAACCTGATCCGGCCTGCACACGAGCTAGATCTTCAACTTCTTCATCAACATGCCGCCGAAGAAGAATGCTTCGGAGGCAGCAGGTCCGTCCGCGTCGATCCCACCACCGCCGGAGCCAACGGCTGGTGGGGTAGATGCCGGCGGAAGGACGGACGTCGACGAGGGAACTCACGGCGCCACCAAGTCCAAGGACAAGGTAGACGACCGGGTGCACTCCAAGACCTCGGCGTCTGTACATGCACCGCGCCCGTCTCAGGAGGTGCGGGACCGGCAGCGTCATGGTACCCACGGTACCATACGTTTGCTGGGCCAAGGTCAAGCCGGCGGATCTCGGGACGCTCAAGGCGAGCATGCACACCAACATGCAGGCACGAGCAAGGCACGGTCGCCTGGACGGGATGCTGCTCCTTCTAACACGGTTAGAAGTCCGAGCATGTCCCGCTCCTCGCGCCGTTCGCCACCGCTACCCGCCACTCCAGCAGAAGCTCTAGCACGAGCTCAACTGCTCTTAGACTTCCCTCCAGCGGCAGACAAGGCCGACGACTGGAGGGCCACCATTCAGAGCCTCATCGCCTTCGCCAACGGCGACACTCCGCAGCAGCCGAGCACGTCGCGTCCGCGGCAAGTCAGCTAGGCGAGGGCTGATGGCGACAAGACAGGTGGGGGTGCAACCACCGCGCACTCCCCACCCCGAAGGCCAAGATCGCCGACTCGCAGGGTCAACCTCGACAGCGACTCCACCACGTCGTTGGATCTGCGAGCTCGTCGCGATCAGTGCCAAGTTCTTCAAGATCGCCGACACGAAGACGCTCGTACTCGCATCGAGCGCCGAAGAGAAGCGCGGCGTCAGTCAGACCAGCGCGCTGGGCCCACTGTCGACATGCAAGCGCCAGGGGGACCAGGCGACTTGCCGTACGCGGTAGGTTGTCCTGCGTTCACTCGTGAGCTACGGCAAGTCCAGTGGCCCAGCATGAAAAATTTCAAACCAGATGTGCCAGAGAAGTACGACGGCAAGACGCATCCGTCGGAGTTCCTCAGAATCTACACAATCACGGTGCAAGCTACCGGGGGACGAGACGAGAAGATCCTTGCCAACTACTTCCCTCTGGTACTCAAACCCAACGTCAGGTCCCGGCTCATGCACTTGCCGGACAACTCCATTTCTTCTTGGGCAGATCTCTGCCATCAGTTTGTTGGTGCCTTTATAGGCGGCCACAAACCTCATGGCCAGGAGAGTGACCTTCACCTGCTCGCCCAGAAGGAAGGAGAGCCCCTGCGCAAGTATATCCAGAGGTTCAACCGTGTCCAGCACAACATCCCAGACGTCCACCCTGCCGCGGTTATCAGCGCGTTCCATCAGAACGTGCGTAACCGCAGGATGAGGGAGGAGATGGCGATGTGCAAGATCCAAGACGTCAGTGAGCTTTATGCCCTGGCCGACAAGTGTGCACGCGCTGAGGAGCGGAGGAAACTCCTCGGAGAGGATACAGGCGCAGGGGAATCTGACAGTGAGGAAGCCGCCCCGGCAAAGAAAAACCGGCGGCGGAACAACAGAAAGAAGAAGAACAAGGAAGTGCTAGTCGTTGAGCAGTTCGGCAAGGAGGCTGGCGCCAAGAAAGCCCAAGTTGGTAGCTCCGGCAAGGAGACTGCCGCATGCACCAACTGCCAGGCTGTGGCGGCCGCCGACAAGCAGGACGACACCAACAAGCAGTACTGCAAGATCCACCGCACCAAGGGTCATGATCTCCAGAACTGCAAGAGGGTCAAGCAGCTCGTCGAGCAGCAGAAGGCTGAGTATGAGCGGCGTGACATGAAGAAGGCCCAAGGAGGTGGTGAGGGATCCGGCAAGAAGCGGCCATTCAACGGCCGGGGAGGACGCCGCAGCAAGGCCAAGCAGTGGCAAGGAGACAGACCTCCCCGCGGCCGCGACAAGGACGAAGACGACGATGACGACGAAGACATGGATGATGGTGAGACCAGTGAGCAGGAGTTTCAGAAAGCCACTGAAGTTTTGTGCGTTGACGGCGGTGCTTCTCTGCACACTTCACACCGCCAACTCAAACAGTGGGTGCGAGAAGTCAATGCAGCAGAACCACCTGTCGAATCGCGCAAACTTCTGAAATGGTCCAGCACGCCTATCATCTTTGATATTGAGGACCACCCTGATCGCACAACTGCGGTCGGGTGCTTGCCGATGTTGGTCTCACCAACAATCCGCAACCTCAAAGTCACAAAGATGTTAGTTGACGGCGGGGCCGGCTTGAACCTGATCTCCTCCGCCGTGCTTCACAAACTCCAAATCCCTGATAGCGAGCTCAAAGAGACCGGTACATTCCAAGGAATCAACCCGGGAAGGAGCAAGCCGAAAGGGAAGATCACGCTGCCAGTGACGTTTGGTGGGGAGCTAAACTACAGGACTGAGAAAGTCACTTTCGACGTTGCTGATTTTCCATTGCCCTACAATGGAATACTTGGCCGTCCAGCCCTCGCCAAGTTCATGGCAGCCTCCCACTATGCTTACAACATGTTGAAGATGCCCGGCCCGATAAGCATCATCTCTGTCCCTGGCGACAAGAAAGACGCCCTTATCTGCGCCGACAAGATCTACCGGGAAGCAGCAGCCGCAACAGATCACAAGACACTTGCCGCTGAAGCTCCCGGGGGGAAGGAGAAGACCAAGTCCGGTAAGAGCTCTGGGGCCCACTCCGGCAAACGCACCTCTTCGGAGTGCTGCACTGCCGTCGAGGACGCACCATCGAGCTCCACCGGCAAGTGTAAGAAGACGATGGCGGCTCCGCCAGAGACAAAGAAGGTGCCCGCCAAGGAGGACGGCACTGGTGGTACTTTCACCATCAGTGCCACGCTTGACCCTAAATAGGAAAGCGCGTTCGTTGCTTTCCTGCGGCCGAACTTCGACGTGTTTGCATGGCAGCCGTCCGACATCCCCGGTGTTCCCAGGAAAGTGATTGAGCACTAGCTTGCTGTCTGTCCTCACGCGCGGCATGTCAAGCAAAAAGTCAGGAAGCAAGCAGTGGAGCGCCAAGAGTTCATAGCAGAAGAGATCAAGAAGTTGGAAGCAGCAGGACTTGTCAGAGGAGTGCTCCATCCAACGTGGTTGGCCAATCCAGTAGTCGTGCGCAAGGCGAACGGGAAATGGAGGCTTTGTATAGACTTCACTGATGTAAATAAAGCTTGTCCAAAAGACCCACTTCCCTTGCCGCACATTGACCAGATTGTTGACTCCATGGCTGGATGCGATCTGCTTTCATTTCTAAACGCATACTCAGGATACCATCAAATCTTCATGGCAGAAGAAGACGAAGAGAAGACCGCATTCATCACTCCATGTGGCACTTACTGTTTCATAAGGATGCCTTTTGGTTTGAAGAATGCTGGTTCAACATTTGCAAGGGTGGTTCATACAGCTTTTGAGCCACAGATTCACAAAAATGTAGAAGCATACATGGATGACATAGTGGTCAAGAGCAGGGACAGGGCGACCCTGGTTCAAGATCTAGAAGAGACCTTTGCAAATCTGCGCAAGATCCAGCTCAAGCTCAACCCCGAGAAGTGCGTGTTAGGAGTCCCCTCCGGCAAACTTCTCGGGTTCTTTGTGTCTCAGAGGGGAATTGAAGCCAATCCCGACAAGATCAAGGCCATTGAGCAGATTGAAGCAACGAAGCACGTCAAGGATGTACGAAGACTCGTTGGTTGCATGGCTGCTCTCAGCAGGTTTATATCTAAGTCAGCTGAGCGCGCCCTGCCATTTTTTGAAATTTTGAAAAAGGCAGGTCCGATGAAATGGACTCCGGAAGCGGAGGCTGCGCTGCAGGACTTGAAGAGGTACCTGTCCTCCACTCCAATACTTGTCGCACCTAAACCACAAGAGAAGTTGTTGCTGTACCTAGCGGCAACCAATCAAGTTGTTAGTGCTGCGTTAGTAGCGGAGAGGGACGCGGATGATGAGCCAGCAACCGCGGCAAGCACATCCGGCGACAAGCAAGGAGCTTCCCCGGCAAGCTCTGGTCCCGACAAGGATGGATCTGCGCAGATGCAAGGGGAGGTACGGAAGAAAATGGTGCAGCGCCCAGTTTACTTTGTCAGCTCTCTTCTCCAGGGGGCTAGATCAAGGTACTCTGGTGTGCAGAAGTTGCTTTTCGTCCTTCTCATGGCCTCGAGAAAGCTGCGCCATTACTTCCAAGCACATGAGATAACAGTTGTCACTCGCTTTCCGCTGAAGAGGATATTGCAAAATCCAGAGGCAACAGGCAGGATTGTTGAGTGGGCACTAGGACTGTCAAGCTTTGGCCTCAAGTTTGAAAGCACTTCAACTATCCAGAGCAGAGCATTGGCAGAGTTCATAGCAGAGTGGACGCCAACACCAGATGAAGAAATTCCAGAAACGAGCATCCCCGTCAAGGAATCAAGCAAAGAGTGGCTAATGTAGTTTGATGGTGCCTTCTCGCTGCAAGGCGCCGGGGCTGGTGTGCTGCTTGTCGCACCCACCGGAGAGCACCTCAAGCACGTAGTCCAGATGCACTTTCCCAAGGAGCAAGCAACAAACAATACTGCAGAGTATGAAGGTTTGCTTGCCGGTCTCAGGATCGCGGCAGACCTTGGGATTAAGAAGCTGATTGTCAGGGGTTACTCATAGCTTGTCGTCCGCCAAGTGAACAAGAATTATCAGAGTCCATTGATGGAAGCTTACGTCGATGAAGTAAGAAAGCTTGAAGAGCACTTTGACGGCCTGCAGATGGAGCATGTACCAAGAGCTCAAAACAACATCGCCGACGGCCTGTCAAAGTGCGCCGCACTTAAGTTACCTGTGGAACCAGGGATCTTTGTGCTCAAGCTAACTCAACCATCCGTAACACCATCGACTGGGCAAAGCAAGAAGAGGAAGTTGATCTCTGGCGACTATCTTCCGGCAAAGCTTCCAAAGCCGCCGCCAACAAGGTCCCCAAGATCAACACTAAGAGTGCTGAGGAGCAGTCTGCTCCTGCAAGCCCTAGGGTTTGTACAGTTGAAGAAGACGCTCCCGACAAGTTTTGCTCCGGCAAGCTTGCCGGGGAACAACAAGCTCCGGCTGAGACACAAGTTCTCGCCGTAGAAGAAGATGTTCCCGCAGCAGCAGATGTGCCTTTAGTCCTTGTTGTCGAGCCACAAGCTCCAGCATGGGCACAACAGATTGTCCGTTTCCTTCAGACAGGAGAACTTCCCGAAGAGCAAGAAGAAACAGAGAGAGTAGCCAGACAGTCAAGTATATACAAGTTTGTCGACAACACACTGTACAGAACAAGACTCAACAGTGTGAAATTGAAATGTATTCCCCGGGAAGATGGACAAAAGCTGTTGGCAGAGATACACGGAGGCATATGTGGTCACCACATTGGCACAAGAGCACTTGCCGGCAAAGCATTCCGGCAAGGTTTCTTTTGGCCAGAAGCCCTCCAGGATGCAACTGCACAAGTAACCAAGTGTGAAGCGTGCCAGTTCCATTCCAAGCAGATACACCAGCCAGCTCAAGCTCTCCAGACGATCCCTTTATCCTGGCCATTTTCGGTCTGGGGGCTCGACATCCTCGGGCCCTTTCCCCGCGCAGTCGGGGGCTTTGAGTACTTGTACGTTGCAATCGACAAGTTCACAAAGTGGCCAGAAGTGGAGCCAGTAAGAAAGGTGACCGCACAGTCAGCAGTCAAGTTCTTCAGATCGATTGTTAGCCGTTTCGGGATCCCTAACAGGATCATCACCGACAACGGTACGCAATTCACGAGCCGCACCTTCATGCAGTACGTCCAAGATCTTGGCGCCGAGGTCTGCTTCACTTCTGTTGCTCACCCGAGAAGCAACGGTCAAGCGGAGAGGGCGAATGCTGAAGTGCTGCGAGGCCTCAAGACCAGAACTTTCGACAGGCTGCACAAGTGCGGAAGAAACTGGATCGAGGAGCTGCCGGTGGTTCTTTGGTCGATCAGGACGACGCCAAATCGAGCCACTGGACAGAAACCTTTCACTCTAGTCTATGGAGCAGAGGCAGTTCTCCCCACGGAACTCGTATACGGGCCACCTCGAGTGCTCGCTTATGATGAGCTCGAGCAAGAGCAGCTGCGACAAGATGACGCACTGCTCCTCGAGGAGGACCGTCTTCAGGCTGCTATACGAGCTGCTCGATACCAGCAAGCTTTGCGCCGCTACCATAGCCGCAAAGTTAATGCCAGAAGTCTCGAGGAAGGCGACCTTGTTCTTCGGCGCGTTCAGTCCGCCAAGAATTCCAACAAGTTGACGCCGAAGTGGGAATGCCCTTATCGAGTGAAACGAGTCACTAGGCCTGGAGTTGTCCGCCTTGCGACCGAAGATGGCTTTCCGGTGAGCAACTCCTGGAACATAGAGCATCTTCGTAAGTTTTACCCGTAAGGCGCGGTTGCCGTGATCCGTTCCGGCAACCACCTTTTGTACAAGTCTTGCCGCTGTTGCATGTAATCCTTTGTACAAAGCCGGGCGCAGACCCCGTGCATCAGTGAAACTTATGTGCCCCACACATCTTGTCATTTCATGCTTTCTATTTTTCTTGCATGTATTATCTGACACTTTGTGCAGCACCTACCCCCGGTAAGCAATAACGAGCCCAAATGCTCCATATCTACATTTTCTCTTCCTTCTTTTTTCTCAAGCAAAGGAAGGTTCCCTCGCGCACAAGTTTGCCGGGGGGGGGGGGGAGGAGAAGATAGTGGTATGGACCAAGCGCCGTTCAAGAAAGCTTTGCCTTGCCGGGAAGCGAACGACACAAAAGCTAAGTTGCCAAAGTTTGAGCAATTAAATTTTTAAATTTTTAAGTTATCTTCCTTGAACGACCGCACTTTGTATGGAAAACCTGTGCGCAGAGGAACCAACTCGTGGCTAGTTGCGCCCTTACTTTGTTTCGAGTTCGCTCAACAGCTTAAGTGTGCTGCGACTAGTGTCGCGCCCTTACTTTGTTTCCGAGCCCGCTCAACAACTTAAGTGTGCTGCGACTAGTTGCGACAAGGTTTCTTGTCGGTGACGGCACCGCCAGCAGGTTGCTGAAGTTCCCCACTCAGCGCTCGCGGCAAAGGTGCCTGCGCCGGCAACTTCCCTAAAAGCGTAGGGTAAAGACATACAAAGCAAGGAAATCAAGTAAAGGAAATAACATTGCAATTACTACCCAAAATAGAGTTATTTTACAAAGTGGCTTGTCGCAGTTCTAACAGACTGTTGTTCATAACATGGTTGGCAGCGACAAGGAAAGAAGAAAATGGGCAAGCTTAATCCGCGCGGTCACCCTCGACCCTCTTGATGCCGCTCACCTTGTCGACAATGGGTGCGACAAGGGCCTTGAGCGCCTCCATATCAACGTCCGACGGCAAGCTCCTAAGGATGTTGGTGAGGTTGAGGCCTGGATTGCGGAAAGCTACCTTCATCAGCACCTTTTGGAGGGTGCACGCGCAGAGCTTGCGTGACTCGTCCGCCAGTTGCCTTTGGATCCTTTCCCGGAGCTACTGGAGGGCCGTCGCCACGCCTCGGAAGAACAGAGTGAGCTTGGCGCAGGGGTGGAGGTTCTCGTCGGTGGAGTACCCGAGATACTCCGCCCCCAGTAGCGCCAGCTCCTTGTCGATGTCTGCGGAGGCGTTCACAAGACCTTCTGTCCAGTGCTCGACGTTCTCCCTGAAGATGTTTTGGGTGACGGCAGCGCTCGCTAGCAACGCCTTCTCGGCCCGGACCTCCTCCTTCAGGGTCGCCTCCCGCTCCTTGGAGCCGTCCAGCGTCTGGGTCAAGGTCGTCAGCTTCAGCTCGAGATCGGCGATGGAGTCCTTGGCGGCGGCGAGCTCCTTGCCCTTATCGGCGAGGCGGACCTGCAACTCTGAGTGGCTGTGGGCGTCCTTCTCTTGCTCGAGCTTGAGTGCGGCAACCTCCTCGCTGCTCGTCCTGAGGTTGGCCTCCAGCTGCGCCACCCTCGTCTCCAACTCTTTCTTGGCGGTCTCGGCGGCTGCGGCAGTGTCCTTCGCTTCCTGGAGAGCTCCGCCAAGAGATTGCTCGCGCGCGGCAAGTTGCTCCTCGTGACCGTCGAGGTTGACCTTCCGCTGCGCCAGCTCACCCTCCAGCGTGGACAACTTCTCAGCGGCAAGCCGTTGCTGTTCCTCCACTTCAGCCTTCTCCAAGATGAAGGCCTGCTGCGCCTCGGAAAGTTGCTCCCGCTCCTCTGCCAAGGACCGGAGAGCTGCTTGGTTGATGGCCCGGAGCTCCTCCGCGCGCTTCTCGATATCAGCTCCCGCCTTCGCGACGAGAGCCTCGCGGGACTCCAGCTTGGCCTGTCGGGCGCGATAAAGCGACAGCAGCTTACGCAGCAGCCACTCCTCCTCAGGCTCACTACTGCTGCTCGGCGCGTCGACAAGCTTCAGCCCGGCAGAGGCAAGTACCTCCCCATCGAAGACCTCTCCCTCGACTGGCGCCCTGGACATGGGCGCCCAAGGGAGCTGGATGAAGACGTCGTCGCCGGCCTTTAAGTAGGCGCCCGGCTTGTGCTCGTCGGAGCTGGGGGATGCGGCAGCGGCGGAGGGCTCGGCGGCCGGTGTAGCGCCTGGCGCTCCTGCGGCCTCAGGGCCGTCAGTACGACCACCAGCCCCTTCGCGAGCTGCTGCGGCAGCGGCCTCGGCGACCCTGCGCCGGCGGGATCGTCTGCGCCGACCGTTTCCTCGGCAACGGCGGCGTCGTCAGCAACGGCCTCCGTTTCCATTAGCTCAGCTGCGGATGGGTCTGACGGAGGAAAAGACAAGACAAACGGTCAAGCAAATATCCAAAGAGAAGAATCTAAAGAAGAAAAACCCGAGGGGAGTTTTTAAAGCAAAGGGATTACCTGCGCAGGCCGGCTCTTCGGTGTGGTTCCATGCCGGGGAGCTCACCCTCGGCGGCGTGGTTGTAGCTCCCGCCGGCGGAGGGCCGCTAGTGCTTTCCCTCGCCGGGGAACTCACCCTTGGCGAGGTACTCGCCCTTGGCGGGGTTCTCGCCCTTGGCGGAGTGTTCACCCTTGTCGGAGAGCTTCCCCTTGGCGGTGTGGACGAAGCCTGCGGCACCTCGGGGGCGGTATCCTGGCGCTCCTGGTGTTGCTGCTCTGCTCCTACACGAATCAATGAACAAGACGTCAGTAAAGAAGAAGCGCCCACACGCACCTAACAACAGAAAACAAACCGCACATATGCCGGGGGCTGCGCTGGGGGCTGCTTTGATGACCAGTTGCTGAGTCTGGCAAGCTTGTCTCGGGCGCGCCCCCTGCCGTTGCGGCGGGCTCGTCCTCGATGACAATCATCGGGACCTTGGCTCTCTTTGCTGCCCTCTGGGCCAGAGTTCTGGAAGAGAAGAACAGGTTCAGAGTTAGTCAAAAGAGATACAAGACAAAACGACAGAAAAAATCGAAGAAATACAAGAATGGCAAAGACTTACTCTTCTTACTCCTCGTTGGAGCTGAGCGCAGAGAACTCGAAATCTGGCTCACGCGTCCCGACGCGGGGAGGCGGAGGAGTGGGCTCCCTTGGCCGCTTGGCGGGAGCAGGGGCGGTAGTCTGAGACGACCCCGCTCCTGCTGCCGCCGTGGCGTGGGGAGCGGCAGGGACAAAAGTTGCGGTCTGGGACGACCCCCCTCCAGCCGTTGCAGAAGCGCGAGGCGCTCCCGCGGCAGGCTTGCTTGCCGCGGTGGCGCGCGTTGCGCGACGCGGCAGCTGTTTGCCCGTCTGCCGCTCCGTCACGTCCCCGGCCTTGAGGAGGCGCCTTCTCGGTGGAGCTGGAGGCTCTGCTGGTGGTGGCGAGCTACCTGAAGACGAGGAGGAGGAGTCGATCTCCAGCGAGCCGCTCATGTCCTCAGCGGGCCCGCTCGATTCGACGCCCTGCTCGGCGGGCCCGCTCGACTCAACGCCCTGCTCGGCTGGCTCGCTTGGCTCGGCGCCTTGCCCGGCAGGCTTCCCCGCTTTGAAGAACTCTTCTCGCTCGGCAAGGCTTGTCGCCTCCGCTGCCTCCGCCTCCTCCACGGAGTACCCGAACTCGCCCGCGGCCGCAGCTGCCGCCGCCTCTTCCAGCCTGGTGGCAATATATGCCATCTCCTGGTCAGTGTGTCGCGGGTGAGGCCTTTCTTCTCGTCGGAGTTGACTGGCACTTCTTCGAAGTTGTCAAAGAACGCCTGCACAACTTCGTCGGCGGGCTCTTGCCAAGTTGGGTCGATCCCGTGGGAGTCGCACAGCGGCATCACTGCACGGATGCCGCTGACCGACGAGTTGTTGCACAACGGAACTACGCCCCTCGGCAACGTGAACCCTTCGGGGTGGTCGGAGACGTACTTGAAGAACGCCTGGAGCATTGCGTTGAGCTCCAGGACGGTGAAGTTATAATTGAGGCTCGGGCGCAGCCTCATGATATCTGCCACGTTCTCGAACTCCCAGGCGGGCCTTTTCCTCTCCTGTAGGGGGGCGATGCGGCGGCGGAGAAAGTCTGCTCCAACTGCGCCTACGGTCTGCCCAGCAAGCCTGAGACGAAGGATCCGGGTAGTGGCAATCTTCAATCTACTATCTTCTGGGGCCAAGTCGCTCCAGTGGTCGCCACGTACTACTGGGGCTTGGCGCCGGGCAGTAAAGTGCTGCGGGTTATCCTCTACGATCCAACACCAATTGGCTCTCCACTCATCCCACTTGCCGCGGAGCTCTCCCAACAAGTAAGCCTCCTTCTTATGGGTCCTAGAGATCCAAGAGATTCCGCCAAACAGAGGCTCTCCCCTCTCAACTCGGGGCGTGAAGTAATGGCGGAAAAGAGCTACATTTGGGAAGACTCCGACAAAGTTTTCACACAGATGTGCGATAACGGCCATGATCAGAACGTTGTTGGGGTTGAAGTCAAGGAAGTGGAACCCGTAGGTGTTCATGATGTCGCAGAAGAACTCAGAATAGGGCGGGCAGAGCCCGTAGTAGAAGAACAGGGCGAAGAACGCATATCCGCCCGGGAACATTTCGCAAGCGATGGCCGGGAGTACCTTGGTGCGCGGATGCGCCCGCGTCTCCCTCGACCAGAAAAGGTAGAAGGAATCCCTCAGCTCCTGCGCGTCAAGCTTGGGGGGGGGGGGGGA
>LR738711.1:315785529-315870396 GCA_902687465.1 Secale cereale | reverse complement strand
GCCACAGCGCCTCGACCAACTTCTTAATTTTCCCCTTCTCGCCTTTCGGAGCCATGGCGGAGGCGGTGAAGGAGGACGACAATGCTGGTGGTGCTGGTGGTGACGGAGGGCGGAGCGCTACTCTCTTTCGGCCTTCGGGAAGGAGGGGAGCGGCGGAGGTTTCTGAGGATTGAAGAAGCAACGGGCAGATGGACGAACTGCCCCTGTTTCCCCTGCTTATAAGGGGGGGGGGGCGGACGTTCCGCATTTCCAATTAAAGAAACATGCCACGATCTCCCCCACGATGCCGCATTAAACGCGTGTCGTTAAGGGAGGGCGCGGTGGATATGGATTGAGATACGGCGTGCCGCAGGCTGCGCGTGCCCGTGCACTGTTTTGGGCCTGCCCCAACAGCGCTCGGCACCGTGTATGGCCCAGGCCCGGGGGCTCCTGTCGGTGTACTAAAGTAGAGGTACCTTAGTATCCCGAACTTGTGCACGGGCAGTTGCAGCGTCCCACGGCAAGGCTTGCCAGGCGACCGCCAAGATCCTCCGTGGTTCCCTTGGAGCCAATCAAGAACAAAGTATTCAAGTCAAAGAGACAAAACCCCGGCAAGAGGAGCTTGCCGGGAAGGCCACTCAAGGCACAAAACCAGTCAAGGCACAAGACCCTGGCAAGAGGAGCTTGCCGGGAAGGCCCTCCGAGGCGTCTCAAGAAACTTGCCGCAACGTGCCACGCGTCCCGGCAAGGCCCGGTGAGCGACAAGCTCCCGGAAGCGACAAGATAGCGACCGCGGCAAGGTGCTTGCCGCGGCAAGCTTCCACTCAGCACCCGCGCTCCAGCGCATCCACCCACATGTCGCTCTGGGACCTTTCCAGGCGCACGTGGAGGAAGGCTGTGCAGCCAAGGGTACACGGTGGCAAGCGGCGATGACAAGACTACCGTCGTGGCGGATGGTGGCACCCCTGACGGTCGCTTTTTGCACTGTTTGGGCGACGGCGATGGGCATTTAATGCCCTTCTCCCCTGCCGTCAGGGTTAGGTATGGAACACTGTTCCAACTACCAAGCTTTTTACATTTTTACCCCCAACTGCGCTGCCACCTGTCGGTGAACCCTTGAGCATATAAAAGGAGGCCCATGCGCACGTAGAGAGGGGATCGATCATTCTCACGCTCGGTCTTGCTAGCGGTTAGAGTGTACTGTAGCTCTCTTCGCTCCCGAGCAAGAACTCAATACAAACCAAAGCAGGAGTAGGGTTTTACGCATCCGTGCGGCCTGAACCTGGGTAAACTGCTCGTGTGCACGCCTCGATCTACTCTTCGTGCATCCTCCGCCCCCTACCGTACCGAAAAAGGGGCTCCGATCCCATAGGTGTTCGTGGGCGATCAGTTTCCCCGACAAAGGGAATATTAAATTCCAATTTACTTTGAGAAAAGGCATGGAACACTTCCCTAGAACCAAGATTGAATTTCCTTATGAATCTATAATGAGGGCAACTTATGGAACATCCAACAAAGATGACATCACTTGAAATCTTGGTACCATACCTAGCTAAGGGTGTAAATCAATAACGCTTGTTGGGAGGCAACCCAACTTGTATCTTTTTGCTTTTTGATTTCCTTGCTGTTTTCAATAAAATACCCTTTAATACTTCATGTTTAGATGTGTTTTTGTGGTTTCAAGAAAGTTTTGTGCCAAGCAAAGCCTTAGGATCATGTTGGGTGTTAGTAGATTTGATCTTGCTAAAAAAGCATAAACTTTTGCGCTCATGAGAAAAATTCTCATTTTTAACAGAAGAGTGATTTTTGGTTGATTACTTTTGCATAATATTAATATACAAATTGCCCACGTGGCCCTATTTTTTCAAGATTTTTAGAGTTGGAGAAGTATTCGAAACTTCCAGATTACTACACACTTTTCTGTTTTTGACAGATTCTGTTTTTATTGTGTTATGTGCTTGTTTTAATGATTCTATGGTTTTCTTTGATGAGTTTTTGCCATAGAAAAGTTGTAATACAGTATATATAATAAAAATACAAAATATGAATTGGTTTGCTATAGTACTTATAGTAGTGATTTGTTTTCCTATACTAACGGATATCACGAAGGTTTTGTTGAAGTTTTGTGTGATTGAAGTTTTCAAGTTTTGGCTTATCTTACAATGGATGAAGGAATAAGGAGTAAGAAGAGCCTAAGCTTGGGGATGCCCCGAAATCCCAAGCCATTATCTAAAAGAGAAACAAGCAAATAAGCTTGGGTATGCCCCCGAGTGGCATCCCCTCTTTCTTCTAACGACCATCGGTATATTACTCGAAACTATATTTTTATTCGTCACATGATATGTGTTTGGCTTGGAGCATCTTGTATGATATGAGTATTTGTGTATTTCGTTTTTCTTTGAAGTCATCAATCCTTTCTGTACACATCTATTTGAGAGAGCCAAAATTATGCCATGACTCGTTAGAAAAGCTCTCTATTCTTCACTTAATTTTTTATGAGCTATGGATTTGCTCTGGTGCTTCACTTATATCTTTTTGAGCATGGTGTGCTTTAGTATTTTTTATGAAATACTCTCTTGCTTCACTTAGATTTACTTGAGAGTTAGTAAATTTTTAAAGAAAATATCTCTCACTTCACTTAAATTATTTTGAGAGAAAGAAAAAAATTATGCTCATGATCTTCACTTATATTTGTTTGAGCTTATCAAAAGCAACACAAGAAAATTAGTTCCAAAGTGATAGATATCCAAGAAGGATATAATAAAAACTTCCATGAAGATCATTGGACAAAATAAACTTGATTCCTTGTAATAGTTTGAAGACATGATGATATGATATGTGAGTCATGTTAATGAGTAATTATGCTTTAGTAAGAATATTAGTGTTAAAGTTTGTGATTCCTTATGCAAGCACGAAAGTCAATAATCATGCAATGAAATTACATCCTACTTGTGGTGCATTATTCAATGTTATTTATGCTCAATGCTCGCTTATGAGATTATTCGTTTCATGGTTGGTCGCTTCCTAGTCTTTTGCTAGCCTTCATTTTGCACTAAGTATGATAACTACTTGTGCATCCAAAATCTCTTATCCTGGTTTTGCCTCATGAGTCCACCATACCTACCTATATGCTGTATTCCCATGTCGTTCTAAGCAAATTTGTGTGTGACATATCTAATTTTCAAAGTAAATTTCCCTTTTGTGTGCCCGTACCGCTCGCGAGGCGGTGAGGGTGGCCGATATTTCCCATGCTAGATGTGTTATTCTCACGATGAGTGTTTATTCACTTGTCATTGCACGAGAGTAAGGCAAAGGTATTAGGGATGCCCAGTCCTGAAATTAAAAATAAATTTAGTTTATGTTGTCGAATAATAAATTCCTTGGAAAGTGTTGGTATGGAAGGCAACCGTGGATTCGGCTAGCCATGGCTTGTGAAAGTTTGGTGGAAAAGGAATAAACTTTATTTTATGTTTACCACCTATGATATATCTAGCATGGAATGTGTTGGAAACCTCAAGTCGTTTTCGTTGGTGGGAAAAGTACACCTCCCAAAATAATTTTATCTCTCAATTTAAGCTTTGAGCTCTGGCACCTCTACAAATCCCTACTTCCCTCTGTGAAGGGCCTTTCTTTTACTTATGCAAATTTGTTTTGAATTTGAGTCTCCATCATCTCTTACAAAGCACCAACTAGGAAACACTAAGATTGTACTTGAACATTGGGTGTAACTAATATGCGAGTGTTTTTCATTAATGGATCAATGGTTGAGCATGATGGGCTAGGGATAACTTATTTTAGCATTGATATTTTGAAAGACATGGCTCCTTGTTGATATGTTTGAGTATTTAAATCTCATGTCAAAACTAGACTATTGCTTTGAACCATATAAAAGTCCAAATGTCCATGCTATAAAGAAAAGAATATGATATGACATGATAGGCAGCATTCCACATCAAAAATTCTGTTTTTATCATTTGCCTACTTGAGGACAAGCAAGAATTAAGCTTGGGGATGCTGATACGTCCCCAATGTATCTATAATTTTTTATTATTCCACACTGTTATATTATCATTCTTGGATGTTTTACAATCATTTTATATCATTTTTTGGTACTAACCTATTGACATAGTGCCAAATGCAGGTTGCTGTTTTTTTGCATGGTTTTTATATCGCAGGAAATCAATATCAAACGGAGTCCAAATGCAACGAAAGTTTACTAAGATTTTTTATGGACCGGAAGACACTCAATGGACCAAGGCAGCACCTGGGGGAGCTCCGAGGGGAGCACAACCCACCAGGGTGCGCCTGGGGGCCCAAACGCACCTTGGTGGGTTGTTCCCACGTCGGGTGCCCTCTGGACCGCCTCTTTGCTCTATAAATACCACAATATTCTAAAAACCAGAGGGGAGTCGATGGAATTTCGATCCAGCCGCTGCAGAGTGCAGAGCCACCAGATCCAATCTAGACACCATCACGGAGGGGTTCACCACTTCCATTGGTGCCTCTCCAACGATGCGAGAGTAGTTCTTTGTAGACCTACATGTCCATAGTTAGTAGCTAGATGGATTCCTCTCTCTCTTTTGATTATCAATACAATGGTCTCTTGGAGATCCATATGATGTAACTCTTTTGCGGTGTGTTTGTTGGGATCCGATACTTTGAGTTTATGATCAGATCTATCTTTTTATATCCATGAAAGTTATTTGAGTCTTATATGATATCTTATATGCATGATTTCTTATAGCCTCGTATTTCTTCTCCGCTATTTGGGTTTTGTTTGGCCAACTTGATCTATTTACCTTGCCATGGGAAGAGGTGCTTTGTAGTGGGTTCGATCTTACGTTGCTTGATCCCAGTGACAGAAGGGGAACCAACACGTATGTATCGTTGCTACTAAGGATAAAATGATGGGATCTATTTCTACATAAATAGATCTTGTCTACATCATGTCATCATTCTTATTGCATTACTCTATTTCTCCATGAACTTAATACACTAGATGCATGCTGGATAGCGGTCGATGTGTGGAGTAATAGTAGTAGATGCAAGCAGGAGTCGGTCTACTAATCTTGGACGTGATGCCTATATAATGATCATTGCCTAGATATCTTCATGAGTATTTGAAGTTCTATCAATTGCCCAACAGTACAAAATTTCCCACAATTTGCTATTTTCTCGAGAGAAGCCACTAGTGAAATCTACGGCCCCAGGGTCTCTTTCTCATATTATTTGCCTTTGCGATCTATTTTCCTTTTCTTTTGTTTTCCGATCTACTAAACCTAAAACCCAAAAATGTCTTGCTGCAATTTATCTTATTTATCATTCATTCTATCAATATTTATAACTCTATCACGTCCGTTACTCGAAAGGGATTGACAACCCCTTTTACACGTTGGCTTCCAAGTATTTGTTATTTGTGTGCAGGTGATGTTTACGTTGTGCTGCTTGGTTCTCCTACTGGTTCGATAACCTTGGTCTCATCACTGAGGGAAATACCTACCGCTGCTATACTGCATCATCCCTTCCTCTTTCGGGAAATACCGAGGTAGTTCTAGCAGACATCAAGCAGCATCAGAAGTATCAAGGAGCTTGCTCTTCTTGGCTTCAGCTTCAACCTGCTTAGTCTTCTTTTGTTCAGAAGTCGCTGAAGTGACATTTGTCTTCGAACCAGTCATACTAGTAGGGAAGACAATGCTCGGTCTTTCCTGTCGTGGAGCTTCAGTTTCAACAGCAACAAGCTTCTTCTTCTTCTTGGCAGCTAGCTTGGGGTCAATGCCTGGACGACCAAGTGATTTTCTCTTCAAGGCTTCATTGTGAGCCTGAACGCATTTCTCAGCAAAGTGCTTGAGGCGCTCTCTTGAGCCCTTACCTTCATCATGGCGCTTGACAAATTCAGCCTTGAGATCTGCCATCATAGTCTTGAAGTTTTGGACCTCTTGAATGATGATTTTGGCCATATGCTTCTTGAAGACAGACTTTCCATGGTCAATTTTGTTCTTCTGCTCATTGACCTTTTGTGCAATGGTCAGCTGTTTGGCAATGTAGCCTTGAAAAGTCACGCCGATGTCAATCAGAAGTTGTAGGTCATCAAGGGTAATGGAGGTATCTTCAAACCATTCGTCAACGAAGTTATTGATAGTATCAGCGTCAAACAGAGTTAGATCATCAAAGTTTTTAGCCTGCTGCTTGCTCTTGATCAACATCTCAAGTGCATCATCATCAAGTTCATCATCACTTGAAATATCAATAATGTCACTGGAAAGATCAATAATGTCAGCCTGGCAAGATGCTTCCAGGTGTGAGATCGTGCCCTGATATCTTCTTGGGCTCCTTGGACTTCTTGGAGATGCGAGATTGGTCCTCAGACTGCACACTTGATATAGGAGGCGCAAATTTCAATGGCTTCCCACTCGAAGCTTTGTGTGCATTAGAGAATTTTGAAGCCTTTGACTTTTTCTTTGGCTTCAAGGGTTGTAGAACATCTCCAGGTTCCTCTTCAGCAGCAACTTGTTCATCAGTAGCCCTATGTGCGGCTATGTGGGAGAGTAGCCTACTATTGAAGGGGGCAATAATATTCTGATTGGCTTCACGACTGCCATCCGGCCTTAGAGCAGCTGGACCTGGGTTGAACTCAAGTCCGAAGTCCTTGTTCTGAGCAGTAGAATTCTTGGCAAACTTGTAATTTTCTTCAAAGACATCATCTTTATGACACCATCTGAGACTGGATGGGTCGGCATTAGCTGCCATAGGTCATCTGACCATACATGGGAAGAAGCATTTGGCGATGGCTTCATCCTTGGTCTCGGTCTACAACTTCTTGTAGAGGATATCACCCCATGGGGGTCGCACAACATTTTTGGTAGCATATTCTAGAGTCACGAAGTGATATAGAAACCATTGCTCTGCCCAGTATCTTTGAATCCATTGGATTCTGTACTTGTGCTCACTATAAGTTTCTTCAGGGTCAGACTTGTACTACTTGAAAAGATCTGGAGGAAGATCCTTTGCAGTTTCAGTGCGTCTCTGTCTGCCACCCTTCTTTGAAGATTTTTCAGAAGCCATTGGATTCATACAGAAATGCTTCACTACTGTGTTTGACTTCCGACGACTGGTCGGACAAGAACTGGCTTTAGGTGATTCAATATGGTGTTCTAAGAACTCTGCAAATGAATGCAGACTATGAGAACCAAGGGATTCTCCCACAGACATGTACCTGTGACAGCATTAGAGATGCGAGGGAAGGGGAAGAGGTCATATACATCCTCAGAAGATTTTGAAGATAAATCAGTTTTGAAGACATTGACCTCATAGTGCGAAGGCATTCACTTATCGATGTGAGTTGGTTCCATATTTGTACGAATCCATGCCTAAGTACAAGTGAGGAATTGTGGGGACCCCGACTTAGAAGTCGAGATCACCGAATGCACGTGTACAATGATCCCAGAGATCAATGCTCACTGAACACATAGAAGCTGAATAACAAGAGTCTTACATACATACAAATAGTCTTACACGAATTAAGGCCATTATGGCCAAGTCTTACATAGATAGAGCCTCACGGGCTGAATAGTAAATAACTAAAATAGCAAAAGTCTTCGATAAACGGGTAGAACCCATGCCATCTGCCTTAACCCTACAGGCATTCTGACTGGGATAGCGTCCTAGTTCGCATGTTCGTCTCCAAAGAACTCTTCCTCATAATCCTGTTCTTCCATGCCTGGCCAATTAAATAACCAGTGGCAAGCCAATGAGTACTTTGAATGTACTCGCAAGCAACCCATGATGTGGTACAGTAACAGTGCAATTGAATAATAATGATCAATCTAGCAAGGCTAGAACCAATATTCTACCATCAAGTTTATGCATCAATAACCTCGCGTAACCTCGAAGACAGGTTACCGATATCAACATGAATATGATTCAACTCATCGAGTCAAGTCACCATCCTTGACTTATCACACACATTCCAACACTGATGAAGTAAAATTCTGGACATAGTTTAAGTAGCACCACCCAACTGTCCATGACCGTGGACACGGCTATTCGAATAGTTTGACACTCTGCAGAGGTTGCGCACTTTACCCACAAGATCCGGGGAACTTCCGTGTCATCCACGACCCGCGGTACCTCAAGTACCCGGGGTAAGCACCCGGTCATTACCTTTCCTTAGACGACACTAACATAGAGTCCACTCGTTGGTACACGGCCCTCGGGTACAAACAATAGATCACGGGACTTGCCCTAATTTCAATGTCACGCGTACCCGAAGGGACCAACGGTGTGTCCGGTGCCCTGTGAAAACAGTCATGGTCGTCTATCCAAGCACGACCGACCCATCCCGGGAAAGACCTCAAGTCTTCCCGTCACTAGTAATGCGGGCACCATGCTAGTATCGACCTAAGTAATCAATAAAGCCCCGTCCCATAAGGGGTAGTGTGGTTGCACATGTTTGGTTGGGACGGTAGTCACACATAAATCTAATCCATCATTCCACCATCCACATGATTTAACCGGCACATCACTTCTTTCTCAAGTGATGACCTAACACATCATCACCCTCGGGCATTAGGGGTACCCGATGGGTTCATGCAAAGATTTCAACTACGAGGGTTCAAATCACACATGCATCATATAAGCATCATGACCAACCATTTGCATGTCATCTAGCACATAGTGTGACCATCAATAAAGCATGCATCATGTGGTGGTTCATCTAGGTTACCATCGTAACCCTATCATCATGCATCGGAAACAAACGGGTTCCGAGAACAAGTGTATCATGGTCAAAGGGCTGCTTGCCTGGATTGGCTTGGTCTTAAAAGTCTTCAAATCCTTCTCCTTCTTCTTCCACAGCAACTTCGTCAAATACGGGATCTATACGTCGCATAATAATAACGGAAAAATAAGAATACAAACAAAACAGAAAAATCAAAGTGCTCAAAAAAATGTCAACTCATTTTTGTAAAATACTAGAGGAATTTCTAAGCTGGGGAAAAATCTTAGTTGGAGTTTTGGAATAACAGAATGGAATCTAGTGATTTTTGAACAGGAGTGTTACTGTCCAAATTTGAATTTAAATTTGAACAGTACAGGAAAGTTTCATGGATTTGAGTGAAAGTAGTACCATTAAATAGGTTGGAATATTACAAGATTTTAGGAGTTGGAATTATTTAATTTGGACCATTATTTTTTTCTGTAGAAATGTTTAAAACATTTACAGAAAAAGAAAAAGGAAAAAGGTCCTGTGCACTGGGCCAGAGGGGGCCACAGTGCACGGCCCAGGCGGTCCAGCCCAGCCGCACGGGAGCCTGCGCGCGCACGTCAGGTTTTTAAACCTGACGGGCGGGGCCCGTGGGTCAGTGACAGAGAGGAGGAGGAGAGAGGTGTGGAGATGATAGGCGGGGCCCGCCTGTCATCTCCAACCTTGCGGCCACGGCGACGGCGAGCTCACCGGCGAGTTTTCCGGCCACGGCGACGGCAACGGAGGCCAGGGATGGACTCAGCGTCGTGTCGCGGTTGCTGTGGTGGTGGTGCGGCACACCGGGGAGGTCCGGTTCGCCGGCGGCGAGGTGGGACGGCGGAGGCTCGTCGGGAGGTGGTTTCTGCGGCTGTTTCCGACTGCAAACGGAGGGGGAAACAAGGGGGAAAGGATCAGTGGAGCACGGCGGTTCCGAATCGGGTGGAAGGAGGGGCAGGGAAGGCCCGTACCACGAGATCGCCGGCGGCCCGACGCGGCGGAGCTCCGGTCGATCCCGAGCACTGGGACGTCCTGGGGAGGAGTGGGTAATGCTGTGGGACTCAGTGGAGTGTGGTGGAGCTGCTGATGTTGTTGGAGAGGCTCGGGAGGGGCTATTTATAGGAGCTCGACGGAGGCCCGTGGTCCAGTGCGCCGGCGAGCTCCGGCTCGAGGCTACAGCGCACGGGAGGCCAAGGGAGTGAGTCCATGGAGTTCTTGGACGATCTCCACGTCCAGTAGAAGTGAGAGGAGGAGCGGGGGAGCGTCTGGAGAGTGCGCTCGTGCGAGGCAGAGGAGTGGCCGTCGCGGGCGGCCAGCGCGCATGCGACGACAACCACTGGAGGGCGCAGGAGGAGGGGGGACAGCGCCGGGGAGGTCGCGGACGTCGAGAGGCCTCGACTGGCGCGAGGGGGAGGCCCGAGGCTGTCGGGGTCAGCGATTGGCCGGAGCCACCGTGCGGAGGTGCACTGTTGCGCGCTCCAGAGCGTGCGTATTGCTGGCATCATCGTGCTCCCGCCGTTTTGGTCAAAACCAGCGTGTCCAACAGTGTCTAGAAGGTCAGGGGGAGAGTAAAGAATTGGCCTGAGGCCTTGGATGCCCTGGAGATGCTGAGAGAGAGTGAGGGTGCTGGTGAATGGATGAAAACTTGCTGTCCAGCAAGGTAAAACAGGGATTTCACCCCTCAATCATGGAGCTAGGGTGCTGGGGCAGTTACTGGAGGTAGGTAGTAACTCAATGATCAGGTGGTAAAAAGTATAGGCCATTGAGAAGAGTCAAAGTGATCAAGTTGGAGGTTTTAGTAAAAAGCCAGAAGGTGTTTGATCAGTGTTTGGTCAAGTAAATGAACTCCACTTGACATGGCACTTAACAGGGTTGAAAGACATGAGAAAATAGGGTGCTTCACCAAACTTGGGCTCATTTGAAGAAACTAGCCAATGTAACTTTGGTGAACCCTAGAAATCAATAGAAACAGTTTCATCTTGATTGAATCAAGCTAATCATCTCCCCTTGATACACCACTTGGTGTAGCATCATCATTTGGGGTATTGATCATGCCCACAAAGTTTGAAGCTCCAGATAAAAAGTTGGTAATGTAAAGTTGTTCAAATTTGCATTTGAACAGAAAGGGTTTTGAGGTGATCAGATCAAGTTGCTCTATTCCAATTCTTGTGCCATTTGGTCTAGATGCCTTATTAGGTCATTCTACCATGTGCACCAAGTTGAGAGCATTTGGACAAGTTTGGCAATGTAAAGTTGCTCAAACTTCAAATATGGACAGAATGGTTATGAAGAGGTTTGAGGATGTTTTCTTGCTTCCCAAGGCATGGGACATGGCAAGATCATCAAATATGTCATATATGACATGATAGAATTTCCCTGGAATTTTTGGAGAATATTTCCTTTGTAAATATTTCAAAAGCTTGAAATATCCAGAAAGGGTTTTAGAGGGTTTAGCCCATTATTTTGAACATGACCAAGTGTTGAAACTCTTATATATGGACAATACATGTCCTCTGAGTCTCTCTGAATTTTGGCAAATATTTTTGAAATAGTTAAATAATTTTCCCCTATTAGAGACCATTTCTGGCCTTAAGAAAAAGCTTTTAAATAAAATAGGAAAATAACTTTTAAAATTATACCTTTGTGGTTTCTGGGAGTCCTATGACTACTAGGTCTCAAATAAACCTTTTGAAATAATTTTCTCACCCTAAATCAAGTACTTGCAGTGCAAATCTCAATTCAGGGGTTTTTGGAAAACTAAATTAATAAAATACTTTTTGGCCAAATTAATTTTGTAAGAAAATACTATACTGTTATATAACACTTGGCATGATCATTGGGCAGAAGTTTTGGGCATGGAGATGAAATCTACAAGAGATCATAGTTGACTTTAATGAGCACATGAAAAAGCACATGAAGAAAACTCAATTCCAAATAAAAGTCGAATGATGCTAAAAAATTTTGCTGGTCCAAATTTTCATGCTTCAAAGATACAAATAACATGTTACCAAATGCAGGGTGTGACATACCTACCCCCCTTACAAGAATCTCGTCCCCGAGATTCCTAAACTAGGGCTTAAAAGAGGTCGGGAAACTCGGATCTAAGATAGTCTTCTCGTTCCCAGGTTGCTTCTGCTGCGGTGTGGTTGCTCCACTGGACCTTGAAATACTTGATGGTACGGCTCCGCGTACGTCGTTCTGCTTCGTCCAGAATACGAATGGGCTTCTCGCGGTAGGTCAAATCAGGCTGCAGATCAATGGCTTGGTGATCCACATCCTTGTAGAGATTAGGCTTGTCTGGAACTTGGAGACATTTCCGGAGTTGTGACACATGGAATACATTGTGCACACCGGATAGCTCAGGTGGTAGTTCCAACTAATAAGCCACTTCTCCTCGTCGTGCAGTGATCTCAAAGGGTCCAATGAACCTTGGTGCGAGCTTCCCCTTGACATGGAAACGCTTGGTTCCCTTCAGAGGAGTTACCCGCAGGTACACATGGTCCCCGACATGGAAACTCATGTTCCGACGGTGAGTGTCAGCATAACTCTTCTGCCTTGACTTGGTTGCCTTTAGTCGCTCTCTGACTAGTTGGACTTGCTCTTCTGCTGCGCGGAGAATATCCGGTCCAAAGACTAGTCCTTCTCCAGTCTCTAACCAGTTGAGGGGTGTGCGACATCTGCGTCCGTACAACACCTCAAATGGTGCTATCTGAAGGCTTGAATGGTAACTGTTGTTATAGGAGAACTCGGCAAAAGGGAGATAGTCCTCCCACTTGGCTCCATATGCCAGGACACAGGCTCGGAGCATATCTTCGAGAATCTGATTGACTCGCTCTGTTTGACCTCCGGTCTGTGGGTGGAAAGCTGTGCTGAAAGACAACTTGGTTCCCAAGGCTTCTTGGAACTTCTTCCAGAACCTTGAGGTGAACTGGGTTCCTCGATCTGACACAATCTCCTTGGGAACACCGTGAAGACTCACGATTCGGTCGATGTAGAGAGCTGCCAGCCGGTTGCCATCATAAGTGGTCTTGACAGGAATGAAATGGGCCACCTTGGTCAAATGATCGACTATGACCCAGATAGAGTCATGTCCTCTATTCGACCTTGGTAATCCAGTGATGAAGTCCATTCCGACTTTATTCCACTTCCACTCAGGAACTTTGAGTGGTTGAAGCAATCCAGCAGGTCGCTGATATTCAGCCTTGACCCTTTGGCACACATCACACTTTGCAACATAGGTTGCAATCTCCCTCTTCATACCGTGCAACCAGAATCGTGGCTTCAAGTCTTGGTACATCTTGGTTCCTCCGGGGTGGATGGAATACGGAGTGTCGTGGGCTTCTTGCAGAATCAACGTCTTCAGCTCGGTGTTGTTTGGTACGCAGAGGCGACCTTTGTACCAAACAATCTCGTGCTCGTCTTCGGAGAATCCTGGGGCCTTGCCCAGCTTCATCTTCTTCTTGATGCCTTCGATGCTTGCATGTCCATCTTGTGCCTTCTCGACGTCGTCCATCAGGGTAGGTCTGACTTCCAAATGATCCAGAAATCCAGGGGTGACCAATTCCAAACTGAATTGTTCGATCTCCTTAAACAAGGCTGGCTGCCTTTTTTGAATAATGGTATTCAAAGAGCAAGCCTTCCTGCTTAAGGCATCGGCCACCACGTTAGCCTTCCCAGGGTGATACTGAACACTCAGGTCATAATCTTTGATGAGTTCCAACCATCTCCGCTGCCTCATGTTCAATTCCTTTTGGGTGAAAATGTACTTCAGACTTTTATGGTCAGTGTAGATCTCACACCGTTTCCCTAGGAGGTAATGCCGCCATGTCTTCAAGGCATGAACTACTGCCGCTAGCTCAAGATCGTGAGTAGCGTAGTTCTCCTCATGGGGTCGTAGCTGCCTGGAGAGGTATGCTATGATGTGGCCTTCTTGCATCAGAACGCTTCCCAATCCGGTTCGAGAGGCATCACAATATATCACGAACTCCTTGTGAATATCAGGTGTTGCCAGAATTGGGGCGGTGGTCAATCTCTTCTTGAGCTCTTGGAAGCTCTCTTCGCATTTTGGCGTCCACTCGAACTTCTTGTCCTTTTTGAGGAGCTGAGTCATTGGTCGTGCAATGCTAGAGAATCCTTCCACGAACTTGCGGTAATAGCCCGCTAGTCCGAGGAAGCTTCTGACTTCCTTGACGGTCGTTGGAGATTGCCATTGGGTCACAGCTTCGATCTTCGCAGGATCAACAGATAATCCTTCCTCGGTCAAGACATGACCTAAGAATCCAACTTGATGCAGCCAGAACTCACACTTGCTGAGTTTGGCATACAGTTGGTGCTCACGAAGCTTGTCTAGGACCATCCTCAGGTGCTGCTCGTGCTCTTCCTCGGACTTCGAGAACACAAGAATGTCATCAATGAAGAGAACAACAAACTTGTCCAAATATTCCATGAAGACTTTATTCATGAGATACATGAAGTAAGCTGGGGCATTGGTTAACCCAAATGACATGACCGTGCACTCGTACAGGTCATATCTGGTTACGAATGCCGTCTTCGGAATATCTTGGGGTCTGATCTTCAGCTGGTAGTACCCAGATCTGAGGTCGATCTTGGAGAATACCTTGGCTCCGCTGAGTTGATCAAACAGATCTTCGATCTTGGGAAGTGGGTACTTGTTCTTGATTGTAACTTCATTGAGGGAACGATAGTCAATGCATAAGCAGATGGTACCGTCCCTCTTAGCCACAAACAGAACAGGAGATCCCCAAGGGGAGGCACTTGGGCGGATAAATCCCTTCCTTAGCTGCTCTTCTAGCTGCTTCTTCAACTCGGCTAACTCTTCCATCCCCATTCTATAAGGCTTCTTATAGATGGGTCCTGCTCCGGGCAAGAGCTCGATGATGAACTCAATGTCACGGTCAGGGGGCATTCCCGGTAGTTCATCCGGAAAGACATCAGGATACTCACATACCACAGGTACTTGATCTAGCCCAACTTCAGACAGACAGTTGACTTTAGCGGCTTGAGCGGAAGAGGAGTTGGGAGCAAACTTGTCACACCCTGCATTTTGTAACATGTTATTTGTAACTTTGAAGCATAAAAATTTGGACCAGCAAAATTTTTTAGCATCATTTGGCTTTTATTTGGAATTGAGTTCTCTTCATTTGCTTTTTCATGTGCTCATTAAAGTCAACTATGACCTGTTGTAGATTTCATCTCCACACCCAAAACTTCTGCCCAATGATCATGCCAAGTGTTATATAACAGTATAGTATTTTCTTACAAAATTAATTTGGCCAAAAAGTATTTTTATAAATTTAGTTTTCCAAAAACCCCTGAATTGAGATTTGCACTGCAAGTACTTGATTTAGGGTGTGAAAATTATTTCAAAAGGTTTATTTGAGACCTAGTAGTCGTAGGACTCCCAGAAACCACAAAGGTATAATTTTAAAAGTTATTTTCCTATTTTATTTAAAAGCTTTTTCTTAAGGCCAGAAATGGTCTTTAATAGGGGAAAATTATTTAACTGTTTCAAAAATATTTGCCAAAATTCAGAGAGACTCAGAGGACATATATTGTCCATATATAAGAGTTTCAACACTTGGTCATGTTCAAAATAATGGGCTAAACCCTCTAAAACCCTTTCTGGATATTTCAAGCTTTTGAAATATTTACAAAGGAAACTTTCTCCAAAAATTCCAGGGAAATTCTATCATGTCATATATGACATATATGATGATCTTGCCAAGTTCCATGCCTTGGGAAGCAAGAAAACATCCTCAAACCCCTTCGTAACCATTCTGTCCATATTTGAAGTTTGAGCAACTTTACATTGCCAAACTTGTCCAAATGCTCTCAAACTTGGTGCACATGCTAGAATGACCTAATAAGTCACCTAGACCAAATGGCACAAGTATTTGAATAGAGCAACTTGATCAGATCACCTCAAAACCCTTTCTGTTCAAATGCAAATTTGAACAACTTTACATTACCAACTTTTTATCTGGAGCTTCAAACTTTGTGGGCATGATCAATACCCCAAATGATGATGCTACACCAAGTGGTGCATCAAGGGGAGATGATTAGCTTGACTCAATCAAGATGAAACTGTTTCTGTTGATTTCTAGGGTTCACCAAAGTTACATTGGCTAGTTTCTTCAAATGAGCCCAAATTTGGTGAAGCACCCTATTTTCTCATGTCTTTCAACCCTGTCAAGTGCCATGTCAAGTGTACTTCATTTACTTGATCAAACACTGATCAAACACCTTCTGCAGAAATTCTAAAACCTCCAACTTGACCACTTTCACTTTTCTCCATGGCCTCAACTTCTTACCACAAGCTCATTGGGTTACCAGCTACCTCCAGTAACTCCCCCAGCACCTCAGCTCCATGATTGAGGGGTGAAACCCTTGTTTTACCTTGTTGTACAGTAGGTTTCCACCATGTTGCCAGCCCTCTCCCTCTCTCTCTGCATCCCCAGGGCATCCAAGGCCTCAGGGCATTTCTTTACTTCTCCTACAACGTGCTAGACACTGTTGGGCACGCTGGAACGGACCAAACCGGCGAGAGCGCGTCGATGCCAGTCAAACGCACGCTCTAGAGCGTGCAAACAGTGCTCCCGCACGCTGGCTCCAGCCAATCGCCGCTCCCCGACAGCCTCGGGCCTCCCCCTCGCGCCAGTCGAGGTGCCTCGACGTCCGCGACCTCCCCGGCGCTGTCCCCCCTCCTCCTGCGCCCTCCAGTGATCGTCGTCGCACGCGCACCGGCCGTCCGCTTTGGCCATTCCTCTGCCTCACACGCGCGCCCTCCTCTGACGCTCCCCCGCTCCTCTTATCCCCTCAGCTGGACGTGGAGCTAGTCCACGGACCTCCCCGGCGTGTTCCCAGGCTCCAGAACCCTCCACAGCCTCGCCTGCAACCTCGCCGGCGCACGGGTCCACGGTGAACCACGGGCGCGGCTATATAAGGCCCCCCAAGCTTCTCCAACGCCACCACAAGCCTCACACCTCTCCTCTGAGACCCCCAGCACCACCAGCTCGACCCCAGGAGGTCCCAGTGCTCGGGATCGACCGGAGCTCCGCCGCGTCGGGCCGCCGGCGATCTCGAGGTACAGGCCTTCCCTGCCCCTCCTTCCACTCGTTTCGGAACCGCCGCACTCCACTGATCCTTTCCCCTCTTTTTCCCCCTCCATTTGCAGTCGGAAACGACCTCGACCACCGCCCTCCGACGAGCCTCCGTCGTACCACCTCGCCGCCGGTGAACCAGGACCCCCCGTCGTGCCGCACCACCACCACAGCAACCGCGACACGACGCTGAGTCCGTCCCTGGCCTCCGTTGCCGACGCCGTGGCCGGAATCATCGCCGGTGAGCTTGCCGCCGCCGTGGCCGAGGGGTTAGAGATGACAGGCGGGCCCCGCCTGTCATCCCCCCACCTCTCTCCCCCTCCTCTGTGCCGCTGACCCACGGGCCCCGCCCGTCAGGTTTGAAAACCTGACGTGCGCGCGCTGGCTCCGTGCGGCTGGGCCAGTCCACCTGGGCCGTGCACTGTGGCCTCTTCTGGCCCAGTGCACAGGACCCCTTTTTCTTTTTCTTTTCTGTTAATGTTTCAAACATTTCTACACAAAAGAATATTGATCTAAATTAAATAATTCCAACTCCTAAAATCTTGCAATATTCCAACCTATATAATGGCACTACTTTCACTCAAATCCATGAAACTTTTCTGTACTGTTCAAATTTAAATTCAAATTTGAGCAGTATAACTCCTGTTCAAAAATCCATATATTCTATTCTGTAACTCCAAAACTCCAACTAAGATTTTCCCCCATCTTAGAAATCCCTCTAGTATTTTACAAAAATGAGTTGACATTTTTCTGAGCACTTTGATTTTTCTGTTTTATTTGTATTCTTATTTTCCCGTGGTTATTATGCGACGTATAGATCCCGTATTTGACGAAGTTGTTGTGGAAGAAGAAGGAGAAGGACTTGAAGACTTTGAAGACCAAGCCAATCCAGGCAAGAAGCCCTTTGACCATGATACACTTGTTCCTCGGAACCCGTTTGTTTCCGATGCATAATGATAGGGTTACGATGGTAACCTAGATGAACCACCACATGATGCATGCTTTATTGTTGATCTTGCTATATGCTAGATGACATGCAATAGATGGTCATGATGCTTCTATGATGCATGTGTGATATGAACCCCCGTAGTTGAAAACTTTGCATGAACCCATCGGGTGCCCCTAATGCCCGAGGGTGTTGAAGTGTTAGGTCATCACTTGGGAAAGAAGTGATGTGCCGGTAATATCATGTGCATGGTGGAATGATGGATTAGATTTATGTGTGACTACCGTCCCAACAAAACTTGTGCAACCACACTACCCCTTATGGGACGGGGCTTTATTGATTACTTAGGTCGATACTAGCATGGTGCCCGCATTACTAGTGACGGGAAGACTTGAGGTCTTTCCCGGGACGGGGTCGTGCTTGGATAGGCGGCCATGACTGTTTTCACAGGGCACCGGACACACCGTTGGTCCCTTCGGGTACGCGTGAACTTTGAAATTAGGGCAAGACCCATGATCTATTGTTTGTACCCGAGGGCCGTGTGCCAACGAGTGGACTCTATGTTAGTGTCGTCTAAGGAAAGGTAATGACCAGGTGCTTACCCCGGGTACTTGAGGTACCACGGGTCATGGATGACATGGAAGTTCCCCGGATCTTGTGGGTAAAGTGCGCAACCTCTGCAGAGTGTAAAACTATTCGAATAGCCGTGTCCACGGTCATGGACAGTTGGGTGGTGCTACTTAAACTATGTCCAGAATTTTACTTCATCAGTGTTGGTATGTGTGTGACAAGTCAAGGATGGTGACTTGACTCGATGAGATGAATCATATTCATGTTGATGTCGGTAACCTGTTCTCGAGGTTACGCGAGGTTATTGATGCATAAGCTTGATGATAGCATATTGTTCTAGCTTCCTGCTAGATTGTTCATTATTGTTCCATTGCATTGTTACCACATCATGGGTTGATTGAGAGTACATTCAAAGTACTCATTGGCTTGCCACTGGTTATTTAATTGGCCAGGCATGGAAGAGCAGGAATATGAGGAAGAGTTCTTTGGAGACGATCATGCAAACTAGGACGCTATCCCAGTCAGAATGCCTGTAGGGTTAAGGCAGATGGCATGGGTTCTACCCGTTTATCGAAGACTTCCGCTATTTGAGTTATTTCCCATTCAGCCCGTGAGGCTCTATCTATTTAAGACTTGGCCATAATGGCCTTAATTCGTGTAAGACTATTTGTATGGATGTAAGACTCTTGTTATTTCAGCTTCTGTGTGTTCAGTGAGCATTGATCTCTGGGATCACTGTACACTTGCATTCGGTGATCTCGACTTCCAAGTCGGGGTCCCCACAGAGCTGGTATCAGAGCCATCCTGACTGTAGGAAGCCTTAGTTAGCATGGGCGTTAGTTAGTTGAGACCCCTTTTTTCAAAACCTTCTGAACCTCTCTTCTTTTCTAAAACTGAGATTTCCTCAGCTTATTAACCCCTCCTATTCCACCTTTGTAGATGGCCGCTGTTCCCGAAGAGCACCTGACCACTGGGTTTCCCCTACTTCTCGAGGATAGCCTCCAGGAGTGTCAGTTCCACCGAGCACCCGTCCTCACCTACCTTGAGCATTGGGTGAGCGATACTGAGGTGGAGTACCATGTGGAAGTGATCGTGAAGGCAAACGATCCTCCCACAAGTTGGTTCTTCGAGGGACCCCAGATGGCGACACTACCACTTGCTGTCGAGTCTGCTGCACTCAAGGCACTAACCCGTCTCCGCGAGCTTCTTCCGGAGATGGCAGCCAAGATGGCAACTCGCTTCTTACCTTACCGGAAGGAAGGTGACGAAGAAAGCAGCGCACTAGCCCCTCCACTGAAGGAAGGACTCTCGCTTCGGTTCCAGACCTACTTCAGTCTATGTGCCGACAGCTTGGCACAAGACTTGGCCTCGGAATCAACGAAGCTTCGAGAAGAACTTTACAAGACCAAGGCACTTCTTCGTCGAGCTCAAGAGAAGGCAAACAAGATCAAGAAGGAAGGAGCACCCTCTGGACAATCCGCTATCGCATATCGAGGCGGAAGGCCCTCCGAGGATGTGTCTTCCAAGGGTGAAGAACCACCTCGGCGACACCGGATGACAGCAAGGGAATACCGCAAGCTTTTCCCTGCACCACCGTTGAAGCACCGTCGTATCCAACTCCTCCACTCCCCCACTCCCTCAAGTGACAAGGGAGCCCAGACAGATGAAGACAAGGAGGAAGACCCAGAAGAGCCGGAATACGCGACCGAGCATTCCGCCGCTTAGGCATTATTCGCTACTCGGATATGCCCGTTGTAACCCCTACGGTAGGATAGGACGTGTAACCCCTATGCGCAGTCGAGTCCATGTATGGTTCATATGAAACCATCTAGTGTTTGCTTTTGTTGTGTCTGGATGTAAGTCGTAATCTTCCTTCGGGAATGTGTAAACGACTACATCACCCATCTGGATTTTAATGAATGTGTTTTGGCCTCTCGGCCCTTGCATGATTTGATTTAGTGTCACACCCACCCCCTTACTAGGCACACATCTTTCTTGCTTTCCCTCTTCCGAGTCATGAGACCTTTTACCGCTCCAACAGGATGCCTGTTGTAACTCGTACTGGTACCTCTACCCAACAGCCCGAAGCCGGAGCATCCTCTCAGCCAGAGGCAGGCCACGACCAAACCAACGACCAAGCTCCACCACCACCTCCTCCAAGCATGGACATGGCTCAGCTTCTCCAAGCTTTCCGAGAGGAACGCCAAGCCAACACTGCAGCTCTCCAGCTGATTGCTCAAGCTGTCGCCAACAACCGCCAGCCGGCGGGGAATGGCAATGGACGTTCCACGTTGGCAGAGTTCAAGAAGCATGCACCGCCAACCTTCATCGAGACTGCTGAACCCCTGGATGCAGATGACTGGGTCCGTTCCATTGAGGAAATCCTGGAACTAGTCGGATGCACCGAAGATCGCGAGAAGGTGGCTTATGCAGCCCACTGCCTCGGGGGAACTGCTAGAGCTTGGTGGGATGGATTCAAGGTCATGCATGCTGAACAAGACATCACTTGGGTGAACTTCAAGGCAGAATTCCGCAAGGCCCACATTCCTTCGGGAATCATGGCTATCAAAAAGCGCGAGTTCCGAGCCCTGAAGCAAGGAAGTGGCACTGTCAAGGAGTACATGTAGAAGTTCAGCATTCTGTCAAGGTATGCCCCTGAGGATGTCAGCACTGATGCTGCCAAAAGGGAGCGCTTCATGGAAGGCCTTAATCAGACTCTGCAATACTCGCTTGTCGTGTGCGACTGCCCATCTTTCCCTGACCTGGTGAACAAGGCACTCATGCTTGAAGACAAGCGGCGTGCTTTGGAAGACACTCGCAAGCGCAAGTTGGTCAGTAAGGGAAGCTCCAGCAACCAGAAGCCTCGTCCGTGGCAGTCAGCCCCGGCCAAGCCAACCTGTCAGCAGCCAAGAGCTCCTGCACCTCGTGCCAATCCCCAGCCTCAGCAGTATGCCAACCCCAGGCCAGCCTTCAACCCCAATACCAGTGGCGGCAACAAGATCAACACTCCAAACCAAGTCACTTGCTTTGGATGTGGTCAGCCCGGACACATCTCCAGAGTGTGCCCCAACAAGAAGCCTGATGCCCCGCGCCCCAATGTGCAGAACCAGGGACAAGGCCGTGGAATGCCACCAAGGAACCCAGCTCCTCGCAATCCACCGAACTATGGGAAGGGGCGTGTGAATCACGTCACTGCTGAAGAAGCCCAGGAAGACCCGGACGTCGTGCTGGGTACGTTCCTTGTCAACTCAGCACCTGCAACTGTCTTGTTTGATTCTGGAGCAACGCATTCATTTGTCACTCAAAGATTTGCATTAAAAAGTGGCATGACCCCTACACCCCTGAATAACCCTATGGTGGTACAAACCCCCGAAGCCGAGATGAGAGCCAAGATAGGCTGTAAAGGAGTCGGTATTACCATTAACGGTGTAGACTTCCTAGCAGACCTTATCATCCTGAGATCGCAAGGCTTGGATGTGATCTTAGGGATGGATTGGCTCAGTAAGCACCAAGGCTTGTTAGACTGTGCCAATCGGACAGTCACTGTGACCAATGACCAAGGAGTAGAAGTCAAGTTTGCCCCCAACTCCTCTTCCGCTCCAGCCGCTAAAGTCAACTGTCTGTCTGAAGTTGGGCTAGATCAAGTACCGGTGGTATGTGAGTATCCTGATGTCTTTCCGGATGAACTGCCGGGAATGCCCCCTGACCGTGACATTGAGTTCATCATCGAGCTCGTGCCCGGAGCAGGACCCATCTATAAGAAGCCTTATAGAATGGGGACGAAAGAATTAGCCAAATTGAAGAAGCAGCTAGAAGAGTAGCTAAGGAAGGGATTTATCTGCCCGAGTGCCTCCCTTTGGGGATCTCCTGTTCTGTTTGTGGCAAAGAGGGACGGTACCATCCGCTTATGCATTGACTATCGTTCCCTCAATGAAGTTACATTCAAGAACAAGTATCCACTTCCCAAGATCGAAGATCTGTTTGATCAACTCAGCGGAGCCAAGGTATTCTCCAAGATCGACCTCAGATCTTGGTATTACCAGCTGAAGATCAGACCCCAAGATATTCCGAAGACGGCATTCGTAACCAGATATGGCCTGTACGAGTGCACGGTCATGTCTTTTGGGTTAACCAATGCCCCAGCCTACTTCATGTATCTCATGAATAAAGTCTTCATGGAATATTTGGACAAGTTCGTTGTTGTCTTCATTGATGACATTCTTGTGTTCTCGAAGTCGGAGGAAGAGCATGAGCAGCATCTAAGAATGGTCCTAGACAAGCTTCGTGAGCACCAACTGTATGCCAAATTCAGCAAGTGTGAGTTCTGGCTACACAAAGTTGGATTCTTAGGTCATGTCTTGACCGAGGAAGGATTATCTGTTGATCCTGCAAAAATCGAAGCTGTGACCCAATGGCAATCTCCAACGACCGTCAAGGAAGTCAGAAGCTTCCTCGGATTAGCGGGCTATTACCGCAAGTTCGTGGAAGGATTCTCTAGCATTGCACGACCAATGACTCAGATCCTCAAGAAGGACAAGAAGTTCGAGTGGATGCCAAAATGTGAAGAGAGCTTCCAAGAGCTCAAGAAGAGATTGACCACCGCCCCAGTTCTGGCAACACCTGATATTCATAAGGAGTTCGTGATATATTGTGATGCCTCTCGAACCGGATTGGGAAGCGTTCTGATGCAAGAAGGCCGCGTCATAGCATACCTCTCCAGGCAGCTACGACCCCATGAGGAGAACTACGCTACTCACGATCTTGAGCTAGCGGCAGTAGTTCATGCCTTGAAGACATGGCGGCATTACCTCCTAGGGAAACGGTGTGAGATTTACACAGACCACAAAAGTCTGAAGTATATTTTCACCCAAAAGGAATTGAACATGAGGCAGCGGAGATGGTTGGAACTCATCAAGGATTATGACCTCAGTGTTCGATATCACCCTGGGAAGGCCAACGTGGTGGCCGATGCCTTAAGCAGGAAGGCTTGCTCTTTGAATGTCGTTATTCAGGAAAGGCAGCCTGCCTTGTTTAAGGAGATCGAACAATTGAGATTGGAATTGGTCACCCCCGGATTTCTGGATCATTTGGAAGTCAGACCGACCCTGATGGACGACGTCAAGAAGGCTCAAGATGGACACGCAAGCATCGAAGGTATCAAGAAGAAGATGAAGCTGGGGAAGGCCCCAGGATTCTCTGAAGACGAGCACGGGATTGTTTGGTACAAAGGTCGCCTCTGCGTACCAAACAACACCGAGCTGAAGACGCTGATTCTGCAAGAAGCCCACGACACTCCGTATTCCATCCACCCCGGAGGAACCAAGATGTACCAAGACTTGAAGGCACGATTCTGGTGGCACGGTATGAAAAGAGAGATTGCAACCTATGTTGCAAAGTGTGATGTGTGCCAAAGGGTCAAGGCTGAATATCAGCGACCTGCTAGATTGCTTCAACCACTCAAGGTTCCTGAGTGGAAGTGGGATAAAGTCGGAATGGACTTCATCACTGGATTACCAAGGTCGAATAGAGGGCATGACTCTATCTGGGTCATAGTCGATCATTTGACCAAGGTGGCCCATTTCATTCCTGTCAAGACCACTTATGATGGCAACCGGCTGGCAGCTCTCTACATTGACTGAATCGTAAGCCTTCACGGTGTTCCCAAGGAGATTGTGTCAGATCAAGGAACCCAGTTCACCTCTAGATTCTGGAAGAAGTTCCAAGAAGCCTTGGGAACCAAGTTGTCTTTCAGGACAGCTTTCCACCCACAGACCGGAGGTCAAACAGAGCGAGTCAATCAGATTCTCGAAGATATGCTCCGAGCCTGTGTCCTGGCATATGGAGCCAAGTGGGAAGACTGTCTCCCTTTTGCCGAGTTCTCCTATAACAACAGTTACCAGTCAAGCCTTCAGATGGCACCATTTGAGGTGTTGTATGGACGCAGGTGTCGCACACCCCTCAACTGGTCAGAGACTGGAGAAGGACTAGTCTTTGGACCGGATAATCTCCGCGCAGCAGAAGAGCACGTCCAACTAGTCAGAGAGCGATTAAAGGCAGCCAAGTCAAGGCAGAAGAATTATGCTGACACTCGACGCCGAGACATGAGTTTCCATGTTGGGGACCACGTGTACCTGCGGGTAACTCCTCTGAAGGGAACCAAGCGTTTCCACGTCAAGGGGAAGCTCGCACCAAGGTTCATTGGACCCTTTGAGATCACTGCACGACGAGGAGAAGTGGCTTATCAGTTGGAACTACCACCTGAGCTATCCGATGTGCACAATGTGTTCCATGTGTCACAACTCCGGAATTGTCTCCAAGTTCCAGACAAGCCCAATCTCTACAAGGATGTGGATCACCAAGCCATTGATCTGCAGCCTGATCTGACCTACCGCGAGAAGCCCATTCGTATTCTGGACGAAGCAGAACGATGTACGCGGTGCCGTACCATCAAGTACTTCAAGGTCCAGTGGAGCAACCACACCGAAGCAGAAGCAACCTGGGAACGAGAAGACTATTTTAGATCCGAGTTTCCCGACCTCTTTTAAGCCCTAGTTTAGGAATCTCGGGGACGAGATTCTTGTAAGGGGGGTAGGTCTGTCACACCCTGCATTTTGTAACATGTTATTTGTAACTTTGAAGCATGAAAATTTGGACCAGCAAATTTTTTTAGCATCATTTGGCTTTTATTTGGAATTGAGTTCTCTTCATTTGCTTTTTCATGTGCTCATTAAAGTCAACTATGACCTCTTGTAGATTTCATCTCCACACCCAAAACTTCTGCCCAATGATCATGCCAAGTGTTATATAACAGTATAGTATTTTCTTACAAAATTAATTTGGCCAAAAAGTATTTTTATAAATTTAGTTTTCCAAAAACCCCTGAATTGAGATTTGCACTGCAAGTACTTGATTTAGGGTGTGAAAATTATTTCAAAAGGTTTATTTGAGACCTAGTAGTCATAGGACTCCCACAAACCACAAAGGTATAATTTTAAAAGTTATTTTCCTATTTTATTTAAAAGCTTTTTCTTAAGGCCAGAAATGGTCTTTAATAGGGGAAAATTATTTAACTGTTTCAAAAATATTTGCCAAAATTCAGACAGACTCAGAGGACATATATTGTCCATATATAAGAGTTTCAACACTTGGTCATGTTCAAAATAATGGGCTAAACCCTCTAAAACCCTTTCTGGATATTTCAAGCTTTTGAAATATTTACAAAGGAAACTTTCTCCAAAAATTCCAGAGAAATTCTATCATGTCATATATGACATATATGATGATCTTGCCAAGTCCCATGCCTTGGGAAGCAAGAAAACATCCTCAAACCCCTTCATAACCATTATGTCCATATTTGAAGTTTGAGCAACTTTACATTGCCAAACTTGTCCAAATGCTCTCAAACTTGGTGCACATGCTAGAATGACCTAATAAGGCACCTAGACCAAATGGCACAAGTATTTGAATAGAGCAACTTGATCAGATCACCTCAAAACCCTTTCTGTTCAAATGCAAATTTGAACAACTTTACATTACCAACTTTTTATCTGGAGCTTCAAACTTTGTGGGCATGATCAATACCCCAAATGATGATGCTACACCAAGTGGTGCATCAAGGGGAGATGATTATCTTGACTCAATCAAGATGAAACTGTTTCTGTTGATTTCTAGGGTTCACCAAAGTTATATTGGCTAGTTTCTTCAAATGAGCCCAAATTTGGTGAAGCACCCTATTTTCTCATGTCTTTCAACCCTGTCAAGTGCCATGTCAAGTGGAATTCATTTACTTGATCAAACACTGATCAAACACCTTCTGCATAAATTCTAAAACCTCCAACTTGACCACTTTCACTTTTCTCCATGGCCTCAACTTCTTACCACAAGCTCATTGGGTTACCAGCTACCTCCAGTAACTCCCCCAGCACCTCAGCTCCATGATTGAGGGGTGAAACCCTTGTTTTACCTTGCTGTACAGTAGGTTTCCACCATGTTACCAGCCCTCTCCCTCTCTCTCTGCATCCCCAGGGCATCCAAGGCCTCAGGGCATTTCTTTACTTCTCCTACAACGTGCTAGACACTGTTGGGCACGCTGGAACGGACCAAACCGGCGAGAGCGCGTCGATGCCAGTCAAACACACGCTCTAGAGCGCGCAAACAGTGCTCCCGCACGCTGGCTCCAGCCAATCGCCGCTCCCCGACAGCCTCGAGCCTCCCCCTCGCGCCAGTCGAGGCGCCTCGACGTCCGCGACCTCCCCGGCGCTGTCCCCCCTCCTCCTGCGCCCTCCAGTGAGCGTCGTCGCACGCGCACCGGCCGTCCGCTTCGGCCATTCCTCTGCCTCACACGCGCGCCCTCCTCTGACGCTCCCCCGCTCCTGTTATCCCCTCAGCTGGACGTGGAGCTAGTCCATGGACCTCCCCGGCGTGTTCCCAGGCTCCAGAACCCTCCACAACCTCGCCTGCAACCTCGCCGGCGCACGGGTCCACGGTGAACCACGGGCGCGGCTATATAAGGCCCCCCAAGCTTCTCCAACGCCACCACAAGCCTCACACCTCTCCTCTGAGACCCCCAGCACCAGCAGCTCGACCCCAGGAGGTCCCAGTGCTCAGGATCGACCGGAGCTCCGCCGCGTCGGGCCGCCGGCGATCTCGAGGTACAGGCCTCCTCTGCCCCTCCTTCCACTCGTTTCGGAACCGCCGCACTCCACTGATCCTTTCCCCTCTTTTTCCCCCTCCATTTGCAGTCGGAAACGACCTCGACCACCGCCCTCCGACGAGCCTCCGCCGTCCCACCTCGCCGCCGTTGAACCATGACCCCCCGCCGTGCCGCACCACCACCACAGCAACCGCGACACGACGCTAAGTCCGTCCCTGGCCTCCGTTGCCGACGCCGTGGCCGGAATCGTCGCCGGTGAGCTCGCCGCCGCCGTGGCCAAGGGGTTAGAGATGACAGGCGGGCCCCGCCTATCATTCCCCCACCTCTCTCCCCCTACTCTGTGCCGCTGACCCACGGGGCCCGCCCGTCAGGTTTGAAAACCTGACGTGCGCGCGCGCTGGCTCCGTGCGGCTGGGCCAGTCCACCTGGGCCGTGCACTGTGGCCTCTTCTGGCCCAGTGCACATGACCCCTTTTTCTTTTTCTTTTCTGTTAATGTTTCAAACATTTCTACAGAAAAGAATATTGATCTAAATTAAATAATTCCAACTCCTAAAATCTTGCAATATTCCAACCTATATAATGGTACTACTTTCACTCAAATCCATGAAACTTTTTTGTACTGTTCAAATTTAAATTCAAATTTGAGCAGTATAACTCCTGTTCAAAAATCCATATATTCTATTCTGTAACTCCAAAACTCCAACTAAGATTTTTCTCCATCTTAGAAATCCCTCTAGTATTTTACAAAAATGAGTTGACATTTTTCTGAGCACTTTGATTTTTCTGTTTTATTTGTATTCTTATTTTCCCGTGGTTATTATGCGACGTATAGATCCCGTATTTGACGAAGTTGCTGTGGAAGAAGAAGGAGAAGGACTTGAAGACTTTGAAGACCTAGCCAATCCAGGCAAGCAGCCCTTTGACCATGATACACTTGTTCCTCGGAACCCGTTTGTTTCCGATGCATAATGATAGGGTTACGATGGTAACCTAGATGAACCACCACATGATGCATGCTTTATTGTTGATCTTGCTATATGCTAGATGACATGCAATAGATGGTCATGATGCTTCTATGATGCATGTGTGATATGAACCCCCGTAGTTGAAAACTTTGCATGAACCCATCGGGTGCCCCTAATGCCCGAGGGTGTTGAAGTGTTAGGTCATCACTTGGGAAAGAAGTGATGTGCCGGTAATATCATGTGCATGGTGGAATGATGGATTAGATTTATGTGTGACTACCGTCCCAACCAAACTTGTGCAACCACACTAACCCTTATGGGACGGGGCTTTATTGATTACTTAGGTCGATACTAGCATGGTGCCCGCATTACTAGTGACGGGAAGACTTGAGGTCTTTCCCGGGACGGGGTCTTGCTTGGATAGGCGGCGATGACTGTTTTCCCAGGGCACCGGACACACCGTTGGTCCCTTCGGGTACGCGTGAACTTTGAAATTAGGGCAAGTCCCATGATCTATTGTTTGTACCCGAGGGCCGTGTGCCAACGTGTGGACTCTATGTTAGTGTCGTCTAAGGAAAGGTAATGATCGGGTGCTTACCCCGGGTACTTGAGGTACCGCGTGTCGTGGATGACACGGAAGTTCCCCGGATCTTGTGGGTAAAGTGCGCAACCTCTGCAGAGTGTAAAACTATTCGAATAGCCGTGTCCACGGTCATGGACAGTTGGGTGGTGCTACTTAAACTATGTCCAGAATTTTATCATCAGTGTTGGTATGTGTGTGACAAGTCAAGGATGGTGACTTGACTCGATGAGATGAATCATATTCATGTTGATGTCGGTAACCTGTTCTCGAGGTTACGCGAGGTTATTGATGCATAAGCTTGATGATAGCATATTGTTCTAGCTTCCTGCTAGATTGTTCATTATTGTTCCATTGCATTGTTACCACATCATGGGTTGCTTGCGAGTACATTCAAAGTACTCATTGGCTTGCCACTGGTTATTTAATTGTCCAGGCATGGAAGAGCAGGAATATGAGGAAGAGTTCTTTGGAGACGATCATGCGAACTAGGACGCTATCCCAGTCAGAATGCCTCTAGGGTTAAGGCAGATGGCATGGGTTCTACCCGTTTATCGAAGACTTCCGCTATTTGAGTTATTTCCCATTCAGCCCGTGAGGCTCTATCTATGTAAGACTTGGCCATAATGGCCTTAATTCGTGTAAGACTATTTGTATGGATGTAAGACTCTTGTTATTTCAGCTTCTGTGTGTTCAGTGAGCATTGATCTCTGGGATCACCGTACACGTGCATTCGGTGATCTCGACTTCCTAGTCAGGGTCCCCACAAAACTTGACTTCGACCCCTTGGTCATTGGTCACAGTGATTGTCCGATTGGCACAGTCTAACAAGCCTTTGTGCTTACTGAGCCAATCCATCCCTAAGATCACATCCAAGCCTTGCGATCTCAGGATGATAAGGTCTGCTAGGAAGTCTACACCGTTAATGGTAATACTGACTCCTTTACAGCCTATCTTGGCTCTCATCTCGGCTCCGGGGGTTTGTACCACCATAGGGTTATTCAGGGGTGTAGGGGTCATGCCACTTTTTAATGCAAATCTTTGAGTGACAAATGAATGCGTTGCTCCAGAATCAAACAAGACAGTTGCAGGTGCTGAGTTGACAAGGAACGTACCCAGCACGACGTCCGGGTCTTCCTGGGCTTCTTCAGCAGTGACGTGATTCACACGCCCCTTCCCATAGTTCGGTGGATTGCGAGGAGCTGGGTTCCTTGGTGGCATTCCACGGCCTTGTCCCTGGTTCTGCGCATTGGGGCGCGGGGCATCAGGCTTCTTGTTGGGGCACACCCTTGAGATGTGTCCGGGCTGACCACATCCAAAGCAAGTGACTTGGTTTGGATTGATCTTGTTTCCACCACTGGTATTGGGGTTGAAAGCTGGCCTGGGGTTGGCATACTGCTGAGGCTGAGGGTTGGCACGAGGTGCAGGAGCTCTTGGCTGCTGATAGATTGGCTTGGCCGGGGCTGACTGCCACGGACGAGGCTTCTGGTTGCTGGAACTTCCCTTACTGACCAACCTGCGCTTGCGAGTGTCTTCCAAAGCACGCTGCTTGTCTTCAAGCATAAGTGCCTTGTTCACCAGGTCAGGGAAAGATGGGCAGTCGCACACGACAAGCGAGTATTGCAGAGTCTGATTGAGGCCTTCCATGAAGCGCTCCCTTTTGGCAGCATCAGTGCTGACATCTTCAGGGGCATACCTTGACAGAACACTGAACTTCTGCATGTACTCCTTGATAGTGCCACTTCCTTGCTTCAGGGCTCGGAACTCACGCTTTTTGATAGCCATGATTCCGGAAGGAATGTGGGCCTTGCGGAATTCTGCCTTGAAGTTAACCCAAGTGATGTCTTGTTCACCATGCATGATCTTTAATCCATCCCACCAAGCTCTAGCAGTTCCCCGGAGGCAGTGGGCTGCATAAGCCACCTTCTCGCGATCTTCGGTGCATCCGACTAGTTCCAGAATTTCCTCAATGGAACGGACCCAGTCATCTGCATCCAGGGGTTCAGCAGTCTCGATGAAGGTTGGCGGTGCATGCTTCTTGAACTCTGCCAACGTGGAACGTCCATTGCCATTCCCCGCCGGCTGGCGGTTGTTGGTGACAGCTTGAGCAATCAGCTGAAGAGCTGCAGTGTTGGCTTGGTGTTCCTCTCGGAAAGCTTGGAGAAGCTGAGCCATGTCCATGCTTGGAGGAGGTGGTGGTGGAGCTTGGTCGTTGGTTTGGTCGTGGCCTGCCTCTGGCTGAGAGGATGCTCCGGCTTCGGGCTGCTGGGTAGAGGTACCAGTACGAGTTACAACAGGCATCCTGTTGGAGCGGTAAAAGGTCTCATGACTCGGAAGAGGGAAAGCAAGATAGATGGGTGCCTAGTAAGGGGGTGGGTGTGACACTAAATCAAATCATGCAGGGGCCGTAAGGCCAAAACACATTCATTAAAATCCAAATGGGTGATGTAGTCGTTTACACCTTCCCGAAGGAAGAATATGACATACATCCAGACACAACAAAAGCAAACACTAGATGGTTTCATATGAACCATACAAGGACTCGACTGGGCATAGGGGTTACACGACCTATCCTACCGTAGAGGTTACAACTGGCATATCCGAGTAGCGAATAATGCCTAAGCGGCGGAATGCTCGGTCGCGTATTCCGGCTCTTCTGGGTCTTCCTCCTTGTCTTCATCTGTCTGGGCTCCCTTGTCGCTTGAGGGAGCGGGGGAGTGGAGGAGTTGGATACGACGGTGCTTCGTCGGTGGTGCAAGGAAAAGCTTGCGATATTCCCTTGCCGTCATCCGGCGTCGCCGGGGTGGTTCTTCACCCTTGGAAGATACATCCTCGGAGGGCCTTCCGCCTCGATATGCGATAGCGGATTGTCCAGAAGGTGGTCCTTCCTTCTTGATCCTATTTGCCTTCTCTTGAGCTCGACGAAGAAGTGCCTTGGTCTTGTGAAGTTCTTCTCGAAGCTTCATTGATTCCGAGGTCAAGTCTTGTGCCAAACTGTCGGCACACAGACTGAAGTAGGTCTGGAACCGAAGCGAGAGTCCTTCCTTCAGTGGAGGGGCTAGTGCGCTGCTTTCTTCGTCACCTTCCTTCTGGTAAGGTAAGAAGCGAGTTGCCATCTTGGCTGCCATCTCCGGAAGAATCTCGCGGAGACGGGTTAATGCCTTGAGTGCAGCAGCCTCGACAGCGAGTGGTAGTGTTGCCATCTGGGGTCCCTCGAAGAACCAACTTGTGGGAGGATCGTTTGCCTTCACGATCACTTCCACATGGTACTCCACCTCAGTATCGCTCACCCAATGCTCAAGGTAGGTGAGGATGGGTGCTCGGTGGAACTGACACTCCTGGAGGCTATCCTCGAGAAGTAAGGGAAACCTAGTGGTCAGGTGCTCTTCGGGTACAGCGGCCATCTACAAAGGTGGAATAGGAGGGGTTAATAAGCTGATGAAATCTCGGGTTTAGAAAAGAAGAGAGGTTCAGAAGGTTTTTGAAAAGGTGTCTCATCTAAGTAACGCCCATGCTAACTAAGGCTTCCTACAGTGAGGATGGCTCTGATACCAGCTCTGTGGGGACCCCGACTTAGAAGTCGAGATCACCGAATGCACGTGTACAATGATCCCAGAGATCAATGCTCACTGAACACACAGAAGCTGAATAACAAGAGTCTTACATCCATACGAATAGTCTTACACGAATTAAGGCCATTATGGCCAAGTCTTACATAGATAGAGCCTCACGGGCTGAATAGTAAATAACTAAAATAGCGGAAGTCTTCGATAAACGGGTAGAACCCATGCCATCTGCCTTAACCCTATAGGCATTCTGACTGGGATAGCGTCCTAGTTCGCATGTTCGTCTCCAAAGAACTCTTCCTCATAATCATGTTCTTCCATGCCTGGCCAATTAAATAACCAGTGGCAAGCCAATGAGTACTTTGAATGTACTCGCAAGCAACCCATGATGTGGTACAGTAACAGTGCAATTGAATAATAATGATCAATCTAGCAAGGCTAGAACAAATATTCTACCATCAAGTTTATGCATCAATAACCTCGCGTAACCTCGAAGACAGGTTACCGATATCAACATGAATATGATTCAACTCATCGAGTCAAGTCACCATCCTTGACTTATCACACACATTCCAACACTGATGAAGTAAAATTCTGGAGATAGTTTAAGTAGCACCACCCAACTGTCCATGACCGTGGACACGGCTATTCGAATAGTTTGACACTCTGCAGAGGTTGCGCACTTTACCCACAAGATCCGGGGAACTTCCGTGTCATCCACGACCCGCGGTACCTCAAGTACCCGGGGTAAGCACCCGGTCATTACCTTTCCTTAGACGACACTAACATAGAGTCCACTCGTTGGTACACGGCCCTCGGGTACAAACAATAGATCACGGGACTTGCCCTAATTTCAATGTCACGCGTACCCGAAGGGACCAACGGTGTGTTCGGTGCCCTGTGAAAACAGTCATGGACGTCTATCCAAGCACGACCCCGTCCCGGGAAAGACCTCAAGTCTTCCCGTCACTAGTAATGAGGGCACCATGCTAGTATCGACCTAAGTAATCAATAAAGCCCCGTCCCATAAGGGGTAGTGTGGTTGCACATGTCTGGTTGGGACGGTAGTCACACATAAATCTAATCCATCATTCCACCATGCACATGATTTAACTGGCACATCACTTCTTTCTCAAGTGATGACCTAACACATCATCACCCTCGGGCATTAGGGGTACCCGATGGGTTCATGCAAAGATTTCAACTACGAGGGTTGAAATCACACATGCATCATATAAGCATCATGACCAACCATTTGCATGTCATCTAGCACATAGTGTGACCATCAATAAAGCATGCATCATGTGGTGGTTCATCTAGGTTACCATCGTAACCCTATCATCATGCATCGGAAACAAACGGGTTCCGAGAACAAGTGTATCATGGTCAAAGGGCTGCTTGCCTGGATTGGCTTGGTCTTCAAAGTCTTCAAATCCTCCTCCTTCTTCTTCCATAGCAACTTCGTCAAATACGGGATCTATGCGTCGCATAATAATAACGGAAAAATAAGAATACAAACAAAACAGAAAAATCAAAGTGCTCAGAAAAATGTCAACTCATTTTTGTAAAATACTAGAGGAATTTCTAAGTTAGGAAAAAATCTTAGTTGGAGTTTTGGAATAACAGAATGGAATCTACTGATTTTTGAACAGGAGTATTACTGTCCAAAGTTGAATTTAAATTTGAACAGTACATGAAAGTTTCATTGATTTGAGTGAAAGTAGTACCATTAAATAGGTTGGAATATTACAAGATTTTAGGAGTTGGAATTATTTAATTTGGACTATTATTCTTTTCTTTATAAATGTTTAAAACATTTACAGAAAAAGAAAAAGGAAAAAGGTCCTGTGCACTGGGCCAGAGGGGGCCACAGTGCACGGCCCAGGCGGTCCAGCCCAGCCGCACGGGAGCCTGCGTGCGCACGTCAGGTTTTTAAACCTGACGGGCGGGGCCCGTGGGTCAGTGACAGAGAGGAGGGGAGAGAGGTGTGGGGATGACAGGCGGGGCCCACCTGTCATCTCCAACCTTGCGGCCACGGCGACGGCGAGCTCACCGGCGAGTTTTCCGGCCACGGCGACGGCAACGGAGGCCAGGGATGGACTCAGCATCGTGTCGCGGTTGCTGTGGTGGTGGTGCGGCACGCTGGGGAGGTCCGGTTCGCCGGCGGCGAGGTGGGACGGCGGAGGCTCGTCGGGAGGTGGTTGCTGCGGCTGTTTCCGACTGCAAACGGAGGGGGAAACATGGGGGAAAGGATCATTGGAGCACGGCGGTTTTGAATCGGGTGGAAGGAGGGGCAGGGAAGGCCCGTACCACGAGATCGCCGGCGGCCCGACGCGGCGGAGCTCCAGTCGATCCCGAGCACACGGACGTCCTGGGGAGGAGTGGGTGATGCTGGGGGACTCAGTGGAGTGTGGTGGAGCTGCTGATGCTGTTGGAGAGGCTCGGGAGGGGCTATTTATAGGAGCTCGACGGAGGCCCGTGGTCCAGTGCGCCGGCGAGCTCCGGCTCGAGGCTACAGTGCACGGGAGGCCAAGGGAGTGAGTCCATGGAGTTCCTGGACGATCTCCACGTCCAGTAGAAGTGAGAGGAGGAGCGGGGGAGCGTCTGGAGAGTGCGCGCGTGCGAGGCAGAGGAGTGGCCGTTGCGGGCGGCCAGCGCGCGTGCGACGACGACCACTGGAGGGCGCAGGAGGAGGGGGGACAGCGCCGGGGAGGTCGCGGACGTCAAGAGGCCTCGACTGGCGCGAGGGGGAGGCCCGAGGCTGTTGGGTTCAGCGATTGGCCGGAGCCACCGTGCAGAGGTGCACTGTTGCGCGCTCCAGAGCGTGCGTATTGCTGGCATCATCGCGCTCCCGCCGTTTTGGTCAAAACCAGCGTGTCCAGCAGTGTCTAGAAGGTCAGGGGGAGAGTAAAGAATTGGCCTGAGGCCTTGGATGCCCTGGAGATGCTGAGAGAGAGTGAGGGTGCTGGTGAATGGATGAAAACTTGTTGTCCAGCAAGGTAAAACAGGGATTTCACCCCTCAATCATGGAGCAGGGGTGCTGGGGCAGTTACTGGAGGTAGCTAGTAACTCAATGATCAGGTGGTAAAAAGTATAGGCCATGGAGAAGAGTCAAAGTGATCAAGTTGGAGATTTTAGTAAAAAGCCAGAAGGTGTTTGATCAGTGTTTGGTCAAGTAAATGAACTCCACTTGACATGGCACTTAACAGGGTTGAAAGACATGAGAAAATAGGGTGCTTCACCAAACTTGGGCTCATTTGAAGAAACTAGCCAATGTAACTTTGGTGAACCCTAGAAATCAACAGAAACAGTTTCATCTTGATTGAGTCAAGCTAATCATCTCCCCTTGAGGAACCACTTGGTCTAGCATCATCATTTGGGGTATTGATCATGCCCACAAAGTTTGAAGCTCCAGATAAAAAGTTGGTAATGTAAAGTTGTTCAAATTTGCATTTGAACAGAAAGGGTTTTGAGGTGATCAGATCAAGTTGCTCTATTCCAATTCTTGTGCAATTTGGTCTAGATGCCTTATTAGGTCATTCTAGCATGTGCACCAAGTTTGAGAGCATTTGGACAAGTTTGGCAATGTAAAGTTGCTCAAACTTCAAATATGGACAGAATGGTTATGAAGGGGTTTGAGGATGTTTTCTTGCTTCCCAAGGCATGGGACTTGGCAAGATCATCAAATATGTCATATATGACATGATAGAATTTCCCTGGAATTTTTGGAGAATATTTCCTTTGTAAATATTTCAAAAGCTTGAAATATCCAGAAAAGGTTTTAGAGGGTTTAGCCCATTATTTTGAACATGACCAAGTGTTGAAACTCCCATATATGGACAATACATGTCCTCTGAGTCTCTCTGAATTTTCGCAAATATTTTTGAAATAGTTAAATAATTTTCCCCTATTAAAGACCATTTCTGGCCTTAAGAAAAAGCTTTTAAATAAAATAGGAAAATAACTTTTAAAATTATACCTTTGTGGTTTCTGGGAGTCCTATGACTACTAGGTCTCAAATAAACCTTTTGAAATAATTTTCTCACCCTAAATCAAGTACTTGCAGTGCAAATCTCAATTAAGGGGTTTTTGGAAAACTAAATTTATAAAATAATTTTTGGCCAAATTAATTTTGTAAGAAAATACTATACTGTTATATAACACTTGGCATGATCATTGGGCAGAAGTTTTGGGTATGGAGATGAAATCTACAAGAGATCATAGTTGACTTTAATGAGCACATGAAAAAGCACATGAAGAAAACTCAATTCCAAATAAAAGCCAAATGATGCTAAAAAAATTTGCTGGTCCAAATTTTCATGCTTCAAAGATACAAATAACATGTTACAAAATGCAGGGTGTGACAGGAATCTAACTAGTTGTGATACATAAGTGAACATACTTGCAAGTTATGAGATGAAAAAACAGAAATATTCAGATTTGGAAGTGTAGAAACTGTGGTGGAAGATTGCGACAGTTTCAATGGATCAAATAAATGGTAAAAAAGTGAGTTCATATTTACCACACGATGAACTGCTAGATGAGAAGTGGGGAAGCTGAGCAGTCCAATCTCCCACGCCCTAACTTGGCTCCGGAAGACACCTATGACGACGGCGGAGAAGACGATGTCCAAGACCGGCATGAAGACGGCGTAGGAGAGGGCACAACAGCGAAGCGCTTCGTCTCCGGCATCGACTGATGCTAGCGGTTGCGCTAGTGTCACAACCCTAGTTCTGGTATGCACTAGGTTAGCCTTGTTGTTGCATCATGTTTAAAATTTCAAATGAAATTGAAATGAGGACTTGTGAAACCCTCAGAAACCCTTTTGAAAATGACCCAAATAAAAATTGCTCCAAAAAGGTCCAAGAAAATGTTCATGTGGCCCTCTAAAAATATTGGTCAGAGATAAAAATCAAGCCAATATTATTAGGAGCTCATAAGTATTTATTTTGGGCATTTGGAATTAATGCAATAGTTATTTGCATTGGATATATATATATTATATATTTTATATATGTCCAAAATTCTGGTTGTTTATTTTTAGGGGCTTGGGTTAATTTCTAGGTCCCTGCAAAATAAATATGTCAGAAGAAATTATTGATTTAAGTTAGATTTTAAATCAAAACAAATGTCAGAAAATTAGAAAACAGAAATAAATAAAAGGGAGAGCTTACCTCGCTTCCTGCAGCCCAACTGCCTGGCCGGCCCAGCTGGCAGCCCAGCCCACTGAGCCTTCCCCTGTCGTCTTCCCCGCGCCAGTAGGCCAGGCATGTGGCCGCCGCGCGCGCACGGCGGGAGCGCCACGCTTCCTGCCTGCCTGTCCTCCCCCTCGCCGCCTGATGGCCTCTGGACGAGCCACGCGCACCTTCCAGACCCCTCTGGCTCTCCCCCGTCACCTCTCCCCTCCTCTCCCTTGCTTTTCCCCGCACCCCCGAACGCCGCCGTCGCCGTCGCTCGCCACTGCCGTGGCCACAGGCCACCCCTCGCCCCTCCGAGTAGCCCGAGAGCTCCGCCACGACTCCCTCGTACTCTCCGTCAAGCCACCAGACGCCGGACGCTCTGTGGAGCCGCCGTCGTCATCGTCTTCCTCCTCGGACGCCGAGGATCGCCGCCGTCGATTCGCCGTAGCAGAAGCGTCCCCGAGCCCACTAGGCTACTCCGTCGCCTCACCGTGAGCTCCTCTATCTTTCCCCCTTATCCTCGCCGTCGTCTGCGGCCTCTAGCCCCTACCACCGTAGTTGCCCGACCTCACCGCCGCCAGCGATGCCGTCGCCGTGGCCACAGCCACCCAAACTCCAAGCGGAGCACGCCACCGCGTCCGCCGCTTCACCAAGAGCCCGTAGCGCCCCTCCGTAGGTCTCCCCGTGCCCTGTAGCCCCAGACCCGACGAGGGCCGAACTCCGCCGCGGCCGCGAGCTCATTTCCGGCGAGCTCCGGCCGTCCCAGCTGCTGCTGCTTGCGGGAATGGACGCGGACGAGCTCCAGCAGCTCGCCCGTGGTCTCAGCTGCTCAAAAGACCCCCGGAGCAGGATTCCCGAAGCCCTCCGCCGCGTTTGCTGCCGCCGGCGGCTAAACGCCGGCGTGCTAGCCATAGTTTGACCAGGATTTGACCCCCTGGGTCAATGACAGGTGGGCCCCACCCCTGATATTTAGTTGACCTTTTAGTTAAATTAATTAAGTTTTGTTAATTAGTTTAGCCACTGACATGTGGGCCCAGCCCTGCTAATTTTTCTGTTAGAATTAATTTAGAGTTTATTAACTCAGTTAATTAACTGAGTCACTGACCAGTGGACCCCACTGTCAGGTTTGACTCTGGAACAGCCCCTTTGACCTGCTGACGTCATGCCTATGTCATGCTGATGCAGTAAATCAGTTCTGGTTTTTAAATAAATCTTAAATGATTTATTTAATTCAGAAATTGGCTTAAACTTCAAAAAATCACAGAAATTCAACCGTAGCTCAGAATGAAATAATTTATATATGAAAAATTATCAGAAAAATTCAATCTATCCATCTGTACCATTTTCATGCATGACAAATGAAGTTAAACCTACTGTTTATATGAAAACACATATATGGCTTTTAGAATTATTTATTTTAGAGTTGCATTTGAACCCTTGGTTCAAATGGAGTCCAACCAATCAAAATGCTAGTTGCATTAGCTTAAACAACATCATAACTTCATGCCATATTCATGCATCATATTGTTTCATATGCTTGTGTTTGACTGTCGGCACCGTTCTTCTCGATAGGTCCAGCTCCGGAGACCGATCCAGAGTACCAGTCAGAGGAGCAGTGCTCTGCACGTTGTTTTACCAGGCAAGCAAACCCCCTTGTTCATTCCGATACAACCCCTTTCTCGCTCCTGCTCCCTGTTATTGCATTAGGACAACAACGATCTCAACTGCTACTTTATGCTGCGGTAGTTGAACCCATTCCTCTGCATGACCTGTCTTTCCACAGTAAATAGTTGAAACCCACTAGCATGTGTAGGAGTTGATTGAAGCCATATTGTGATCTTACCATGCCTTGCTTGCTATTGCTTAGAGTGTTTCAGGTCTGATTCATCGGGAATGAATTGGAGTGAAATGATATGTTCTGATGCTGAGGGTTAAACGTGTGAACACGATTTGGTAAAGGTAGCGGTGAGAGGCCATGTAGGAGTACATGGTGGGTTGTCTCACTGGAACCATCCCTAAGAACTGAGTTCTGTGTATGTTGTCCAATGACTAGTTACTACCACACATTGGGTTCCGGTAACTCGACCCCTCTCGACTTATTAATCAACATGATCTCTGTCCAGGAGTTGCAACTAGTTTCTGGTGTTTGTAGTTAGTGTTAGTAGTTTACCAAGTGGCACTCGGCCAGTGGGCTTGGGACAGACTAGGCACCGTGGCACGGTGTACCAAGCGTAGATCCACTCGGCGAGGTGGGCTTGGGAACCCTGCGCACATCATTTGGGGCCGTGAGCGACACCCCGGCCGGATCTCCCCATGGATGGAACCCGAATAGGCGATAAACCTGGACGAGAGACTTGTGTGGTTAGTCAGATCGTGGCCGACACCCTCGCCAGGCTTCCGCTTGAAGGTTGCCGAGATACACGAGATGTACCTGGCGGTAAGTGGCGAGAGCGTGTGTGAAGAAGTACACCCCTGCAGGGTTAACATGATCTATTCGAATAGCCGGGTCCGCGGATATGGACTTCTTGGATGCTTACGTGGTACATGGACAACTTGAAGTGGATACTCTAAAATACTCAAGACAAGTGTGAGTGCTATTGTCATAGCCCTAGCTTCCCTGTTGTCTTTGCTTGCTCTCCATGTCATCATGTTTACAATTTTGTTAACTTGAAATGGGGATGATTAAACCCTAGCACCAAATCAAGGCAACTAGGTTTAACCTAAAATCCTTTTCAATAAACCCAGAAATGCCTTCAGTAATGTTTGATAATTTTGGCAAGGGTTTTGGTCCAAACCAAAAATATTGAACATTTTTGGGGAATTTTTGGACCTTGAATTAAATCAATAAGTATTTAAATTGGGGCATATAAATATTTTTAATATCTTTAAATGCTCCAACAATTCTGAAAATAGTAGAGGGTCTCTGTAATAATTTATTTAATGCCCACAATTATTTTTAGGATTTATTAAAATGATTTGGGCTATAAACTAAATAAAACAAAATAACAGAATTAGAAAACAGAAAGAAAAGGAGAGAGAGAGCAACTACCTGGACCACTTACCTGGCCGGCCCAACTGGCAGCCCAGCCCACCTGGGCTCCCCTGCCAGTCATCCCTGTCCTCGCGCCAGGAGGACAGGGGAGCGTGCCCGCCCGCGCCGGCCACGCGCCGCGCCACCTCCTGCTTCCCGCCGCTGCCGACGCGCCTGGACGACCCTAGACGACGCCACGCACCTCTCTGCTTCACTCTCTCACTCTCCCTCGACCTCTCTCCCTTCTCCTGGCTCTCTCCCCCTCACCGCCGAGCGCCACCGTCGCCGTCGATGCCGTAGCCGTAGCCACAGTGACCCCCGAGCCTCTCCGACTCATCCACGAGCTCCGCCTCCGTCTTCCAGGCCCCCCTAAGTACCTACGCGACGCCGGAAGCCCCGAAACGCCGCCGTCTTCGCCTTCTTCAACCTTCGGCCGCCGTCGACCTCGCCGCCGATTCTTCGACTCCGGTGCCTCCCCGAGCCCACTCAGCTGCTCTTCGACCCCGCTGTGAGCTCCTCCGCCGTTTCCCCCTGTCCCCGTGGCCTGTACCTCACCGTAGCCGTCGCCCCCTTCCTCACCGTCGCCGGCCGCCGCTGAGCATGTCGCCACCGTGGCCACCGTCACCTATAGCGGCAACCGAGCTCACAACCGCGCTCCACACAACGCCAGGAGCCCAAAACCCACATCGGTTGCTCCTGCTGTGCGCTGAAACACCGTCTCCGTCGATGCCCGAACGCCACCGCCGCCGTGAGCTTGATTCCGGCGAGCCCCGGCCACCCCAGCTTCTCCCACTTGCGGGGATGGATGCGGGAGAGCACAGGCTCCCTCCTGGTGCCCTCAGCGTGCCCAGCCGTGGCCTGCAGCGCCGCCCCGATCAACTCCGGCGAGCCACCGCCGTGTTCTCTGGTCGCCGGCGCCTGTCGCCGACGTGGCCTTTTTAATTAGAGCCTAACCACCCCAGTAATCACGCCCTAGTGCCACTGACAGGTGGGCCCAGTGCCCTGTTAATTTCGGTTAGTGCTAATTTGTAAATTAGTTAACCCTGTGACTCACTGACATGTGGGCCTCGCCCGGCTAATTAAACTAGGTTAGATTTAAATAAGTTAGTTTAGTTAGTTGTGTCACTGACCAGTGGGCCCCACTGGTCAGGTTTGACCTAGACCAGCCCTGTTGACTTGCTGACGTCATGATGACGCAGTGCTGACGCAGTAAATGTTTTCTGGGTTTTTAAATAAATCAAAAATGATTTATTTATTTCAGAAAATAACCAAAACTTCTAAAAATCATATAAAATCAACCGTAGCTCAGATGAAAATAATTTATATATGAAAATTGATCAGAAAAATCCATGGAATCTGTTTATGGCATTTTCATGCATGTTAGAACAACTTATGGTTGCTGTTTAGGACAATTTGAATAAATGGCATTTGAATAATCACATATGGAGTTTGAATTTGAACCTTTGGTTCAAACCAACTTCATTTAATTTGGTTGCTAGTTGCATTAGGCCAAACCACATCATATTGCCATGTCATGTTCATGCATCATATTGTTGCATTGCATTGATTGTGTTCTTTCTCTGTTTGTCGGTTTTGTCCCCTCTCAGTAGACGACGTTCCGACGATGTGACCGATGACACCGATGAAGACTCATTGATATCTTCAGAAGTGCCAGGCAAGGAAACCCCCATTGAGCATCCCGATACAATCCCACTCTCTCGCTCCTGCTCTCTTTTACTGCATTAGGACAACAACGATTGAACTGCTTTTTGCTGCGGTAGTTGAACCCCCTTTCCTCTGCATGACCTGTCATTGCCACAGTAAATAGTTGAAACCCACTAGCATGAGTAGGAGTTGTTCGAGCCATGTTGTGCCTACTCATACATGCTTTCTGGTTATGCCTGCTATTGCTTAGAGTTGAGTCAGGTCTGATTCATCGGGGATGAATTGGAATGTGATGAACATGTCCTACTGTGTGTGAGCTAAGTGTGTGAACACGATTTGGTAAAGGTAGCGGTGAGAGGCCATGTAGGAGTACATGGTGTGTTTTCTCACTGGAGCCGTCCTTAAGAACTGAGTTCTGTGTAAGTTGTCCAATGACATAGTTACTACCACACATTGGGTTCCGGTAACTCGACCCCTCTCGACTTATTAATCAACTAGATCTCTGTCCAGGAGTTGCAACTAGTTTCTGGTGTTTGTAGGTAGTGTTAGTAGTCTACCAAGTGGTACAAGGTACATGTGGGCTTGGGTCAGACTAGGCACCGTGGCACGGTGTACCAAGCATAGATCCATCCGACGAGGTGGGCTTGGTAACCCTGCGCACATCTTTTGGGGCCGTGAGCGACACCCCGGCCGGATCTCCCCACGGATGGAACCCGAATAGGCGATAAACCTGGACGAGAGACTTGTGTGGTTAGTCAGGTCGTGGCCGACACCCTCGCCAGGCTTTCGCTTGAAGGTTGCCGAGATACACGACATGTACATGGCAGTAAGTGGCGAGAGCATGTGTGAAGAAGTACACCCCTGCAGGGTTAACATGATCTATTCGAATAGCCGGGTCCGCGGATATGGACTTCTTGGATGCTTACGTGGTACATAGACAATCAAAAGTGGGTACTCTAAAATACTCAAGACAAGTGTGAGTGGTATGGATGACCTTCTCATAGGGAGACGGGAGCGGATCCATAGTGGTGTATTGATGGGTGAATATGTGGACTCGTGTGCGCCACCTCAAAAGAGTTACTTGCAGTCGTAGTTCAGGATAGCCACGAGTCAAAGCTGTCTTGCTGCAGTCAAACTCCACTACCCCTTGTTGATACTGTTGCATATGTAGTTAGTTCTGATGTAAGTCTTGCTGAGTACCTTTGTACTCACGTTTGCTTAATTTATGTTTTGCAGAGAGACTTCAGTCTCGCTAGTGGTTCCGCGTGGACTTTGACGTTTAGCTTGTTACCTCAGCTACGGTCTTGTGCCCTTAGGAGGGTCTTGTACATAGTCAGGCTTCACAGCCCTTTTCATTTGTAGTTGTCTGTACTCAGACATGTTATGCTTCCGTTGCCTGTATGCTCTGTATGTTGGGTCATGTGACATCTGATTGTAATAAATGCTATGATGGCTCTTCTGGGCCTTTATCTATAAGAGTTGTTGAATTATGTTGTGATGCCTTGTTGTACAGCACATACTTGCATGTTATGCGTACGTGTAATGTGTATTGCTATGTGTGGGATACGACACCTAGTTGTTTACCTTTGGTAGCCTATCTTACAGGGAAATGTCTCCTAGTGATTCCACTGAGCCTTGGTAGCTTGCTACTGCTCCGGAACACTTAGGCTGGCCGGCATGTGTCCTTCTTCGTTCCTGTGTCTGTCCCTTAGGGGAAATGTCACGTGTTGTTCCTTTAAGTCCTTGTAGCTTGCTACGACTTGGGTTCATATGTTGATGACCGACACGTTCGATGCTGGGTCATGTATGCCTGTCTCTGTAATTTAGTGCCACTTTTGGTTTATAACTGGTCATGTCGGCCCGGGTTCTCTGTCATATGGATGCTAGCGACACTATCATATACGTGTGCCAAAATACGCAAACGGTCCCGGGCCAGGTAAGGTGGCACCCGTGGGGATACCGTGCGTGAGGCCGCAAAGTGATATGGTGTGTTACAGGCTAGGCCTGTGTGACTTAGGATCGGGGTCCCGACAGCTTTGGTATCAGAGCCTGACTGCCTGTAGGATTAGTAAGCCAAACTGGTCGAAGTCGTGTCTAGAAACTCTTTAGTTATATAAGGGAATTGATTGTGGAAGGGAACGTAAGGCTTTTTTACTTCTTTACCCTATGCCCTTCTGATCTGAGTCATCTTCTTCTTTCTACGGGGATTAAGAACTAGGCTTTCTCTTCTGTCTATCAGGATCACGTTAATTGTGGATTCAACCCTCAGTTCAGTTTCTACTACTTCTGTTTGTTCAACTGTTGGTCTCAGAACCTTGACATGATAATGTTAAGTGGTTATGCTATCTTTGTGCATGAGTCTCAAAAGTATTTTCGAGCATTTACTGCCGTTATGCTGTCCGAGTCATCCCAGGTTTCTAAATAGTCTGATGCATTTGCAAATCATTCCTATCTGTTCCTAATGTCCTTTTAGGCCAGATTAACCACACTAGTCGGTGTGTTGAGGCACTCTGTTACCTCGACATATATGTTGGACTTATTATTATGACCCTAAGTATCTTAGAAGATCACCCAGTATTCCAGCAATGTTTTATATTCCAGTGTGATGATTCTGGCCATCATTATCGAAAGCATCCCGTGATGCTATTTAGTTGGTAGGTATTCTATTCATGGGTTCCTGAACCCTAGATTCATTCTAATTATTTCATGTTGATAGTATTGCTCGTTCCTTTAGGATATTAGTAACCTTATGATAGTCCTCGAGGTCCGTGGTATATCCTTCTTCCAAATACCATGAACCATCATGGCAGAAGTTCTTCTAAAACCAAAAGATCACAACCACAGTGCTCTTGAGTAGTACTCCATTCATATTGTGACTCTGCCAGTCCTACCTTTCTTCATGGGTTATCCGGAAGAAATATGTTGAACTAGTTCGACATGCTAGTCTATGCATCTGCAACTCGGAAAGTTATATGTTCCTTTGAGTTGTCCCTCTTTAGTTGTATTATGACCCTCGTCTATCAGTTGATAGCCAGGAGTAGTTGTGCATTTGTGTTCATCGATGCCTTTTACTCTTGTGGTCCGTCAAGCCATTCTAATCTGGAATGACTAGGAGAAACAAACTCGAGTACTTCATCCATTCCTAGGATTGGGTCAAAGAAGTTGTACTGCGCAGATGAAGAATGTTAATCCATCTTCTAATCTGTTCTACCTTGGAGTATTACCACCTTTATATCAAGAATGTCGTGGGAATTGCACAACCTTCTATAAACTCTTGATACAGTAATACTTCTCACCATCGTCGTTCATTCCTCGGTCTCCGCGTTGTTATAACTGGAACACCGACAAGTGAATTGTGATGTGTGAAATCAATACTCCTAGCAACTCTGTTGCTTGGTAGTTAAATGGACGATAATCTCATTCTTAGCATGATGGTTACCGAATCACCATCCTAAGATTGATCGTCCTACCTAGTCCACTTTCCTGGTGCACTCCTTCATTGATGAGTTAGGATTTTGCCAAGTCCTTGCTCATCTGATCATATCGTCTTGCCTTGAAAAGCAAGATTGTTCCCGAGCTTAGTAACATATTGGTGGTTCATGATTTTCCGAATATCTTCTCGGAAGTATCACCAGGTTGTCACCTGACCGCTATGTTGAGTCCGTGATCAAGTTGGTTTTCTTATAAACCATCCCTTCTCCAAGAATCTGTGTTGGATACCCCTGAACTAGTTGGTTAAGCTAAGCAACAACTTGGAGAGTTGGAAGATAAAAGCTTAATCCACATAGCTCACTCCAAAGGGATATCTTGTGTGTGTATTGAAGATAGATGATATCTTCTCCAATTGATCCTCGTGATCATTTGTGGATCTATTGTCTTGTCCAAAACCTTGATTTGAGTATGGGTTATCGCCAAGTCAAATCAGAACCAACGATATTCGTAATGTTGTCTTACTCATGGTTGTTTCCTTGAGCATATACCATTACATCTTTTGGTCTGACCAATGCTATCACCGTGTTCACTTAATTGTGGAATTCCACCTATATGGAAATCTGGATGAGTTATTGTTGAGCCCATCGACAACGTCCTTATCATTTCCATGATTTTGTTGGACATTAAGCTAGTGTTGGAAACTTTGTAAGCAATGCCTCCATGTTCCGTTCATGAGGTATATGTTTTGGTGAAAGAAGTGACTTCCTCTAATTCACGTGCATCTGATGGAAGTTGCCGCCGTGAATTTGAGAAGGCTTGTTTTGTTTCCCCTGGAATCATCCTAAATCAGTCATGCATATGTACAAAGTATTCTATGGTTTGGTAGATTAATTACCTCCACCCCATACGTATTCCTAGCACACCAAGCCACTGATAGATTTGTTCAAGGAGAAGAAGTTCCTTCTTAAGAATCATGACTTATGTTAGGACTTCGCTATCCTTGTTGATGGTTCCCCACCTGAACTCGGTAGTGTTTTATCATAAGACTACTACGTGGTCATGCTTGTCTTGGACAACGTGTTTACTTGTTTGTAGCAAAACCAGCTCATGTTTTGGAGCTTACTACCGCAGTCCATTTTCCGAGAATCTCGCAACGCCGTCTCGTCGAATTGTGTTGCAAACATTCATTCTTTCTAGACCCGGTGAGTCTGGAATATCCTGACACCAATCAGAACTGAATCTCAGGCAGATATGATGGTTGGTGCATTTCCCTAGAACTATAATCTTGGTCTCTCGATAACCGGTAAAGTGGATGTCGTGGCCAACACACCCAACCGGAAGACCTATTGTTGTAGTATCTTGTTTGAAGAAGTTGGCCACCTCCCCATAAGGACTTCATAGGACTGACTCCCTAGTTGTTCCTTATGGATTCTTTTGCTTCTGAAGTCCGACCTTTTATTTGACGTTCTAGGTACCAAACCATTATAATAAATGGGTTGTGCTAGCACATCAAAGAGAACATTAGAAGCAGAGTGCTAAATGTCTCTCGGTTGATCATCCAGATCTTGCCCCTTGGCCTCGCTAAGGTGGAATCTGAGAAAGTGTTATCTTCCTTTACATCTGCATCGTCCACCACTATTCATCATGGTAGTATGTTGTGTTGCCAGGATCCTCGACACGGATATTGGTAATACCTTGATGAATATGGGAATGCTCAAGTTCTTGAGAGCACGCACAAGCACTAGGTGTTATCCTCGACACTAACCGAGTTTGCTTCCAGTGTTCTTGGTTATGTTTTGCACTCTCAAAGAGTAGATTTACTCTCTACTGTTGGGATTTATCCCAGTTACCAGAATCATTCCCAGCATTTGCATTTTGTTCCCAACTTGCACCGTCAATGTGCCACTTGCCATGGGTCCCATCCATTTCCGATGATAAGCAAAATCATCCTTTGTGTTGTCTTCAACAAGGTAGTTCACATCATCAATTCTGGCCCGAGAATGTCATTCCTTCGGACTCCGTCAAATGATCGATTATGGTCCGCCCCAGGCTGGTATAGGGAATTTCAATGATCTCTATATCAAAAGTAATTCTTTTTGCCACTTAAAGGATAGTTCTACGAGTCACCTCCTCTAGGGTGTCCCGTCTGGTGACCTCCGTCACCATCTTTTAGGTGTGGAATTATTGCCGGCCAAATGAATCTTTAGCTTTTGTTTCACTCCATCCCTCTGGATGTGTGTTCCTTGTCTCGGCTCAAGAGATGCTTCAATATCTCACACCATAAATTGATCTTGAGTTCCTCGATCTTCGGGAAGATTGATTTCTACAGAGTATGACTCCGTTATCATCTGGTTGGATGAAGATCTCAAGCAAGGATGACAAGATCATTATGATGCAATAAATCAACATCTCCAATAAGGAAAAATTGGATCGTGAAGATTGTGCTGGCTTGTGTCCCCTCTGATCTCTTACCCTACGCTTGAATCTCGGGACGAGATTCTTGTTTTAGTGGGGGTGAGTTGTCACAGCCCTAGCTTCCTTGTTGTCTTTGCTTGCTCTCCATGTCGTCATGTTTAAAATTTTGTTAACTTGAAATGGGGATGATTAAACCCTAGCACCAAATCAAGGCAACTAGGTTTAACCTAAAATCCTTTTCAATAAACCCAGAAATGCCTTCAGTAATGTTTGATAATTTTGGCAAGGGTTTTGGTCCAAACCAAAAATATTGCACATTTTTGGGGAATTTTTGGACCTTGAATTAAATCAATAAGTATTTAAATTGGGGCATATAAATATTTTTAATATCTTTAAATGCTCCAACAATTCTGAAAATAGTTGAGGGTCTCTGTAATAATTTATTTAATGCCCACAATTATTTTTAGGATTTATTAAAATGATTTGGGCTATAAACTAAATCAAAACAAAATAACAGAATTAGAAAACAGAAAGAAAAGGAGAGAGAGAGCAACTACCTGGACCACTTACCTGGCCGGCCCAACTGGCAGCCCAGCCCACCTGGGCTCCCCTGCCAGTCATCCCTGTCCTCGCGCGAGGAGGACAGGGGAGCATGCCCGCCGCGCGCCGGCCACGCGCCGCGCCACCTCCTGCTTCCCGCCGCTGCCGACGCGCCTGGACGACCCTAGACGACGCCACGCACCTCTCTGCTTCACTCTCTCACTCTCCCTCGACCTCTCTCCCTTCTCCTGGCTCTCTCCCCCTCACCGCCGAGCGCCACCGTCGCCGTCGATGCCGTAGCCGTAGCCACAGTGACCCCCGAGCCTCTCCGACTCATCCACGAGCTCCGCCTCCGTCTTCCACGCCCCCCTAAGTACCTATGCGACGCCGGAAGCCCCGAAACGCCGCCGTCTTCGCCTTCTTCAACCTTCGGCCGCCGTCGACCTCGCCGCCGATTCGTCGACTCCGGTGCCTCCCCGCGCCCACTCAGCTGCTCTTCGACCCCGCAGTGAGCTCCTCCGCCGTTTCCCCCTGCCCCCGTGGCCTGTACCTCACCGTAGCCGTCGCCCCCTTCCTCACCGTCGCAGGCCGCCGTTGAGCATGTCGCCGCCGTGGCCACCATCACCTATAGCAGCAACCGGGCTCACAACCGCGCTCCACAAAACGCCAGGAGCCCAAAACCCACATCGGTTGCTCCTGCTGTGCGCTGCAACACCGTCTTCGTCGATGCCCGAACGCCACCGCCACCGTGAGCTTGATTCCGGTGAGCCCCGGCCACCCCAGCTTCTCCCACTTGCGGGGATGGATGCGGGAGAGCACAGGCTCCCTCCTGGTGCCCTCAGCGTGCCCAACCGTGGCCTGCAGCGCCGCCCCGATCAACTCCGGCGAGCCACCGCCGTGTTCTCTGGTCGCCGGCGCGTGTCTCCGACGTGGCCTTTTTAATTAGAGCCTAACCACCCAAGTAATCACGCCCTAGTACCACTGACAGGTGGGCCCAGTGCCCTGTTAATTTCGGTTAGTGCTAATTTGTAAATTAGTTAACCCTGTGACTCACTGACATGTGGGCCCCGCCCGGCTAATTAAACTAGGTTAGATTTAAATAAGTTTGTTTAGTTAGTTGTGTCACTGACCAATGGGCCCCACTGGTCAGGTTTGACCTAGACCAGCCTGTTGACTTGCTGACGTCATGATGACGCAGTGCTGACGCAGTAAATGTTTTCTGGGTTTTTAAATAAATCAGAAATGATTTATTTATTTCAGAAAATAACCAAAACTTCTAAAAATCATATAAAATCAACCGTAGCTCAGATGAAAATAATTTATATATGAAAATTGATCAGAAAAATCCAAGGAATCTGTTTATTGCATTTTCATGCATGTTAGAACAACTTATGGTTGCTGTTTAGGACAATTTGAATAAATGGCATTTGAATAATCACATATTGAGTTTGAATTTGAACCTTTGGTTCAAACCAACTTCATTTAATTTGGTTGCTAGTTGCATTAGGCCAAACCACATCATATTGCCATGTCATGTTCATGCATCATATTGTTGCATTGCATTGATTGTGTTCTTTCTCTGTTTGTCGGTTTTGTCCCCTCTCAGTAGACGACGTTCCGACGATGTGACCGATGACACCGATGAAGACTCATTGATATCTTCAGAAGTGCCAGGCAAGCAAACCCCCATTGAGCATCCCGATACAATCCCACTCTCTCGCTCCTGCTCTCTTTTACTGCATTAGGACAACAACGATTGAACTGCTTTTTGCTGCGGTAGTTGAACCCCCTTTCCTCTGCATGACCTGTCATTGCCACAGTAAATAGTTGAAACCCACTAGCATGAGTAGGAGTTGTTTGAGCCATGTTGTGCCTACTCATACATGCTTTCTGGTTATGCCTGCTATTGCTTAGAGTTGAGTCATGTCTGATTCATCGGGGATGAATTGGAATGTGATGAACATGTCCTACTGTGTGTGAGCTAAGTGTGTGAACACGATTTGGTAAAGGTAGCGGTGAGAGGCCATGTAGGAGTACATGGTGGGTTGTCTCACTGGAGCCGTCCTTAAGAACTGAGTTCTGCGTAAGTTGTCCAATGACATAGTTACTACCACACATTGGGTTCCGGTAACTCGACCCCTCTCGACTTATTAATGAACTAGATCTCTGTCCAGGAGTTGCAACTAGTTTCTGGTGTTTGTAGGTAGTGTTAGTAGTCTACCAAGTGGCACACGGTACATGTGGGCTTGGGTCAGACTAGGCACCGTGGCACGGTGTACCAAGCGTAGATCCATCCGACGAGGTGGGCTTGGGAACCCTGCACACATCTTTTGGGGCCGTGAGCGACACCCCGGCCGGATCTCCCCACGGATGGAACCCGAATAGGCGATAAACCTGGACGAGAGACTTGTGTGGTTAGTCAGGTCGTGGCCGACACCCTCGCCAGGCTTCCGCTTGAAGGTTGCCGAGATACACGACGTGTACATGGCGGTAAGTGGCGAGAGCGTGTGTGAAGAAGTACACCCCTGCAGGGTTAACATGATCTATTCGAATAGCCGGGTCCGCGGATATGGACTTCTTGGATGCTTACGTGGTACATAGACAATCGAAAGTGGGTACTCTAAAATACTCAAGACAAGTGTGAGTGCTATGGATGGCCTTCTCGTAGGGAGACGGGAGCGGATCCATAGTGGTGTATTGATGGGTGAATATGTGGACTCGTGTGCGCCACCTCAAAAGAGTTACTTGCAGTCGTAGTTCAGGATAGCCACGAGTCAAAGCTGGCTTGCTGCAGTCAAACACCACTACCCCTTGTTGATACTGTTGCATATGTAGTTAGTTCTGATGTAAGTCTTGCTGAGTACCTTTGTACTCACGTTTGCTTAATTTATGTTTTGCAGAGAGACTTCAGTCTCGCTAGTGGTTCCGCGTGGACTTCGACGTTTAGCTTGTTACCTCAGCTACGGTCTTGTGCCCTTAGGAGGGTCTTGTAGATAGTCAGGCTTCACAACCCTTTTCATTTGTAGTTGTCTGTACTCAGACATGTTATGCTTCCGTTGCCTGTATGCTCTGTATGTTGGGTCATGTGACCTCTGATTGTAATAAATGCTATGATGGCTCTTCTGGGCCTTTATCTATAAGAGTTGTTGAATTATGTTGTGATGCCTTGTTGTACAGCACATACTTGCATGTTATGCGTACGTGTAATGTGTATTGCTATGTGTGGGATCCAACACCTAGTTGTTTACCTTTGGTAGCCTATCTTACAGGGAAATGTCTCCTAGTGATTCCACTGAGCCTTGGTAGCTTGCTACTGCTCCGGAACACTTAGGCTGGCCGGCATGTGTCCTTCTTCGTTCCTGTGTCTGTCCCTTAGGGGAAATGTCATGCGTTGTTCCTTTAAGTCCTTGTAGCTTGCTACGACTTGGGTTCATACGTTGATGACCGACACGTTCGATGCTGGGTCATGTATGCCTGTCTCTGTAATTTAGTGCCACTTTTGGTTTATAACTGGTCATGTCGGCCCGGGTTCTCTGTCATATGGATGCTAGCGACACTATCATATACGTGTGCCAAAATACGGAAACGGTCCCGGGCCAGGTAAGGTGGCACCCGTGGGGATACCGTGCGTGAGGCCGCAAAGTGATATGGTGTGTTACAGGCTAGGCCTGTGTGACTTAGGATCGGGGTCCCGACAGCTATGGATGGCCTTCTCGTAGGGAGACGGGAATGAATCCATAGTGATGTATTGTGTGGTGCTTAGTGGACTCGTGTGCGCCACCTCAAAAGTGTTACCAGCAATCGTAGAATAGGATAGCCACTGAGTCAAAGCTGGCTTGCTGCAACTAAACCCCACTTTGCCATCTTGATACAAGTGCATGTATGATAGGATTTGATGTAAGTCTTGCTGAGTACCTTTGTACTCATGTTTGCTTATTTATGTTTTGCAGATAGGATTGATGTCTCACTAGTAGTTCCGCTTCGACTTCGACAAGTAGCTTGTTACCTCAGCTACGATCCTGGACGAGTGTTGTAGATAGTCAGGCTCTTCAGCCTTTTTCATTTGTAGATGTCTGTACTCAGACATGTAGTGCTTCCGCTTGTTGCTTGTATGCTCTGAATGTTGGGTCGTGAGACCCATGGCTCCTCGGAGCCTAATGAATAAATACTTTGTTTATTAGAGTCTTGTTGTGATGCCATGTTGTATTTGCACATATTGAGCATATTGTGTGTATGTTATTGAAATGCTTGGTATGTGTGGGATCCGACACCTGGTTGTTTACCCTTGGTAGCCTATCTTATAGGGAAATGTCTCCTAGTGCTTCCACTGAGCCTTGGTAGCTTGCTACTGCTCCGGATCACTTAGGCTGACCGGCATATGTCCTTCTTCGTTCCTGTGTATGTCCCTTAGGGGAGATGTCACGCGTTGTTCCTTTAAGTCCTTGTAGCTTGCTACGACTTGGGTTCATACGTTGATGACCGACACGTTCGTTGCTGGGTCATGAATGCCTGTCTCTGTAATTTAGTGCCACTTTTGGTTTATAACTGGTCATGTCGGCCCGGGTTCTCTGCCATATGGATGCTAGCGACACTATCATATACGTGAGCCAAAATGCGCAAACAGTCCCGGGCCAGGTAAGGTGGCACCCGTGGGGATACCGTGCGTGAGGCCGCAAAGTGATATGGTGTGTTACATGCTAGATCGGTGTGACTTAGGGTCGGGGTCCCGACAGCTAGGGTTTGAGCGAGATGGCAAGGTGGGAGAAGAGATATTGACCGCGAGGAGGAATTATTTATAAGGAGAAGGGGCGGTGCAGTGCAATTACGCAGGTGCCCCTGGCGGTTCACATCGGAAGGAGACATGGCTAGCACGCAACTTATTGAAGGTTTAGCCATGATCCCGCGTGCGCCCGATTTGTCGGGTGTTCGTTCCAACTTCTCTGGTGTTTAGACAAAAAGGATAAGATCATTAAAATCAGTTTTAAATGTGTGTCTCTGTATCTTCAGCTGACAAGGACATAGTGAAGATATTCAAAACGTGTCAATATAATGCATATGAAGAGACAGAGAATTTGAGGGATAAGAACAGAAGGGGTTAGGGTCCGATCATATTCACTTAGTATAGAAAATGGCAACTTGAAGACATAGCTATAAGTGAATGCTCTAGAGGATAGAAAACATATGTATGTATGTGTGTATGTGTGTGTGTGTGTGTGTGTGTGTGTGTGTGTGTGTGTGTGTGTGTATCAGTGAAGACCAACACAACATTGAGAAGATAAACCATGAAATCAAACCAATGTTGAAGACAAACCAAAGTTGAAGATAATGCAATCATGACGCCGAACGAAACTCTTCATGAAAGTTTGGTGGTGGCGTTACCCACCGTATAGGAAGTATTAGACCAGGACATGGCGCACAATTATCGTGGCACTCCAGAGTCGAATTCCACATTAATGTCTTCACACTTAGAGTGTATGTCTTCATGTGTTGAAGACATACGTTACTTCATGTGTTGCGCACCTAAGACATCAATATGCATAATCGTTAGGATGTGTGACCATTCACAGGCCATTGGAAGATTCTAAGATATTTAGATCACACCGCAACTTGCAAAACCTTTTCTCATCCAAGGGCTTTGTGAAGATATCTGTCAATTGCTCTTCATTGTTGACGTTAATGATATCAATGTCTTTCTTGATCACATGATCTTTGAGAAAGTGATGATAGATTTGAATGTGCTTTGTCTTTGAGTGTTGAACAGGATTGTGAGCAATATTGATGGTGCTTTCATTGTCGCAGTAAAGAGGCACCTTCATCATGATGCCATAGTCCTTAACAGTTTGCTTGATCCAGAGAAATGAGCGCATCAAGATCTAGCGCAATGTATTCAGCTTTAGAAGTGGAGAGTGATACAGAGTTCTGCTTTTTTGAAGACCAACGTACAAGAGATCATCCAAGAAAATGACAGGTGCCTGATGTGGACTTGCGATCAACCTTGTCACCAGCATAGTCAACATCTGAGAATCCAACTAGATCAAATATTGAGCCCTTGGGATACCATAATCCTAGCGTTGGGGTGTGACCCAAATATCGAAGAATTCGCTTCAAAGCGAGGTGATGCAATTCCTTTGGTGCCGCTTGGAATCGGGCACATATGCAAACGCTAAGCATTATATCTGGCCTAGATGCACATAAGTACAATAAAGAAACAATCATGGAGCGGTATACCTTTTGATCAAACTCTTTACCATTGTCGCCAGGGCCTAATTGGCCTTTGGTTGGCATAGGCGTCGTGTACCCTTTGCAGTCTTGTATTCCAAACTTCTTCAGACAGTCTTTGAGGTAATTTTCTTGCGATATGAAGATGCCACTTCTCTGTTGATGGATTTCAAGACCAAGGAAAAACTTCAGCTCTCCCAACATGGACATCTGAAATTGCTCTTGCATCATATACCCAAATACGTCACTGTATCTTTGGTCACTGCAGCCGAAGGTAATGTCATCCACATAGATTTGGCATACAAATATTTCTCCATCATATTTATTTGTGATGAGGGTGGGGTCCAGAGAACCAGGTTTGAAGCCTTTCCTCTTCGGGAAGTCTTTGCGTGTGTCATACAAAGCGCGAGGTGCTTGTTTGAGGCCATACAGTGCCTTATTGAGCTTGTATACCATATCAGGATGCTTCGGATCTTGAAAATCAGGTGGTTTTGCAACATACACTTCTTCTTCAATTTTGCCATTGAGGAAGGCACTCTTCACATCCATTTGGTACAGCAGAATGTTGTTGGGGTTAGCATTGGCTAGCAGTATACGAATGGCTTCAAGCCTAGCCGTAGGAGCAAAGGTTTCATAGAAGCCAATTCCTTCCACTTGTGTGTAGCCTTGGGCAATGAACCGAGCCTTGTTTCTAACAACTTAACCATTCTCATCTTTCTTGCTGCGATAGATCCATTTGGTGTCAATAATATTGTGCTTGCGAGGATCAGGATGTTTGCCTGGCTCCCAGACATTATTCAGCTCAAAATGTTGAAGCTCTTCTTGCATAGCTTGAATCCATTCTAGGTCCATAAAGGCTTCATCAACTTTATTAGGTTCGGATATTGATACGAATGTAGAATGGCCATAGAAGTTTGCTAGTTGAGTAGCTCTTAATCGAGTGCGTGGAATAGGAGCCCTGATGTTGTCTATGATCTTCTCAACCTGAACTTCATTAGCGACCCGAGGGTGAACAGGGTGTAGACTTCGCTCTTGCTGACTGTTTTCTTCATTTTCAGCATTGGCTTCAGACTGAGAATTGTCTTCATGTTGATTAGGCGCTGAGACGATGATTTCCTCTTTAGGCTGTTCCTCATTGGGCATGATTTCTCCAATGCCCATTAGCTTGATAGCTTCACTCGATGACGCTTCATCTAGCACATTTGGCAGGTGCTCTCAGTCAGGAGTTCATAGGATGTCTTCTTGAAGAATTTGTGAAGATAAACTATGTTGATGATATGGCATGCAATATCAATGGCTTCAGGCTAGAACTTTCTTGGAGTGTTATACTCATCAAGCATCATACGATCCATCTCAATGATGGTCCTGTTCTTGCGCTCCAAGATGCCATTCTGCTGAGGTGTTTATGGGGCAGAGAACTCATGAGTGATGCCCAACATATCAAGATAAGTGTCGAGGCCTGTATTCTTGAACTCAGTTCCATTGTAACTTCTGATGTGCTTGATCTTGATGCCATAGTTGGTCACGACGCGATTGGCAAATTGTCTAAAGACATCCTGCACTTTAGTCTTATAGAGAATTATGTGCACCCAGGTATATCTAGAATAATCATCAACGATCATGAATCATATAAGCAAGTAGTAGTGGTAAGAGTAGAATAGTGAGTAGGGCCAAATAAGAAGAAGCTCGAAGGGACGTGATGTAGCCATGATTGTCTTCGAGGGATGCTTGGCCCTAGTCATCTTCCCGGCTTCACAAGCACCACATAGATGATCCTTCTTGAACTTGATGCCCTCGATGCTAATGATATGCTTCTTCTTAAAGAGAGTGTGCAAGTTCCTCATGCCCACATGTCCTAGCCTTCGATGCCAAAGCCAACACTCGGAAGCTTTTGCTAGAAGACATATGACGAGCTGTGGTCGCGCGAAGAAATCTACCATGTACAGATCACCTCTTCGATAACCTTCGAAGACTAGAGATTTGTCAGTTTCCATAAGCAAAAGGAAACGATATTTTCCAAATATCACAATCATGTTTAGATCACAAAGAATTGATACTGGCATTAAGTTGTATCAAAGGGATTCAATAAGCATCACTTTATCCATGTGTTGATCCTTTGAGATAGCAACTCTACCTAGACCCAATACCTTGCTTTTACCAGTGTCAGCAAATGTGATGTGGCTTTTAGTAGATGGACGTAGGGTTGAATCCATGAGAAGACTTTGATCACCAGTCATGTGGTTAGTGCATCCACTATCCATTATCCACTCAGTAGCTTTCGGAGTCGTACCCTACAGTGTAGTTAGTGGGATAGGCTTCACGAAGAGTATTGTGAAGCATAAACATTTGTCGAACAAGCATACTATCAAAGTTAAGGTTCTTGTTTGGTAAAATAGGATGCTCGTCAAGAAACCCTGGGAGGAAATAAATGTTAAGAACATTCTGGCACTTTATCTTGCGTCCCACAAGATGTTTTAGGTCCCCGGCATTGGAGTTAGAAGATTTTGATTTCCGACTGGAGACGTTTCCCTACAAGAGAAGTTAATTCTTCTTAACCACCCACATCTTTAGGGGTGGCTTAGAAGCAATAAGTCTAAGTGCAGCATCTGAGAACTTTGGCTTGGGAGCCCTAGCAAATAGTTTTGCAGGATGTGAATAATACTCATAAGAATATGCAGAATAGTTCTTTGCTTTGTGAACATAGTGGTTAGAAGAAACACACTCATATTCATGAGTCAGATGATGGTTTCCATGCAAAACATTGGCATTAGGGTGACCCTATGAGGTCCACTGTCTGTATGAAGCCTTTGGGCCATAGGAAGCCTTTGGTCTGGGGTTTGTCTTCTTCCCAGGCGGTGTCATGACGACATTCATGGGAAGCTTCTCAAGAAAACATTTCGGCACCCAGATCTTCTTCAAAGGTGGCCCATTCCTACAGTTAGTACCAATAAACCTGGCAAACACTTCACCATTCTGATTCTTAAGCAATTTATAATTGGCGTCAAAGGATTCATCAATGACAATGGGGTTAGCACAAGTGAAGCCAGATAAGGCGGATGGGTCCACTTAAAGATCCTTAGTAGCAATCCATGTGGTTTTGGGGTACTGCTCAGGCTTCCAGTAAGAACCATCAAGATTCATTTTCCTCTCGAAACCAATGCCCTCTTTCCTAGGGTTTCGGTTCAGAATCTGTTTCTTGAGGACATCACATAGTGTCTGATGCCCCTTGAGGCTTTTGTACATGAAAGTTTCAAGCAATGTCTTCAACCTGGATTTCTCATCAGCAATAGCAGTGGTATCCTCAGTGGAGGGGTTAGTTACCACATCAACAGTTGAAGATATTGCAACTTCAGAAGCATTAGAGCATTCCACAACAGAGACAACATTGTCACACTCAAGACATTTTAAACAAGGTGGCACAAAATCTTCCTGAGCGGAACTGATCTATTGAGCGAGTAGTGAATCGTTCTCTTTTTGAAGATCTTCATGTGACGCTCCCAGTTTCTCTATATCGTGCTTCCTTTGAAGATAATCATAGGAACGCTTCTCATGAGTGGCTCAGAGGGTTTGATGATGACTTTCAAGATCTGTGTACTTAACGTGAAGATTTTTTATGTCTTCAATTAAGGACTGAGTTCGATTCATTTCCTTGTCCACAGGTCATCACTTTTGTGTAGCAATTTTTGAATGTGTTCCACAGTAGTTTGTTGTTCAGTTGCAATTTTAGCAAGAGTATTATAGCTAGGTTTCGATTCACATTCAGAATCATCTTCACTGCAGGTTTGAAAGTAAGCACCGCGTGAGTTTACCTTGGCACCATGTGCCATGAACCAATAGGTTGGAGCAGAGTCGTCCTCATCGTTGACTTCATCGTCGGCAGCGTGACCATTGTCTTCAGTGTTGAAGATGGACTTGATGACGAACGCCGAGGACAGAGCCAGGCTTGCCACGCCTGAATCAGACTCCTCCTCAGACTCCACTTCTCCCTCCTCAGAAGCAGACTCCCCGTCTGCATCCATCTCCTTGCCAATGAATGCACGAGCCTTGCCAGATGAACTTTTCTTGTAATACGAAGACTTTGATGAAGACTTGGAAGAAGACTTTGAAGATTTCTTCTTCTTCTTGTCGTCAGAATCATATTATTTACTCTTCTTCCTTTTCTTGGATTCCTTGTCCCATTGAGGACATTCAGATAAGTAGTGGCCAGGCTTCCTGCACTTGTGGCATGTTCTATTCTTGTAGTCACGAGAGGAAGCCTCATCATTTCTTGAGATGGATCTTGAAGACTTTTCGAAGCGATTCTTCTTGGAAAACTTTTGGAACTTTCTCACAAGCATTGCTAGATCTTTACCAATGTCTTCAGGATCACCAGAACTGCAGTCAGAGTCTTCTTCATATGAGGAAACAACTTTTGCCTTCAAGGCACGGGATTGGCCATAGTTGGGCCATAGATATCTCTCTTCTCAGATAGTTGGAACTCATGTGTTTGAGCCTCTCAAATATGTCAGAAGGATCGAGATCTTTGAAGTCAGGGCGTTCTTGAATCATCAGGGCCAAGGTATAAAATGAGTTATCAAGAGATCTCAATAGCTTGTTCACAATTTCATGCTTTGTGATCTCAGTGGCTCCAAGTGCCCGAAGCTCATTGGTGATATCAGTGAGGCGATCAAATGTGAGCTAGACATTTTCATTGTCGTTTCTCTTGAAGTGGTTGAAGAGATTACGAAGAACATCAATTCTTGAGTCTCTCTTGGTTGAGATGCCTTCGTTGACCTTGGATAGCCAGTCCAAAACCATCTTTATGGATTCTAGAGCACTCACACGGCCATATTGTCCTTTGGTCAGATGACCACATATGATGTTCTTGTCGGTTGAGTCAGATTGTATGAACTTCTTGACATCATAGGGGGTGACGCCTTCACCAGCTTTGGGAATGCCAGTCTTGGCGACATACCAGAGGTCGTTGTCTATAGTTTCAAGATGCATGCGCATCTTATTCTTCGAGTAGGGGTAATCAGTGCCATCGAAGATGTGGCACGCAGGGGAGACCTAGATTATCCCTGCAGTTGACATAGCTAAAACCGAATCACACTTAACAAGGGAGCACCTTGATCTGATACAAATTGAAAGCGCTAGTTATCGACTAGAGGGGGGTGAATAGGCATTTTTTATGGAAGTCTTCAAAACACGAGGTGTTTGAAGACAAACAACCAAATTGAACCTATATGATATGCATCGGAAGATAAACTACACTAGACAAGCCATAGTCAGGTAAGCAATATAGTGAAAGCACGAAGACTAATAGCAACTAGGTAGAACAGATCGGAATGGAAGACAAAATGAAGCCGAACAGGTAATAGTCTTCACATAGTGAAGTCAAACAGATCAGGCGAGCAAGCAATGACTTCACGAAGACAAAATGAAATGTAAATGAGTTGGAAGATAGAACCAGTAGCTTGGTGAAGACAAGGATTTGGTAGCCAGTTCCAGTTGCTGTGACAACTGTACGTCTGGTTAGGGAGGCTGAGATTAAACTCAGAAGACTGCGTCTTCACCTTATACCGATTAAGCTAAGGACACCCAGTCCTCGCCCAATCACTCCCGTAAATCTTCAAGGTAGACTTACAAACCTTCACAGACTTTGTTCACCGGCGATCCACAATGACTCTTGGATGCTCAGAACGCGATGCCTAACCTGCTGGAGGATGTACATTCGTCAAGTGTAACAAGTCTTCAGGTCATGCGGACAGAAAGACTTCAGTGATGCCTAACACTCTTTGGCTTTGGGTGTTTTGGGCTTTGTCCTCGCAATTATCTCTCTCTCAAAGGCTTCGGAGGTGGGTTGCTCTCAAACGACAAAAGTCATGTACTAACTCTGAGCAGCCACCAATTTATGGTGTGGGGGGTGTGCTATTTATAGCCAGGAGGCAACCCGACATGATATGTCCGAAATGACCCTGAGTCACTAAGGAACTGACACGGGTCCAATGGTCGGATTTCAAACACACGCGGCAGCTTGCCTTGGGCTACAAGCAAAGCTGACTTATCCAACTCTAAATAAGATTTGCTCTCATAGTCTTCACTCGAAGACATAGGTTTTGGTTGAGCATCACTTCAGTCATCTTACTTTGTTCACTTGGACCCCACTGAACAGTACGATGGTTCCTATGGCTCTAGAAAGAAGAAAAGGAAACTACGAAAGAAAATATGTCTTCACACTCCATAATCTTCAAGTGAAATTGTCATTATCTTCAACACGAATATCTTCACGAACCACCATTGTCTTTAATGTCTTCATACATTTTTAGGGGTCATCTCTGGTAGTTAAACCGAATTAGCGAGGGACTACTACCTGTGTTATCCTGCAATTCTCACAAACACATTAGTCCCTCAACCACGTTTTTCATCAATACTCAAAAACCAACTAGGGATGGCACTAGATGCACTTACAGCTGTCACATGGTAGATTTGCCACGTGGTTATTATATGGGCAAAGAGTATAGGCAGTAATAATGACTAATGAGTGGTGAAATCACGAGGCCCACCTTTCTCTATGTTTGAACGAGGAAGCAGCCATCATTTCACTCCTCATTGAATATCCATCCGCTGCTACCTCCACAAATAAATAAAAATCCGATGCTTCCTCTGTAGCATGATTAATAATATAGCCATGTTAATCATGACGTAGAAATATCATTCACTGGTACAATAGAGATAGCTCAAAGGCTGGTGATTTTTTTTACTTTGTCTCTTTCTCTTTTTGTCTCATTTACTCATTTTACATAGGAGCACGTGTAGAGGATGGATATTCCTTTTGATGGGACTTCTTCATGGGGTTTAAGACTAAGCACCACCAATATTATTCCGGCTGCCCACCACTCTGAATCATGCCATCTATGATACTCCCATTGCAACAATGAGGTGCACTAGGTCTAGCACGTCCTGTAAGAAGAGACTGTCACGCAAAACATATATTATTGTTGCCTTCTTCCTCATACAGTTCGTACTACTAGTACTCATTCTCCTACAAACCTTGCACTTGGCATCTAAATAAATATTAACCCTGCTCTTGGCTCTAAGCCTCTTTGGGAAGTCGAGCAATGATGGTACTATAGTATATGGTTCTGGCTATCTGAGACCGAATGAATTGTTGCACGACCACCACGTGGGCGAGGGGGGCGAGGGAGAATGCATACTACTACGTCTGTTTCAATATGGACTACATACGGAGCAAAATGAGTGAATCTACACTCTAAAATACGTCTATATACATCAGTGTTTGGAGTATGTACTAGTAGGTCATATTGAAATCTCCTAAAAGACATATATTTCAAACAATATTAAAATCTCTTTAACCAAGGTAGGGATGAGTAGTATATACGTCTAACCAGGGAGTAGTAAAATTTTATCCTCGTCCTGCAAGCCATCGTGCGTGTGGGCGAGGGAGCGGGCGTAGGCGTAGTAAGCAAGTTTCTCCTCGTCCTGCGAGCCACCGCGCGCGTGGGCGAGGGAGCGGGCATAGGCGTAGTGAGCAAGATTCTCCTTGACCCTGTTTGGATGCATGGGTTAAAGTTAGTTTGAGCTAGTTTTAGCTCAAATAGCCCTAAAGTATCCAAACATGAGGTCCAGTTTGAGCTAGTTGCATCTAACCCACCCCAAAAAACTATCCCACCCAAGAGGTGCTAATTGGAGCTAGTTCTTCTGGGGGCCCACTAAAAATCACTAAAAATTCATTATCTCTCTATCCCTCCCTCTCTCCCTCCAAATGATTGAGAAAGTGCATTTATTATCAATCTAAGCCTGTCATATAAATACCTCTTTGGCTAGAGTTAGTTTAGGGTTAGTCATGACCTAGAAACTAACACTAACCTCTAGATAAGTTATTAGAGTATCCAAATAGGGCCCTCGTCGTGCGACTTTGCGAGCCACTGCGCCCGTGGGCGGGGGAGAGGGCGTACTAAGCAAGCTTTTCCTCGTTCTGTGAGTTGGTGGGACACATCAAAACTAGTACAGAGCATCTCCAGTGTATAGACCCTTGCCTCTAAGGTAGGCCCCACATGGTTTGCCTTTGTTTTTAAATAACGCATCAAGTCACAATTTGTATGTTCAGCCATGGAACATGATCCTCCATCAAGTGGACAACCAGTAGATGTGTCAAATTACCATGTGGGCTGCCTTATCATACAAAAATGAGCTCCACTGTGTACCCGCGCGGGTGTGGTTGGGAAAGAGACATGAGTAGAGTACGTGTGTTGTGCGTGCACCTCTTCTCTTTGTGCATGCCCATACCTACGTTGTTGTGTGTGAGAGAGATATAAACCTAGAGAGATGGCGTGTGTTCGTGATTGTTTTATGTTATTGGGGGTGATTTCGTGAATATATTTGTGGGAATATGTGAGATTATATCTCAAACAAAAATGTGACACATGCAATGTGTGTGCAATAGAGGCATATCTATATCATATATAGATGGGCGATCCATGCGAAGAGAGGGAGGGGTCATAGATATCGATATAGTTAAAGAGAGGATCAAGTGAGTGGAGGCGAGATCGATGAAGAGAGCCATCAGAATTGTGTGTGTGCACGTCAAAGATATAAGGCAGCTGGCCTATCGAAACGTTGGAGGGCAGAGGGCAAGTTTATTTGTGGCACGAAAACATTACTAAAACGCTCAATGTATCGGTGTGTGTGGGGGAGAGGGTGGCAGAGACCTAACTAGAGAGGTACATCGACTCGTATATGTGTTGAGAAGGAGAGACCTAGCTATGTCTTGAGTGAGATCGATCGACATACATACATAAGTGAAGGACGGGAAATAGGTTGGGAGAGAGAGAGAGAGAGGTAGAGTACCGGAGGGGTGGTCGAGTTGCTTCTCGGAGATGGTGGGAGAGGACTAGTAGACAAAGTGAGGGTACATGTGTAATATCAAGAAGACATGGGATGTGTTTCTGTGTCTGCGTGTGTGTGATAGATGTGTGGGGAGGCATGCATGGATGATGAAGGGGGACCATATGTGTTTGGTAAGCAGACCTAACTAGATCGGTAGATCAATTGTTGTGTGTCTGAGGAAGGGAGAGACTTAAATAATGAAGTGGATCGATCGGCGCGTGGGGAAAACAAGTTATAAATGACCTAGATAACTATATGTATAGCGGGAGATTGGTCAGTGTACATCCATTTGTTAGAGGCAAATAAGGCCCAGAGAGATGGATAGAGAGAGGGGGGATGGAGCTAGGAGGTGGTACAAGAGGCCTACTAGATAGGGGGGAGGAGTGCGTGATTGTGAGATCGATGAAAATAGGGGCGAGAGTTTACACGTGTGTGGGGCCATATGAGAGACATGTGGCATGGACAAAGAAAGGATGAGATGGAAAGTGTGTGTATGTGTGTATGTGGTAGGAAGGTATCACTAGAGATGTTTATCGATCGGTGTGAGAAGGTGTTGTGGAGATCGTGGGAGAACGACACAAAGAAAATAAATCAATGTGCACAATAGATAGAATGCAGAGGGAGGGGGAGGGCGAGGAGGGCATGTGCATGCACGAAAGTTAGTGCTAGCTACAAAGGTTAGACGATTGTGTGGGTGTAAGAGACAAACAAAGATCATAATTCGATATGAAAGTGGATTCATATATTTGAATAAGAGAACATACTGTTATAAACCTATGCATGCATGAATATAGCGGTGATACGCATGGTGTTTTTTTTCTTGACATGTTATACTATAATGTGATAATGTGTGGCGTTTGCAACTCACGGGTAAATATCGAACAATCTAAACCATATTATTTATCGAACAATCTCACATTTTATTTGAATTTGTGATAATGTGTGGCGTTTGAAACTCACAACTAAATAACAAACAATCTAAACGATACATTATGTGATATCGTACAATCTCACATTTTATTTGAATTTGTTATAATGTGTGGCATTTGCAACTCATAGCTAAATACTTGTAGCTGTAGGGGTGGGGCACCATACATTATGTCATAAAAACATTATACATACGAGACATGGTTTAGATTATGAAGATCTAGCTAGAACTTGAAATGTATTGTGATTTGAAATCAACATAAAGTGGACTCAAAAAATCAAGTTTGAGTTCATATAGTACACATAGTTCATATCTAACTCGACAATAATCATGTGCTGTGTTATGAAGATAATATACAAATGATGGTTTAACTTGACAATAATGACGATTCTAGATCTTATTAAAATAGAGAAACGAATACAAATGGTTTAACTTGACAACAATCATGATTGTAGATCTTATTCAGATAGAGAAATGAATTCAAATTTAGTTCATATTGAAGCGGTAGTATATATGTTTGGAATGCACTAAAATGTTCATTTGAGTCACATGTTACATGCATTATACACGTAGAGAAATATTTTAATTGAACATAACATGGATTCAAAGTTTTGAATGGCATTTGTATTAACTCATAGAATAAAATGGGACTAGACTCTCTTGTGTGGTGCCAATTGATTTCTTTTGGTTTTTTTTCGTCCAGGGAAGTGTGAATTGATTTGATACAGTAAACATTAAGCTTGTTCGGAAACTTCAACCCGCGCCTTGTTATCCTGAAATTTTAAGACATCTCTTTATCTCATTGTGCTCGGAAAACTCCCTCCATCTCAACCAACGCTTTGCCATCCCAAAATTACAAAGCGCGTGAAAACTCCCACCTCCTGCGAAATCCCGACACACGAAATTCCCGTGATACCCCTGAACCGAAAGAACCACTTAGTTCAAATCGGTGGGTGTATTTTCTTAACTTTCCCCACATTTCAGACAAGCGCGTCCCTAAGCGATGGTTCCACCTCCCATCCCCTCCACCCCCATTCGTACATGAAGGCCACGAAAACCTGCGAAGCCCCACACCCTCCTCAGTCCGCCACCTAGCCGGAGCCTCTTCCACGATGACATCATCCACCACAATAGCTCGACGTCACTCATCCACCGCACCGGATGAGGATTCATCGTTGATATCTTTGTCCCGCTGGTTCAGCCACGCCGTCCTCCACCTCCAAGGAGCTGCCCCGACGTTCGCCTCGTCTTTCGCACCACCTCCATTCCCACAATGCAGTCTTCACCTACACCACAGGAAGAGCAGCACCATCACCGATTCATCGGATGAAGTTGAGGCCTAATCGGCGCCACCAAAGAGATTCTACAGTAATCGCTGCATTTTCTTTTTTATTCGATCTCACGGTGCTGCCGGCGCTCTGTCCCGAGCCACCATGGCGCGGCTCCATCTGCGGCGGCGGCGCCGGCAACTTCCTGTATGATGTCGCACCCTCGGCGGCGATGTCCACATCAGTAGTAGATGTTGCTGCTTTGGCTCTCGCTCGCGCTGCTGCTCTACTCTTACTATCGGTCCCCTGCCTGGTCTGCTCTTGCTCTTTCTCTTGCTTGCGGTGCTGCTCTACTCTTGCTCGCGCTGCTGCTGCACAAGCACCGGATCCTGCTCTCGCTCGAGCACCTACAGCTGCTACCCGGGATGATGTTACACGACCAGCTGCCCTGGCTCTCGCAATGTAATGCCCCAGATGTAACACTTTCCAATAATGGCAATATATGGAACTTTGACTGCATCAATTCCATTCTGGGCTCTTCTTTCATTTCGGGTTTTTTCGTGTTGTCGTGTGCGTGTGTGCATTTCATCCATGTCATGTTGTCATGTGCATTGCATTGCATTCGTGTTGTCACTTGCACCCGGTCCCACTCGTCTCTTCCAGTTGTCTGTTTCGAGTTCCGATGCTCACACACGTGCCCATGGCATCCCCGAGTCCTTCTTTCGTGTGTGTCCATGTAACGTTCCCGGAATGACGCGAGACTTGTCGTGCGTTGTTGTTTTGGTACGTGTAGGCCGCCTGTCAAGTTTCGTCGCGTTTGGAGTTCGTTTGGTACTCCAACGGTTAACCTAGTGGGCTAAAAGTACCTCTTCTTTAATGCCCAAGACCCCCTCCACAACATCCCACAAACCCAGCACGACCCTTCCCATCGTCTCGGTCGTCGGATCGTGATCGCGTGGCCGAAAACAGCTCCTCATTTGGACCTTCCTAGCTCCCAGAATCTATATAAACAGCCCCCACGTCCATTTTTGCGGACGAAACCCTAGCTCCTCTCCTCCCCGCGCCGCCGGACACGTCCAACCCGGCTGGACGTGTCCGTCGCCGCCCCTCGGCCTCTCGCAGGCCGCCACGTGTCACCGACCTCCTCCCACCAGCCACCGGCTCGCCGGGCCCAGGCGGAGCCCGCCGTCCCGCGCGCTACACCGCTGCCAGCGCCCGAGCCTCCCGCACCCAAGGCTCCCGCGCCCGATTCCTTCCCCGCCGCCTCCGGCGAATGCCGCCGCCGCGCCTCCAGCCAGGCGCCGATCCACTAGCCGTCGGGCCTCGCCACCCCGCCACCGCCGCGAAGACCGGCCCTTCGCCCTGCCGCGCCGCCGCGGTGCCGGCCGGCGCCGCCGCCGCTCCTCCGTGGACCTCCTCCGACACGCCGTCCCGGTAGCGCTCGCAGCCGCCGCCGCCGGAGGGCCGCGCCCCGACCATCTTCTTCCCGCCGGCGGCCGCATCCATCGCGGTGTCGGGCAGACCCGACCCGCTCTGCTCCGCCGCGCCCGATCCGCCGATTCGTACAGATCCACGTCACCCGGACATGTTCGTCCTAACACCGCCCTTGAGGTTGTTGTTTTTGCTAAGTCCCTGAGATTTGTTATTTTGTTGCATCTTTGCATGGCTGTAACTTTTAGTGTGCTTGTCCAAATTGTGAATATAATATATCAAAATGATCGTGGTGACGGGTTCTACATTTTGTTCCATTGCGGCATGCTTGTTTAAGTTCATCTAGAGGTCCTAATCTTCGTGACAAGAGTGCTACTTTTTATAAACTGTTGAAACTTGTTATTTTCATGCCATGTTTGAGAGATGATAACTTGGTGCATGTTTATCCAAATGGAGCATATGATATGTCAAAATGTTCATTGTGAAGTGTTCTACATGATGGTTGCTGTAGCATTCATGTTAGGTTTCATATTGCCATGTTAATCTCTATTGAAAAAGTGCATGTGGCTGTTAAGTGCTGAAACTTTTTATGAGATGTTGTTTTGAGATGCTCTTTGCTATTGTTGTGTTTGTCCCCATGTCACATGTCAATATGTTTTAGAATCACCATCATACGGTCTTTGCTGTGGTGCAAATTTTTTTCCATGATATGCCTTGATATGACTTAAACAAGTTTGTAAACATGCCATGCCAATATTACTGTTTTATACTTAGTGAAAATTATGCTTAAGACTGGAATCTGTCTTAACCTCATGCTATGTTTGCTTGATGCCCTAGTCAAATCCATGCTAGTTTTGGAGTGGCCAATGATCATTCCTTATTGTCAATGTTTTTTCCTATCCATTAATGCCCTCACTATCACATATGCCTTGCTGTAGCTTATTTATTTCTTGCTCTCAAGTGGCTATAAATTATAACTGTCAGGTTTTTATCATCATGATCAATTTGGTGTAGCTTGTTGCTGTTGATCCATGCCTCCTATGGAGTTGTTTTTCTGTAGGATATGTATACTTCATGCCCATGCTTATTGTAATCATGTTTGGGTGCTGTAGAGTATATATTTCTTGCTCCAAAGTTGCTATGTGGCTGTTAATTTCAGCTTTGCATTGTATCTTGTTCGTGCGTATGTGTTGAACCGTTGCTCCGTTTTGAGCGTGCCCTATATGAAACTTGTGTGATTTTGCATGTAGAATCATAATATAATGTTGTTTTGCATGTTTGGAGTGTGTTTGCTTGATGTTTGGGTGCATCTTGCACCGTTGCCAGGCCTGTCTTGTTTTGCTCATATCATCTAGACCGTAGCTCCGAATTAAACAAACTTTATAAGAAACTTGACTAGAATTTCGTGTAGATCATCATGGTGCATGTTAACTTTCTGTTTAACAACTTTAACTCAAGGTTTGTTCAGATCTGGACCTTTTTCAAAATATGCATATGAGGACTTACCGAATTTGCTATATGTTGATTCCGGCCACATTTAAACTTGTTGTCTTGTGTTGTTCTTGTGTGCTTCATCCCTTGCATGTATTGCATCATATAGGCTTATGCTTGCATCCTGTTGATTGTGCCTTGCACCTTGTTTGATTTTTATGCCTCGTTGTCTTCTTGTGTAGAGTAGAGCCGGGAGCCAGGACCGAGAACGAGGTTCCTACCGAGGTTGAGTACGAGGAACCGTCTTACGATCCCATCGACGACTCGACATGCAAGATGACCTGACCCAGATACCATTGCCATCTTTGCCTATTGCTAGATGTCTCGCTCTTTAGCTCATTGCCTCGATGCCCATGTTTGTTTGTCAGCCTCCTATTGTAACCATGAATCTGTCTAACCACCCAACCTAGCAAACCTTTGTTTGGCTACGTAAGCTTCGCTCAGCCCCTCTTATAGCATTGCTAGTTGCAGGAGAAGATTTGAAGATTCATGCTTAATGTTGAGGTTATTGTTGGTATATCACACTATATAAACTCTTAAACTAAATCCTCAATATACTTGGCTAAGCCTCTTGCTTGGTGTTTTGTTCCACTCATGCCACCCTACGAACCGAATCAACCGGTGTTATGTTCCTTGATTTTTGCGTCCCTAACACGGTTGGGGTTTATGGGCCCCCCTCGATAAACCGCTTAGCGCTAAAGCTTTTACAGCAAGGCCCGACATTGGTTTTACATTTGCCTAACAACTAAAAACTTGCATAGGGAGTTATAAACCCTCTTCTTAATCAACAACCCGGGCCAGTGCTCCACATGAGTGTTGGTCCAAACTGGGGAGTCTGCGGGGCCACCTCGAGGAAACTCAAGGGATGGTAAAACCTGTAGAATCGCCCATCCGGTCGTGGCCTGAGACTAGATACGCGCGGCTACTGTCAGGGTGTCAGCACACCGGGAGGTCTGGCTGGATTAGTTTTACCTTAGTCGGAATATCTTGAACACGGGATTCCGAGAATACTCGGGTCTTCCCACCTTGGAGTTGCGACTCCGCAGATCGTGAGCTTGTGTTGGGCTATGTTGGGACACCCCTGCAGGGTTTGATCTTTCGAGAGTCGTGCCCGCGGTTATGTGGCAGATGGGAAGTTGTTAATATCTGGTTGTAGAAAACTTGACACCATGTTCAGAATACACTACCAGCGTGAGTAACCGTGACAGTCATTTTCCGAAAGGGGTTCGGTAAGTGAACACGGTGGGGTTATGATTGACGTGCTTAGATAGGATCACTTCGTGATCACTTTGACGCTCGTGGCACTTCTCTTCTCGCTCTAAGCTCGTAAGCTAGTGATAGTGCAGCTGCAACCTTTGTTCTTCAGCCTTGTTCCACACCCAAGGCTTAGATAGTTTTGCTACCCGGGAACAGCATTGCTGAGTCCTCCGTGGCTCACAGATTCTACACAACACCAGATGCATGTACTATGGTGAACTACACAGGTGACGGCACAGAGCTGTACTGGGAGTTCGACGATGAACATGGGCGATACTACGTGTACTATCCCGATGATTAGTAGTGGCTTCTACTAGGGGCGATTCGGACCTTATGGCTATATTTTTTTGGTATCTTTCATTTGGATCTTCGTCCATAGTCGGACTGTGATGTTACTTGGATGATGATTGCTTATGTATTGTATTGTGTGATGTGGCGAGTGTAAGCCAACAACTCTTTTGCAATTTCATCCCTCTTTTACATGAGTCATGCAAAGATACCATACTTGAGATCATTCTAGTATGAGCCTCCTTTCAGTCAGCCATGGGCACTAAGATTCGTTTCAGCACTACGTTTCACCCTCAGACTAGTGGTCAAGTGGAAAGAGTGAACCAGATCCTCGAAGACATGCTGAGAGCTTGTGTCATCTCTTTTGGCAATAAGTGGGAAGATTGTCTTCCGTTTGCCGAGTTCTCTTACAACAACAGTTTCCAAGCAAGTGCCGACAAAGCTCCTTTTGAAATCCTCTATGGCAGAAAGTGCCGTAATCCTCTCAACTGGTCCGAGACTGGTGAACGTCAACTTCTTGGCAATGACTTGATCTCAGAAGCCGAAGAAATGGGCAAAGTCATACATGAGAATCTCAAGGCTGCTCAGTCGCGTCAAAAGAGCTACTATGACGGCAAGCATCATGATTTGGCTTTCGACATTGGGGATCATGTCTATCTCCGTGTTTCTCCTATGAATGGAACCCAAAGATTCGGTATCAAAGGAAAGCTTGCTCCTAGATACATGGGCCCTTTCAAGATTCTTGGCAAAAGAGGCGATCTAGCCTATCAACTTGAGCTCCCCTCCAACTTTGCAAATGTTCATGATGTGTTTCACGTGTCTCAACTCCGCAAGTGCATCAAGACACCTGAACACACCATTTCGTTCGAGGAGATTGATCTTCAACAAGACTTGTCTTACCGTGAGAACCCTGTTGCTATTCTTGAAGAAACTGAGCGCAAGACCCGCAACAAGTCAATCAAGTTCTTGAAAGTTAAGTGGTCACACCATACCAACCGAGAAGCTACGTGGGAACGAGAAGATCACATTCGTTCCGAGTAACCTTCCTTCTTCCAGTCCAAGATCTTGGGACGAGATCTTTTCGTAGTAGAGGAGAGTTTGTAATGCCCCAGATGTAACACTTTCCAATAATGGCAATATATGAAACTTTGACTTCATTAATTCCATTCTGGGCTCTTCTTTCATTTCGGGTTTCTTCGTGTTGTCGTGTGCGTGTGTGCATTTCATCCATGTCATGTTGTCATGTGCATTGCATTGCATTCGTGTTGTCACTTGCACCCGGTCCCACTCGTCTCTTCCCGTTGTCCGTTTCGAGTTCCGACGCTCAGACACGTGCCCGTGGCATCCCCGAGTCCTTCTTTCGTGTGTGGCCGTGTAATGTTCCAGGAATGACGCGAGACTTGTCATGCGTTGTTGTTTTGGTACGTGTAGGCCGCCTGTCAAGTTTCGTCGCGTTTGGAGTTCGTTTGGTACTCCAACGGTTAACCTAGTGGGCTAAAAGTACCTATTATTTAAGACCCAAGACCCCCTCCACAACAGCCCACAAACCGAGCACAACCCTTCCCATCGTCTCGGTCGTCGGATCATGATCGTGTGGCCAAAAACCGCTCCTCATTTGGACCTTCCTAGCTCCCAGAATATATATAAACAGCCCCCACGTCCATTTTTGCGGACGAAACCCTAGCTCCTCTCCTCACCGCGCCACCGGACACGTCCAACCCGGCCGGACGTGTCCGCCGCCACCCCCTCGGCCCCTCGCAGGCCGCCACGTGTCACCGACCTCCTCCCACCAGCCGCCAGCCCGCCGGCCCGCGCGCTACACCGCCGCCAACGCCCGAGGCTCCCACGCCCGATTCCTTCCCCGCCACCTCCGGCGAACGCCGCCGTCGCGCCTCCATCCCCGGCGCCAGATCCGCCGCGTGCTGGGCCTCGCCACCCCGCAACGCCGCGAAGACCGGCCACCGCCGCCGGAGCTTCGCCCCGCCACGCCGCCGCGGTGCCGGCCGGCGCCGCCGCCACTCCTCTGCAGGCCTCCTCCGGTGCGCCGCCCCGGTCGCGCTCGCAGCTGACGCCGCCGGAGGAGCACGCCCCGGCCGTCTTCTTCCCTCCGCCGGCCGCATCCATCGCGGTGCCGGGCGGACCCGACCCGCTCTGACCCTATCCGCTCCGCTCCGCCACGCCCGATCCGCCGATTCGGACAGATCCACGTCACCCGGACGTTTCCGTCCTAACACCCCCCTTGAGGTTGTTTTTTTTGCTAAGTCCCTGAGATCTGTTATTTTGTTGCATATTTGCATGGCTATAACTTTTAGTGTGCTTGTCCAAATTGCGCATATAATATATCAAAATGATCGTGGTGATGTGTTCTACATTTTGTTCCATTGTGGCATGCTTGTTTTAGTTCATCTAGAGGTCCTAATCTTCGTGACTAGAGTGCTACTTGTTATAAACTGCTGAAACTTGTTATTTTCATGACATGTTTGAGAGATGATAACTTGGTGCATGTTTATCTAAATGGAGCATATGATATGTCAAAATGTTCATTGTGAAGTGTTCTACATGATGGTTGCTGTAGCATTCATGTTAGGTTTCATATTGCCATGTTAATCTCTGTTGCAAAAGTGCATGTGGCTGTTAAGTGCTGAAACTTGTTATGAGATGCTGTTTTGAGAAGCTCTTTGCTATTGTTGTGTTTGTCCACATGTCACGTGTCAATATGTTTTAGAATCACCTTCATATGGTCTTTGCTGTGGTGCAAACCATTTTCCATGATATGCCTTGAGATGACTTAAACAAGCTTGTAAACATGCCATGCCAATGTTACTATTTTATACTCAGTGAAAATTATGCTTAAGTTTGGAATTTGTCTTAACCTGATGCTATGTTTGCTTGATGCCCTAGTCAAATCCATGCTAGTTTTGGAGTGGCCAATGATCATTCCTTGTTGTCCATATTTTTTCTATCCATTAATGCCCTCACTATCACATATGGCTTGCTGTAGCTTATTTATTTCTTGCTCTCAAGTGGCTATAAATTATAACTGTCAGGTTTTTATCATCATGATCAATTTGGTGTAGCTTGTTGCTGTTGATCCATGCCTCCTATGGAGTTGCTCCAATGGAGTTGCTTGCTGTAGGATATGTCTACTTCATGTCCATTCTTATTTTCATCATGTTTGGGTCCTGGAGAGTATATATTTCTTGCTCCAAAGTTGCTATGTAGATGTTAATTTTAGCTTTGCATTGTATCTTGTTTCGTGCGTATGTGTTGAACCGTTGCTCCGTTTTGAGCGTGCCCTATATGAAACTTGTGTGATTTTGCATGTAGTATCTTAATATCATGTTGTTTACATGTTTGGAGTGTGTTTTCTTGATGTTTGGGTGCATCATGCACCGTTGCGAGGCTTGTCTTGTTTTGCTCATATCTTCTAGACCGTAGCTCTGAATTAAACAAACTTTATATGAAACTTGACAAGAATTTCGTGTAGATCATCATGGTGCATGTTAACTTGCTGTTTAACAACTTTAACTTAAGGTTTGTTCAGATCTGGACCTTTTTCAAAATATGCAAATGAGGACTTACCGAATTTGCTATATGTTGATTCCGGACTCATTTAAACTTGTTGTCTTGTGTTGTTATTGTGTGCTTCATTGTAATGCCCCGGATGTAATACTTTCCCTTTTGGGTATATAATAAATCTCCGGCTTCATCTATTTCCATTTCGGGTTCTTTGTCTTTCGGGCTTTCGTCGTTTTGTTGTGTGAGTGTGTGGCATTCATTCATATCATGTAGACATGTGCATTGCATTGCATCTGTGTTGTGGGTTGCATCCGGTTCGTGGCGTTCCTTCCCGTTGTCCGTTTCGTGTTCCGGAGCTCCCTCACGTGTCCGTGACGTCCCGTAGGCCTACTTTGTTGTTCGGGCGTTTTTCGTTACCGGTGTGCCGTGAGGTTGTGTTGTGTGTTGTTGTTTTGTTGTGTGCAACCCGCCTCTCAAATCTCGTCTCGTTTGGACTCCGTTGACTTTTCCCTCCGTTGCTCGTGTGGGCCCGAAGTGCCTTCGCTTCGTGTCCCGGAAATACCCCTACTGCTTCTTTTATCTCCGTCTAGTCCTTTTTAATCAACCCCGCGATCGGATCCGTCGGATCGCAATCGGAGGGCTCCTAACACCCCTAGTCTCCAAACCCTAGTCTAAACTGCTACATATAGGCCCCCTAATCTATTGTGGTTTCCCCTTCTTCTTCCCCCTCTCCACCATTTCGTTTTTTTTTCCTTTTTCGTTCAGATCCAAAACCAGATCCCTAGAAATTCTCTGGATCCCGAGGGAACCAGATCCCTCGAGAGAGCCAGCGTCGCGCTCGGGATTCCTGGGATCGGACGCCTCCCTCCCGCCTCGATCTGGGCGCGGTCAGCGCCGCAGCGCGCCAGGATCGCTCGATCTGGGCGCGGTCAGGGGACCACTTCGCCTGGATCCGCGGCCCGTACACCTTCAGTCGCCACCTTGGGCTTTTCCTCCCTCCGCGGCCCGTACACCGCTCGTCCAGCGCCGCCGCCCCGTTCGGCCCTCTTCCTTCGCCAGCACGGGTCGGCCCCGCCAGCCGCATCGCCGCCGCCGGGCGCAGCCGCCTCCTGGGCCGCGCTAGCGCCAGGGCCCAGCCGCCGGCTCCCGCACAGCAGGCCGCCCGGGGCAGGGCTCCCTCAGCCGGGCCTCGCCCGCATCGGCTCGGGTGGGCCGCCTCCCGTCGGGCCGCCTCCGCTTTGCCAGCAGGCCGCCGCCGCCTCTGCCTTCGCTCGGCCCAGTTCCAGTCGCCGGGCCCTCTCCGTTTTTTTTTCCGATCCAGTCAGATCTGTTGAGGTTGTTTTCCCCTGCTAAGTCTCTGTTAACTAATCTGGAATGCTATCTTTGAACTGCTCTAACTTGGTGCCTGTTGCTCCGTTTTGCGCGTGTAGCATGTCCAGATGTTCGTGGAGTTGTCCTCTACGTTTTACTTGTTGTTGTCATGCATGTTAGATGTCATCTTGACACATGTTTTGCTGTTACAAGAGTGCATCATGATATAAACTGCTGTTATGTGTTATTTTCATGCCACCTTTGACTTGTGATAACTTTTAGCTCGTTTGTCCAAACGATGCAAATGACATGTCCACGTGTTCGTCTTGCCACGAACTACGTGTTGTGTGTGATAGGTTGCATGGTAGATTTATTGTTTCCTTGTTGTCATCGTTGCAAAGTGCCATGTTCACATGTTGTGTTTTCACTTGTTATGAAATGCCATCTTGTTGAGCTCGTTGTAGTCGGTGTGTTCACCACAATGATGCATGCTTGTGTGTTTTGGGATCACCGTCATATGTACTTTGATGAGGTGCTTACCCTTTGCCATGTTTAGTTTCGAGGTGTCTTAAACATGCTCTTTTTGATGCTATGACGATATTGCTGTTTTAGGACTTAGTGAAATTTCACTAAGTCTGAAATCTGTAACGTTCCGATGCCATGTTCGTGTGATGTTGTAGGACAAAGCATGATAGTTTTGGGGTGGATTTTGATTGTTCCTTGAGGTATATATTGTTGTCTTTCCATCCATGTCCTCACATGTCCATTTGAGTGGCTGTAGCATGTTTATCTTTTGCTCTAAACTTTCAATAAAATTCTGCTGCCAGAATTTTATTTCAAAGTTCAATATGTCCAAGATCATTGCTTTTGATCCGTGACTCCGTTTGGGGTGCACTTTGGACCTAGTTGCTGTACATTATATCTAGTTTGTGTTCATGTCCTTTGCCATGCTTTTTGGGTGCTGTAGATTACTTATTTTGAGCTCCCAAGATGCTATGTTGCTGTAATTTGCAGTTTTCGCTCAAATCTTGTTTCGGGCATAACTTTTAGCCCGTAACTCCGATTTCAGCGAATCTTATATCAAACTTGGGTGATTTTCTGTGTAGATTGATAATATCAGGTTGTTATCTTGTTTTGAGGTGTTTTGCTTGAGTGATGTTTTCCGTGCTCCATGTGCATCTTTAGTGCATCCATCATGCATTCATGTTTTTCGAGTGCGCATTGCATTTTGTTGATTGGTGCTTGGTGTGTTTGTCTTGTTTAGAGCCGGAAGTTGAGCACGAGGTTTCCAACGAGGTTGAGCACGAGGTTTCCAACGAGTTTGAGCACGAGGACCCTTCTTTTGATCCGAACGTCTTCTCTTCAGGCAAGATGACCGAACCCCGATAACATTACTATCTTTGCCTATTGCTAGTAGTCTCGATCTATAGTTTTGCCTCGATGCCCATGTTCTTCTTGTCAGCCTCCTACTTGTAACCAATTGCCATGTTTAACCACCCTACCTATGCAAACCGTTGCTTGGCTAAGTACGCTTCGCTCAGCCCTTCTTATAGCGTTGCTAGTTGCAGGTGAAGTGAAGATGCTTGCTCCATGTTGAAGTTTGGTTGGGTTATATCACACTATATAAATGCTTTTAATTGAAATCATCTATATAATGGCAAGGGTGGAAGGCTAAGCCTTTTGCTTGGTGTTTTGTTCCACTCATGCCGTTAGGATCCGTATAAGCCGGTTTTATGTTCCTTGAATATGCGTTCCTAACACGGTTGGGGTGTATGGGACCCCCTCGATAAACCGCTAAGTGCTAAGTCTTTTCCAGCAAGTCCCAACATTGGTACTATTTGCCTAATAACAAACTAAACTTGCATAGGGAGTTATAAACCCTTTTCTTAATCAACAACCCCGGGCCAGTGCTCCACATGAGTGTTGGTCCGAAACGGGGGTTACGCGGGGCCACCTCGAGGAAACTCAAGGTTTGGTAAAAACCCGTGGGATCGCCCATCCGGTCGTGTCCTGAGACCTAGATACACGCGGCTACGATCAGGGTGTCGACACGCCGGGAGGATTTGCTGGATTAGCCTTACCTTAGCTCGGTATATCTTGAGCACGGGATTCCGAGGATACTCGGGTCTTCCCACTTTGGAGTTGCGACTCCGCGGATCGTGGGCTTGTAATGGGTCAAGTTGGAACACCCCTGCAGGGTTTTGAACTTTCGAAAGCCGTGCCCGCGGTTATGTGGCAGATGGGAGCTTGTTAATTCCGGTTGTAGATAACTTGACACAATGATACTAATACACTACCAGCGTGTGTTCCGTGACTGTCAATTTCCGAATAGGGATTCGGGAGTTGAACACGGAGGGGTTATGCATGTGAGCTTGTAGCTAGGATCACTTCGTGATCACTTCTCGCGATGCCTTCTCTTCTCGCTCTCACTTGCGTAAGATAGATGCTAGTTGCTGCTGCAGACTTGTTCTTTCTTCAGCCTTTCCCTCACCCAAAGGCTTAAATAGTTCTGTTACCCGGGAACGGGATTGCTGAGTCCTCTGTGGCTCACAGTTACTTCACACACCAGATGCAGGTCCAGCCGTGAGCTATCCAGGTGATGGCACCGAGCTGGATTGGGAGTACGACGAGGAGCGTAGTCGTTACTACGTGCGCTACCCGGACGATCAGTAGTGGAGTCTCTTACTAGGATTCGATCCGCCTGTGGTTGTTTTATTTATCTGAGTTTGGTACTTTGACATTTGGCTTTTGCCCTTAGAGGGTTGTAGTGATCTTAATGTATGATGTTTGAGACTTGTATTGTTATTCTGTGACGTGGCGATTGTAAGCCAACTATTTTCAGTTTACTATCCCCCTTTTACATGAGTTGTGCAAAGATTACCAAACTTGAGATCATTCTAGGATGGACTTATGCCTTTAAGTCGTGCCTCGACACGTAGGAGGTATAACTCCATCCTGGGCATTACAAGTTGGTATTCAGAGCCTTCTCCGACCTAGGAGCCCCCACTGTTTGATCGAACCGTTGACGGTTGAGTCTAGGCACACACTGAAAACTTTTTGAGTCCTATATTATATCGGAGAGTAGGATTTCTTTGCTTCTCATCCCCTTTCTCTCTGGTGAGGACTCCTGACATCTACTCTTGTCTCTCCTATCTTCAAAATTTGCACAAATTTTTTTTAGGATCCCGCGAGTATTCTGGGATTGTTTCGATGTTCTTGTGACAAGGATATTGTTCCCGATGCCTCCTGTTACCGAGGAGTTGAGCTTCGGGGTATCATTGTAACAAGCATATCGCGACAGTACTAAATACTTAAGACGGCCGACATCGAAAATCTCCCCTATACAGCCAGTGGCACGATAACCCCGACATCACCCAGTACTGGGGAGGTAGTTCGGGAGTATTGCCATAGCTTGTTATAGTGGATGCTTTTCGAAGGTCCGAGGTACACAGTTTCCGAGAAAGACTGGTTATGTGTTGAAGGATGGATACACCTGGATGTAGGTTAGAGTTGTTTGCGCTGTGCTTCCCGTGTATCCCCAACACCTGATTGCATAACTGGAATCTTTCGGAAAACTATAGGTGGGTTTTATCCAGTAGATCGTAGGCATTCTTCCAACGAATGCAGGTTAGTGAGTTCGGGGTTCGACATTGAGTGAAGGAGTTATATGACCGAGGTTACTATCAGGAGTTGCATCTTAAAGGGTCCTTGGCTATGCTGATCCGGGGATTGCAAAACCTTTTCGTAACGCGTTCATATGCTTTCAGCACAAAGATGTTAGAACGAAACTCCTCTCTTGTGTTTGTTCCTTTCCGTACCTTGTTGTTTTTCTTATTTTATCCTTTTGATCCCTATGTGGCTTCTCGTGAAGACTGATGTTATCAATTAACTAAGAAATTCATTCGTTCCTCTTGTTCGGATGATTTCATTCGTTCTTATTGTTCGAATGATTATTGTGAAGACTTGTTGCAATTCATTCCATTGATTCAGCTTATTCCTTTTGTCAATCAATTGCTGATTCGTGGTCATCTCTTACAGGATGGCTCCGAAAAGGGTTCCGAATGCCAACCCAGAGGGTGAAGAGGTTCCAGAACGTCCTCCTTCACCTCCTCCTCCGCCTGAGGCTTGGAGAGCAATTATGCAGACTACTGCTCAGAACACTCAGTTGATGATGCAGATGATGCAGCAAATGCAAGCTATGCAAGCTAATCAAGCTAATCAGGGCATTCCAATGAACCAAGGCAACTTCTTCCAGCAGCACCATGCTACCCTCAATCAGTTCCTGGCCAACAATCCTAAAGCTTTCAGTTACTGTGTCGACCCTCTTGATGCTGAGGATTGGCTGACCGATATCAAGAAGCATTTTGAGTGCAGTAACGTGAAAGAAGATGACTATGTGAAGTTTGCAGCCTTCCAACTGAAAGATCAAGCAGCCGATTGGTGGCAGCAGTATAAAGACTCAAGGCCGGGTCAAGTGATCTCGTGGGAGAACTTCTGCAGGGATTTCCGCTCGCATCACATTCCTACAAGTGTTATTGAGGGTATGCGTGAGCAATTCCGCAACCTCAAGCAGGGCTCCATGTCAGTCTATCAGTATAATGTCAAGTTCCAAAACCTCGCTCGCTATGCAAAGCAAGACATACCTGATGCAAAGAGCAAAATCTATCAGTTCCGTGGAGGTCTCAAAGATGAACTTCAGCTTGCTCTCACTTTGTTCGAGCCAGACGAATTCGATAAGTTCTATAATATGGCTCTGAAACAAGAAGCAGCTCAGCTTAAGATGGAGGCTTCTAAGAAGAGAATTCGAGATGCTGTTCACTCTACCTCATCGTCTCAGTTGGCTGCGAAACAACAGAAATTCTGGCTTCCTCCTCCTCCAATGATTCGAGCTCCATTCAACAACTCCAACAACAAGAACTCTAGTGGTCGTGGTTTCTCCCACCCACCCAACCCAAGCAACCAGTCGAAGAAGCAGTTTCAGTCTCAAGGCTCCAAGTCCAGTGGCTCTCAGTTCCGTCCTCTCTCAGAAGTGACTTGCAACAAATGCACTCAGAAAGGTCACTATGCCAACAGATGTCCGAATCCGAAGCGTCTTCCTCCTCCACCACCTATGAGTTCAGCTATTGTCAAGCATGATCCAAAGTCTGCCAGGGTTAATCTGATGAATGCAGCACAAGCCGAGGCTTCTTCTGATGTCATTCTGGGTAACCTTCCAGTGAACTCTATCCCAGCTAAAGTGTTATTTGATTCGGGTGCTTCTTGCTCTTTTATGTCATATCCTTTTGCATCCAAGCACAACATCGTCACCAGAAGTTTGCCAAGAGAATTGTCAGTTGTTTCTCCAGGCAAATTATTGCATTCAAAGATATTTGCTCCGGATATTTCTATTCGCATGGGTGATTATCGATTTTTGGCTTCTCCGGTGGTTCTGGGTCATTCTGACATCGACCTCATTCTCGGAATGGATTGGCTTTCTCAGCATGATGCTCACATTGATTGTGCTCAAAAGGAAGTCAAGTTGACTCATTCTGATGAAGATGTGATTATCTTTGCCTCCAGGGATAATACTATTCGGCTTTTCTCTCTTAATGATAAGGGTGAAATTAATGCCATAGAGCAAATTCCAGTGGTGAATGAATATCAAGACGTCTTTCCAGAAGAACTTCCAGGCATGCCTCCACACCGTCAGGTGGAGTTTGTCATTGAACTCGAGCCGGGCACCGAACCTGTTTGCCGGCGTCCTTACAAGCTCTCTTCAGATGAATTGAAGGAATTGAAGAAACAGTTGGATGAACAGGAGCGTATGGGTCTCATACGGCCTAGTACATCTCCGTGGGGCTGTGGTGTCTTATTTGTCAAGAAGAAAGATGGCACGGAGCGTCTCTGTGTTGACTACCGGCCACTGAACAAGAAGACGATTAAGAACAAGTATCCGCTCCCCAACATCAACGAACTCTTTGAGCAGCTCAAAGGAGCTAAAGTGTTCTCTAAGCTTGACCTCCGAATGGGCTACCATCAAATTCGCATTCGCGAGGAAGACATTCCCAAGACGGCCTTCAGAACGAGCTACGGTTCATATGAGTATACCGTCATGTCCTTCGGTCTCGCCAATGCTCCTCCTACCTTTTCAAGGATGATGCATTACATCTTCAACCCCTATACTGGCGAATTTGTGCTTGTGTATCTGGATGATATTCTGGTGTTTTCCAAGAATGAAGAAGATCACGAAAAGCACTTGCGTCTGGTTCTTGATCGACTCCGAGAACATAAATTCTATGCCAAGTTCTCAAAGTGCGAGTTTTGGCTCGATAAGGTTTTGTACCTGGGCCACATTATCTCAGCTGACGGTATTGCGGTTAATCCCGAGAAAGTTGAAGCAATTGTCAACTGGGAAGCTCCTCAGAACGTCAAGCAGCTCCGCAGTTTTCTGGGTCTTGCCAGCTATTGCAGAAGGTTTGTGGAGAACTTCTCCAAGATTGCCAAGCCTCTTTCCAACCTCCTTCAGAAGAATGTCAAATACTTTTGGTCTCCCGAGTGTGAAGTGGCTTTCAAAACCCTCAAAGAGAAGCTTGTTTCTGCTCCAGTTCTGACTCCTCCGGATGAATCCAAGCCCTATGAAGTGTTCTGTGACGCTTCTCTTCAAGGTCTTGGTGGTGTGCTTATGCAAGAGAAGAGAATTGTGGCATACACTTCACGTCAGCTAAAGCCAGCTGAGAAGAACTATCCCACACATGATCTCGAGCTAGCAGCTGTGGTACATGCTCTGATTACGTGGATACATTTGTTGTTGGGCAGAAAGGTCGACATCTTCACTGATCACAAGAGCTTGAAGTACATCTTCACACAGCCGCATCTGAACCTCCGCCAGACTCGTTGGGTCGAGATGATCCAAGAGTACAACCCCAGCATTGAATACACTCCAGGCAAGGCGAATGTGATTGCAGATGCTTTGAGCAGAAAGGCATATTGCAACAGCCTTCTTATCAAGCCACACCAGCCTGAGCTTTGTGAAGCTTTCAGGAAGCTCAACCTTCAAGTTGTTCCGCAGGGTTTTCTTGCAAATCTCCAAATTGCTCCTACCTTGGAAGATCAAGTCCGTGAGGCCCAGCTCAGTGATACCATGGTGAAGAAGGTGAAACATGGGATTGCAAAGGGCACTCCAAAATATAAGTGCTTCCGTGTTGATGAGAGAGATACCTTGTTCTTCGAGGACAGACTCGTTGTTCCCAAAGGTGATCTCAGGAAGCTCATAATGGAAGAAGCTCATGACTCTCTCCTTTCCATTCATCCTGGCAATTCCAAGATGTACCAAGATCTCAAGCAGTCTTACTGGTGGACACGCATGAAAAGGGAAATTGCCCAATTCGTGAATGAATGTGATGTATGCAGAAGAGTGAAAGCAGAACATCAACGTCCAGCCGGCCTTCTCCAACCTCTTCCTATTCCTGAGTGGAAGTTCGACTCGCCCGCATCGTTGTCTGGCTGCCTCCAGACTCGTCGAAGCCGGAGGAGGAGGAGTGATAGCCAACGAGTATAGGGGTTCTATCGTAGTCCTTCCAATAAGCATTACCAAGCATAGATTAGGTGGATGTCGGGATGTAATGTTCCATCTCCTGCATAATAATTAGTTAGCAGTTTCTCTATCATACCCGAACGAATTTCTTAATAAATATTTTCAGTAGGTGCAGTAGGTTGAGGGACAACTCTGGTCGGCGTGAAGATACCCCGAACAAACCCCTCAAAGGATTATTTTCCATGGTAATGAGTGACATTAAATTTCAGCACACTATATAAATGTTTCCTTATCAAATTCCACTTACCAAAGGTGCTTCACTCCCCGGCAACGGCGCCAGTAAAGAGTCTTGATGACCCACAAGTATAGGGGACCTATCATAGTCCTTTCCATAAGTAAGAGTGTCGAACCCAACGAGGAGCAGAAAGAAATGACAAGCGGTTCTCAGCAAGGTATTATCTGCATGCACTGAAATTATCGGTAATAGATAGTTGTGTGATAAGATAATTCGTAACGGGTAACAAGTAACAATAGTAACTAAGGTGCAGCAAGGTGGCCCAATCCTGTTTGTAGTAAAGGACAAGCATGGACGAACTCTTAGATAAAGCAAAGTGCTCCCGAGGACACATGGGAATTGTTGTCAAGTTAGTTTACATCATGCTCATATGATTTGCGTTCGTTACTTTGATAATTTGATATGTGGGTGGACCGGTGCTTGGGTGACGCCCTTACTTGGACAAGCCTACCACTTATGATTAACCCCTCTCGCAAGCATCCGCAACTGCGAAAGAAGAATTAAGATAAATCTAACCATAGCATGAAACATATGGATCCAAATGAGCCCCTTACCAAGCAACGCATAAACTAGGGTTTAAGCTTCTCTCACTCTAGCAAACCATCATATACGTATTACTTCCCAATGCCTTCCCCTAGGCCCAAATAATGGCGAAGTGTCATGTGGTCGAAATTCACATAACACCACTAGAGGAAAGACAACATACATCTCATCAAAATAATGAACGGATACCAAATTCACATGATTACTTATAACATGACTTCTCCCATGTCCACATGAACAAATGTAACTACTCACAAAGCATATTAATGTTCATAATCAGTGGGGTATTAAATACCATTAAGGATCTAAACATATGATCTTCCATCGAATAAACCAACTAGCATCAACAACAAGGAGTAATCAACACCACTAGCAACCCACAGGTACCAATCTGAGGTCTTGAGACAAAGATCAGATACAAGAGATGAACTAGGGTTTCAAAGGAGATGGTGTTGGTGAAGATGTTGATGGAAATTGACCCCCTCTCAATGAGAGGGTCGTTGGTGATGATGATGGCTTTGATTTCCCCCTCCCGGAGGGATGTTTCTCCGGCAGACTAGCTCCGCCGGAGCCCTAGATTGGTTTCGCCTCGGTTTTGCCTTGGGACAGCGACGCTTTGTCCCGAAAACCTCCTTTTTCAGGTCAGAACACACCATATAGGAGAAGATGAGCATTGGGGGCCTACTAGGTGGCCCACAAGGCAGGGGGTAGGGCGCCCCCACCCTTGTGGATGGCTAGTGGCCCCCCTTTGGTACTTTCTTCACTCAATATTTTTCTATATTTTCCAAAATAATTCTCCGTGAAGTTTCAGGACTTTTAGAGTTGTGCAGAATGGATCTCTTAGATTTGCTCCTTATCTAGTCCAGAATTCCAGCTGTCGGCATTCTCCCTCTTCATGTAAACCTTGTAAAATAAGAGAGAAAGGCATAACTATTGTCCCATAATGTGTGATAACAGCCCATAATGCATTAAATAATGATATAAAAGCATGATTCAAAATGGACGTTCCAACTCCCCCAAGCTTAGACCTCTCTTGTCCTCAAGCGAAAGCTGATATCAAAAAATATGTCCACATGTTTAGAGATAGAGGTTTCAATAAAAATAAAATACGGACATGAGGGCATCATGATCATCTTTATAACAGCAACATATATTGTCATATATATTCTTATGCCAAAGTAACAATTCATCCACAAGGTAAAGCATGAATCAGAAACTTCATGGAAAACTGACAAACTATGATCTCAGTCATTGAAGCAATTGCAATTTATCATAACATTGGAAAGAGTCAATATAAGAGCATTTCAGCAAGTGCACATACTCAACTATCATTTAATATATCACAATTGCTAACACTCACGCAATACTAATGAGTTCAAAGCTTTAACCCGACACAGAGAAAGATAGGGGCTTATAGTTTCGCCTCCCAACGGTTTACCTCAAGGGTAATGTTAACAATAATGGTTCATGGTCCTCTCAATTCGCGTGGATATATATATATATATATATATATATATATATATATATATATATAT
>LR738711.1:315697385-315785457 GCA_902687465.1 Secale cereale | reverse complement strand
TACCCCCCCCCCCCGCCCTATATAGGCGCGACGCGCCGACCACCGTAGAATCCCGCCGACCCAGCCCGAACCCAACCCGCCTTCTTCCGCCGGAGGTAGCCGTCGTGGGCGAGCGAGCGACGGCGGCAGCTGGAGCGATGGAGCCCACGGCGCCGTGACTAGCCGGCGACGGATCCGCCGCCGTCTCCTGCCTCCTTCCGTCGCTGGATTTATCGATGGGGCCATGATCCGCCGTCTCCTGCCTCCTTCCGTCGCCGGATCCATCGGCGGGGCCGTGATCGTCTGTCTCCTGGCTCCCTCCGTCGCCGAATCCAATGACGGGGCCATGATCAGCCGCCTCCTGCCTCCCTCCGTGGCCAGGTCCAATGACGGGCCCGTGATTCGCCATCTCCTTCCTCCCTCCGTCGCCGAGGCTCCTTCTCCGGGGCAGTGATCCCCGCAAGGTGGTGCCTCCCCGGACCTCTTCGCCAGACGTCCACCACAAGCAGGAGCTGCATCAATGGCGCCACCTCCCAAGAACATGCCAGTACGCCGACCACGAGAGGAAGAAGAGGAAGTCAGTCCACTAGAGGTAATGTCTCGTTCCCACATTTGTGTCAGTACATCAGTTCATCAGTCTTGCTATGAAGAAGAACCTGATAGTACATTGCAAATGCTTGATCAGTTCATTAAACCTCTGCCACTTGATGCACAATTTGGATGTCGAGGTTACTGTCAGTACCTCTAATATGATAGGTTCAGTTCAAAACCAAAAAACATAAACTTATGCATCAGTACAAGGAGCTACTAGGCTTTATATAAGGTTCAGCTACCACTGCAAGTTGTATGATGTTATTTCTAATAGTACATGCCGTGTAGTTGCATCAGTTCGAACTAGTGAAATAATGCTGTTGAAAAAAGTATACACATGTTACACGGTAAGTTCAATGATACATAAAATAGGAGTACTTCTAGTGTTGTTGTATAAGTTATAGATAAACAAAAGAGAAGACATGCATCAGTTTTATATATATGCATATCCATACATCTCTGAAGTTCAATGTTCAGTTTACAGACAGTGCTAAAAACAGTACATCAGTACATCAGTGTTGAGAATGTTACGGTTATACTGTTCGAGTGAAAACGAAACTAGATACAAAATAGAGAACAACTGTTTAAATAACAACCAGCGATGCAAGTTCAACTTGTACAATGCCTTCAGTGCATGACATGTTACCCACGGCATGTATACGAGAAAAATGTAGAAAAGATTAATCCCAAAACTATTGAATGTCATTGCAGAAGCGAGCAAGGCGGCACACGCAGCGACCGTTTGATGAGACAAGAAGATATGGGGCACCACCTGGTTGGGTAACACCAGAAATACCACCTGGATACTTCAACAATACAGGCAGATTTCAAGATACACCAGTATCATCAGAAGCACGGACAAGTTCTTCTATGCAGCAAACACCAATATCTAGGAATACATGCTTTGTCACTCGTGGGTTGCAACAAGGCCAACAATATCCCCAATAACAAATGTTTTCCTTCCCTAGCGCATGTAGAAAGCCAAGGACAGGAATCCGTGGATGGGTTGCAACAAGGCTTCCACCAATTTCTCCGTCAACATCAATCATCTGTGCTGCAAAAGCGGTTGCGACGGGAAGACCAGGCCAAAGAGACAGAAAATTTGGCCGCTCTAGCAGGTTCCAAAGTACAAGATATGAGCCATATAGACAGGAGCAACCTCACAACGAATCTGAGGGGAGACGACCATACAATGAGAGACGGAGATCTTCGTCAACATTAATCCCTCCAAGAGATGCATTGCTGCATGTGCCAAGGGTGACACCACCCTCGCCCATACACCAGGGTGAACAACAAACACCTGAGGCAGCACATAGCTATACACATGTAAGTATCCATATAAAAAAACATACAAGCATAGTCCATACCATAGTACTGTGACCACCCCATCTAACATTTTCATAACTGCGTTTTTTTTCTCACTGTTGCGTGCAGCCACCTAACATTGAAGCTTATGTTCTGCCAAGGCTAGAGATGCGCTTTGAAACTTTTGAAGAAACAAAGAACTTCTACAACGTCTATGCGAAGCACGCTGGTTTTGCTCTCATGGAAGGCTCCAAGTTTAAGACTAGAGCCTACCTTTATTGCACGTGCTATGGAGTCTATCAATCGAAGGTGTCTGAAGCAAATAGACAGAGGAACAAAACGACAGCCAGGACTAACTGCGGGGCTAAAATGAGGCTGAAGATTGAAAAGGATGGAACATTAGTCATAAAAGAGATAGTCTGGGAACACAACCACATGCTACAACTCACTCCGCTAATGCTTGTCGTCTTGCACTCCCACAAAAACTTTGACAAAACAATCTTGGAGTACGTCAAGTACCTGCAGTTCAAAGGCATTGAACACGCGCAAATCATGAGCATACTGGGCGTTGATGACCCTAGTAGCTACTTCCTCGAAATGAATGCCAAAGACCTGATGAACCTGTAAGTACAAACTTGTTCTCCTCCCATAAACCGCCTATGTCTTTTTTCTTCTGTCAGTACAAACATGTTACGCAACGCATGACCTGATACCAGTTCAACATGCATTTTTGAATGAACTTTTAATATATAGGAAAGCAAAGAATTCAAGGATGGATGATGTGGCGATGTCCTAAAGACTGTCAACTTCTTTAGGGAGATGAAAGCTATAAACAAGGAATTCTTCTGTGACATGCAACTCGATGAGTCCGACAGAGTTAAGAACATATTCTGGGCGAATGCAAGCTGCTGGGGGTCCTATCAGGACTTCGGTGACTGCATAACATTTGACACCACATATAAGACCAACAAGTACCATATGCCACTTGGGGTGTTTGTTGGTACTAACAACCACTTACATACTACATTCTTTGGTTTCGCCCTGATAAGAGATGAGGATGCAAAATCATTCAGATGGCTGTTCAAGACGTTTTTAATGTGCATGAGAAGGAAGGCTCCTACATGCATCCTCACACGAACAACCGCGAAAACCACCCCCAACCACCACCACCACCACCCCCACTTCCCCCAAAAAAATAAAAGGGAAATAACACGGTAAAAAATGTTGTGTCAGTTCTATTTATATATATGCACCACCATATGCTGACCACTCCACATCTCTTTTCTCATTACCAGACCAGTGCCCGGCAATGGCTTTGGCGATACCAAAAGTTTTCAAGAAAACAGTACACAAGCTGTGCCGCTGGCACATTATGAAGAACTACAGGGAACACCTCGCATACCTATACTACCTACATGAAGACATTAAGGATGAATTCACATCAATCCTTAACTGGCCCCTCATGCCAACTAAGTTTGAGGATGCCTGGAAAGGACTCATGGATAGGAACAACCTCAATGATGATGCCACGATGGTGGCCATGTGGAACGAGCGTGAGAAATGGATATCAGCCTCCTTCAAAGATATTTTCTGCGCCAAAATGACATCCACATAGCGAAGTGAGAGCATGAACTATGTGCTCAACAAGAAGTTTGTAAGTGAGAGACAAAACCTACACCGGTTTGTCAGCCAGGTAAACTCCTGCGTCAAAACCAGGAGGCAGATAGAGAACCAACAGATAATGGGTAACAGGGTATAGCTCTATCCCCTGTTGTGAGACAAAAAAACATGCTTACTAAAGTAAAACTTTATTAGTTAGACAAGTTTTTGCTGCGAGAAAACTAACAATTTGGTCATCATTCTTGCATGTGCAGAAGGAACAAAACACGCTGACCTTCTATTGGTTTGACACCCAGATGGCAAAGGTTTACTCGCGAGCTGTGTACAGCGAGATCAGAAAAAGGCTAAAACTGAGCACAATCTTCACGGCGACAGAGACGGAAGAGCCCACAAAGTACATCGTGCTCTACAACAACCCGCAAAAACAGTCTGCATGGTCTCAGCACGCGTTCCAGGTGGTTGCAGACCCCGTGGGAGAAACATATGAGTGCGAGTGCAGGCTATGGGACCACACAGGTGAGGACTACAAAAAAAAGATGTTACATAATGTACTACTTTATTTGCAAAGTTTTTGTTTGAATGAAATGACAAAAAACATGCACCTATTCCAAAAACAATACAGGTCTTTTCTGCGTGCATGTCATGTGCATGATGCAGACAATTAAGGCTGCCAGCATTCCAGAGAAATACATCCTCAGGAGATACACCAAACGCCCGAACATCCAGCCAACATTCGACAGAAATGACTTGAGGACAGTAGCATCAAACAAGGCATCCCAATACTGCATTGAAAGCTCACTGCTGACAATGAACATGAGGGTGCACAGAAAAAGTTTGAGAAGCCAAGAGCAAATGGCGAGGTCGCGGGTCGTCATGGAGAAACTTGAACAAGAACTTGATGCCATGCATTCTGCTGAAAATGGAGGTGTGGCGGACAATGAAGCCATTGAGAAGGATATTGCTAGAATGTTATCCGAGATGAAGCATCTGGGAGCTGTTGACCCGTTCGACAACGAGGAAGAGGAGCAGCAGCAACCAGAGCTTGCCCATGTGCACACTCAAGAGCACCAACAAGCTCACATGCGAGATCATGAGCTTGATGGTGTTGTAGGCGAACGACATGACAACAGCACATCCTACAAGCAGCAGCAGGAAAGTGTGTTTAAACCACCCATATTCTCAAACACAAAGGGGGGAAAGAGCAAGACGCAAGCAGCGAAAGCAGCAGCCAAAAAGCCGCCACGCCCCATCAAGCGTGTGGAATTTGGCCCGGACGGCAAACCTCTCGGGATAAGGGCATGTGGATTCTGCAACGTCGTGAGCAACCATAACTACCGCACATGCCCACTCCGCACAGATGGCACTGTCAACAAGCACACGCAGATTGGAGCCACCCAGGTTTCTACCAATGGAGACAACACACGTAACAGCTACACTTGCCGCAAGTGTGGGGGAACTGACGGGCATAATGCCCGCACGTGCAAAGTGGGCAAGGAGGTCATTGGAGCTGAACAGACACATGGCAAGGTGCAGAGTTCCAAAAAATCAAATGAAGACGATGAAGAAGAAGAAGAGTTTGACGAGAATGACGAACAATCATACGAAGACAATGAAGATGACAGTGTCGGGGACTAGGAAACTAAAACTGACGATGAAGCAGCCAAGGCTCAACCAGGAAAGGGCGTCGGCAAGGCACACCATTTGGGGCCAGTTAGGAGAAGCTCAAGACTGAACAACTAAACAATACATAGTGGTCTCAGTTGCCTCAGCACACAATGAGGAAACATTTCAGAAACATTGTCGTTACCAAAACTTGTTTAGCTTTATCGTCGACTTCTCGATCAGTACTATAGTTAAGATATAATTTGTGATTTGTGCCCACTGGACCAATGACATTATTATGTAAACCATTTGATAATCCTTTTGAATGTAGTCACAAATACATTTGAAAAAACATATCTGGATTTATCTGACGCAAACGCTACTGTCGACCAGTAACTCAGCAGCAAAAATATGTCAAGGAAAATTTAAACTCTTATAGTACATAAGTACTGATAGTTCTCAGTCGTCAGTACAAAGGCAGAGTACACCTCAGTACTGATATAATTTGTGGTTTGTGCCCGCTGGAGCAGTGACATTATTATGTAAACCATTTGATAATCCTTTTGAATGCAGTCGCAAATACATTTGTACTGACGAAAAACGCTATTGTTGACCAGTTACTCAGCAAAAATATGTCAAAGGAAAATTAAAACTCTTATACTACATCAGTACTGATAATTCTCACTTGTCAGTACAAGGCAGAATACACATCAGTACTGATATAATTTCTGATTTGTGTCTGCTAGAGCAATGACATTGTTATGTAAACCATTTGATAATCCTTTTGCATTCAGTCACAAATACATTTGAAAAAACTTATCTGGATTTATCTGACGCAAACGCTACTGTCGACCAGTAACTCAGCAAATATATTTTCAAGAAAAGTTAAACTCTTATAGTATATCAGTAGTGATAATTCTCAGTCGTCCGTACAAAGGCATAGTAAAACAAACACACCTGTGGACACCTCAAAAAACCATCGTTTTGAAAAAACAAAGCTATGTATGCTTCTGCCAGTCCCAATTCAGAAAGACCATCAGTACATAAAAATAATTACCTCGAGCAAAACGCGAATATAATACACCCTATACTGATGACAATCTAATTTATCTATAAAAAACCCAGAGATTATCTTGATATAAACAATCCTTTAAAAATACAAAAATTGTTTTAAAAAACATTAGCATCACACATAGTCTCACTGGTGTTTGGTAAGTTCAATCACACTTCAATCACCAGTCCAAGTACCACAGTAGAGGAGTACAGACCTCCATTAACACCAACCCTGACACGTGCAAGTGGGATAAGCAGCTGATAAGTACAGCTTGACGAGACGAATCAGTGCGACAGTAAAATGGCATCATCACCACCCCTGAGACGTGCAAGTGGGATTTAGTAGGTCATAAGTACAGCTTGACAAGACTACTCAGTGCAGCAGTAAAAAACCTTTGTCTTGGACGGTTAGTTCTTCCATACCACCACCCACGCCACCCACTAGGCGGTTGCCATGAGAGAGTGCAAACGACGACCCCCACGACCAATACACCCACGCCCCCGACGAACCGCCTCCCACAAACCCCCGGCCACGCACTACAAAATCCCCAATTGTCTTCCATCTCTCCCTCATTCCCACAAACCACCATTGCCGCTTCCATCTCCACTAACCACAAGCTTCTCTCTCCCAAGCCCACAGTTGCCGGAGGAGGGCGATGGCAGAGGAACCATCCGCCAAGCGTCATCATGGTGAAACGTCGGACAAGAGTAGCAACCTTGTCAACGTTCACATTCCCAACGAGAAGCGCGAGTACACGAGAACCCTCACAGTGGTTGAGCTCCACGGCAGGGAGACGCTGGAGATCATCTGCACCAGCGAACCACACAAGGCCGACGAGGTGATCTCTAGGCTCTGGATGAAGCTTGGCGGCAAGACTCGGAGTCGTAGGATCGTCGGTGTTGGTCTCCACTACACCAAAAAAGATGAACCTCCCCAGATGGCAGCAGTCCAGCAGTTGTGCGCCGACGAGCTCTGCATGGTGTACCACATTGCAGCAGCCACAAAATGGTGAGCCATCCTACTCATTTGCCTTGTTTGGTATATTTGTTTTATTAGTACTGTATGCTGAAAATTTCATCAGACTTGTTTCCCAACTAGATGTATTAGTGTGGCTTATGAAAAGTGGATGCACTACTGCATTTTCTCAAGTAGATACACTATAAATGTATTTTTGAACCTGATGCACTGGATTACTATTTGGCAAATCTCGCGGAAGATTAATTTCTGAAGTTGATCGATTAGTCTAGTTTCTGAACTTGATCCAATAGTGTAATTTTTGTACTCAATGTATTAAAAAGATGTTTTCTGAACTTGATGTAGTGAAGTAGTTTCTGAATTTGGTCTAATGTTATTTTCATAAGAAAAATAAGCTAAGGACTTGGCAAAGCACTGGTTATGCGTTATCCTATTCAACAAAAGTAAACTAAACGAGTACCAATGCAGAACATAAAACATTGACTGAAACTATGTATAATCCAAAAAGAAGAATAACATTATGTACTTAATTTAATTTCACAACTTTGTTTACTAGTTTTTGAAGTACATTCATCCATTATTTATGCGAAATAAACAACTACTTCATGAATTCATCGCTTGTAAAACAAAACAAAAATGAATAATTAAAACATCAAAGTAATGCTAATTTCAAAATGTCTCTCCCCTTGCAGGCCCAAGTGCCTGAATGACATGTTGCAGCATGAGAAGTTGTTCACATTTGTCGGTTTCAGCATTGAAAGCGACAAAGAGAAGCTGAAGTTGTCCTGTTTGGAGATCAACCCCAACAAGTTCATCGACATTCAACGCGAGTGGAGAGTTCCATAAACCGGAAAAGAGAATGATTCCTTGACTGATGTTGCAGCCAGCATCATCCACCCATTCTACAAAGGCATGAAGAAGAACATCAACACGCAGGAAGACTACAAACTGTGAGGGACCAGCCCGCTGCCAGAAAACCTCATCGAGTACGCAGGAGTAGATGCGTACGCCACGTACAAGTCATGGAGCATGATCGACTACATCACAGATGGTTCGGAATATGCAAAAGAGCGGGAGGCTGAGACTTACTACAACTACCCCTATTACCCCTATGCAGGATGAAGATACATCAGAGCCTGCCTTCGTTTTACTTCCGCTTTGTGCTTGCCTTTTATCTTGTTGTTTCAAATTAGTAGTTTGCTCTTGTTCGGTTGAACCAGTATGATTATGTTGTGCTTTTCATCGTTGAACAAGTTTACTTATGTCATCAAGTACAATGTTTTGCTTATCTCATTATGTAAGTTTGGTAGCTTCGTATGTTGTCAATCCATCATTTCAAATTCAAAAAGTAGCTTCTGAATGGAACTTTGTGGCTGCTCCAAAGTACTAGTTATAAAGCAACTAATCACACAACGTTGTTCCATGTCTAGTTTCGATTCAGTATTGTATAGAAAACATAACGTTGAAAACAATCAGCACAATTTGAGTTGCTTAACGACACTTCAAAAGTTGAAGCAAAGATTCTTAGTACTTCACGTAGTGTTCTCTTTCATATGTAGCTGCTAGAAAATTTACAAGTACTACAAACAGAAAAAGTTCAGAAGCATAAGCACACACTTATGTTGGTCGCTTGCAGATTAAGAATGACAGTAACAATACACTTGATCTGACAGTACATACTTACTACAATAAAAAGTACAGAGAAGCATCAGTACGTAAGCGCTACTATGAATGGACTATCAGTACAACTTATAGGCTACACGCAAGTACAAAAAAGAAGACAAAAAACTCAAATGAAAAAGATTACACTTACACAAAACTGACAAGAACTAGAACAAAAAGTATCTGTCCAAGTTACTAGTGGAGTCAAGTGCTAGATTCAAAAAAACAAAAAAAATAAAAAATTGACCGCCCAAGGTCAGGCGCATGTCCTGACGCTGCTAGATACTTGAACTCGAGCCCGTGGGTGAATCCCTAGTAATCGGCACAACGGAGGGCCCGCAGACCAGGGCCCACAGGTCATGAGAGAGAGAGCAAGCGCCATGTATAAGCGCTCAGGTAAGTACTCGAAGGAGTTCGACCAGTGAGCCTGGGCTGCGCTTATAAAAAGGTTCGGAGCCCCCTCGACTAGCGAGGTGGGACTAAACCCAGAGCGCATGCGCACTGTCGGTGTACAAAAAGGAGGGGTGCACTTTTTGTACCCCTATGACTGTGCACGGGCAGTCTGAGCCACGGGCACCACCACACCAAGCAAGGCAAGGGAGGTAAGCCAGGGTAAGACCGAAGCTCGATGGAACTGGAGCAACACCAAAGACAAGACCACAAAGAGCAAAGGGACGAAGCGGGTTCCCCCGGCAAGATCCTTGTCGGGGCCGGCTTTAGCAGCCCAGGCAAGACCCTTGCCGCGGCAACTCGCCCCACGCCTACAGAGCAAATCACCCTTGAGTCCACTGCCCCCGTGGGGCAAGGATTCGGGAGACATCCCCGTAGTGGCATGCAGATCTTTGTGAAGACATTGAAGATCAGATACGCACTAAGAAGACGACGACCCTTGGCGGGATCCCAGCCAAGGAAGATCACAAGACTTCCGGTAAGCACCTTGCCGGGGATGGCAGCAGGCGCCGCGGCAAGACCCTTGCCGGGGCCCCGGCAAGGCCCTTGCCAAGGACATCCGCAGGGCCACCATCAGGCCACGCCAACTAAACTTCCACCGCCTTATGCAGCTGCCGACCCAACCAGCTGGGCAGGCACCTACGTGGCGGCATGCAGATCTTCGTGAAGACCCACCATTGCGCCACCTCTGCTGCCTACCTACCTACATGGCATCTCAGGCATCGCTGGCCATGGCGCGTGTCGACACAAGAAGGAGCAGCGACGGACAAGACAGATCTCTCCCCCGTCCCCGATAAAGAAATGACACCTAAGCAAGACGCATTAAATGCGCCTTGTCATGTAATGCGAGGGATAAACTCGCATCACTATACACTTTCCACCTCCTGTGTGCCACTGTGGCAACCCCTTTTTCTATAAAAGGAGGCCCGAGGCAACATGGAGGAGGATTCGGCTTTTTGGAGCTCCTCACGCCCCATAGCTAGCTGAAGAACACAGATATACAATCCACCAAAGTAGGAGTAGGGTTTTACGCATCCTCGCGGCCCGAACCTGGATAAACGAAACGTGTGCTATCTGTTTGATCCGCTCTTCTCTCAACCCCGCGCCCCACTTACCGTAGTAGGGATTCTTGTGATCCCATAGGTGTCGTTCCCAATACACCGACATCTTTGGCGCGCCAGGTAGGGGGCTGCAGTTGTGAGAACCGGCTCTAGCAGTTAGCCCAGCACTCCTTCGTCTTCGTGGATCTTTGAGAAGGAAGGAGGCCGGAAGATCAGCACTCGAACGGCTGCAAACAGAAGCTAAGTTACATCAAACCCCGGATATTTCCATTCTATTATATAAAGTTATCCTCGGAGCTGTCGTTCTTTGTACAAAAAGAAACATGTATGCAAATGGGGCCCTCCCCGATCGGCAATACATTTGTTTTGTTTCGAGTCCGCTCAACGGTTCAAATGGATGCGTTGGAAACAGTAGGGTAGCCTTCCGCAATTGTCAAGGCTCTCGACTCTGACTCTAGTCAAACTCGATAGTTCGAGCGGCTGCCTTAAGGGTGGTAAGGTGGCTCACCCGGTAGCACGTTCACCCGGCAGGCCAATGGGGACCCGTCCCCAAAACGTCGCCCTGGGTTTCTGCGCCGGCAAGCCTACCCAGCTAGTGTAGGGTGGACGTACAAAGAGGCAACAAACAGGGAAATAGCATGCATAATCCCAAAAGTACTTCAAAGTTATGTTACATCACATCATTGTTGCGGTTCTAACTAAAGATAAAACTTGTCTTGGTCGTGAACCCGCAGCGGCGAAGAAGAACGGGATGCCTAATCCCGGCGCTGGCCTACCACCCTCTTGATTTCGTTGATGCAGCTGATGACGGGCTTGATGCACTCCTTGAGCACCGTGAGGTTAGTACCCTCCGGCAAGCTATCCATCACAGCTTCGAAGTCAAGGTCGGGATTCCAATGCGCCATCTTGGTGAGGACCTTGGTCACGACCCCCCGGCAAAGTCGCCGGGCCTCCCCGACCAACATGGCTGCTCTGTTGGAGTGAAGATCAGCCAAGGCTCCAAGGACGCCCTCGAAGAACTGGGTCAGCTTGGGGTTGATGGTCCCGCTGCGCTCTGGGGCATACCTCACGTTTGGCATCCGCATGATGGCCAACTGCGAGGTGACCCTGCCGGCGACGTCCTCCAGGCGGCTGATCCATCTGTTCTCGCCCGCCACATATTCCTGGTGGGAGGCGGCCTCGTTCGCCCGCAGCTGCTTCTCCTCCTCCAGGCTCCTGTTCAAGGTCTCCTCCCGAGCCGTGCTCTCCGACAACATCTTCTCGAGATTCTCCAGCTTCAGCTTGAGATCTCTGATGGAGTTTTGCGCTTCGGAGAGGTCCCCAGCCCTGCTGATGACCGCTCCTTCCGCCTCTACCAAGGCGCAGTTGAGCGTGCTCTTCTCGTTAGACAGCTTGAGGGCCTGTTCCTTCAGCTCGTCCCGCTCTACCTCCAACTACTTCACCTTGCCAGCATGGGCCACAGCCTGGGCATCGAGTGCCTCTTTGTGCCTCTGCTCTAGCTCGCGAGTCCACCCCACGACAAGGGCCTCGAGCTCCTCATCCTTGCCGCGGAGCGTTGCGGCAAGCTTCGCCTCACGCGCGAAGAGGTCTTCTTCCTGGGAATCCAATGCGGCTTGATGCTGGTTCCGGGCGGCCTCGGCCGCGGCAGCCAAATTCGCTGCTTCTTCCTGGGCCTTCTCCATGTCAGCCATCTTCATGGTGAGCTCTACATCCCGCTTGGCCAATTCCCGCTGAAAGGCCTCTGCTCCTCGCGAGTCTGGTGAAACCAGGCCTGCGTCTCTGCAATGCGCACCATGAAGTCCACCTCCGCCTTGTCCACCGTTGCCATCCTGGACTTAACCTTGTCCAGACGGGCACAGTATAGCACATGGAGCTTTCAGAAATTGGCCTGTAGCACGAAAAAGCTCCTCTTCTGGAGAACCATCGCCGCCGACGCCCGGTTCATCGACCACCTCGAGCCCGATGGCGGCGAGCACCTCGCCGTCGAAGACTTCCTCTCCGGCGGGCGCTCGGGAATTTGACTCCCCTGGATGATGGACGAAAAGATCATCGCCCACCTTCAGATATCTGCCGGGGCCTGAGGTTGTGGAGTAAGAGGAGGATGACGAACTTACGCTGGGGGCTGTGCCAGGGGCTGCTGTACGGGCTTCTCAACACCACCAGTGGCGTCTTTGAAGCCTCAGCCGAGGGCTGACTGCTCGCCGAGGCCTTCGCCCTCTTCACCCTCTAGGCCAACGTCTCTGCATCTTTGCGAAAGCAAAAACGGATCAAGATGAGTGACTTAATTCAAGGGAATGGAAATGGCAGTAAGGAACGGAGTACTTACTCGTCACCCATCTCCTCCTCTTCCACCACTTTCCTTTTCCTCTTTGGGCTGAGAGGCCCAACATCAAAAGGGAGCTCCCCGTCAACATCCGAGCCGACATCTGCTGGAGGAGGCGAAGAAGGCGGGGTTTGTGCGCACCCAGATGGAGAAGGGGCTGTTGCCTTCTTCTGCTCAGCGGCCTTCGTCAGCCTCTTCGCTGCCGTGGCCCTCGTGTGACGCCCTGACCCCTCCAGGGTCAATTGAGGCCGCGTAGCCCTGCCGGACGGACCGGCTCGCCGGAACTTGCCCGCCGCAGGACTCGCCCTCTTCCCCTGATTGGCATCGAGCCCGCCGCCACGTCCTCCTCCTCCGACGACTCGTCGGCCACATCTTCGACAAGCGGAGCTCCAGTGCTGGCGCTGCTAGCCTCCCCGGCGGCCGCCGCCCACCGGGTGAGCTCCTCCTCCTCCGCAGCCGTGGCGGCCTTGTCCTCCACACACCCGGCTCTGCCGGCCTCCATGGCAAGCTGTGTCTCCCTCGCCCTAGTGGCGATGTAGTCAAGATCTGCCTGGGTGGTGTCCATGACAAGTCACCGCTCGGCGTCAGCATTGACATACACCTCAGTCAGGGTGTCAAAGAATTGCTGCTGGAGCTGCCGCTAAAGGAGGAGCTGCCGTAACTGGTCGAGTTGCGGCCATTGCCCAGGACAAGGACCTCACCGCCGCCGTTGTCCTCGGGGAAGCACTCGGTGTGGCGCCCGTCTTCCCCAAACACCCTCACGAAGAGGGTCGAGTCGTCGCCATACTTGAACTGAAGGGTGCACCGTCCGCCCAAGCCGCACGTGCGGGCAAACGTCTGCCAGCCACGAGCCAAAGTCACAGCGCCCGAGGCGGAGACTTCTACCGCGACCCACGAAGCCCTGCTGCAACAACCATCTGCCTACAGCCAAACGCCGAAGCTCGCACCGAGAAGTTCGCCGGCTAGGGAGCGCGGGAGCTGGAGCTGGGTGCCGGCTGGGATCTCTCACCACACGACGAACTCCAGCGTCACGTCCACCAAGTGGGAGCGCGGCTGGGGAGGCCTGGCGACCCTAGAGCGCCTCCCTTCGCTCATAGGACAGCCAACGACACGGCGGCCCCTGCGCTTGAAGAATCGCCGCCGCAGTTACCAGGAGCGGCTGCCAGCACTGTGGGGGTCCGCCCTCGCACGCTATCAGCTCTGACAGGAGTCGCAGCACGCTTGCGGGGACAGCCTCGTCCCCTCTTAGCTGGTGGTGAGCCGGGCCCCTCCTGCCGAGCCTTCCCCTTCTCTACGGACGAGAACTTCCTGGGCGGCACCTTGAGAAGCTCGGTCAGGCGAAGGGCAAGAGATAAGAAGGAGCAAGAGGAATTAAGGAAGAAGATGGGCAGCGAGGACTCCGCCTGCTGCCTTATTTATAGCCAGAGGAAGGCCAACCGCCGGCCTCCATAATCGTAGGTAATGATGATTTCTATGCATGGAGGGACTTGCCAAGTCGCGCAGTCGCTGCGGCTGTGTGGGGAAGCGGAGACGCCCACGTCCCGTCGATCGCCACGCACCAGTCGAGGCCGCCGGCTTTTGGGGCCCGCGGCACTTCGAACTTGGCCCTTGGCTTTGCCACGAAGGCCCGAGCGTACCTTGGGCCCGGGGGCTACTTTCAGCGTTCTGGGAACGGGGGTACCCAGACTTGCCTGCCTGCGGCCCAGGACGTGGCTCATCAGGCGGCCTGGTACGGCCCAACATCTTCAGCAACCACTCAAGACCCCCGTGAGGCGAATGACGCAAGACATCCCCTGGGGCGGCCTCACAATGCCGGCTCATGAGGATCAGAGATATCAAGGCAAGGGGTACCTCGCAAGGTCTTCGTGACGTGAGCAGTGACGACCGAGTCCAGGCGGGTGCTAGCGGACGCAGAGTGCTAGTTTCCTCTTTGGTGCTAAAGGAGTAGGTGGAGGCGAAGAATCCCGAGGCATCAGGTAAAGGTTTCCATATCGGTGCAACACGACCAAGACCAGCAGGACAGCAGAACGGAGGTCACCGCGGAACCCACGGCGGCGTCACCGCCAGAGCCTTTGGAAGGCGAAGACCACCTTTTGTCAGGATAGCTTGTACTTGCTGTCCCCCTTCAAATTTGGCCGTTGTGGGATCCCTTCCCGCTCAATATTTGGGAAGAGGACCCGAGCCACTATAAATAGGACTAGCCACCACCTTAGAAAGGGATCGGATTATTGAGACCACCCGCACACCCACAAGCTCACCCGAGCTCAAGAACTGCTCTCCTCAGGAGGCAGTTCATCCATGTACTAGTTCTTCCTTAGGCCACAAGGCAATCCACCACACCACACTAGATTAGGGTATTACACCACGACGATGGCCCGAACCATTATAAACCTTTTGTCCCTTGTTCTTCGGATCTGACGAGCTAGGCCTAGGGATCGGCAAGTAGACGAGCTAGGGCAGAAGGAGAGATCTTCACGGGCACCCCAGAGTTCGAACCTCAAGGGTTTTGCGGCAACCCTAGATCCAACAAAATTTTATTCCCTTTCCACCAAACTTTCACAAGCCATGGCTAGCCGAATCCATGGTTGCCTTCCATACCAACACTTTCCAAGGAATTTATTATTTTAAAACATAAAGTAAATTTGTTTTCCATTTCAGGACAGTGCATCCCTAATACCTTTTCCTTACTCTCGTGCAATGACAAGTGAATAAACACTCATCATGAGAATAACACATCTAGCATGGAAAATATTGGCCACCCCTCACCGCCTTGCGAGCGGTACGGACACACAAAAGGGAAATTTATGTTGAAAATTAGAGATAGCACATTCAAATTTTCTTAGAACGGCAAGGAAATACCGCATATAGGTAGGTATGGTGGACTCATGTGGCAAAACCGGGATAAATGATTTTGGATGCACAAGTAGAGATCATACTTAGTGCAAAATGAATGCTAGCAAAAGACTGGGAAGCGACCAACCATGAAACAAATAATCTCGTAAGCGAACATTCAGCATAAATGACACCGAATAATCCACCACAAGTAGGATATAATTTAATTGCATAATTATTGACTTTCGTGCTTGCATAGGGAATCACAAACTTTAACACTAATATTCTCACTAGAGCACAATTACTCATCAATATAACTCACATATCACATCATCATGTCTCAAAACTATTACAAGGAATCAAGTTTATTTTGTTCAATGATCTTCATGAAAGTTTTTATTATATCCTTCTTGGATATCTATCACTTTGGGACTAATTTCCATGTGTTGCATTTGATAAGCTCAAACAAATATAAGTGAAGATCATAAGCATAATTTTTCTTTCTTTCTCTCAAAATAATATAAGTGAAGCAAGAGATAATTTCTTTAACCTTTTACTAACTCTGAAATAAATCTAAGTGAAGCAAGAGAGTATTTCTTCAAAAATACTAAGCACACCATGCTAAAAAAGATATAAGTGAAGCACTAGAGGAAGTCCTAGCTCATTAAAAATTAAGTGAAGCTTAGAGAGCTATTCTAGAAAGTGATGGCATAATTTTGGCTCTCTCAAATAGGTGTGTGTAGCAAGGATTGATGACTTAAAAAGAAAAATAAAACAATCAAGGACTCATATCATACAAGATGATCCAAGCAAAACACATATCATGTGACGAATAAAAATATAGTCTCGAGTAAAATACCGATAGTTGTTGGAAGAAAGCGTGGATGCCACTCGGGGGCATCCCCAGGCTTAGTTGGTTGCTCATTTTTGGATAATAGCTAGGGATGCCGGCGCATCCCCAAGCTTAGGCTCTTCCATCCTTCCTTCATCCATTGTAAGATAACCAAAAACTTGAAAACTTCAATCACACAAAACTTCAACAAAACCTTCGTGATATCCGTTAGTATAAGAAAGCAAACCAGTACTATAAGTGATGTGTCAAACCAATTCATATTTTGTTTTTGTATTATATCTATTGTATTCCAACTTTTCTATTGCAAAAAATCATCAAAGAAAACCATAGAGTCATCAAAATAAGCACACAACACAAAGAAAGCAGAATCTGTCAAAAACAGAATAGTCTGTAGTAATCTGGATGTTTCGAGTACTTCTGGAACTCTAAAAATCTTGAAACAAATAGGGCCACGTGGGAAATTTGTATATTAAACTTCTGCCAAAAGAATCAACTAAGAATCACTTTTCTGTTAAAATTGAGAATATTTCTCGTGAGTGCAAAAGTTTCTGTTTTTTCAGCAAGATCAAATCTACTAACACCCAATGTGTTCCTAAGGCTTTGCTTGGCACAAACCTGTATTCAAACCACAGAAACCACATCTCAACAGAAATATTAAAGGTTTTTTTCATAAGAACAGAAAATGAAAGGGAAAAATTAATTTTATTCGTTGGGTTGCCTCCCGACAAGCTCTTTCTTTATAGCCATTATGATAGGCTTGGAATTTCAATGATGCTCACATGAATGACAAGAATTGAAGCACAAAGAAAGCATCATAAAATATGTGACAAGAACATTTAAGTCTAACATACTTCCTATGCATAGGAATTTTATAAGCAAACAAATTATCAAGACAAGAAGTGTCTAGCATATGCAAAGGAGAGGAATAAAACATTGAAAATCTCAACATAACAAGAGGTGATTTAGTAACATGAAAATTTCTAGAACCATATTTTCCTCTCTCATAGTTATTAAATGTAGGATCATACACAAATTCAACAATATAGCAATCATTTTAAAATTTCTTTTCATGATCCACATGGGTAAGAGTCTTATAATCTTCCAAGATAGTGGGACTAACATCAAATAAAGTCATGACCTCTCCAAATCCGCTTTCAATATTATCGGAAACATATTCATCATGAGGCTTAAATAATTTTTCAAGATCGTAACAAGAATCACCCCAATCATGATCATTGCAATAAGTAGAGGACATATCAAAATTAGCATCCCCAAGCTTGGTGTTTTGCATATTACTAGCATAACTGACATTAATTGAATATATTATAACACCATTGCGATAATGCTTTTCATACAAGGAGCTATCATGAATCACTTCATAAATTTCTTCTTTTATAACTTCATCACCATTATCACATTCATGAATCTTAAGCAAAACTTCATAAAGATAATCTAGTGCGCTCAAATCACTAGCAATTGGTTCAACATAATTGAATATTTTAAACATATTAGCAAGTGGATGAGGATCCATAAACGCTTTCCATATGATTTTCAATAAAATACCCAATTATACCATAAGGGCAAACGAAAACAGATCCGATGAGAAAATGACAAACAAAAGAGAGGGCCAATAAAAACGACAAATATTTTTGAAGTGGGGGAGATGAAAACGAGAGGCAAATGGCAAATATTGTAATTGCTAGGAGATGAGATTTGTGATTAGGAACCTGGTATATGTTGAAGGTGATCCCCGACAACGGCGCCATAAATTCCTTTTGATGTCGCTTAAAGCTACGTCGATTTTTCCCCAAAGAGGAATGGATGATGCAACGCAGCGGTGGTAGGTATTTCCCTCAGATGTGAAACAAAGGTTATCAAACCAGTAGGAGAACCCAGAAACACAACGTAAACAGCACCTGCACACAAATAACAACTTCTCGCAACCCGACGTGTTAAAGGGCTTGTCAATCCCTTTCGAGGTACGACGCCTCAAGGTAGGCAAAATGGACATGAGGAATTTGTAGTAAATTTTTAGATCGAACGCCAAATAAAATAAATAAGAATAAATTGTAGCAAGTTATTTTTGTATTTTTTGTTTAGTAGATCTAAAAATAAATACAAGGAAAAAGGAGATCGCAAAGGCAAATGTATGACAAAAATACCCGGGGGCGTAGGTTTCACTAGTGGCTTCTCTCGAGAAAAATAGCAAACGGTGGATAGACTAATTGCTGTTGGGCAATTGATAGAACCTCAAATAATTATGACGATATCCAGGCAATGATCATTACATAGGCATCACGTCCAAGATTAGTAGACCGACTCCAGCTTTCATCTACTACTATTACTCCACACATCGACCGCTATCCAGCATGCATCTAGTGTATTAAGTTCATGGAGAAATGGGGTAATGCATTAAGAACGATGACATTACGTAGACAAGATCTGGTTATCTATGGCGTTAGATATGGATCTCGTCGTTTTATCCTTAGTGGCAACGATACATACATGTTGGTTCCCTTTCTGTCAATGTGATCAAGCACCGTAAGATCGAACCCACTACCGGGCACCTCTTCCCATTGCAAGATAAACAGATCAAGTTGGCCAAACAAAACCCAAATATCGGAGTAGAAATACTAGGCTATAAGAGATCATGCATATAAGAGGTCAAAGAAACTCACATAACTTTCATGTATATAAAAAGATAGATCTGATCATAAACTCAAAGTTCATCAGATCCCAACAAACACACCGTTGTATTGATAATCGAAAGAGAGAGAGGAAGCCGTCTAGCTACTAAAAACGGACATGTAGGTCTACAAAGAACTACTCACGCATCATCGGATAGGCACCAATGGACGTGGTGCACCCCTCCGTGATGGTGTCTAGATTGATCTAGTGGTTCTGGACTCTGCGACAGCTGGATGAATATTTCATCGACACCCCTAGGGTTTCTGGAATATTGTGGTATTTATAGAGCAAAGAGGCGGTGCGGGAGGCCACCGAGGTGGGCACAACCCACATGGGTGCAACAGGGGGGCCTGGCGCGCCCTGGTGGGTTGTGCCCCCCTCGAGGCACCCCTAGGTGATGCCTTGGCCCATCAGGTGTCTTCTAGTCCATAAATATTCTCCAAAAAGTTTCGCGGTGTTCGGGCTCCGTTTGATATTGATTTCCTGTGATGTAAAAAACATGCAGAAAACATCAACTGGCACTTGGCTCTATGTAAATAGGTTAGTGCCAAAAAATGATATAAAATGACTATAAAATTATTGTAAAACATCCAAGAATGATAATATAACAACATGGAACAATAAAAAATAATAGATACATTGGAGACGTATCTGGTCACAGCTTCAATCTTCGCAGGATCTATCGACAATCCTTCCTCGGTAAAGACATGACCCAAGAATCCAACATTGTGTATCCAAAGCTCACAATTACTGAATTTGTCATATAGTTGGTGCTCTTGAAGCTTGTGTAGGACCACCCTCAAGTGTTTCTCATGCTCTTCTTCCGTCTTCGAGTAGACAAGAATGTCATCAATAAAGACGACAACAAACTTGTCCACATATACCATGAAGACCTTGTTCATGAGATACATGAAGTAGGCTAGGGCATTGGTCACTCCAAAGAACATGACCGTGTACTCATACAAGCAATATCTAGTTACAAATGTCGTCTTCGGAATATATTGGGGTCTGATCTTCAGCTGATAGTACCCATACCCGAGGTCGATCTTGGAAAACACCTTGGCTCCATTGAGTTGATCAAACATATCTTCAATCTTGGGAAGTAGATACTTGTTCTTGATTGTGACTTCGTGAAGGGAACTATAGTAAACACATAATCGGATGGTACCGTCACTCTTTGACACAAACAGAATAGGTGATCCCAGATACGTTGGAGACGTATCAACTCCCCCAAGCTTAAACCTTTGCTTATCCTCAAGCAATTCAGTTGATAAACTAAAAGTGATAAAGAAAAACTTTGACAAACTCTATTTGCTCTTGTTCTTGTAAATATGTAAGCCACCATTCAGGTTTTCAGCGAGATCATGAACTAACCACATTCACAATAACTTTCAGGTCTCATGTCTACTCACATCAATGGCATAATCAACTAGCAAGCAATAATAATAAACCTAGGATGACAACACTTTCTCAAAACAATCATGATATGATATAACAAGATGGTATCTCACTAGTCCTTTTTGAGACCGCAATACATAAATGTAGAGCACCCTTAAAGATCAAGGACTGACTAGACATTGTAATTCATGGTAAAAGAGATCCAGTCATGATCATACATAATGGAAATTAATAGTAATACATGCAACTTACAGAGGTGCTCTCCTACTGGTGCTCTTTTATAAGAGGATGATGACTCTGCATAAAAGTAAATAGATAGGCCCTTCGCAGAGGGAAGCAGGGATTTGTAGAAGTGCCAGAGCTTGATTTTTAAATAGAGATGGATAATATTTTGAGCGGTATACTTTCATTGTCAACATAACAACCAAGAATCTCGATATCTCCCATGTTACACACATTATAGGCGGTTCCCATACATAGTGGTAAAGTTTATACTCCCCCAACCACCAACAAGCACACTCCACGGCTAGCCCGAAGCAACGGGTACCGTCCAAACCAACAACAACCCTGGGGGAGTTTTGTTAAATTATTATGATTTTGAGCATAGGACTGGGCATCCCGGTTACCAGCCATTTTCTCGTGAATGACGAGCGAAGTCCACTCATCGTGAGAATAACCCACCTAGCATGGAAGATATAGACAGCCCTAGTTGATACATGTGCTGCTCGAGCATACAAAACAAAATTTCATTTGAAGGTTTAGAGTTTGGCACATACAAATTTACTTGGAACGGCAGGTAAATACAACATATAGGAAGGTATGGTGGACTCATTGGAATAACTTTGGGGTTTATGGAAGTGGATGCACAAGCAGTATTCCCGCTTAGTACAGGTGAGGGCTAGAAAGAGACTGGGAAGCTACCAGCTAGAGAGCGACGACGGTCATGAACATGCATTACAGTTAATCAACAATGAATGCAAGCATTAGTAGGATATAAATGACCATGAACATAAATATCGTGGAGGCTATGTTGATTTGTTTCAACAACATGCGTGAACTTGTGCCAAGTCAGACCACTTGAATTGTTCAAAGGAGGACACCACCCCATCATACCACATCACAACCATTTTAATATCATGTTGGCATGCAAGATAGACCATTATTAACTCTCAGCTAATTAAGCATGGCATAAGGAGCTATGATCTCTAATTGTCATTGCAAGCATGTTTCATTCATAACAAGCTGAATCACGAACGATGAACTATCATATTTACAAAAACAAGAGAGGTCGAGTTCATGATATATCATCCTATTGCCTTTCACTCGCACGACTGAACGGTGTGAATAATAATAATAGTGCATGTGCATTGGACTAAGCTAGAATCTGCAAGCTTTTAACACAAGAGAGAAGACAAGGTAATATGGCTCAAGGTTAAATCAACAATAAAGCATATGAGAGCCACTAAGCATTTTCAATCATGGTATTCTACTCTTAACTCCCAAAGAAAAGAAAAGAAACTATTTACATGGGAAAGCTCCCAACAAGCAAAAGAAGAACAGTGAATCTTTTTGGGTTTTCTCTTAATTACTACTACTAGGAAAGTAAACTAGCTAGAAGCTACAACTAATATTATTTTTGTTTTTCTTAAGGTTTGTTTAGCACCCGAGAAAAAGAATAAGAAAAAGAATAGAAACTAAACAATGATGGTACAATGAAAGAGTGTGAGCGCCGATGACTAAAATAAGTGTGTGAACATGAATGTAATGTCGGTTAGAAACACGTACTCCCCCAAGATTAGGCCTTTGGCCTAAGTTGGTCGATGGCCACGGATCGGAGCTACTCTCTCCGGTGTATTGAGATGTGTCCTCTTGGTGCCACTGGTTGGCAGGCTCATCCAGCTCCCACCCATAAACAGACCGACAGTAAGGATCGAGTGATGGCTCCGGCTCAGGCTCTGAAGCTCGTGCCTGGCTCTGGTGCTTGTAGAAAGCGTCTGATGTAACGAGATATATGCTTGTAGACAGATCAAACAGAGATGGTGCAGGCAAGGTAACAATCTCACAATATTTTTCATCAAATCTTAATTTATAATTAAGCAACCTATCCTTGTCTTTTACAATAAAATCATGTGCTACCATACTCTTGTAATCTAGATAAACAGGGGCAAGCAATTTTTCTTCCTTCTCATGATGCCTAATAGGTATTCTAAAATGTTCAGCAAGGCGGGAAGCAAAGATGCCTCCAAAGACGGGGCCCTTTGAGCGGTTTAGACTCAGTCGTTTAGCAACGACGGCCCCCAAGCTAAAATTTGTGTCTTGAAACAAAGCATGGCATAATATGACAATATCAGGGGCACTGATATTCCCACTATTTCCGCGACCAATTAAACATCTACTAGCAAATAAAGCAAAGCAGCGCAGAACAGGGAAATGTATACTGGTAATTCTTGCCCTTGAGACTTGTCTAGTTCCCCCTACAGCTATCATGTCAATAAACCCTTCAACGTCTTCACGACATGGTACATCAAGTCTACCTTCAAAGGGTAAATTGCATATTTCACAAATCTCAAAGAAATATATTTCCTTAACCTCATCATATAAACGAAACTCCACTGTACGTGGCGTTTTCTTAGAATGAAAATAAAAATTTTGCGTGAAAATATTAGTGAGTAAGAGATACTGATCACGCTGGTCATGGAGGAAGTCGGTGAGGCCTGTATTATTTTCCAACCAATAAAAGTCTTTGTAAATCCCGGTGGCTCTCATGAACTCATTACAAGGCCATTCACACGGCCGGACTTCCGCCATACGAGGAAGATTATATTTGGGGTTCTTGTTTTCTTCCTTCTTCTTCTCCTCTAAACTTTTACTAGAGGAACCCCACAATAATCTCTTTATCATTTTCCTCCTCTGAAAATTTCTGAAATTTAGTAACTCAAAACAAAAGTTAACCAAACTCAACAAGATTGATAGCGAAACTCCTATAAGTGCCTAGAGACTATATCATGCATTAGAACTACTTGGGACCAAAGAAATTTGACATGCAAGCTCAAGAACAAGGTCACCACAGCACTAGAACAAAAACTAATTGGACCAATGGAGGAGTCACATATCAAGGAATAATCTCCCCAAACAATTTGGTGAATGGTGCTTTGAGCAAGGAGATCGAAAATGGCAGCAAGATGAGCTAGAACTCGGACTTGAGCTGGTTGGTGATTTTTTTGGGAGGAAGAAGAAGAGTATGGGTGCATGAATAAGTGGAGGGGGGCCATGTGGGGCCCACAAGGCATGGGGCGTGCCCTTGACCCTCGTGCCCAGGTGTTGCCTCCCCTCATTGTGTGTTCTGTGCCATATATTCTCAAATATTCTAGAAATAATCATATTTCATTTTCAGGGCATTTGGAGAACTTTTATTTTCTGGGTATTTTTTATTGCACGGATAAGTCTGGAAACAGACAAAAAATACTATTTTTTCTTTAGTTATCCTAACTAACAGAAAGTAAAAGGATGGTAGAGAAAGTTGTGCTATCTAGATTCACCTATCTCATGCTCATCAAAAGGAATCCATTAACAAGGTTACCTCAATGGGGATATGTATGTCCCCAACAATAGGAATATCATATGCCTTCTTGATAGTAGGAAAAGGAAATTCAAAACCTCCAATAGTAATAGTTGAAATTTTTCCAATATAATTGATACTATGGACCTGAGGTTGTTTCCTCGGAAAGTGTACCGTATGATCATTGCCATTGACATGAAAAGTGACATTGCCTTTGTTCCAATCAATAACAGCCCCTACAGTATTCAAAAAGTGTCTACCGAGGATAATAGACATACTATCGTCCTCGGGAATATCAAGTATAGCAAAGTCCGTTAGAATAGTAACATTTGCAGCCACAACAGGCACATCCTCACAAATACTGACAGGTATAGCAGTTGATTTATCGGCCATTTGCAAAGATATTTCAGTAGGTGTCAACTTACACAAGTCAAGTCTACAATATAAAGAGAGAGGCATAACACTAACACTGGCTCCAAGATCACATAAAGCAGTTTTAACATAGTTTCCTTTAATGGAGCAAGGTATTGTGGGTACTCCTGGATCTCCTAGTTTCTAAGGTATTCCACCCTTAAAAGTGTAATTGGCAAGCATGGTGGAAATTTCTACTTGAGGAATCTTTCTTTTATTGGTAATAATATCCTTCATATATTTATCATGAGGATTTGTTTTACGCACATCAGTCAAATGCATACGCAAAAAGATATGTCTGATCATCTCAGCAAAGCGCTCAAAATCCTCATCATCCTTTTTCTTGGATGGTTTCGGAGGGAAAGGCATGGGTTTCTGAACCCATGGTTCTCTTTCCCTACCGTGCTTTCTAGCAACAAAGTCTCTCTTATCATAACGTTGATTCTTTGATTGTGGGTTATCAAGATCAACATCAGGTTCAATCTCTACATCATTATCATTGCTAGGTTGAGCATCATTATGAACATCATCATTGATATTATCACTAGGTTAATGTTCATTACCAGATTGTGTCTCAGCATTAGAAATTGATATATCATTGGGATTCTTAGGTGTGTCAGCTACAGGTTCACTAGAAGCATGAAAAGTCCTATCATTTTTCTTTTTCTTCTTCTTAGAAGAACTATGTGCATCTAAATTAGCTCTCTGAGAATCTTGCTCAATTCTCTTAGGGTGGCCTTCACGATACAAAGGTTCATGAGTCACTTTACCACCTTTAGTAGCAACTCTAACAACATAGTCATTATTCTTACTATTTAATTCATTGAGCAAATCATTCTGAGCCTTATGTACTTGTTCTACTTGAGTGGTAACCATAGAAGAATGTTTACTAATGAGTTTCAACTCACCTTTAACTCTAGACAGATAATTACTCAAGCGTTCAATCATATAAGCATTGTGTTGTAATTGTCTACCAACATAAGCATTAAAGTTTTCTTGTTTCACAATAAAATTGTCAAACTCATCTAAGCATTGGCTAGCAGACTTATAACAAGGAATATCACCTTCATCAAACTTATAAAGAGAATTTTACTTTACTACCTGTCTCGGGTTATCAAGACCATGTATTTCTTCAATAGGTGGTAAATTTTTAACATCTTCAGCTTTAATACCTTTTTCTTTCATTGATTTCTTTGCCTCTTGCATATGTGGTGGACTGAGAAATAGAACACTTCTTTTCTTCGGAGTTGGCTTAGCGGCTGGTTCAGGAAGTGTCCAATTAGTTTCATTGGCAAGCATATTATTCAATAGTAATTCAGCTTGATCAACTGTTCTTTCCCTGAAAACACAACCAACACAACTATCCAGGTGGTCTCTGGAAGCATCGGTTAGTCCATTATAAATGACATCAAGTATATCGTTCCTCTCAAGAGGATGATCAGGAAAAGCATTAAGTAATTGGAGAAGCCTTCCCCAAGCTTGTGGGATACTCTCTTCTTCAATTTGCACGAAGTTATATATTCCCCGTAAGGCAGCTTGTTTCTTATGAGCGGGAAAATATTTAGCAGAGAAGTAATACATCATATCCCAGGGACTACGCACACAACCAGGATAAATAGAATTAAACCAAGTCTTAGCATCACCCTTTAACGAGAACGAAAATAGCTTAAGGATACAGTAGTAATGAATCTTTTCATCATTGGTAAACAGGGTGGCTAGATCATTCAACTTGGTAAGATGTGCCACAATAGTTTCAGACTCATAGCCATGGAAAGGATCAGATTCAACCAAAGTAATTAACTCAAGATCAACAGAGAATTCATAATCCTTGTCAGTAACACAAATAGCTGAAGTAGCAAAAGCACGGTCATGTTCCATTCTTGCATTCAAGGACTTTTCTTTTAGCTTATCTAATAATTTCTTAAGATCATATATATCGTTGCAAGAAAGAAAGTATCTAGCAGTTTCTTCATCCATAACATAACCCTCAGGAACAATAGGCAATTAATATCTATTGGGAGAAGCTTCATCATCACTTTCATAAAAATTATCAGTTTCAGTATTTGCATTCTCCCAAACCTTAGCAATTTTTTCATCTAGAAATTCACCTAGTGGCACAGTATTATCAGGCATAGAAGTAGTTTCATCATACATAGTAGAAGTGGCATCATCAAGAGCATATGACATATCAGATTCAATAGCAGGAGTAGGTGTCGCAAGTTTACTCATAACAGAGGGTGAATCAAGTGTATAGCTAGATGGCAGTTCCTTACCTGCCCTCGTAGTTGAGGGTAAGATCTTGGTTTTTGAGTCCTTCAAATTCTTCATAGTGATCAATGGATATAAATCCCAAGTGACTTAAAGAATAGAGCTATGCTCCCGGCAACGGCGCTAGAAAATACTCTTGATAACCCAAAAGTGTAGGGGATCGCAACAGTATTTGAGGGTAAAGTATTCAATCCAAATTTATTGATTCGACACAAGGGGAGACAAAGAATACTCTTAAGTATTAGCAGCTGAGTTGTCAATTCAACCACACCTAGAAACTTAGTATCTGCGGCAAGGTAGTTTAGTAGAAAAGTAATATGGAAATAGCGGTAGCAGCAATAAAAGTAACGGTAATGTTTTTGTAGTTTTTGTAATAGTAGCAGCGGAAAAGTAAATAAGCAACAAGCAATATGTGAAAAGCTCGTAGGCATTGGATCGGTGATGGGAAATTATGTCGGATGCAATTCATCATGTAAAAGTTATAACCTAGGGTGACCCAGAACTAGCTCCAGTTCATCAATGTAATGTAGGCATGTATTCCGAATATAGCCATTCGTGCTTATGGAAAATAACTTGCATCACATCTTTTGTCCTACACTCCCGTGGCAGCGGGGTCCTATTGGAAACTATGGAATATTAAGGCCTCCTTTTAATAGAGTACCAGACCAAAGCATTAACACATAGTGAATACATGAACTCCTCAAACTACGGTCATCACCGGGAGTGGTCCACATTAATGTCACTTCGGGGTTGTCGGATCATAACACATAGTAGGTGACTATAGACTTGCAAGATAGGATCAAGAACACACATATATTCATGAAAACATAATAGGTTCATATCTGAAATCATGGCACTCGGGCCCTAGTGACAAGCATTAAGCATAGCAAAGTCATGGCAACATCAATCTCAGAACATAGTGGATACTAGGGATCAAACCCTAACAAAACTAACTCGATTACATGATAGATCCCATCCAACCCATCACCGTCCAGCAAGCCTACGAGGGAATTACTCACGCATGGTGGTGAGCATCATGGAATTGGTAACGGAGGAAGGTTGATGATGACGATGGCGACGACCCCCCCTCTCTGGAGCCCCGAGTGGACTCCAGATCAGCCCTCCCGAGAGAGATTTGGGCTTGGCGGCGGCTCCGTATCGTAAACCGTGATAATTGTTCCTCTCTAATTTTTTCTCCCCGAAAGTGAATATATGGGATCCGGAGATACATCGGTGGAGCTTCAGGGGGCCCATGAGGCAGGGGGCGCACCCCCACCCTTGTGGACAGGGTGTGGGCCCCCTAGTCTGGATCTTTTCGTAGGTATTTTTTATATTTTCCAAAATAATTCTCCGTGGATATTCAGGTCATTCCGAGTACTATTTATTTCTGCACAAAAACAACACCATGGCAATTCTGCTGAAAACAGCGTTAGTCCGGGTTAGTTCCATTCAAATCATGCAAGTTAGAGTCCAAAACAAGGGCAAAAGGGTTTGGAAAAGTAGATACGTTGGAGACGTATCAATCCCCAAGAGGAGGCACTAGGGCGGATGAATCCTTTCCTCAACTGGTCTGCCAGTTCTCCTTCAAGTCTGCTAACTCATCCGATCCCATTCTATAAGGCTTCTTATAGATGGGTCCTGCGCGGGGCATGAGTTCAATAAGGTACTCAATGTCACAGTCAGGAGGCATTCCCGGTAGCTCATCAGGAAAAACATCGAGGTACTCGCATACTACTGGCACTTGCTCCAATCCAACTTCAGACAGACAATTGACTTGGGTGACTTGTAATGCCCAAGATGGAGTTATACCTCCTACGTGTCGAGGCACGACTTAAAGGCATAAGTCCATCCTAGAATGATCTCAAGTTTGGTAATCTTTGCACATCTCATGTAAAAGAGGGGATTGTAAACATAAATAGTTGGCTTACACTCGCCACGTCACACAATTACATAACATGTCTCAAACATCATACATTAAGAATATCACAACCCTCTAAGGGAAAAATCCAAATGTCAAGATACCAAACTTAAATAACATCCACAGGCGGATCGAATCCTAGTAGAAGTCTCCACTACTGATCATCCGAATAACGAACATAGTACCGACTACGCTCCTCGTCGTACTCCCAATCCAGCTCGGTGCCATCACCTGGATAGCTCACAGCTGGACCTGCATCTGGTGTGGTGAAGTAACTGTGAGCCACAGAGGACTCAGCAATCCCGTTCCCGGGTAACAAGACTATTTAAGCCTTTGGGAGAGGATGAGGCTGAAGAAAAGAATAAGTGTCTGCAACAGCAACTAGCATCTAGCTTACGTGAGAGAGAGCGAGAAGAGAAAGCCTCGGACGAGAAGTGATCACGAAGTGATCCTAGCTACAAGCTCAACAAACATAACCCCTCCGTGTTCAACTCCCGAATCCCTATTCGGAAATTGACGGTCACGGAACGCACGCTGGTAGTGTATTAGAAACATTGTGTCAAGTTATCTACAACCGGATATTAACAAGCTCCCATCTGCCACATAACCGCGGGCACGGCTTTCAAAAGTTCATAACCCTGCAGGGGTGTTCCAACTTGACCCATTACAAGCCCACGATCCGCGGAGTCGCAACTCCAAAGTGGGAAGACCCGAGTATTCTCGGAATCCCGTGCTCAAGATATACCGAACTAAGGTATGGCTAATCCAGCAAATCCTCCCGGCGTGTCGACACCCTGATAGTAGCCGCGCGTATCTAAGTCTCAGGACACGACCGGATGGGCGATTCTACTGGTTTATATCAATCCTCGAGTTTCCTCGTGGTGACCCCGCAGACTCCCCGTTTCGGACCAACACTCATGAGGAGCACTGGCCCGGGGTGGTTGATTAAGAACTCGGGTTAATTACTCCCTATGCAAGTTATTTAGTTATTAGGCAAATAGTACCAATGTTGGGACTTGCTGGAAAAGACTTAGCACTTAGCGGTTTATCGAGGGGGTCCCATACACCCCAACCGTGTTAGGAACGCATAATCAAGGAACATAACACCGGTTTATACGGTTCCTAACGGCATGAGTGGAACAAATCACCAAGCAAAAGGCTTAGCCTTCCACCCTTGCCAATATATAGATGATTTCATTTTAAGCATTTATATAGTGTGATAAAACCCAACCAAACTTCAACATGAAGCAAGCATCTTCGATCTTCACCTGCAACTAGCAATGCTATAAGAAGGGCTGAGCGAAGCGTACTTAGCCAAGCAACGGTTTGCATAGGTAGGTTGCTTAAACAGGGCAATGGTTACAAGTAGGAAGCTGACAAGAAGATCATGGGCATCGAGGCAAAACTATAGAGCGGAACTACTAGCAATAGGCAAAGATAGTAATGTTATCGGGGTTCGGTCATCTTGCCTGAAGAGAAGTCGTTCGGATCGTAAGAAGGGTCCTCGTGCTCAACCTCGTTGGAAACCTCGTGCTCGTACTCGTACTCAGTCTCGGCTTCTGGCTCTAAACAAAACAATTACACCAAGCACAAATCTACAAGATGCAATGCGCACTCGGAAATGATGGATGCATGATGGATGCACTAAGGATGCACACGGAGCACGTAAAATAGAACTCAAGCAAAACACCTCAAAACATGATAACAATATGATATTATGAATCTACACAGAAAATCAATCAAGTTTCATATAAGATTCGCTGAAATCGGAGTTACGGGCTAAAAGTTATGCCCGAAACAAGAAATGAGCGAAAGCTGAAAATTACAGCAACATAGCAACTTCGGAGCACGAAATAATTAAGCTACAACACTCAAACAACATGGCAAAGGACATGAACACAAACTAGACATATACTACAGCAACTAAGTCCAAAGGTGCACCCCCAAAGGAGTCACGGGTCAATAGCAATAAGCCTAGACATATTGAACTTGACAGTAAAATTCTGACAGCAGAATTTTATTGAAACTTTGGAGCAAAAGATAAACATGCTACAGCCACTCAAATAAACATGTGAGAACATTAATGGAAAGACAACAATATATACTACAAGGAACAATCAAGATCCACTCCAAACCTATCATGGTTTGTCCTAGAGTAGCAAGCAAACATGGCATCGGAACGTTACAGATCTCAGACTTAGTGAAAATTCACTAAGTCCTAAAACAGCAATTTCATCATGGCATCTAAAAGAGCATGTTTAAGTCACCTCGAAACTAAACATGGCAAGTGGTAAGCACCTCATCAATGTACACATGAAGGTGACTCCGAAACATACAAGCATGCTTCATGGAGATAAACACAACGATAGCAACGAGCTCAACTAGATGGCATTTCATAACAAGTGAAAAAAATATCACAGCCACATGGCACTTTGCAACGATGATAAACATGGCAAAAATAAATCGATCATGCAACCTATCACATACAACATGTAGAGCATGGCAAGACGAACACGTGGACATGTCATTTGCATCATTCTAACAAACGAGCTAAAAGATATCACATGGCAAAGATGACATAAAAACATCACATAACAGCAGTTTATATCATGATGCACTCATGCAACAGCAAAACAAGCACCTAGATGATCTCTAACATGCATGACACCAAAAGATAAAACGTTGTGCTAGTCACCACGAACGTCTGGACATGCTATTTGCGCGAATCGGAGCAACACACAAAAAGTTAGAGCAGTTTGAAATATGCATCACAGATCAAAAGAACAGGTAGATCTAGGGTTTTTTTGAAATAACCTCAGATCTGCAGAAAAAAACAAGGGCCCGGGGCTTTGGTGGATCCGGCCCGACTGGTGGAAGGCGGCGGCGAACGGCGGCCTGGCTGGGGCGGCCCAGCCAGCTGGATCGGCGGCGCGGGCGCTGGGGATGGGTCGGCCTGGTCGCGGCGGCCCGCCCGGTGGAGAGAGTGCGCGGCCCGGCCTGGCGCTGGGGCGGGGCGCGGCCTGGAGGGTGGCGGATGGCGAAGCCCGCGAAGGCGGCTGGCACGGGAGGCGGCCTGGCGACGGTGGCGCGTCGGGCCGGCGGGAAGCCTTGGCCCGGAGGGAGGCGGTGCGGAGGCGATGCGGAGGCGATGGCCCGGCTCGGTGCAGGCCTGCCGGAGGGAGGTGGTGCGGTTGGCCCGCGGTGGCGAAGGGAGGAGCTAGGCCCGCAGTGGCGCGGAGCAGATGGGCCGACGGCGGGGTGATGTGGTCCAGGCGCGGGGTGATGTGGACGATCGAGGGAAGGGCCGAGGCGATGCGGTCCTGGCCTTCGGCGGCTGGCGACGAGAGGGCGTTGACCCTGGCCGCTTCGAGATCAGAGGAGGGGATCGAGAGGGCGGCGCGATGGCTGGCTCGATCTATAGCCCCGGCGCGATTTTTGCGGGAGGAAGCTGCCAAGTGGCTGGTGGATCTGAGAAATTGAGGGGGAGGGATCTAGAGGAAGAAGCTAGATGCCCAAAATAGACTAGGGTCTAATATATAGCAGAATTTAGGGTTTGGGGATTTGGGGGTGTTAGGAGCCCTCCGATCGCGATCCGACGGATCCGATCGCGGGGGTAGTTTAGATGGGCCTAGGAGAGGGTAGTGGACTGCAGTAGGGGTGTTTCTGGGACACAAAGTGAAGGCACTTTGGACCCACACGAATAACTGATGGAATAGCAAACGGAGTCCAAACGCGACGAGATTTGAGAGGCGGGTTGCACACAACAAAACAACAACACACACAACATCCTCGTGGCACACCGGTAACGTAACACGCCCAAACAACAAAGTAGGCCTACGGGACGCCACGGACACGTGAGGGAGCTCCGGAACGCGAAACGGGCAACGGGAAGGAACGCGTGGAGCCGGATGCAACCATCAACACAAATGCAATGCGATGCACATGTCTACATGATATGAATGAATGCCACACACGCACACAACAAAACGACGAAAACCCGAAAGACAAAGAACCCGGAATGGAAATAGATGAAGCCGGAGATATATTATATGCCCAAAAGGGAAAGTATTACATCCGGGGCATTACAAACTCTCTTCTACTACAAAAAGATCTCGTCTCGAGATCTAGGACTGGAAAAAGGAAGGGTACTCGGAACGAAGATGATCTTCTCGTTCCCACGTAGCCTCTCGGTCGGTGTGATGTGACCACTTGACTTTCAAGAATTTGATGGACTTGTTGCAGGTCTTGCGTTCGGTTTCTTCGAGAATAGCAACTGGATGCTCTTGGTAGGACAAGTCTTGTTGAAGATCAATCTCTTCAAACGGAATCATGCGCTCAGGTGCCTTGAAGCATTTGCGAAGTTGAGACACATGGAACACATCATGAACATTGGCGAAGTTTGGAGGGAGCTCAAGTTGATAGGCTAGATCGCCTCTTTTGCCAAGAATCTTGAAAGGCCCGACGTATCTAGGAGCAAGCTTTCCTTTGATATCGAATCTTTGGGTGCCTTTCATCGGAGACACACGGAGATAGACATGATCCTCAATGCTGAATGCCAAATCACGATGCTTGTCGTCATAGTAGCTCTTCTGACGCGACTGAGCGGCCTTGAGATTCTCACGTATGACTTTGCACATTTCTTCGGCTTCTGAGATCAAGTCATTGCCAAGAAGTTGACGTTCGCCTGTTTCAGACAAGTTGAGAGGGGTACGGCACTTTCTGCCATAGAGGATTTCAAACGGAGCTTTGCCTGCACTTGCTTGAAAGCTGTTGTTGTAAGAAAACTCGGCAAATGGAAGGCAGTCTTCCCATTTCATGCAAAAGGAGATGACACAGGCTCTAAGCATGTCTTCTAGAATCTGATTCACTCGCTCGACTTGACCACTAGTCTGAGGGTGAAAAGCAGTGCTGAACCTGATCTTAGTGCCCATGGCGGACTGAAAGGAATCCCAGAACCTTGAAGTGAACAAACTTCCACGGTCTGAGGATATAACTTGAGGAATGCCATGTAAAGACACAATTCTGGAAGTGTACAGCTCTGCCAATTGAGATGCATTGATTGATTCTTTGACTGGCAGGAAGTGAGCAACATTGGTAAGCTTGTCAATCACCACAAAGATAGCATCATTTCCTCGCTTGGATTTAGGAAAACCAGTGACGAAGTCCATTTCAATGTGGTCGAACTTCCACTCGGGAATAGGAAGAGGTTGGAGAAGACCGGCTGGACGTTGATGTTCTGCTTTCACTCTTCTGCATACATCACATTCATTCATGAATTGGGCAATCTCCCATTTCATGCGTGTCCACCAGTAAGACTGCTTGAGGTCTTGATACATCTTGGAACTGCCGGGATGAATGGAAAGGAGAGAATCATGAGCTTCTTCCATTATGAGCTTCCTGAGATCACCTTTGGGAACAACGAGTCTGTCCTCGAAGAACAAGGTATCTCTCTCATCAACACGGAAGCACTTGTATTTCGGAATGCCCTTAGCAATAGCATGTTTCACCTTCTTCACCATGGTATCACGGAGTTGGGCCTCACGGACTTGATCTTCCAAGGTAGGAGCAACTTGAAGATTTGCAAGAAAACCCTGCGGAACAACTTGGAGGTTGAGCTTCCTGAAAGCTTCACAAAGCTCAGGCTGGTACGGCTTGATAAGAAGGCTGTTGCAATATGCCTTTCTGCTCAAAGCATCTGCAATCACATTCGCCTTGCCAGGAGTGTATTCAATGCTGGGATTATACTCTTGGATCATTTCAACCCAACGAGTCTGACGGAGGTTCAGATGCGGCTATGTGAAGATGTACTTCAAGCTCTTGTGATCAGTGAAGATGTCGACCTTTCTGCCCAAAAACAGATGTCTCCACGTAATCAGAGCATGTACCACAGCTGCTAGCTCGAGATCATGCGTGGGATAGTTCTTCTCACTTGGCTTGAGCTGACGAGAAGTGTATGCCACAATTCTCTTATCTTGCATAAGCACACCACCAAGACCTTGAAGAGAAGCATCACAGAATACTTCATAGGGCTTAGACTCATCAGGAGGAGTTAGAACTGGAGCAGAGACTAGCTTTTCTTTGAGAGTTTTGAATGCCACTTCACACTCTGGAGACCAAAAGTATTTGACATTCTTCTGAAGCAAGTTGGAAAGAGGCTTGGCAATCTTGGAGAAGTTCTCAACGAACCTTCTGCAATAGCTGGCAAGACCCAGAAAACTGCGGAGCTGCTTGACGTTCTGAGGAGCTTCCCAGTTGACAATTGCTTCAACTTTCTCGGGATTAACCGCAATACCGTTAGCTGAGATGATATGGCCCAGGTACAAAACCTTATCGAGCCAAAATTCGCACTTGGAGAACTTGGCATATAATTTATGCTCTCGGAGTCGATCAAGAACCAGACGTAAGTGCTTTTCGTGATCTTCTTCATTCTTGGAAAACACCAGAATATCATCCAGATACACATGCACAAACTCGCCAGTATAGGGATTGAAGATGTAATGCATCATCCTCGAAAAGGTAGGAGGAGCATTGGCGAGACCAAAAGACATGACGGTATACTCGTATCAACCGTAGCTCGTTCTGAAGGCCGTCTTGGGAATGTCTTCCTCGCGAATGCGAATTTGGTGATAGCCCATTCGGAGGTCAAGCTTAGAGAACACTTTAGCTCCTTTGAGCGGCTCGAAGAGTTCGTTGATGTTGGGGAGCGGATACTTGTTCTTTATTGTCTTCTTGTTCAATGGCCGGTAATCAACACAGAGACGCTCCGTGCCATCTTTCTTCTTGACAAATAAGACACCACAGCCCCAAGGAGACGTACTCGGCCTGATGAGACCCATACTCTCCTGTTTATCAAGCTGCTTCTTCAATTCCTTCAATTCATCTGGAGAGAGCTTGTACGGACGCCGGCATGCTGGCTCAGTACCCGGCTCGAGTTCAATAACGAATTCCACCTGACGGTGTGGAGGCATGCCTGGAAGTTCTTCAGGAAAGACGTCTTGATATTTGTTCACCACCGGAATTTGAGATATGGCATTAATTTCGCCCTTATCATTGAGAGAGAAAAGCCTAATAGTGTTATCCCTGGAGGCAAAGATAATCACATCTTCATCCGGATGAGTCATCTTGACTTCCTTCTGTGCACAATCAATGTGAGCATCATGCTAAGAAAGCCAATCCATCCCGAGGATGAGGTCAATGTCGGAATTACCAAGAACCACCGATTTAGCCAGAAAGCGATAATCTCCCATGCGAATAGAAACATCCGGAGCATAGACACTAGAAGTCATAATCCTGCCCGGAGAAACAACTTGCAACTTCTGAGGCAAATTTGAAGTGACAAAATTGTGCTTGGATGCAAATGGTTGAGACTTGAAAGAGCATGAAGCACCCGAATCAAATAACATTTTAGCTGGAAAAGAGTTAACTGGAAGGTTACCCAAAATGACATCAGAAGAATTCTCCGCTTGCTCTGCATTCATCAGATTGACCCTTGCTGCCTTTGGATCATGCTTGACCATAGCGGTACCGACAGGAGGAGGAGACGGAAGGCGCCTTGGGTTGTTGCACTTGTTGGAATAATGACCCTTCTGGCCACACTTGTAGCTAGTCACCTCAGAAAGTGGACGGGTAGGAGGAACACTCGGTCTTGGAGCTTGGAACTGTTGCTTGGACTGCTTGTTGGAGTTGGGTGGGTGGGAGAAACCACGTCCACTAGAGTTCTTGTTGTTGGAGTTGTTGGAGTTGTTGGAGTAGTTGTAGGGAGCTCGAATCACTGGAGGAGGAGGAAGCCAAAATTTCTGATGCTTCGAGACCATCTGAGACGATGAGGAAGAGTGAACAACATCTCGAATTCTCTTTTTAGAAGCCTCCATCTTGAGCTGAGCTGCTTCTTGTTTCAAAGCCATGTTATAGAACTTGTCGAATTCATCCGGCTCAAACAAAGTGAGAGCAAGCTGAAGTTCATCTTTCAGACCTCCACGGAACTGGTAGATTTTGCTCTTGGCATTAGGAATGTCTTGCTTAGCATAGCGGGCGAGGTTTTGGAACTTGACATTATACTGATAGACTGTCATGGAGCCCTGCTTCAGGTTGCGGAATTGCTCACGCATACCCTCGATGACACTTGTTGGAATGTGGTGCGAGCGAAAGTCCTTGCAGAAATTCTCCCAAGAGATCACTTGACCTGGCCTGGAGTCTTTGTATTGCTGCCACCAATCAGCTGCTTGATCTTTGAGTTGGAAGGCTGCAAACTTCACATAATCATCTTCCTTCACGTTACTGCACTCAAAATGCTTCTTTATGTCGGTTAACCAATCTTCAGCATCAAGAGGGTCGACACAGTAACTGAAAGCTTTAGGATTATTGGCCAAGAACTGGTTGAGAGTAGCATGGTGCTGCTGGTTGAAGAAATTGCCTTGGTTCCCTGGAACACCCTGATTAGCTTGATTATCTTGCATCTGCTGCATCATCTGCATCAACAACTGGGTGTTCCGAGCTGTAGTCTGCATAATCGCTCTCCAAGCCTCAGGTGGAGGAGGAGGGGAAGGAGGACGATCTGGGACCTCTTCCACCTCTGGGTTAGCGTTGTGAACCTTTTTCGGAGCCATCCTGTAAGAGATGACCACGAATCAGCAATTGATTGACAAATGGTATAAGCTGAATCAATGGCATGAATTGCAACAAGTCTTCACAATAATCATTCGAAAAATAAGAACGAATGAAATCATTCGAACAAGAGGAACGAATGAAATTCTCACTTAAATGATAACACCAATCTTCACGAGGATCCACATAGGGGACAAAAGGATAAAATAAGAAAACAACAAGGTACAGACGGGAACAAACACAAGATAGGAGTTTCGTTCTAACATCTTTGTGCTGAAAGCATATGAACGCGTTACGAAAAGGTTTTGCAATCCCCGGATCAGCATAGCCAAGGACCCTATAAGATATAACTCCTGATAGTAACATCGGTCATAAACCACTTCACTCAATGTAGAACCCCGAACTCACTAACCTGCATTCGTTGGAAGAATGCCTACGATCTACTGGATAAACCCACCTATAAATTTCCGAAAGATTCCAGTTATGCAATCAGGTGTTGGGGATACACGGGAAGCACCACGCAATCAACTCTAAACCTACATCCAGGTGTATCCATCCTTCAACACATAACCAGTATTTCTCGGAAACTGTGTACCTCGGACCTTCGAAAAGCATCCACTATAACAAGCTATGGCAATACTCCCGAACTACCTCCCCAGTACTGGGTGATGTCGGGGTTATCTTGCCACTGGCCATATAGGAGAGATTTTCGATGTCGACCGTCTTAAGTATTTAGTACTGCCGCGATATGCTTGTGACGACAATACCTCGAAGCTCAACTCCCCGGGACACTGCCACAACCCCTAATGTCAGGAGGCATCGAGAACAATATCCTCGTCACAAGAACATCGAAACAATCCCAGAATACTCGCGGGATTCCTAAAAAAAATTTGGTGCAATTTTTGAAGATAGGAGAGACGAGAGTAGTCGTCATGAGTCCTCACCAGAGAGAAAGGGGATGAGAAGCAAAGAAATCCTACTCTCCGATATAATATAGGACTCAAAAGTTTTTCAGTGTGTGCCTAGACTCGACCGTCAACGATTCGATCAAACAGTGGGGGCTCCTAGGTCGGAGAAGGCTCTGAATACCAACTTGTAATGCCCAGGATGGAGTTATACTTCCTACGTGTCGAGGCACGACTTAAAGGCATAAGTCCATCCTAGAATGATCTCAAGTTTGGTAATCTTTGCACATCTCATGTAAAAGAGGGGATTGTAAACATAAATAGTTGGCTTACACTCGCCACGTCACACAATTACATAACATGTCTCAAACATCATACATTAAGAATATCACAACCCTCTAAGGGCAAAATCCAAATGTCAAGATACCAAACTTAAATAACATCCACAAGCGGATCGAATCCTAGTAGAAGTCTCCACTACTGATCATCCGGATAACGAACATAGTACCGACTACGCTCCTCGTCGTACTCCCAATCCAGCTCGGTGCCATCACCTGGATAGCTCACAGCTGGACCTGCATCTGGTGTGGTGAAGTAACTGTGAGCCACAGAGGACTCAGCAATCCCGTTCCCGGGTAACAAGACTATTTGAGCCTTTGGGAGAGGATGAGGCTGAAGAAAAGAATAAGTGTCTGCAGCAGCAACTAGCATCTAGCTTACGTGAGAGAGAGCGAGAAGAGAAAGCCTCGGACGAGAAGTGATCACGAAGTGATCCTAGCTACAAGCTCAACAAACATAACCCCTCCGTGTTCAACTCCCGAATCCCTATTCGGAAATTGACGGTCACGGAACGCACGCTGGTAGTGTATTAGAAACATTGTGTCAAGTTATCTACAACCGGATATTAACAAGCTCCCATCTGCCACATAACCGCGGGCACGGCTTTCGAAAGTTCATAACCCTGCAGGGGTGTTCCAACTTGACCCATTACAAGCCCACGATCCGCGAAGTCGCAACTCCAAAGTGGGAAGACCCGAGTATTCTCGGAATCCCGTGATCAAGATATACCGAACTAAGGTAAGGCTAATCCAGCAAATCCTCCCGGCGTGTCGACACCCTAATAGTAGCCGCGCGTATCTAAGTCTCAGGACACGACCAGATGGGCGATTCTACAGGTTTATATCAATCCTCGAGTTTCCTCGTGGTGACCCCGCAGGCTCCCCGTTTCGGACCAACACTCATGAGGAGCACTGGCCCGGGGTGGTTGATTAAGAACTCGGGTTAATTACTCCCTATGCAAGTTATTTGGTTATTAGGCAAATAGTACCAATGTTGGGACTTGCTGGAAAAGACTTAGCACTTAGCGGTTTATCGAGGGGGTCCCATACACCCCAACCGTGTTAGGAACGCATAATCAAGGAACATAACACCGGTTTATACGGTTCCTAACGGCATGAGTGGAACAAATCACCAACCAAAAGGCTTAGCCTTCCACCCTTGCCAATATATAGATGATTTCATTTTAAGCATTTATATAGTGTGATAAAACCCAACCAAACTTCAACATGAAGCAAGCATCTTCGATCTTCACCTGCAACTAGCAATGCTATAAGAAGGGCTGAGCGAAGCGTACTTAGCCAAGCAACGGTTTGCATAGGTAGGTTGGTTAAACAGGGCAATGTTTACAAGTAGGAGGCTGACAAGAAGATCATGGGCATCGAGGCAAAACTATAGAGCGGAACTACTAGCAATAGGCAAAGATAGTAATGTTATCGGGGTTCGGTCATCTTGCCTGAAGAGAAGTCGTTCGGATGGTAAGAAGGGTCCTCGTGCTCAACCTCGTTGGAAACCTCATGCTCTTACTCGTACTCAGTCTCGGCTTCCGGCTCTAAACAAAACAATCACACCAAGCACAAATCAACAATATGCAATGCGCACTCGAAAATGATGGATGCATGATGGATGCACTAAGGATGCACACGGAGCACGTAAAATAGCACTCAAGCAAAACACCTCAAAACATGATAACAATATGATATTATGAATCTACACAGAAAATCAATCAAGTTTCATATAAGATTCGCTGAAATCGGAGTTACGGACTAAAAGTTATGCCCGAAACAAGAAATGAGCGAAAGCTGAAAATTACAGCAACATAGCAACTTCGGAGCACAAAATAATTAAGCTACAACACTCAAACAACATGGCAAAGGACATGAACACAAACTAGACATATACTAAGTCCAAAGGTGTGCCCCCAAAGGAGTCACGGGTCAATAGCAATAAGCCTAGACATATTGAACTTGACAATAAAATTCTGACAGCAGAATTTTATTGAAACTTTGGAGCAAAAGATAAACATGCTACAGCCACTCAAATAAACATGTGAGAACATTAATGGAAAGACAACAATATATACTACAAGGAACAATCAAGATCCACTCCAAAACTATCATGGTTTGTCCTAGAGTAGCAAGCAAACATGGCATCGGAACGTTACAGATCTCAGACTTTGTGAAAATTCACTAAGTCCTAAAACAGCAATTTCATCATGGCATCTAAAAGAGCATGTTTAAGTCACCTCGAAACTAAACATGGCAAGTGGTAAGCACCTCATCAAAGTACACATGAAGGTGACTCCGAAACATACAAGCATGCTTCATGGAGATAAACACAACGATAGCAACGAGCTCAACTAGATGGCATTTCATAACAAGTGAAAAAAACATCACAGCCACATGGCACTTTGCAACGATGATAAACATGGCAAGAATAAATCTATCATGCAACCTATCACATACAACATGTAGAGCATGGCAAGACGAACACGTGGACATGGCATTTGCATCATTCGGACAAATGAGCTAAAAGATATCACATGGCAAAGATGACATAAAAACATCACATAACAGCAGTTTATATCACGATGCACTCTTGCAACAGCAAAACAAACACCTAGATGATCTCTAACATGCATGACACCAAAAGATAAAACGTAGTGCTATTCACCACGAACGTCTGGACATGCTATTTGCGCGAATCGGAGCAACACACAAAAAGTTAGAGCGGTTTGAAATATGCATCACAGATCAAAAGAACAGGTAGATCTAGGGTTTTTTTGAAATAACCTCAGATCTGCAGAAAAAAACAAGGGCCCGGGGCTTTGGTGGATCCGGCCCGACTGGTGGAAGGCGGCGGCGAACGGCGGCCTGGCTGGGGCGGCCCAGCCAGCTGGATCGGCGACGCGGGCGCTGGGGATGGGTCGGCCTGGTCGCGGCGGCCCGCGGGGTGGAGAGAGTGCGCGGCCCGGCCTGGCGCTGGGGTGGGGCGCGGCCTGGAGGGTGGCGGATGGCGAAGCCCGCGAAGGCGGCTGGCGCGGGAGGCGGCCTGGCGACGGTGGCGCGTCGGGCCGGCGGGAAGCCTCGGCCCGGAGGGAGGCGGTGCGGAGGCGATGGCCCGGCTCGGTGCAGGCCTGGCGGAGGGAGGCGGTCCGGTTGGCCCGTGGTGGCGAAGGGAGGAGCTGGGCCCGCAGTGGCGCGGAGCAGATGGGCCGGCGGCGGGGTGATGTGGTCCAGGCGCGGGGTGATGTGGACGATCGAGGGAAGGGCCCAGGCGATGCGGTCCTGGCCTTCGGCGGCTGGCGACGAGAGGGCGTTGACCCTGGCTGCTTCTAGATCGGAGGAGGGGATCGAGAGGGCGGCGCAGTGGCTGGCTCGATCTGTAGCCCCGGCGCGATTTTTGCGGGAGGAAGCTGCCAAGTGGCTGGTGGATCTGAGAAATTGAGGGGGAGGGATCTAGAGGAAGAAGCTAGATGCCCAAAATAGACTAGGGTCTAATATATAGCAGAATTTAGGGTTTGGGGATTTGGGGGTGTTAGGTGCCCTCCGATCGCGATCCGACGGATCCGATCGCGGGGGTACTTTAGATGGGCCTAGGAGAGGGTAGTGGACTGTAGTAGGGGTGTTTCTGGGACACAAAGTGAAAGCACTTTGGACCCACACGAATAACTGATGGAATAGCAAACGGAGTCCAAATGCGACGAGATTTGAGAGGCGGGTTGCACACAACAAAACAACAACACACACAACAACCTCGCGGCACACCGGTAACGTAACACGCCCAAACAACAAAGTAGGCCTACGGGACGCCACGGACACGTGAGGGAGCTCCGGAACGCGAAACGGGCAACGGGAAGGAACGCGTGGAACCGGATGCAACCGTCAACACAAATGCAATGTGATGCACATGTCTACATGATATGAATGAATGCCACACACGCACACAACAAAACGACGAAAACCCGAAAGACAAAGAACCCGGAATGGAAATAGATGAAGCCGGAGATATATTATATGCCCAAAAGGGAAAGTATTACATCCGGGGCATTACATGACTTGAGCAGAGGAGGGGTTGGGGGTAAACTTAACTTCTACTCCTTAGTCATTGGTCAGTGTGACAGTCCGGTTGGCATAATCTAACAAGCCTTGGTGCTTGATGAGCCAATCCATTCCTAAGATCACATCCAAGCCTTGTGATCTCAAGATGATAAGGTTTGCTACGAACTCTACCCTGTTAATGATGATCCTAACTCCTTTACAACCTATCTTGGACCTCATCTCTACTCCGGGGGTTTGTACCACCATGGGATTATTCAGGGGTGCAGCGGTCATGCCACTTGTTAATTAAAACTTTTGGATGACAAATGAATGTGTGGCTCCAAAATCAAACAAGACAATTTCATGTGCTGAGATGACAAGGAACATACCCAGCACGACGTCCTGGTCTTCCTGAGCTTCTTCTGCAGTGACTTGGTTCAAACGCCCCCTTTCCATTGCTGGGTCGGTTGCGGGGAGCTTGGTTCCTTGGTGGCATTCCACGACCTTGTCCTGGGTTGTGCGCATTGGGGCGCGGATCATCGGGCTTCTTGCTGGTACACACCCTTGAGATGTGTCCTAACTGACCACATCCAAAGCAAGTGACTTGGTTTGACTTGTTTATCCAGTTGCCACTACTGCTATTGGGGTTGTTGTAAGCTATTCTGGGGTTGACATACTACAGAGGCTGATAGTTGGTGCGGGGTGCGGGAGCTCCTGGTTGCGGGTAATTTGGCCTCACCGGGACTGGCTGCCACGGGCGAGGCTTCTGGTTACTAGAATTTTCCTTGCTGACCAACTTGCGCTTGCGAGTGTCTTCCTAAGCACGACACTTGTCTTCAAGCATGAGTGCTTTGTTCACCAGGTCAGGAAAGGTTGGGCAGTCCCACACAACAAGTGAGTACTGCAGAGTCTGATTCAGGCCTTCCATGAAGCGCTCCCTTTTTGCAGCATCAGTGCTGACATCTATAGGGGCATACCTTGACACAACACTAAACTTATGCATGTACTCCTTGATAGTGCCACTTCCTTACTTCCGACCTCGGAATTCACGCTTCTTGATAGCCATAATTCCAGAAAGAATATGGGCCTTACAGAATTCTGCCTTGAAGTCCTTCCAAGTTATGGCTTGCCATGCATGCATGACCTTGAATCCATCCCACCAATTTGTAGCAGTTCCCCCGAGATAGTGGGCGACATATGCCACCCTATCACGGTCTTCAGTGCAACGGACTAGCTCCAACAGACCTTGAATGGTGCGGACCCAGTCGTCTGCATCAAGGGGTTCGACCGTCTCGATGAAGGTTGGCGCTGCATGCTTCTTGAACTCCGCCAACGTGGAACGTCCATTGCCATTCCTCGCCGGCTGGCAGTTGTTGGTGACATATTGAGAAATCAGCTGGAGGGCTGCCGTGGTGGCTTGGCATTCCTCTCGGAAGTCTTGGAGAAGCTGAGCCATGTCCATGTTCGGGGGAGGTGGTGGTGGTGGAGTTTGTCCTTGGATTTAATCCTGGCCGGCTCCTGCTTGGGTGGATCCTTAGGCTTCTTACTGCCGGGTAGAGGTACCAGTATGAGTTACAACAGGCATTCTGTTGGAGCGGTCAAGGTCTCATGATTGGGAAAGATGAGGGAAAGCAATATAGATGGGTGCCTAGTAAAGGGGTTGGTATGACACAAGTTGTTTTTATGCAAGGGCGAAAAGGGCCAAACACATTCATTAAAATCCATATAGGTGATGTATTCGTTTACATGTCCCTCAAGGGAAGATACGACTTTCCTCAAAACATATCAAAAGCGATACAATACTACATGGTTTCATTTGAACCGTTACAAGGACTCAATTTGGCATAGGGGTTACGCCACCTATCCTACCATATGGGTTACGAACTGGCATATCCGAGTTGCGAATGATGCCTAAGTGGTGGAATACTCAGTCATGTATTTTGGCTCTTCCTCCTCGTGTTCATCCATCTGGGCTTCTCTATCACTTGAAGGTGTGGGGGAGTGGAGGAGTTGAACACGGTGTTGCTTTACCGGTGGTGTAGGGAGGATCTTGCGATAGTACTTTGCCATCATACAATGTCGTTGGGGTGGTTCTCTATCCTTGGTTGATATATCTCCTGAGGGTCTTCCGCCTCGATAGGCGATGGCGGGTTGCCTAGGAGGAGCACCTTCTTTCTTGATCTTATCCGTCTTCCCCTGCCCTTGACGAAGAAGTGCCCTGGTCTCGTGGAGTTCCTTTCGGAGCTTCATCGACTCCGAGGCCAATTCTTGGGCCAAGCTCTCGGCACAAAGGCTGAAGTAGGCTTGGAATCGGAGTGGAAGTCTTTCCTCCAGCGGTGGGGCTCGTGCGATACTATCGTATTCACCTTCCTTTCGATAAGGCAAGAAGCGGTTCGTTGGCTTATCTGCCATCTCCGGAAGAAGGTCTCAGAGGTGGGTTAGTGCCTTGAGGTCATCTGCCTTGACAATGAGGATTAGCGTTGCCATCTCGGGTCCCTCGAAAAACTAGCTTGTAGGAGGATCATTAGCCTTCATGATCACTTCCACATGGTACTTCGTCTCGGTGGCGCTAATCCAATGCTCATGATAGGTGAGGGTGGGGGCTCAGTGAAACTGGCACTCCTAGAGGCTATCCTCGTGAAGCACGGGAACCCGGTGGTCAGGACATCTTCGGGTACGACGGCCATCTACAAAGGTTGAATGGGAGAGGTCAATAAGCAGATTATATCTTAGGTTTGGTAAGTCTCAGAAAAGAAGAGAAGTTTAGATGGTTTACGAAAATGGTCTGATGATACTTCTCCAACGTATCTATAATTTTTGATTGTTCCATGCTATTATATTATCTATCTTGGATGTTTTATATGCATTTACATGCTATTTCATATGATTTTTGGGACTGACCTATTAGCCTAGATCCCAGTGCCAGTTTCTTTTTTTCGTTGTTTTTGAGTTTCATAGAAAAGGAATATCAAACAGAGTCCAAATGAGCTGAAAATTTACGGTGATTTTTTATGGACCAAAAGAAGCCCACGGAGTACCGGAGATGCACCAGAGGAGTCCCGATGCCACCACAAGGGTGGAGGGCATGCCCCCATCCTTGTTGGTGCCTCATGGGTCCCCCTGACTTGTCCTCGATGCCAAAAATTCTTATAAATAGGGAAGACCTCGGAAATAAACCTAGATTGGGAGTTCCACCGCCGCAAGCCTCTGTAGCCATGAAAAACCAATCAGGAGCCAGTTTTGGCACCCTGCCGGAGGGGGAAACCATCATCGGTTGCCATCTTCATCATCCCGGCGGTCTCCAGGACGAGGAGGGAGTACTTCACCCTCAAGGCTGAGGATATGTACCAATAGCTATGTGTTTGGTCTCTCTCTCTCTCTCTCTCTCTCTCTCTCTCTCTCTCTCTCTCTCTCTCTCTCTCTCTCTCACTCGTGTTCTTGAGTTGGTACGATCTTTATGTACCACGAGCTTTGCTATTATAGTTGGATCTTATGATGTTTCTCGCCCTCTACCTTCTTGTAATGGATTGAGTTTTCCCTTTGAAAATATCTTATCAGATCGAGTCTTTAAGGATTTGAGGACACTTGGTGCATGTCTTGCATGTGCTTATCTGTGGTGACAATGGGATATTCACGTGATCCACTTGATGTATGTTTTGGTGATCAACTTGTGGGTTCAGTGACCTTGTGAACTTATGCATAGGGGTTGGCACACGTTTTTGTCTTGACTCTCCGGTAGAAACATTGGGCACTCTTTGATATTCTTTGTGTTGGTTTGAATAGATGAATCATAAATTGTGTGATGCATATCATATAATCAAACCCGCGGATACTTTTGGTGACAATGGAGTATCTAGGTGACATTAGGGTTTTGGTTGATTTGTGTCTTTAGGTGTTATTTTAGTACAAACTCTAGGGCTGTTTGTGACACTTATAGGAATAGCCCAATAGATCGATCAGAAAGAATAACTTTGTGGTGGTTTCATACCCTACAATAACCTCTTAGTTCGTTCTCCTCTATTAGTGACTTTGGAGTGACTATTTGTTGCATGTTGAGGGATTGTTATATGATCAAATTATCTTATTATTGTTAAGAGAACTTGCACTAGTGAAAGTATGAACCCTAGTCCATGTTTCTAAGCATTACAATACCGTTTGTGCTCACTTTTATCATTAGTTACCTTGCTGTTTTTATATTTTCAGATTACAAAAGCCTATATCTACCGTCCACATTACACTTCGATCACCATCTCTTCCCCGAACTAGTGCACCTATACAATTTACCATTGTATTGGGTGTGTTGGGGACACAAGAGACTCTTTGTTATTTGGTTGTAGGGTTGCTTGAGAGAGACCATCTTTATCCTACGCTTCCCACGGATTGATAAACCTTAGGTCATCCACTTGAGGGAAAATTGCTACTATCCTAGAAAACTCTGCGCTTGGAGGCCCAACACGAGTCTACAAGAAGAATGTTGTGTAGTAGACATCAAGCTCTTTTCTGGCGATGTTGCCGGGGAGGTGAGTGCTTGAAGGTATATCTTTAGATCTTGGTATTTTTTTGTGCGGCAATAAAAGTTTTTGGAATGAGCTGAAAATCCACGGAGACAAGTTTTGGAAATAATAAAAATACTAGCGGAAGAATCAAGATCAGGGGCCCACCCCCTATCCACGAGGGTGGAGGGCGGGCCCCCTGCCTCGTGGGCCCCCTGGAGCTCCACTGACCTCAACACCAACTCTATATATTCACTTCCGCGGAGAAAAAAATTAGAGAGAAGGATTCATCGCGTTTTACGATACGGAGCCACCGCCTAACCCTAATCTTCTTCAGGAGGGCTGATATGGAGTCCGTTCGGGGATCCGAAGAGGGGAATCCGTCGCCGTCGTCATCATCAACCATCCTCAATCACCAATTTCATGATGCTCACCGCCGTCCGTGAGTAATTCCATCATAGGCTTGCTGGACGGTGATGGGTTGGATGAGATTTACCATGTAATCGACTTAGTTTTGTTAGGGTTTGATCCCTAGTATGCATTATGTTCTAAGATTGATGTTGCTATGAATTTGCTATGCTTAAAGCTTGTCACTAGTGCCCGAGTGCCATGATTTCAGATCTGAACCTATTATGTTTTCATGAATATATGTGAGTTCTTGAGCCTATCTTGCAAGTCAATAGTCACCTACTATGTGTTATGATCCGGCAACCCCGAAGTGACAATAATCGGGACCACTCCCGGTGATGACCGTAGTTTGAGGAGTTCATGTATTCACTAATTGTTAATGATTTGGCTCGGTACTCTATTAAAAGGAGGCCTTAATATCCCTTAGTTTCTAATAGGACCCCGCTGCCACGGGAGGGTAGGAAAAAAGATGTCATGCAAGTTCTTTTCCATAAGCACGTATGACTATATTCAGAATATATGCCTACATTACATTGATGAACTGGAGCTAGTTTCGTGTCACACTATGTTATAACTGTTACATGAGGAATCGCTTCTGACATAATTAGCCATCACTGATCCATTGCCTACTAGCTTTTCACATATTGATCTTTTCTTAGTTACTTTTCCGTTGCCCAGCTACAATTGCTACAAAAACTGCTACTGTTACTTTTGCCACCGTTACATCCATACTACTTTGCTACTAAATACTTTGCTGTAGATATTATGTCTTCCAGGTGTGGTTGAATTGAAAACTCAACTGCTAATACTTCAGAATATTCTTTGGCTCCCCTTGTGTCGAATCAATAAATTTGGGTTGAATACTCTACCCTCGAAAACTGTTGCGATCCCCTATGCTTGTGGGTTATCTAGATTATTCTCTGGTGCTGTTGCCGGGGAGCATAGCTCTATTCTTTGAGTCACATGGGATTTATATCTGTTGATCACTATGAGGAACTTGAAAGACGAAAAAACCAAGATTTTTCCCTCAACTACGAGGGGAGGTAAGGAAGTGCCATCTAGCTCTGCACTTGATTCACCCTCTGTTATGAGTAAATTTGCAACACCTACACCTGATGTTGATTCTGATATGTCACATGTTGTTGATGATGCCACTTCTACTCTGCATGATACTTATGATGAAACTACTTCTATGCTTGCTAATACTGTGCCATTAGGTGAATTTCTTGATGAACAACTTGCTAGGGTTAGAGAGAATGAAATATTGAAACAGATAATATTGATGAAAGTGACGATGAAGATTCTCCCCCTAGATATGAATTGCCTGATGTGCCTGAGGGTTATGTTATGCATGAAGAAACTGCTAGAGATCTTTTTGCTTGCAAAGATATATATGACCTTAAGAAACTGTTAGCTAAGCTGAAAGAAAAGTCTTTGAATGCTAGAATGAAATATGACCCTGCTTTTGCTACTTCACCTATGTGTATTTCTGATAGGGATTATGATTTCGTTGTCGATCTTGAGATAATCACTTTGGTTAAATCTGATCCTTTTTATGGATATGAATCTGAAATTTTTGTGGCACTAATTACTAAATTATATGATATAGCCACTCTATTCACCAATGAGGAAAAAATTGTTACTATTATATCCTTAAGCTATTTCCGTTCACGCTAAAGGGTGATGCTAAAACATGGTTTAATTCTTTGGACCCTGGTTGTGTGCGTAGTCCCCAGGATATGATTTACTACTACTGTGCTAAATATTTCCCCGCTCATAAGAAACAAGCTGCCTTAAGGGAAATATATGATTTTGTGCAAGTTGAAGAAGAGAGTCTCCCACAAGCTTGGGGGAGGCTTCTCCGATTACTTAATGCTTTGCCTGATCATCCTCTAAAGAAAAATGAAATACTTGATATCTTTTATAATGGAATAATCGATGCTTCCAGAGACCACCTGGATAGTTGTGCTAGTTGTCTTTTCAGGCAAAGAACTATTGATCAAGCTGAATTGCTATTGAATAATATGTTGAGTATTGATAATGATTGGAGACTTCCTGAACCAACTCCTAAGCCAACTCCGAAGAAAAGGGGTATTCTATTTCTTAGTCCTGAAGATATGCAAGAGGCAAAGAAATCTATGAAAGCACAGGGTATTTAAGTTTAAGATGTTAAGAATTTACCACCTGTTGAAGAAAGACATGGTCTTAATAACCCGACACACGTAGTAGAGGTAAATTCTCTCTATAGATTTAATGAAGGTGATAACCCTCATAATAAGTCTGCTAGCCAATGCTTAGATGAGTTTGATAATTTTATTGTAAGACAAGAAAACTTCAATGCTTATGTTGGTACACAATTGAAACATAATGCTTATATGATTGAACACTTGATTGATTATATGTCTAGAGTTAAAGGTGAACTTAAACTCATTAGTAAAAGTGTTTCTATGGTTACCACTCAGGTAGAACACGTGCTTAAAGCACAAAATGATTTGCTCAATGAATTAAATAATAAGAAAGATGATAATGCTATTAGAGTTATGACTAGAGGGGGTAGAATGACTTGGAACCTTTGTATCTTGAGGGCCACCCTAAGAGAGTTTAGCAAGATTCTCAAAGAACTAATGTCGATGCACCTAGTACTTCTAAGAAGAAGAAAAATAAAAATGATAGGACTTTGCATGCTTCAAGTGAACCTGTTGTTGACACACCTGAGAATCCCAATGACATTTCTATTTCTGATGCTGAAACACAATCTGGTAATGAACATGAACCTAATGAGAATATTAGTGATGATGTTCATGTTGATGCTCAACCTAGCAATAACGATGATGTAGAGATTGAACCTGTTGTTGATCATGGTAACCCACAATCAAAGAATCAACGTTATGATAAGAGAGGCTTTGTTGCTATGAAGCACAATAAAGAAAGATAACCATGGGTTCAGAAACCCATGCCTTTTCCTCCTAAACCATCCAAGAAAAAGGATGATGAGGATTTTGAGCGCTTTGCCTATATGATTGGACCTATCTATATGCGTATGCGTTTGACTGATATTCTTAAAATGAACCCTTATGCTAAGTATATTAAAGATATTGTTACAAATAAAAGAAAGATACCGGAAGTTGAAATTTCCACCATGCTTGACAATTATACTTTTGAAGGTGGAATACCAAAGAAACTAGGAGATCCAGGAGTACCGACTATACCATGCTCCATTAAAAGAAACTATGTTAAAACTGCTTTATGTGACCTTGGAGCCAATGTTAGTGTTATGCCTCTCTTATTATATCGTAGACTTGATTTGAATAAGTTTACACCTAATGAAATATCTTTGCAAATGGCCGATAAATCAACTGCTATACTTGTCGCTATTTGTCAGGGTGTGCGTCTTCTGGTTGCAAACGTTACTGTTTTAACAGACTTTGTTATTCTTGATATTCCCGAAGACAATATAAAGTCGATTATCCTTGGTAGACCCTTTTTGAATACTGTAGGGGTTGTTATTGACTGCAACAAAGGCAGTGTCACTTTTCATGTTAATGGTAATGCGCATACGGTACATTTTCCGAGGAAACAACGGCAAGTCCACGGTATCAATTATATTGGAAAAATTTCAACGATTACTATTGAAGGTTTTGAATTCCCTATTCCTACTGTCAAGAAGAAATATGATATTATTATAGTAGGGGGCATACATATCCCCGTTGATGAAACCTAATGTTATTCAAAAATTCTCCGGTTCCATGTTATTCGGAAAGAGTTTGTTAACAAGACTTGATCAACCTTATTAGTGAATTCCTTTTGATGAGCATGAGATGGATGAAGTTAGAAAGAACAACTCTTTGTAACCTCTTTTTACTTTCTGGTATTTAGATTAAATCAAGCAAAAATAATATTTTATGTCTGTTTTCTGAATTATCCTTGCAATAAAAATACCCCGAAAATAAATCTTCTCCAAATGTCCCGAAATTGATATATGATTTTTTAGAATATTTAAGAATTATTGGCACTGAGAACACACCAAGGGGCCACACCACCTGGCCATGAGGGTCCAGGGCGCACCCGACCCCTGGGGCGCGCCCCCTGCCTCGTGGGTCCCATGTGGACCCCCTCCACTTGTTCCAGCACCCACTCACTTCGTCTTCCTCCAACAAAAATCCTCCCATAGCTCAAACTCGTGTTCTAATTCATTTGGCTGCAATTTTTTGATCTCCCTGCTGAAAGCTTCATTCACAAAACTGTTTTGGGGGATTGTTCTTCGGTATGTAACTCCTCTAATGGTCCAATTAGTTTTTGTTCTAGTGCTTTATTTATTGCAAATTTTTGCTGCTAAGGTGACCCTGTTCTTGAGCTTGCATGTCAAATTTATGCTGTCAAAAGTAGTTTTAATGCATGATATAGCCTCTAGGCATCTGTGGGAGTAGTTGCTATCAATCTTGTTGAGTTTGGTTCACTTTTATTTTGAGTCACTAAAATATTCAGAAATTTTCAGAGGAAGAAAATGTTGAAGGGATTGTTGAGAGGCTCTTCGAGCAGAAGCTCAAAGGATAAGCAGAATGAGGAAAACAAAAAGCCCAAATACAATCTTCTTCGCTTGCAGAGGTTTGGCCATGTGAATGGCTTTGTGATGAATTCTTAAGAGCCGCCATAATTTATGAAGACTTTCATTACTTGGCTGAGAATGCAGGCCTCACCGATTTCCTCCATGACCAGCGCGAACAGTATCTCCTACTCACTAATATTTTTGTGCAAACTTTTTATTTCCATGCTAAGAAATCACCACCTTCAGTGGAGTTTCACTTATATGATGAGGTTAGGGAGATGTCACTATATGATTTTTGGCAGGTCTATAAGATGCCCTTTGTGGGCAGCATAGAGGAACCACATCATAATGATGTGGAGGGGTTTATTGATATGATTGATGTAGGGGAAACGAGCAAAGTTTGAGATGCAAGAATTACTAGTATACATTTTCCTGTTCTATGTTACTTTGCTATATTTGCCGACGCTTAATTGGTCGCGGGAATAGTGGAAACCTTAGCACTGCTGATCTTGTCATTTTGCCCCATGCTTTGTTTCGTGATACAACCTTCAACTTAGGCGCTATTGGTGCTAAACGATTAAGTCTGAACTGTACAAAGGGCCCCATCTTTGGAGGCATCTTTGCCTCGCTCCTTGCTGAACATTTTGAGATACCTATTAGGCATTATGAGGAAGAGGAAAAGTTGATGCCCCTATTTTTTAGATTATAAGAGCATGGTAGTGATAACCCACAAGTGTAGGGGATCGCAACATTTTTTTAGGGTAAAGTATTAAACCCAAATTTGTTGATTCGACACAAGGGGAGCCAAAGAATACTCTTAAGTATTAGCAGCTGAGTTGTCAATTCAACCACACCTGGAAACTTAGTATCTGCAACAAGATAGTTTAGTAGCAAAGTAATATGATAGTGGTGGTAGTAGCAATAAAAGTAATGATAGTGGTTTTGTAGTTTTTTGTGATAGTAGCAACGGAAAAGTAAATAAGCGACAAGCAATATAGGTAAAGCTCGTAGGCATTGGATCGGTGATGGGAAATTATGTCGGATGCAATTCATCATGTAGAAGTTATAACCTAGGGTGACACAGAAATAGCTCGAGTTCATCAATGCAATGTAGGCATGTATTCCAAATATAGTCATACGTGCTTATGGAAAAGAACTTGCATGACATCTTTTGTCCTACCCTCCCGTGGCAGCGGGGTCGTATTGGAAACTTAGGGATATTAAGGCCTCCTTTTAATAGAGTACCGACCGAAAGCATTAACACATAGTGAATACATGAACTCCTCAAACTATGGTCATCACCGGGAGTGGTCCCGATTATTGTCACTTCGGGGTTGCCGGATCATAACACATAGTAGGTGACTATAGACTTGCAAGATAGTATCAAGAACACACATATATTCATGGAAACATAATAGGTTCAGATCTGAAAGCATGGCACTCGGGCCCTAGTGACAAGCATTAAGCATAGCATAGTCATAGCAACATCAATCTCAGAACATAGTGGATACTAGGGATCAAACCCTAACAAAACTAACTTGATTACATGATAGATACCATCCAACTCATCACCGTCTAGCAAGCCTACGATGGAATTACTCACACACGGCAGTGAGCATCATCGAATTGGTGATGGAGGAAGGTTGATGATGACGATGGCGATGGTCTCCACTCTCCAGAGCCCCGAATGGACTCCAGATCAGCCCTCCCGAGAGAGATTAGGGCTTGGCGGCGGCTCCGTCCCGTGAAACGCGGTAATTCCTTCTCTCCTATTTTTTTCTCCCCGAAACGGAAGATATATGACCTGGGGGCACGCCGGTGAAGCATCGGGGGGCCCTCGAGGCAGGGGGCGCGCCCTGGGAAGGGGGACGCGCCCCCACCCTCGAGGACAGGGTGTGGGCCCCCCGGTGAGTATCTTCTTGCAGATATTTTTTATATTTTTTGAAATAATTCTCCGTTGATTTTCACGCGATTCCGAGAACTTTTTATTCTGCACAAAAACAACACCATGGCAGTTCTGCTGAAAACAGCGTCAGTCCGGGTTAGTTCCATTCATATCATGCAAGTTAGAGTCCAAAACAAGGGAAAAAGGGTTTGGAAAAGTAGATACATTGGAGACGTATCAACTCCCCCAAGCTTAAACCTTTGCTTGTCCTCAAGCAATTCAGTTGATAAACTGAAAGTGATAAAGAAAAACTTTGACAAACTCTGTTTGCTCTTGTTGTTGTAAATATGTAAGCTAGCATTCAGGTTTTCAACAAGATCATGAACTAACCATATTCACAATAACTTTCAGGTCTCAAGACTACTCACATCAATAACATAATAAACTAGCAAGCAATAATAATAAACCTCGGATGACAACACTTTCTCAAAACAATCATGATATGATATAACATGATGGTATCTCGCTAGCCCTTTCCGAGACCGCAAAACATAAATGCAGTGCACCTTTAAAGATCAAGGACTGACTAGACACTGTAATTCATGGTAAAAGAGATCCAGTCCTGATCATTATCAATGCAAATTAATAGTAATACATGCAACGACAGAGGTGCTCTCCTACTAGTGCTTTTTGATAAGAGGATGATGACTCTGCATAAAAGTAAATAGATAGGCCCTTCGCAGAGGGAAGCAGGGATTTGTAGAGGTGCCAGAGCTCGATTTTTAAATAGAGATGAATAGCATTTTGAGCGGTATACTTTCATTATCAACATGACAACCAACAATCTCGATATCTCCCATGCTACGCACATTATAGGCGGTTCCCAAACAGAATGGTAAAGTTTATACTCCCCCAATCACCAACAAGCACACTCCACGGCTAGCCCGAAACAACGGGTGCCATCCAAACAAGCAACAACCCTAGGGGAGTTTTGTTTAATTATTATGATTTGAGCATGGGACTGGGCATCCCGATTACCAGCCAATTTCTCGTGAATGATGAGCGGAGTCCACTCATCATGAGAATAACCCACCAAGCATGGAAGATATAGACAACCCTAGTTGGTACATGAGCTGTTCGAGCATACAAAACAGAATTTCATTTGAAGGTTTAGAGTTTGGCACATACAAAATTACTTGGAACGGCAGTGAAATACCGCATATAGGAAGGTATAGTGGACTCATGTGGAATAACTTTGGGGTTTATGGAAGTGGATGCACAAGCAATATTCCCACTTAGTACAGGTGAAGGCTAGAAAGAGACTGGGAACCGACCAGCTAGAGAGCAACAACGGCCATGAACATGCATTAAAATTAATCAACAATGAATGCAAGCATGTGTAGGATATAAATCACCATGAACATAAATATCGTGAAGGCTATGTTGATTTTGTTTCAACTACATGCGTGAACATGTGCCAAGTCAAGTCACTTAAATCGTTCAGAGGAGGATACCACCCATCATACCACATCACAACCATTTTAATATCATGTCGGCATGCAAGATAGACCATTATAAAATCTCAGCTAATTAAGCATGGCATAAGCATCTATGATCTCTAATTGTGATTGCAAACATGTTTCATTCATAACAAGCTGAATCAAGAACGACGAGAAATCATATTTACAAAAACAAGAGAGGTCGAGTTCATACCAGCTTTTCTCATCTCAATTAGTTCATCATATATCATCCTTATTTCCTTCCACTCGCACGACCGAACAGTGTGGATAATAATAATAGTGCACGTGCATTGGGCTAAGCTGGAATCTACAGGCATTTAATACAAGAGAGAAGACAAGGTAATATGGCTCAAGGTTAAATTAACAACAAAGCATATGAGGGCCACTAAGCATTTTCAATCATGGTCTTCTACTCTTAACCCCTAAAGAAAAGAAAAGAAACTATTTACACGGGAAAGCTCCCAACAAGCAAAAGAAGAATGGGAAATCTTTTTGGGCTTTCATTTTTAGCTACTACTACAAGCAAAGAAAGTAAACTAGCTAGAAGCTACAACTAAATTTTTTTTTCTGGGTTTTTCTAGCACACAAGAAAAAGACTAAGAAAAAGAAATTGAAACTAAACATGGATGGTGCAGTGAAAGAGTGTGAGCACCGACAGCTAGAATAACTGTGTGAACATGAATGTTAGTCGGTGAGAAACACGTACTCCCCCAAGCTTAGGCTTTTGGCCTAAGTTGGTTTATGGCCACGGATCAAAGCCACTCCCTCTAGTGTACTGAGATGTGTCCTCTGGATGCCACTGGTTGGCGAGCTCGTCCAGCTCCCACCCATAAACAGATTATCAGGAAGGATCAAGTGGTGGTTCTGGCTCAGGCTCTGAAGCTTGTGCCTGGCCTTGGTACTTGTAGAAGACATCTGAGGTGATGAGGAATACGCCTGTAGATAGATCAAACAAATAAAGTGCAGGAAAGGTAACAATTTAACAGTATATTTCATCAAACCTCAATTTATAATTGACCTGCATATTCTTGTCTTTAACAATAAATTCATGAGCTACCATGCTCTTGTAGTCTAGATAAATAGGGGAAGCAATTTTTCTTCCTTCTCATGATGCCTAATAGGTATATTAAAATATTCAACAAGGCGAGAAGCAAAGATGCCTCCAAAGACGGGCCCCTGTGAGCGGTTCAGACATAATTAGCCATCACTGATCCATTACCGAAAAGGCCTTCGCCCCGCTTTATAAATAAAGCAAACCGCCAAGAGCACACATACACGGACTAGTTCAACACACACACACACACACACACACACACACACACACACACGCACGCACGAGAGGCACACCAATAGTACAAAGGTTCTGCTGAGGGCACCGCTCAACAAGCTCAAAACACAAAACAGAAAAGGCGGCCGTGGCCAGCTACGACGATGTCGATCATCTAATCAGTCTCTGGAGGAGGCGGCGGCGAAAGGCGGACGACCATCGAGCGGAGGTCGGTGATGAAGGTGGTGACGGCGTCCTGATCCTGAGGACAGCTAAGTGGCAGCCAGAGGTGCAAGAAACCAGACAATTTGAAGAGAGCGTCAGTGGCACGTCGGAGAGGGATGCGCTGAATCACGAGCCTATTGCGGATGGTCCAGAGGGTCCACGCGAGTGCCCCAATCTCGAGCCACCTAATGTGGCGAGAGGGTAGGGGGAGTTCTGGAGTTCGGCAAAGAGGTCAGGGAAGTTATTGTGGCACCAATCCCCTCCCACCACCTGTCTAATGCAGCTCCTAACGAATTGTGCAGAAATACACGAGAAGAAGATGTGGTTGGAGTCTTCCGGGGTCCCACACAGGGGGCAGAGGCCAGTCCCAGGACCATAGCGTTTGCGAACCTCCACCCCAGACGGGAGCCAACCGCGGATCCATTGCCACATGAAAATTTGGATTTTCAATGGCAAGCGGATGGCCCATACGGCCAATAAGGGGGCGGGGCGGATGAGGGGGCAATGGCCAGATAAAGGGACTTGGTGGAGAATTGGCCAGAGGGCTCAAGGCGCCAACGCATCTCATCCGGGCCAGAGTCTACAACCGGTTCATGGAAAGCGACGCAGTCAAGTAGCTCATGCCACGCGGGTGCCTCCGGAGGCCCAAATGGCCTCCGGAAAGCGAGACGCCCTAAGTCAATAAGGGCCCTCTCAACAGAGATCAGGGGGTCGACGGCTATGGAGAAGAGGTCGGGGAAGCGAGCAGCGAAGGGGGCGTCCCCAGCCCAACGATCATACCAGAACAAAGTCGACATCCCCGAACCCACTGAGATGGAGGTCCCAATGCGGACGACGGGGAGTAGTTGGATAACGGACAGCCAAAACTGGGAACCCACAGACCTTTGGCAGAAGGCTAAGGGTTGGCCACGCAGATACTTGTTCCGGATGATGTCTAACCTGAGGCCGCCATGCCCTTGTGAAATGCGCCAAAGCCAGCGGGAGAGGAGGGCAATATTCATGCGCTTAGAGCACATGATACCAAGTCCACCTTGATCCCGAGGCTTGCACATGTCAGGCCAGCTAACCATATGGTACTTCTGCTTATTATTATCGCTAACCCAATAGAACCGAGATTGGATTTTGGCGATCTCAAGGTGGAGAGTCTCGTCAAGGCTGTAGAAGCTCATATGGAACAAGAGGAAGCTAGAGAGTGAGGAGTTGATGAGAATCGTCTGCGCGGCCTTCGACAGCCATCTTCCCTGCCACGGCTGAATTCGAGTCTGCAACTTGACAACGATTGGGCACAAGTCCGCGTCACTAATGGGCATGCCCAAGTCACTAATGGGCATGCCCAAGTAGGTAGTGGGGAAGGAGCGTAGATGGCAGTTGAGGCGGTTGGCAATGACGAGGGCCTCCGCTGGGGAGTATCCCAATATTATCACATCACTCTTGTCGAAGTTTATCTTGAGGCTAGACATTTGTTGGAAACAGAGGAGGAGGAATTTCAGATTAGCAATGTCCGCATCCGAGCCTTTGACCATAATGATGGTGTCGTCGGCATATTGTAGCAAGGAAATTCTGCAGCCGCCGGCCAAGTGGGGAGTGATCCCCTGAATATGGCTTGCGGCCTTCGCCTTATCCAGGATGGCCGCAAGCGTGTCCACCACCGTATTGAACAAGAATGGGGAGAAAGGGTCGCCTTGCCTCACTCCACAGAGAGTGGGAAAGTAAGGGCTAACCTCCCATTGATGTTCACGGCCGTGCTACCGCATGAGACAATCTGCATCACTCTGGATATCAAACGGTCGTCGAAACCTTTCCAGAGCAAAACTTCCCGAAGGAAGGGCCAACTAAATGTGCCATAGGCCTTATGAAAGTCAATCTTTAGAAAGACCTCCTTGAGGTGTTTGGACCGGACCTCATGCAGAATTTCATGAAGGACAAGCACCCCATCCAGAATATATTGGCCTTGGATGAAGGCGGATTGATTGGGGTGGGTAATGCGGTCAGCCAGAGGGGTCACCCTATTGGCGTACCCTTTCGCCAAGATCCAGAAGATAACATTAATGACCGTGATCGGGTGAAACTGGCGGGTGTCCGACGCCCCAGACACCTTCGGAATGAGAGAGATGATCCCATAGTTTAGGCGCCTCAGCTCAATGGATCCCACGTAGAACTCATCGAAGATGGCCATGATCTCAGGCTTGATCACATTCCAAAAGGTCTGGAAGAACTTAACTGGGAGGCCATCTGGACCCGGAGCCAAGGTAGGGTTCATGCCTCTAATGGCCTCCCACACCTCGCCCTTGGAGAAAGGAGTCGTGAGGGCCGTGTTCTCCGCGGGGGATACAAGTTGGCAACCGGACCAGCAGTCCAGGGCCAGAGATAGACCGCTCCAAGGAGCAGCCGAGAACAGAGACCTATAGAATCCATCGACATGGGCCCTATTGTCGCGAGGGGACTGAAGGAGGTAGGGCCATCCCAAAGGAGGGGGATGATGTTGCACCTACGGCAGCCATTAGCGATGGCCTGGAAATATGCCGTATTCGCATCGCCCTTTACCCATTTCCGGGCACCACGCAAGCGCCAATATGCCTCCTCGTCGGTGTAGTTGATAGAGAGCTGGTCTTCCAAATCGTAACGAGCGAGCCAATCCTCAGGAGAGAGGCCTGTCACGTCTGCATGAAGGTCTAGGGCCTGGATGGTGGTCAATAGGGCCTTCTTGCGCTCGCGGAGATCTCGACCTAGGTTGGCGCCCCAGTCGTTCATGAACTCGCGGCCGCGCTTGGCACAGAGGTGCCACGAGTCAATGGCCGAGGCGGGATGAGGCTGGGAGTGGGAGAGGTCCGCGCCTCCACCCAACGGCGGCCAACCACCTCCACGAAGCCAGTTTGGGACAACCAGAATGTCTCAAGCTGGAATCAAGGAGGTATCGGGGGCGCTCGTCAGCTGAAGAGAGGAGCAGGGGGACGTGGTCGGAGCCAATCCGTGTTATGGCGCGAAGGGATGCCAGGGGGCAACAGAGATCCTATTCCGGGGAAACTAGGACCCGGTCCAGAACAGACTAGGTCGGGGAGGACTGCCAGTTGGTCCAGGTAAACCTAGCACCAACCCTCTCTATCTCGCGGAGACCAAAGTCATCAATGTAGTCATTAAACATTTGCATGCGAGCAAAGTTGACGTGCGAGTTTCTCTTGTCTTCCACTCATCTAATGAGGTTAAAATCGCCCCCAACCACTACCGGGAGCGTAGCCGCAGAGACCTTCTAGTGGAGCTCGTCGACGAAGGTTGCGGACCTACTATGGTCGGCAGGGCCGTAGACGATGATAACCTCCCACTTGAAATTCAAGGATCGCTCGAAGAGTTCCATACTAACAAACAACTGACCCATGTCCATACTTCCCACCTCAAAGGTGGCATCCTTAATACCTAACAGAAAGTCGCCGGAATGGCCAGTGCTCCCACTAGAAGGGAGCCAATGCCAGCCGAAGAGGTGGGAGCTAAGAGGATCGAGTTCGGGGAGGGAGAACTCAGTGTGCATGGTTTCTTGTATGGTGACGATGTCAATGTGTTCCTCACGCATGTATTGCACGAGTTGGCGGCGTCGGCCATCATGGCCGAAACCACGGATGTTCCAGAAGAGGGCGCGCATCAAACATCCATTGGGGGGCTGCTTGACCCCAGTACACAAGAGGCGCTTTGGGCGCGGAGGGTGGCGGTCCGAGACCTGGTGCGACCACGGAGCTCGGCGGCAGCCAACGGGAGCAGGCCACCGGTCCTCCGAGGGGGAACCGGAGTGGGGGTCTCCTCGGTAGATACCGTGTCGGGTGGCGAGAGCAGAGCCGCACGGGCTTCCGCTAGTTTACCGTCAAGAATCTCACGGACCCTAATGGCCTCGATCTGCACTAAGGCGGGATCTACCTCCCCCGTGAAGATGATCGCGGAATCGGTCGCGACCTTCAAAAGATGCCCAAGAGAGGCAGACTCGAGGACCGAGAACGGTCAAGTAGCAGTAGAGGCGGGAACTGCGAGTGTACCTCGCGGCATGGAGCTTTGCCCGGGCATGGATGGGCAGGGCTGTGCCACCCTCAGGGCGCGCCGCGTCGGGGCGGGCGCTCCGGCGGGAGGCCATCATCGGGGAGGAGGCAGACCAGGCGCGGCGGGAGTAGGCCGCAGAGCGAGGAGGGAGAGGCTAGGCGACCACAAGTGTGGTCACCAGAGTCTCCCCATCAACGCCAGGGGCACCAACGGGGAGAAGCTAGAGCATCAGTCTGGAGCAGCGAGGAAGTAGCGATGTAGGGGACGAGCATGCTGAGGGAAGTGATGGTCCGGCGGCAGAGGTGCTAGTAGGGCAGGGGGCGCCTGGGGCGGCATGGAGTCCGTGGGAGGGGTTGAAGGGACCGGCGAGGGGGCGGAGCCATGGCCAGGTGGCTGGCCATGGGTAGCTCCGTCAGGGCCAGGTCCGGCGAGGCCGGGCCGCGGGCGGCACCGCAGTTGGGAGCCGCCCTGGCGGGACCGCAGGGGATCGGGGATAGGATGCGGGGCAGACGACCAGACCGACGCTGGAGGCATCGCTAGCCTCCGAGGTCTCGGTCGTCGAGTCCAGCGCCACCTCCAAAAGATTCGTTTGGGGGAGAGCAGCCCGAGGGAGGCCTGGTGACCGTGGCCCCCTGACGGTCGGGGGGAGGGGGACGGGGAGCGGGGGGCCGAGTCCTCTGAGCCCCCTCCTCCTCGGAGCGGTGGCCGTGAGGGCGGCGGCGCCCTCGGTAGTCACCATCGGCCCCCGGGTTGGCACCGGGAGGGCCATCATCGGAGAAGCGAGGGCAGCCGATGTTGCTAGGGGTCTCGGGAGAGATCCGGAGGTCAAAACCTTGGTCGTTGAAGAACACACGCATGGTGGCATGGAGCTTGGAGGAGTCCAGGTATTTGACCTTAACCCGGACCTCCTCCTCTTTGCGGAAGGAGAGCTCGTCCACCACCACCACCTTACCCAGGATCCGAGACATCGGGCGTATGACAAGCTCCGACCTGGCAATGTCGGGGAGGCTGGCCACGAGAATCCAGGCGGTGTCAAGGACGACCACCGCCTTCGCATCAAGGATCGGCTCGGAGATGTCGACGATGAGCTAGTTGAGGGCGAGGGTGATGCGACCACTACGGGTGGCATAACCGTAGCTGACGGAGTCTGGTAAGACCACGGTGAAGAAGTGTCCAGCGCTAGGGGTGACCACCCAGTCCCACTGACGGCGGTAGAGGTGGTTGAGCTCAGCCCCAATCATCTCCGGCGAGGCCACCCCGTCCACCACCGTGACCACGGCCTGCAAGGAGGGGGTGGGAGGCGGGATCTCGGGGACATCGAGATGGAAGAAGCCCAACCTGTCGATGCCGTGCCCGTACATCAGGAGCTCCGAGGAGACCGGTCTATCCGGGCACAGGAGGGCGGGATGCCCGGGATCTTTGGAGAGGTAGCAGCACTGGGGATTGGCGCAGTTGACTTTTGAATGACCCGCCACCAGCAGTTGAAGCAGGGGGGACGAGGAAGGTTGGAGACGGCACCCGGGGTGGAGGAGGAGCCTTGGGCCGACGGGGGGAGCAGTGGCTAGACCCCATGCCCCGTGCTGCGGCGCTTCTTCTTCTTGGCCGGACCTTGGCGACCACGGGAAGGGCCACCACTCGGGTTGGATGAGGTGGCCGGCGCAGTAACCGCGTGAGGTGGCACATATTTGCGGGCGGCGGCGGCAGGCGGAGGTGCCTGGGAGTGCGGAGATAGGGGGCGCGCCGACCTAGCAGGGGAGGAGCTATGGCCATGGCACTGGGGCGGAGTAGGAGAGCGGCGACGGGACCGCATGTCCCTTGAGGCCGCGGGGCGGGGAGAGCGGGATCGGCCCCTGGCGTCATGGCGGGCCGGGGAACGCCGGTCGTCGTGGCGGCCCTCGCGGATTTCCAGCAGCTCCCGCCGGAGCTCTTCCTCCCGGAGGAGGGAGTTGGGCGATGGGCGGGAGGAGTCGCGTCGGTCGTTCGCCCTGTGCTTGTGCTGGGCCGTGCCGTCGTCCCATTCGTGGGGCATGGCCAGCAGCGGGGAGGGGGAGGGGGCGCCTCGGCGGAGACCGAACGAGAAGGGGGCGAGGGCGGTGCGACGAGCAGGAGAGCAGGGGAGGAGGGGTTTGGGTCGGGAGAGGCGGCGGAGGGGAGAACAGGGGCGGACGGGAACCCTCGTGGGAGCCATATCGAGGCCGGCATGGGCCTAGGGCACGTAAGGGGCCCAGATGCCATGGGTCGGCCCGGCCTGAGTGGCAGAGGCCCAGCAGGGGGAGGCCGCAGAGGCGCTGGACCGGGGCCCAAAATGCCCTGAGCGGGGGAGGCCGGGCCCATCTGGCGGATGGAGCTCGAGACCGGTAGGGTTTCCCCCGATATTTGGGATGCCGGCACAGCCGTCGGCGAGCCGCCGGCGCGGGAAGTCCAGGAGCACAGCAGGGGGCTGGGGGACCGAAAATGGAGGGCAAAGGATGCAAAGGCGGCGATGAATGGCCGGAAGGGCGAGGAACGAATGGCCGGCACCACAGGGGAAGGACCCAGGGATGTCGTCGCCGAAGTCGGAGGCAGCGCAGGGCACACCCCCTTCGCCGCACGAAGCCAAGATGAGCGGGCGGTGCCCCGGTCGGAGCGTCCCAAGGCTCTCCAAGCCCGAGTCCGCCGGCGGCGAGCCTCCCACTCCTCAAGTCCGCCCGAGCCGAGCACAAGGGCAGCGATTGCGACCGCTGCAGCCGCGAGCCAGCATCAGAGCCCCTCACATGGGGGGCTGAGCCACCAGCCCGATAGAGCTGCACGGTGCGACAGGGAGCGGCGGAAGGGGGCGGGGGGCTGCCAGCAAGGGAGGGCAGCAGCTCCTCGTCGAGGAGGTCCGCCCAGTGGACTCGGCGGGCGGGGATTGAAGCCAATGGGGGAGGCGAGGACACGGGCGGAGGTGCCGTCGTCAACGGGGACAGGGGGGAGGAGACTGGAGCAGTGCATGGGGAGGAGGCGATGGCGCCGGCGGCGGCCATCGCGGGCGAGCATGGGTCGCCCCCGCAATCGCCAGAGCGCTCAGTCACCATCAGCACTACCCCCAGAACCCTGCCTTTGCTTTTCTGCCTTATTCATAACTGATCCATTACAAACGAGCTTTTCACATATTGATCTTTGCTTACTTACTTTTCCATTGCCACTGCTACAATTGCTACAAAAACTGCTACTGTTACTTTTGCCACCATTACTTCCATACTACTTTGCTACTAAATACTTTGCTATAGATATTAAGTCTTCCAGGTGTGGTTGAATTGACAACTCAACTGCTAATATGTGAGAATATTCTTTGGCTCCCCTTGTGTCGAATCAATAAATTTGGGTTGAATACTCTACCCTTGAAAACTGTTGCGATCCCCTATACTTGTGGGTTATCACCTATCTATGCGTTGGAAATCTTGAAGTTATGCATGTTTGGCCTTCCTATGCTAGTTGATTCTTGTTCCCATAAATTGCTTGCTCAAAAAATACCTATGCATATGAAGTGGGTTAGACTTAAATGTTCTTGCCATGTGATTCATGATGATCTTTTTGTGTTTCAATTCTTTACTTCTAGGTGAGCATCATTGAAATCATCATGCCTAGCTAAAAATGCGTTAAAGAAAAGCGCTTGTTGAGAGACAACCCAATACTTTTACCTACTATTTTTGTGTGTTCACATGATTAAGCTACTATAGCAACCATGTTTTATAGATTTTGTTTTAATAACGTGCCAAGGTAAGCCTTTGGGATAGTGTGGTTAATAGTTGACTTGATTCTGTGCAAAAACAGAAAGTTTTGCATCCGGTGCAGAAATTCAACAAATCACAGGAACATGATAATTAGCTGAAATTTTTACACATGATTAATATACAAATTTCCTACTTTGTCCTAATTTCTAGAGTTTCAGAAGTATGGTGGTTGTCCAGATCATTACAGACTGTTCTGTTTTTGACAGATTCTGTTTTCAATGCATAGTTTGCTTGTCTTAGTGTTTCCATAGCTTTATTAAGTGATATAAATTGTGGAAATGATAAGGTACAGTAGGCATTATGTGAGAACAATTATGAATCTTGTCTTGGCAGTACCAAAGTGAATGATTTTCTTTATTATACTAATGCATCTCAGGAGGTTCTGTTTAGTTTTGTGTGATTAAAATTTTCAAGTTTTGGGTGAGATATCGATATGGGGAGAATAAGGAGTGGCAAGACACTAAGCTTGGGGATTCTTGATGGCACCCCAATGTAATATTAAAGGAAGACCCAAGCAATTAAGCTTGGGGATGCCCCGGAAGGCATCCCCTCTTTCATCTTCAACATTATCAGTAACCTCACTTGGAGCTATATTTTCATTTGTCACATGACATGTGTTTTGCTTGGAGCGTCATTTTATTTTATTTAGGTTTTCTTTCTGTTATTTATAATAAGTTTTAGTATCTTTTATTTCAATAAAAAACACAAGTCTAGCCTTTACCATGCTTATTTTGCAAGTATATATGTTGCTGTTTGAGAAAATAAATTTTTCTGTCATTATTTGAATTCTTCTGGATAGTCAGAACGTGATACATTCTTGAAATTTTTACACAGTGAGAATGAATAAGTTCTCTATAATGTGGTAATTTTTCAGAATTTTTAGAGTTAGGGAAGTATCAGAATAATTCCACTCTGTATAGACTATCCTGTTTAGATAGATTGTTGTTATGTTTGCATTGTTTGCATATGTTTGCATGTTTAATGATTCTATTTGAGGATAGGAGTATTAAATATGCTGATTCATTTAGTATGCAATGTTAAATTATAATTTTAGTGTTTTTCTATAGTACGAAATGATAAGGTTTTGAGTTGATTTATACTAACTTATCACATGAGTTCTTGTTGAGTTTTGTGTGGATGTATTTTTTGACATTTAGGGAAACCGCGACATGAGAGGAATTAAGGAGACACAATAGCTCAAGCTTGGGGATGCCCAAGGCATCCATAATTAATATATCAAGAAGTCTCAAGCAGCTAAGCTTGGGGATGCCCCGGTTAGCATCCCAGCTTTCTTCTTCAACAATGACTCATTAGTATCGGTTGAGCCTAAGTTTTTGCTTCTTCACATGATATGTGCTATCCTTGGAATGTCTTATTATTTTGTTTTGCTTGTTGTTTGAATAAAGTACTTAAGTTTGAAATTTTATTTATGAGAGAGTGTCTTCACATAGCTACTTAATTATTTGACTACTCATTGATCTTCACTTATATCTTTTTGGAGTAGTTTGTCATTTACTCTCGCGCTTCACTTATATCCTATGAGTAAATAGTTGAATGAATTGAATATCAGAATTCAAAAATCATATATGTTTCTTATGCTTATCCCATGGGGAGTAATGACTTCACATATAAGAAGTATAGGTGGTGAATTTATTGAAAGTTAGCAAACATAGTATTGGTCACCCAAACAATTCATGAAAGAATATTGAAGGAAGAGATATTTCACATATAAATATACTATCTTGGACATCTTTTATGATTGTGACCTCCATTAATTATTTTCAAACTTGAGAAAATTAGTTGAAATTTGTAACATCCCAAAATTTTCAATTTCGAATATTTTACAATTATTAGCTAAGCATCTATGCATTTTATTTGAATTAAGTCAGAGCCATTTGGGTCTTATGTGAATTTGAACTCAACTGGCCATCTAAAACTCATTTCAAAAATCCTTGACAAATAGTTGTGCAAAAGTATGAGAGGAGCTAACATGACACTCCAAAAATATCAGAAGAAAAAATGCCAAAAGTTTTGAATTCAAATTTGAGTTTTAGTTGGAATTTAAAAAAATGTTTTCATAAAGTTAGGATTTAGCCTCTAACAAAAGTTCATATTATAGGATTTATTTTTCTAATTTTTTGATATATATATATATATATATATATATATATATATATATATATATATATATATATATATATATATATATATATATATATATATATATATATGTCCTATATAAAAGTATTTTTGTTTTCTGTGTATTTTTTTCTCTTTGTCAAAAGAGAGAATAAAAAAAACGCGCCTAGCAGCAAGCTAGGCACTAGCGCCCAGCCCACGACAATCCCCTCACCTGAGCCCACGACGATCCTTTTGTATGTTGACTTCTCTCGATACCTACAATCATTTTGACAAGGTCTTGCTTTCCTTCTTCATCTACAGAGACCGTACCAACATTGTTGTCTGCACCGGAGCACCTGGAATACTAAGCTTCGCCTCTTCGTTCAGTCGCCGATCACCGTCACCGACCACCTCCGACTCCACCACCGGACGAGCCACACCCCTCCGAATCTCCCCGAAACCTCCGATGCCACCCACGACTGCCGGTGCCACCGCCCCACCGAACCCCGAGCACCACCCCAAACGCCCGTTCCTTCTCTGTAAGAGCGCTCCTCCTCTATTCATTTTTTCTTAGAGCAAACCGTTATGTTAGGTTATATCGGTTTAGAAGATGGTTTTTTTAGATCGATTTATTACTTTGGTTAGTTCCCGGTTTAGTCTAGACCGCCCGACCGTTTATTTTTATTGTACGCGTATTGTGTATTAGTTAAATCCGGCAGTGTAGTTTATAGTTGTAGATCGCACCCCCCCTTTCAGCCCAGTTAAGCCCGTCTCTTTTAGTTTATTGTTTTTTTCATTTCTGCTTTTAAACAGAATAGTTCTGTTTGTATAAAATTCATATCTGTTAGGTTATTTAGTATTTTTTAGTTATTTCTTTTTTCCTAGTTTGCAAATTTCCCAAAGTTTCTGTATAAAATAGTTTCGGCCATGTTTTAGTTTTTAAAAACTGTTTTATATGACTTTTACTCAGATTAGTATATCTGCTATAAAATGAGCTAGTATTAATTTTTTAGTGCTTTGTTTTTACCTTACCTTGAAGTAGGATTAATTTGGGTATTTTTAGATTTTAATAAAATTAGTTTTACATGAAAACAACACTCTTTTAGTTTCTCTTACTTCGCTACTGTTTTCTGTTGTTTTAATTACCTTAAAATTCATTTTCTTTTATGTTTCATTTTTAGTCAGATTTGTTTCTTTAGTTTTAGAAGGTGAACTTTTATTTACAAAAAAAAAATGTTTTATTTTATGTTCTTACTAGTTTTGTTTTAGGCATAAAAAGAGTTTTAAAATAGCTTTTAATGTAATTCTTTTTGCACAATCTTTTTATAATGTTTTCCTTTCTGTTAATTTATAAGAGTTTTTGTTTTGGTTCTGATAAGAAAACTTTTTGTATGATAAAACTATTTTTTTGCTAGTTGTTGGCTTGGAGTAAAGAAATCCTTATTTTGAGTTCATTTGGTTTTCTATGGTTTTGGATGATTGTTTATTTGTAATGTATGATATCTTGTTGTTATGTTGATATGGTTGCATATTTGTATGCTTATGTGTTTATTGTTTGCTTCGAATAGAATTCCCGGCGTGCGAAGCTTGTTACCACGAGTCACTAGCTTTCGAACATTGCCAGCAACGCAAGTCTTGATCATGAAGTTTAATACCCATGGTTTTATTGCATTTAGTAGTATTCCTCCCCACCATGCATGCAGTAGAAAAAAATGAAGTTATGTTCTTGAGTAGTATCATGTGGTAGGGTGACCCCAAATACCTATGTCACCATAGCCCGAGACGTTGTAGTTTATTATGCTATGCTCGTAGACGTGTTTGGTTGTGTGATTCATATGGGACATGTGAGAGGCAAGATGATGACAACCCCATGACTTCAATATGCTCAAGATGGACTTCAAGTCCACTACTGGCTGGAGGACGGTTGATGGGCACCCTGGATAAACCAGCGGATTGCTGGGATGCATGGAGAAGCACCATGACATCTTGCGGAAAGCTTCACCCAGCCATGAAGGGACAGATGGATATACCTTGACCAGAAGCTTACCTGTGCAGTCGGAAGCCAATATGGGCTCTGGCTGGGTTGACCCTAGGCGTGACTCTGGATGGACGGTGCTACGAGATGTAGAAGAACGGTAGGATTGGATGGACACCGGTAGTGGCCAAGAGGAACTCTACGAAAGACCCTGTTTCGTTCATCCCGTCTTCAAACACCCGAAAGTGCGAGGACCTAAAAGGAGGGAATGATTCTTGCGGGTAAAGTGTACAAACCTCCGCAGAGGGTTAAAACCTAATCGATTAGCCGTGTCCCTGGTTACGAACAATTTGAGCCTCTGGAATTGGAGCTATTCGGAAATCTCAACACCGAACATAATTAATTAATTATCAGGTTGTTAATAACTTCGGGAATGAGACACTGGTTGTCGGAACCATCTCAACAACAACCAATATTATTTGTAGTAATTGCAATTCAAGTCCTTTTGTTGTAGGAAAAAAATGGCTTTTTTCGCAAAAACTAAAACCTAGAGCCCCACAGCCAAATTGCATATAGTGTTAGTAATTATCTGTTGTTCTCTCACCATGACTTGCCGGCATTTTCAAAATGCTGGCCTACACGGCTGCAACACCTTATGTTGCAGAGGAGTTTTCCGACCAGGAGTGAGGCTATGATCCACGCTCGATGATTGCCCTATGGAGTCGGATGGACTCTCTTATCGTCTATGCTTCCGCAACATTTAGTTTATTTTCTCAAGAGTTGGCCTTCGGCCGAATTTATTATGATGTAATAAAGACTCGATATGAGAATCATGTAATAAACTCAAGTGTGATTGAACTTTGAAATTTTCATCAACGTACTGTGTGTGGCAGCATGATCTTGGGATGGTACTGATACACAAAGACTTGACCGATATTGGGTCGGGTCACTACAGAGATGATATTCGGAGCACACGCTGACCGTAGGACGTAACCCCTAGGATCGGAAACGATAGGAAGAAAATTACTTTATCTTTATACCTTATTTTTCGTAATTCTACCCTGTTCATTTCTGACTTCTCCCAATTTCAACATTTTAGATGGCCGTCGAATTCACCCCAGTTCTGCTCCCATAGTTTTGCCAGCCAGATGAGACGATGTCGTTCGGCAAGAAGCTGGTTCGGATCGTGAAGAAGCTGAAGATTGCTCTTCCCTATCACTAGGAAGCCTACCAATGCACTTCCAACGGATACCCGTTACAGGATTGAGGTACACATTCCACGGAGGACCTTCGGAGGATATTCATAGCCCATCGACCTTGAGTTTACCGCTTTCACTTGGATCCTCAGAAGAGACATGGCGATTCATCATGCACTTGGATATCTTCGAGAAGAGTATAGGGCCGAGCTCGACCCATCAGACCTCACCATGATTTCTCACAGAGGTAGGAATGGAGATATCATCCGTACCGTGGAGGATGAATCCCTTCTTCCATATGCCCAAGACTTGGAGAGTCACATCAGGAACCTAGAAATTTAGATGCGCCAAAGCTCCAAGGTATTCAGGAGGCTGTTGTTCCGTGAACTAGAACTGGAGGAGAACGCACACGAGGACTTTGACTGGCATGAAGAGGAAGTCAAGGACTTCATGGAGAGAATCGAGAACCTGGAGAAATATGTTGCCACATTGGAGGAAAAGATGGACCAGGGAGAAGACCTCTTCCCGAGTGGAGATGATGGACCCCTCGTGAGCAATGACCAAGATTATGAAGAGAGCTCCATCGAAGGATGCAATAAGAGGAGGCGCCGCACCAGAGGACGCCACACCAAAAGACGCCGCACCGGAGGACGCAAGGATAATTGATGAAGACATTTAATTGACCGCCATGTTATTTTATTTTATTTTTCATCGATCAATTAGGTCGTTATTTTCCATTAGCCGTGAGATTTTGTAATGCAAGATTGAACCTTGTTTGAGATGAATGAATAAATGATTGGTGTGATAATGTTTGTGCATTTATATGGGTAGTGCTATTACTCTTTGGACCCTTGTTTTATTCTAATTTCTCATCCACTCGAAAGCACGAGATGCCTCCGAGACGTGACCCCGGATCAAAATTCCTGCTGGAGCTCACCCAGCTGATCCAACAGCAGAACGCCTTGATGCAGATACTTATCCAGAACCAAGGCAACACCAACACCAACAACAAAAACCCACCCCCTGTTGATCACCTGACCTGTTTCTTAAGGCTGAATCCTCCGGTGTTCTCTAGCAGCACCGAGCCGATTGTTGCTGATGATTGGCTCCGAAAGATTGGAAGGGAGCTAGAAACTGCTGGATGCATGAATGTGGAGAAGGTGCGCTTTGCCGCACATCAACTTTATGGACCCGCAGCCGCTTGGTGGGAAAATTACACCACCACTTATCCCATTGCCATGGTCACATGGGATCAGTTTTAGCAAGCCTTTCGCACCTCTCATTTCTCCGCTGGAGCCATGAGTTTGAAGAAGCGCAAGTTGCTCAACTTACTCCAGGGGAATCGTACTGTGGGGCAGTACGTAGATGAGTTCAGCCTATTAGCTCGCTATGCCCTAGATGATATGGCCGCAGATGTCGCAAAGCATGAGACATATCTTGAAGGACTCAATGCTGAACTGAGTTTGCAGCTGATGGTGGCAACGTTCAACAACTACCAGGAGCTGGTAGACAAGGCCTTCATTATTGAAGGCAAGCAAGAACAAATAGAGAGCCGCAAGCGAAAGTTTGGCCAAGGGAAGTACAACTTTGAGCTCAGCAGAAGCCCTGCTACACCCCGTACTCGGGAGGACACACCCATCACACCCATGGAGGACATAATCATGGAGGACACAACCATGGAGGGAATGGGATCAATCGCCAAAGAAACAATAATGTCAAGTCGGGAAATGGAGGCAATGTCAACCAGCACCATCCTGCTCCGACTTAGAAGGATCTGAGTAATATCACCTGTTTCAAGTGACAGAAGACAAGACACTATGCCACTGATTGTCCCGAGGCCAAATAGGGAAATGGAAACGGAAACGGGAACAACAACTTAGGAACCAAGAAGCCCAACCCTTTTCCCCGTGACATGTGAACCACATTGATGTGGAGGAGGTTGATGAACAACCATAGACTGTGGTTGGTAAGTTTTTATTAAATTCACGTCCAGTATTGCTACTTTTTGATTCTGGTGCAACACATTCATTTATATCTAGGGTAGTTGTGGGAAAGTACATGTTGCCCACTAGAACCCTTAGGAGCTCCATTCAGGTCAGTTCCCCCGGAGGTGATATGCCATCAGGCTTAGGTTGTCACTCGAACCTCAACATCGGAAATCAAGAGTTTCCCGTAGACCTCATTCTACTGGAGTCCCGCAGATTGGATGTAATCCTAGGCATGTATTGGCTGACCAAGTTTGAAGACGGAACAAAAGAGGATCTAGTATGTTTCCAAGCACACACCGAGGAAGACCCAGGTGAATTACCTTACGGGAGTTATTCAAGAGGAAGTGTCGGTAGTACATGACTTTCCCAATGTATTCCCCGAGGAGTTACCAGGAATGCCACCGGATAGAGACATAGAATTTCTGATTGAGTTATTGGCCGGCATAGCCCCAATATCCAAGAGAACTTATCGGATGCCCCTGCATGATTTGGAAGAAATCAAGAAGCAGATTAATGAGTTATTGGATAAGGGATATATTCGGCCAAGCTCGTCACCTTGGGGAGCCCCAGTTCTTTTGGTAGAGAACAAGGATGGAACTCTGAGAATGGTTGTGGATTATCGTTCGTTGAACGAACTTACCATCAAGAACAAGTACCCTCTGCCGATGATTAATGACTTGTTTGATCAACTAGTTGGAGGAAGTCGGATTCCTCGGACATGTTATTTCCGGAGAAGGAATAGGAGTCGATCCCTCAAAGGTTGAAGCTGTCACCAAATGGAATTCACCAACCTCAGTCAAGAATATCCGCAGTTTTCTCGGACTTGCAGGTTATTATCGGAGATTTACTGAGAATTTCTCCAAGATTGCTAAGCCCATGACTGAGCTGTTGAAGAAGGAAACTAAGTACATTTGGACCGAGGATTGTGAAGCCAGTTTTCAGGAGCTGAAGAAATGTTTGGTTGCAGCACCAGTGCTAATTTTACCGAACGTACACAAGGATTACCAGGTATATTGTGACGCTTCTCGTCAAGGACTCAGAGGAGTTCTCATGCAGGATGGAAAGGTTGTAGCCTATACCTCCAGACAGCTACGACCTCACGAGGTGAACTATGCCACACACGATTTGGAGTTAGCAGCCGTAGTGCACACACTCAAGACCTGGAGACATTTTCTTATCAGAAACTATTGTGATGTTTACACGGATCATAAGAGCTTGAAATACATTTTCACGCAGAAGGATTTGAACCTTAGGCAGAGGAGATGGCTAGAGTTGATCAAGGATTATGACATGAGATTGCATTACCACCAAGGAATGGCTAATGTTGTAGCAGATGCCTTGAGCCATAAGAGTTGTGTGAACACCCTTACAGCGGGAGGATTACTCCAGGAGTTAGCCGATGACTTCAGAGATCTTAGACTGGAGATAGTTCCGAGAGGATATGTTGTAGCACTGGAAATTCAGTCCACTTTGGCCAGAAGAATTCGTGAAGCCCAGAAGTCCGACAAGGAAATTGTTGAGATAAATAAAAGGATGAATACAAGTAAAGCTAAAGGCTTTCGTGAGGATGAATTTGAAGCTATATGGTTTGAGGATCGAATCTATGTACCCAATGATCCCGAGCTCAGGAAGCTAATTCTTCAGGAGGCCCATGACTCCCCGTACGCGATACATCCAGGCAACACCAAGATGTATCTAGATTTGAAGGAAAGTTTTTGGTGGACAGGTACGAAGAATCATATTGCCGAGTACGTAGAAGTATGCAATGTGGGTCAATGAGTAAAGGCAAAACGTCAAAGCCAGCAGGGTTACTCCAACCTTTGCCGATACGGGAGTGGAAATGGGAAAAACTCGGAATGGATTTTATCACAGGATTACCCAGGACTCGTTCAGGTTATGATTGTATCTGGGTAGTGGTTGACTGCTTGACCAAGGTAGCAGACTTCATTCCCGTGAAGACCACACATACTAGCGCTAAGTTAGACAAGATATACATGACCAGGATCGTATGTCTTCATGGAGTTCCGAGGAGTATCATGTCAGATAGAGGAACACAATTTATCTCAAAGTTTTGGAATCAGTTGCATGAAACTATGGGTACAAGGCTGGAGTTGAGTACATCTTTTCATCCGCATACAGATGGACAGACCGAGAGAGTCAATCAGATTCTGGAGGACATGTTGAGAGCTTGTGCGCTAGACTATGGAGCTAGTTGGGATGATAATTTGTCGTACGCGGAGTTTTCGTACAAGAACAACTACCAGACCAGTCTGAAGATGGCCCCTTTCAAAGCTCTATACAGATGGAGGTGCAGAACACCATTAATGTGGGATGGTGTTGGAGACCGAAATCTTTTTGGTCCCGATCTTATCAGAGACTCTGAAAAGAAGGTCAAGCTGATTCGTGACAAACTCAAGATAACTCAGTCGAGATAGAAGAGTTATGCCGACGATAAACGTAAGGAGGTAATGTACGAAGTGGGAGACCGAGCATATCTCCGTGTGTCTCCACTTTGGGGAATCAAGAGGTTTGGTGTTAAAGGAAAGTTAGCACCCAGTACATAGGCCCGTACCAAATCCTAGAATGCCGAGGAGAAGTTGCATACAAGTTGGAATTTTTGGAAGGATTGTCAGGAGTTTACGATGTCTTTCATGTTTCCCAGCTGAAGAAATGCCATGCTGAGATGGCTGATATTCCGTTGAGAGACACAGTGCCCCTAGAGGACATACAGCTTGACAGTGATCTGACCTATGAGAAGATGCCCTTCAGGATTTTAGAGACCGCAAACAGAGTCACCCGCAGCACGGACATGAAGTTCTGCAAGGTTCTCTGGAGCCACCACTTCGAGGAGGAAGCCACCTCGGAGCGAGACGAAGATCTCCGTTGACACCACCCGCACCTATTTGCTAGCCAACCCGAATCTCGAGGGCGAGATTCATCTTAAGATGGGTAGGTTTGTAACATCCCAAATTTTTCAATTTGGAATGTTTTACAATTATTAGCTAAGCATCTATGCATTTTGTTTGAATTGAGTGAGAGTGGAAATTTCAGAGGCATTTGGGTCTTATTTGCATTTGGATTCAACTTTGCATCTGAAACTCATTTCAAAAATCCGTGACAAATACTTGTGCAAAAGTATGAGAGGAGCTAACATGACACTCCAAAAATGTCAGAAGAAAACAATGCCAAAAGTTTCGAATTCAAATTTGAGTTTTATTTGGAATTAAAAAATAGTTTTTTATAAAAATTTGGATTTAGTGTCTACAAAAAGTTCATATTATAGGATTTATTTTTCTGAATTTTTTGATATATATATATATGTCCTATATAAAAGTATATTTGTTTTCTGTGTATTTTTTTCTCTGTGTGAAAAAAAGAAAAAAGAAAAAGAAAAACGCGCCTAGCAGCCAGCCAGGCACCAGCGCCCAGCCCGCGATGATCCCCTCGCCCGAGCCTCCCTGCCTCACGTAGCCCCCTCTCTCTCTTATTTTTTTCTTTCTCGGAACGCTGGACCCTCACCCCGCTCTTTCTTCTTCTCTACGTACATATCCTACACGTATATGTACACGACGCCGCTCCACGTCCAATCTTCGTGGAAACCCTACCTTGAGTCAACCCCTCGTCCAAGCATCATGTCCTATTAATAGCCCAGACCCTCCTCTTCCGATTCCCCTTGAAACCTCTCGCCAAGTCCACCTCTGCAACACGTACTCGTCGTTCTAATCTAGCCGCAGGAGCTGTAGTTCATCGCCGGATTCCGACGCCGGTAAGCCATGCCGAGCTTCTCCTTTTGTATGTCGACTTCTCTCGATCCCTACAATCATTTTGACAAGGTCTTGCTTTCCTTCTTCATCTACAGAGACCGTACCAACATTGTTGTCTTCGCCGGAGCACCCGGAATACTAAGCTTCGCCTCTTCGTTCAGTCGCCGATCACCGTCAGCGACCACCTTTGACTCCACCATCAGAGGAGCCACACCCCTCCGCATATCCCCGACACCTCCGGCGCCAGCCACGACTGCCAAAGCCCGCGCCCCACCGGAGCCCGAGCGCCACCCCAACGCCTGTTCCTTCTCTGTAAGCGAGTGCGCCTCCTTTGTTCATTTTTTTCTTAGAGCCAACCGTTATGTTATTTTATATCGGTTTAGTAGATTTTTTTTAGATTGGTTTATTACTTCGGTTAGTTCCTGGTTTAGTCCAGACCGCCCGATCGTTCATTCTTATTGTACGCGTACTGTGTATTAGTTATAATCCGGCCATGCAGTTTATAATTGTAGATTGCACCTCACTTTCGGCCCAGATAAGCACGTCTCTTTTAGTTTTTTGTGTTTTTTTATTTCTGTTTTTAAGCAGAATAGTTCGGTTTGTATAAAATTCATATCATCTAGGTTATTTAGTATTTTTATTTGATTCTTTTTTCCTAGTTTGCAAATTTCCCGAAGTTTGTGTATAAAATAGTTTTGGCCACGTTTTAGTTTTTTAAAATTGTTTTATATAGGTTGTACTCAGATTAGTATATTTGCTATAAAATAAGCTAGGATTAATTTTTAGTGATTCTTTTTGCCACTGCTTTGTTTCGACCTTTCCTAGAAGTAGGATTAATTTGGGTATTTTTAGATTTTAATAAAATTAGTTTTACATGAAAACAACACTGTTTTAGTTTCTTTTACTTCGTTGTTGTTTTCTGTTATTTTAGTTACCTTAAAATTCATTTTTTTTCTGTTTCATTTCTAGTCAGATTTGTTTCTTTAGTTTTTGAAGGTGAACTTTTATTTACAGAAAGAAATAAAATGTTTTATTTTATGTTCTTACCACTGTTACAGATATCTTCCGATATGCCGATAAATCGGCCGATTTATCGCTTACCACTGTCTGACTGATAAGATAAATCGGCCGATAAATCAACCGATATGCCGATAAACAGGCCGATTTACCCCTTATCATGGGTCGACCGATAAGTTCCCGGTAAGCGATATCCCCAACGGTGGTTCTTACTAGTTTTTTTAGTCATAAATAGAGTTTAAAATAGGTTTTAATGTAATTCTTTTTGCACAATTTTTTTATAATGTTTTCCTTTCTCTTAATTAATAAATTTTTTTGTTTTGGTTCTGATAAGAAAACTTTTTGTATGATAAAACTACTTTTTTGCTAGTTGTTGGCTTGCAGTAAAAAAGCCTTATTTTGAGTTCATTTGGTTTTCTTTGGTTTTGGATGATTGTTTATGTGTAATGTATGATAGCTTATTGTTATGTTAATATGGTTGCTTATTTGTATGCTTATGTGTTTATTGTTTGCTCCAAATAGAATTCCCGAAGTGCGAAGCTTGTTACTACGAGTCGCTAGCTTTCAAAGATCGTCAGCAAGGCAAGTCTTGATCATGAAGTTTAATACCCATGTTTTTATTGCACGTATTCCTCCCCACCATGCATGCAGTAGAAAAAAATGAAGTTATGTTCTTGAGTAGTATCGTGTGGTAGGCTGACCCCAAATCCCTATGTCACCATTGCCCGAGACGTTGTAGTTTATGATGCTATGCTCGTAGACGGGTTTGGTTGAGTGATTAATATGGGACATGTGAGATTCAAAAAGATGACAACCCCATAACTTCAAGATGCTCAAGATGGACTTCAAGTTCACTACTCGGTGGAGGACGGTTGATGGGCACCCTGGAGAAACCAGCGGATGGCTGGGAAGCATGGAGAAGCACCATGACATCTTGCGGAAAGCTTCACGCAGCCATGAAGAGACGGATGGATACACCTTGATCGGAAGCTTACCTGTGCAGCTGCAAGCCAATATGGGCTCTGGCTGGGCTGACCCTAGGCGTGAATCTGGATGAACGGTAGGATTGGATGGGCACCGACAGTGGCCCAGAGGAACTCTACGGAAGACCCCATTTCGTTCATCCTGTCTTCAAACACCACGAAGTGTGAGGACCTAAAAGGAGGAAACGATTCTTGCGGGTAAAGTGTACAAACTTCTACAGAGGCTCAAAACCTAATCGATTAGCCGTGTCCCCGGTTACGGACAATTTGAGGCTCTGGAATTGGAGCTATTCGGAAATCTCAAAACCGAACATAATTAAGTAATTAATGGGTTATTAATAATTTCGAGAATGAGACACTGGTTGGCGGAACTATCTCAATAACAACCAATATTAGTTGTGGTAATTGCAATTCTAGTCCTTTTGTTATAGGAAAAATAGGCTTTTCCCAAAAACTTAAACTTAGAGCCCCACAACTAAATCGCATATAGTATTAGTAATTATTTGTTGTTCTCTAACCATGACTTGCCGGCATATTGAAAATACTGACCTAAACGGCTGCAACATCTAATGTTCCAGAGGAGTTTTCCGACCAGGAGTGAGGCTACGATCCACGCTCGGTGATTGCCCTATGGAGTTGGATGGACTCGCTTATCGTCTACGCTTCCTTATGTCGGGGGAAACTGTCCACCACGAACACCTATGGGACCGGAGCCCCTTGTACGTTGCGGTAAGGGAGCGGAGGGAGCACAAAGAGCGGATCGAGGAGAGAACGCGGGCAGTTTACCCAGGTTCGGGCCGCGCGGACGCGTAAAACCCTACTCCTGCTTGGTTTGTATTGAGTTTGTGAGCTCGGGAGCTTGAAGAGCTAGCTACACCGAGCAGAGAGCTATGTAGGTTCCGAACCCTTTCTACGTTGTGCATGGGCCTCCTTTTATAGCTCAAGGGGTCACCGACAGGTGTCAACGTAGAAGAAGGGTAAAAACGTAACTTTGGTGGTGGTTGTAACAGTGCGGGAACAGTGCATGAACAGTGGATAAACAGTGGTCTTCACCTAACTTGACAGTGGGGGACAAGGGCATTAAATGACCGTCACCGTCGACCCCAAAAGCACCCGTCCATGCGTCTCCGTTCGCCACAGCGATAGCCTCGTCACCGTGGAGTGCCACCGTGTCCACCAGGCTGCACAGCCGTCCGCCACGCGTCCCTGGAAGGGCCCCGGGACGACGCGTGGGCCGATGAGCTGGAGCGCGGGCACACAGCGCAGGCTTCCCCCGTCAAGCACCTTGCCGGGGTCTTGATCTTGCCGGGCCCGGAAACTTGTCGCTCCCCGGGCCCTGCCGGGGCGCAGGGTGCGCCGAGGCATATCTTCTGAAAAGCAGTCTTCTGGTCTTCCTGGCAAGCTCCTCTTGCCAGGGTCTTGCGTTAATGTGATAATCTTGAGCCTGGTGCGGCCTTCCCGGCAAGCTCCACTTGCCGGGGCCTTGATCTTCTGTCTTGTATACTCTGTTTTGAATGGCTTTATATGGATCAGAAAGGTCTCCGGCGAGCACGTGGTGAGCCCTGCCGCGGGAAGCTGCTACTGCCCGTGCACAAGTTGTGGTACTAAGGTACCCCTATCTTAGTACACCGACAGGAGCCCCCGGGCCTGGGCCACACACGGTGCCGAGCGCTGTTGGGCCAGGCCCAAAACAGTGCACGGGCACACGCGGCCCACGGCACGCCGAATCCCCTTCCGCATCCGCCGCGCCCCTCCATTCTCGGAGTTTTTGTGCGACATCATGAACACATACGGCCTCCACCTCCTAGACATCACCCCCAACGCCATCCTTACGATGGCGGTTTTCGCACATCTGTGCGAAAACTATGTAGGGATCCATCCCAATGTAGCGCTCTTTCGCCACTTCTTTATGCCTAGAGTAGAGGCCGGCGCTCCCCTCTCCGGGGGTATCTCTTGGATCTTCCGTTTGAACAAGAAGGATTCATATCTGAAAGGAGAGCTCCGCGGCAAGTGGGAAGAGTGGCGCGCAGATTGGTGTTGGATAGTGGAGGACCAGCCGGAGCCTTTTACTGCGCCGCGCACGACTGCCATAGTGCGCGGCAGAGACTGGAGCGAGTTGGCCCCGGAGGACGGCATGCTCAACATCGCCCTTATCAGGATACTTCGTCTCCGGGTAGCTAAACTGACCATCGGAGAGGTAGGGGCAGACTTCCTCCGCCGCCGCATTGCCCCTTTACAAGAGAGGAAAAGGCCAGCATGGGAATTTGGCAACGCGGCGGACATTATGAGGCTGCGCCCGGGACTGAACTTCAACTTCACGGCTTTGGAGCTGAAGGGGATGGTCCGGGAGCTTTTCAAGCACGACCCGGCCCACCCGGAGTGGTTTAGATCTCCCCGGGGAGTGGTGCCGCTGTGCAACAGCACTGCCCGAGACTCCTTACGCGCGATAATGCCCGCGTGTGACTCTCACGGCGTCGACCCCACCTGGATAGAGCCTCTGCCGGACGCGATTCTGAGTTTCTTCGACAACTTGGTCGAGGTGCCGAAGAACACCGAGGAGAACAAGGGTCTCACCCGGGCCACCACAGAGCGGGATATAGCCTATATTGCTTCCCGGATGGAAGAGGCCGCCGCAGCTGCAGCAGCAGGAGACTTCGGATTCACCGTCGACGAGGCGCAGGCCGCGGACGAGGTGTGCCAAGCAGAGGAGGCTGAGATCCGCAGACTGCTCAAGCTTCCGCCCGACGAGCTTGCCGGAGTTCCTTCCCTAAGGCACGCCGGGATTCCCGGGGTCGTGAGCGAGGCCGCCGCAAGCGAGGTTGCCGGAGGGAGCAGAGGTGCCGGAGGGAGCGGAGGTGCCGGAGGGAGCGGAGCCGCCGGGCAGGATGCTGGACCCAGCGGGCCCGCTGGGGAGGAGGAGGAAGACGTCGAGGCCGATGAAGACACCGGCGGATCTCTAGGACTCGACGATGACGCCTCCTCGTCGTCGGAGAACTCCCCGCCTCCAGCAAGTCCCAAGCAAGCGCCGGGGAAACGCCTCCGCAAGGCGGCCACAGCGACGAGGACGCAGGCGCCTCGACAGCAGCCTCCTCGCCGGGCGGCGCGTGCCACCAGGCCGAGCCAAGCTGCGACGGAGGCGCCCCGCACACCAGCGCCAAGCGGAGGGGGATCCTCCCAGAGCGGAGCGGCCGCTCCGCCTGCTCCTCGGGCCTCGGCGTCAACGGAGGCTGGGTCTTCGCAGCCCCCAGCCCCGGGGACCGCCAAGCGCCCGAGGGTGCCTTCTCCTCCCGTTCCTCGCGCGGGAGCACCTCAGGTGGAGTTTGATTTCTCCGCCCTTAGCGACGACGACGAGGAAGAGGAGTAAGCACCTGTAACTTATAGCTTCTTCAATTCTGACTTGGTCTTTCTTCGTGATTCTAATCTTGTTCTTGCTTTGATTTCAGGACCCTGGCCCAGCGGACGGCGAAGAGGGCCAAAGTCCCGGTGGTTGAGGTCGAGGACGACTCGCCAGTCGCGGCGACAGGGGATGTGCTGGCGACGAACTTGCCGGACCCACCCGCTGCTCCGAGGAGCAGCCCCCAGCGCAGCCCCCAGCGTAAGTCTGGTCTTGAGCTGTCTGCTCGTCGGGCGCACTTGAGGTTTTTGCTTTGTACTAATACCTTGTTGCCTTATTTGTTTTGTTTGCCTTGTGCAGAAGTAGAGCCGCAGCCGCAGGAGCAACCAGAGGTCACTCCCGAGGAGCTGCAGATTCCACCCTCCCCGCCAAGGGCGCACTCCCGGGCGAGGGAGGACGTTCCGCCAAGGACGGGCTCCCCGCCAAGGGCGGGTAGCCCGACGAGGGTGGCCACCCCGCCAAGGGAGGGCACGGGCGGCCCTCCGCCAGCAGGGGCCACCGCTCCACCGCCAAGGGAGGACTCCCCGGCGAGGGAGCCTGTCGTCGATGAAGTCCGCGAAGGTAAGTCTTGCAGCTTCTTCTTCTTGGACTTGTCTTTTTGGATATTTGCTATCAGGACCGGTTTTCCGGGATATTAATTTCCCAGTAAATGGCCCTTGTGCTCACCAGCCCCAGGATTACTGTTAGCTGATGAGACACAAACTGGATACAGAAATTCCAAGCAAAATACCAAATATGTAGTACAAGACCATTCTGGTCAATGAGTACAACAAAAGGTTTCTAGTGGTTGATGGCGGAAGCGGTTTGCGATACTTCAGCGTCTATGGGACTCCATTTCCCACAGGAACAGCTGACCTGGATAACTCCTATCTTCGCGAGGCTGCTATCTCCGTTGCCTAGGTTCCGGGGCTGTCATCGCAGCGTTCCTCTCCAAGCAAGAAATCTGGCCAAGACAATAGCCAGGGACAAGCCAGTGAGTACTTTGAATGTACTCGCAAACATTATGAACACAGGTACAATATAACAAATGATAATCTTGCACTGAAACATTCCATGATCACTTTGTTAGTCACGAAATAAAATTCATGACGCACGCAAGCAGGTTATTCTTATAAAACATGAATAAGTAATCAGAGAATAAAAATAAAATGCACCGATCGGGTGTCTGAAGCGACGCCTCAAAAGGATAATAAAATAAAACATGCCTCAGTCGGACGTCTGAGCGACGTCACATAAAGGGCTTATAAGAATAAATAATAGTAAGCATGCCACAGTCGGGCGTCTGTGCGACACCACAAAAAGGGCTTATAGGGAAAATAAATAATAAGCATGCCACAGTCGGGCGTCTGAGCGACACCACATAAAGGGCTTATAGGGAAAATAAATAATAAGCATGCCACAGTCGGGCGTCTGAGCGACGCCACATAAAGGGCTTATAGGGAAAATAAATAATAAGCATGCCACAGTCGGGCGTCTGAGCGACACCACATAAAGGGCTTATATGAGAATAATCACAGGGAATATCCAGGAGGTAGAACCATCCCAGGGATACTCAATAATTCAAATAATACAAATGGTTAGTCCATAATAATAATAATCGTAATCATCATGTGTCACATGTTATGATCAATGTTCTGGCTTAGCAGTTTTTCCTCCGAAGACCGACACTAAGACCGACACTTGACCCATCCCAGACTGTAATCCTTAACCGCGGACACGGCTATTCGAATAGATATAACCTCTGCAGGGGGTGTACTCTTTACCCACGAGTAACGGATTCCTTTAGTCCATCGGGACTAATTCCATTTACGGTCATTTAATTGAAAACACACCTGACCCGCACACACCAGCTTAACTTACCGGTGACTGGAATCACCCACGACACCTGTTAAGTAAAACTCTAAGTGGGGAGGCTACAACCTCGAGTAGCATGGGATCACAGAATTTATAATGCGCGCAAACTAGGGGAGCTACCCCCTCGGCCCCAACCGGAAACACCCATGCCCCCGGACCATGTGGTATGCCTACCGGATGCATCCGGTATCTTCCACCATGGCCTCTCTGTACGGTGTGTGCCAAGAAAGGGGTTGACAACTTACTGAACCGTACCCTGCCCGCGGCAGGGACAAGTGGTAGTACGAAAACAAGCATGGGGGTTACTGGAACAAGACTCGATCTATGGTCGACTCAGGAGGTTAACGCATCACCTGCATGATTAGCATAGCAAGTATATTTCACACCAACAGGCAGGATCACTACTCATCATACCTCAACATGCCTTACTGACTATACTCGCCTCAACGAGATATCAGTAGCAAGCTCGTGTCTACCCAAGACAGAGACTTTCCCGGATTCCTTCCAGTAGGCATGAGAGGTAGACGAGGGTGGTTACTATCTCAAGTATATCAATTCCCAACAGCAAGGAATCTTCATCATGCACTTATGAGCATGTTCATACCATCACATAAAATAACGAGTACTCCGTGTCAAGGTGGTGTTGTAAACGTATCAAACAGCACACAACAATATTATGCCGGGGTTCAGAATGCTTGCCTTCCAAGAGTATGAAGGAGGGGTGCACTTTGAAAGTTTTCATCTTCCCTCCAAAAATCCTATTTTAAGAAAATTCAAATTAACACATAATTCTAAAAACAGTACACAAAAGTTGTTCAGAAATTTTTCGAATAAATATGAAAATAAACTAGACAAAATTTTAGAAACAACAGAAAAAGAATCAAGTCAAAAGGACTTATATTTTAAAAGTTATAGACAGTCAAAGTTTGGTCAAAACTCTGTTTTTAAATAAAACAGAAAAGGAAAACGGTTCAAGGAAGAATACGCTTTTGAGACAGAGACGACGTATTCCTGTTATTTACGTTTTCACTAAAACCAGCGCGGGCCGTCGCTGGGTCACTGACAGTGGGTCCTTCGGGCCCACTGGTCAGGTTTGACCAGTCGCCCGCGCCCTCTTCATCCTCTGGCCGAGCCGAGGCGGGGCTCCGGCGATCGACTCCGGCGAACGGCGGCTCCTCGCGGGGTTCTGAGAGCGGGGATGGATCCACCAGTCCAGGGCGGTCCTCCCGGTGGTTGCTAGGTCCGCGGGGGTGGAGGGAGTCGCCGGCGGCGAGCTTTGCGGCGGACGGCGTCTCGGGGGTATTTGGGGTCTCGGGCTACGGCGGTTCTTGGTCGCGTTTGAGGGGTTGGGAAGCTCCGCATGGTTTAGGGGAAGAGTATGGTGGCACTGGATGGGCGGGGGCGGCTCTGCTTGCGACGCACGGCACTGGAATGCGGCGGCGGCCGAAGCTACCGGAGACGAGGAAGACGGCCTCCCTCCATCGATTGCTAGCTACGGGAGCTCTAGGGAGATGGCCTGAGGTCGCCTGAGGGTCTGGACGAGCTCGGGGGCTCCTTTTATAGGCGGGGGAGGTCGGTTCCCGCGACGGCCGGAGATAAGATTGCCGGCTGACCGCTTCTGCTGCAGTAGGGCGACGTGGCACTGGTCGGCGCTAACCAACGAGCTCGCGGATGAGCTCGAGCTGTTCCCCAGGGCAGCTGGCGAGCTGGGGTGGTCGGGGCGGCGCCGGCCATGGTACGGGCGAGCTGTAGCCGAAGGCTAGCCGCCAAGGGGGCTCGCTGCGGCGGCGCTGCCGGGCGCCAGAGGGTGGCAGCGCGTCTCGGGCAAGCGGATGAGATCGGGGCGTGGTCCCTTGGGCAAGGAAAGGCCAGGGGCACGGGGTAAGCGCGATGCGGCGGCTCGGGCGCGCGCGCGTGCAAAACGTGCGCTCTGGGCGCGCCCAGCGCACGCACGCCAGGTGCTCGACGCAATGTCAGGGTGTGCTAGAGGTCTCGGGTGCAAACAAGACTTAACAGGACTGGTTTAGGGGTAGAGGGAAGACTAGTGGACATGTTTGTTAGGCAAAGCAAGCAGGTTCATAATGCAAACTCAAAACTATGCCAAAACTGATCATGCACTATAGGTGTTCGACATAATGCCAGAGCCACCTGTAGGGCTTTGCTAGAGATGCAAAATGGCAGAATGGGGTCTCTTTAGGAGAGAAATATGATGGTGAAGTTGGATTGGATAAACAAGAAACTTAGTAATGCAACTTTTGTCAGAATCCAATTCTGGACAGAAAATAAAGACTATTATTGTATGGACCAAAAATATTCCAATGGGTCCAATCTCCTGGATTTAAGGGTTTGGTATGGTGGTCTAAAAGCAGGAGAAAAACCAGGGGCAATGGGGCAAGATAGAATGGGGTTGCAGTAGGAAACGCCAAACTGGACCAGAGAGCAAAAGAGGATGTTCTGCTCAATTTTTCCAAAGAACACCAATGGGTTTCTGCATAGAAATGAATTATATTCTTCTACTAACATCTCCAAATTTTGGTGGAATTTTTAAATGCATTTATCAAAGGGTTGCAGTGCAAAAAGGGACTCCCAAACTTATGAGAAACCAATTTAAAAGCAATAAAGCTTTAGGAAAACATTTATAGAAACAATTCCACTGATAAAAGAAATGATCTTGAGAAGGTATACAAGTCCAACAATATTTTTGTAAAGTTCCCCTTGGAGGGAAAACTCCACAATTCAGAGGAAAAGAATGGTTCTGAAATCAAAAGGAAATCCAGGAAATAAAAATTTAATTTCCTGGCAAAATTTTAATGAATAAATCATGGTTAAATTTTTCGGGTGTTACAACACTACCCCCCTTAAGAAAAATCTCGTCCTCGAGATTTGCTAAGGACGATCTCAAAATATCCATCCTATTACCATAAAGTATTAATTTAAAAGAAACGAACATTCTAAACACGTAGTACACTGAGGTTACTGCGAGAGAGCAAATAATTGGCACAACCTCAGTGGGGTACTGGTGCTATGTGGAAAAAAACTATGGTTGGGGAAACCGAGAAATTACTACTTTCGGCTATGAAAAAAAAATTAGAACAACAATCTAACTTCACGAATTACACTGGTCGTACCCGAGTGCATAGAGCTCTCTCTGGCTGACAGGTGGACCCGGGGTCCACTGTCAGTCTCTTCTTCTACCTCTGGCTCTCTTTTCTTCCTCTCTATCGCGTGCTCTCCCGCGCTTTCTCCACCGGGACGCCTAGCGCGTAGGGCATCTAGGCCGTACTGCGGTAGTGCGCGGCGTGCTAGCTGCCGGCGCAGCGTGCACTCACCTCGCGGGCCAGTGCGCTGTCGGCACTGCTCGCGGATTCGCCTTCGAACACCGGTGATCGAGCGTCGAGCGGCGCTGGTGGACTTCGCCCACCGTACACCGATCCCGAGCTATAAAATGACCGCGGTGCTCCTCTCTTCTTCCTCACACCTGGCCTCGCATCTTCTTCTCTTTCCTTCTCCTCCATTTCTGTTTGCAGGAGCTCGCGTCGAGGCTCTAATGGAGGAGGTGATGCCGGATTGGTACGTGATCCTGATGTGCGGAGGGTTGGCGGCATTGCTGGGGTTCTCCGTGCTCTTGTGCGTGATGATCCTCGATGATCGCCTGGATGCTGCTGCTCGAGTGTTAGCTCTTCGCGGCGGTGGTGATCATGAGGATTAAGTGTGGTTGTTAGGTTCTGACTGCTGTCAGTGTGCTGGAGGCAACTTGTGTTCGAATAATCATCCACAAATTTCTCCTTTAGAGACTGTGGTGTGTTAGCGAGGTGATCAATTAGGTGCAAAATGTGTACGTGGCTATGCAATTAGTGCCTGCAGTCGGGTGGTTGTGGATGTGAGCCTGCTGTCGTGGTGCTGCGTGAATAAAAAAATACATGTCATGAAGAATTTATGTGCTGTAATAACATTAAGGAAAAAAAAATATCCCACCTCTGAATTTACCGAGAGCAAAAACAGTCAATCAAAATGAACAGCAGTAAAAACCACTCACATTAATCGAAAACAAACATTTAATTCACCGCGCAGACTTAGGATACAACGCATAAGCTGTAATACATAAACAAGTGCTAGGATAACAAACATAGCAGTGACGTCTATGATATAAACGGAAAATGGACAAGGTCCTGAGGAAATGTCTCCGGCACTGGGGCACATTCCTCTTCTATCGGGGGAAGCGGATTGACTAGTCGAAAAATGTGTCTCCCCCGTTTTGGCCTCAGTGGCTCGCCAATGGTGATCCGAGGATTTAAATCAGTGAGGCTCTGGAGATAACCCATTACTCGCTGTGTCAAACGCTCTTGAGCGATGACATACTGGGCAAGGTTGGCTAGAGCTGGGTCCCTCTCAATTCGACCACCAGGAAAAGATGCTACTTCTCCGGGTGCAGCACGACTCGGGAAGTAATAATACCCCCGTTCGTTGGCATAGGGTACTGCGAATCGTAGGCGAGCAAGCGCTTCGTACGCAGCAGCTTCTATGGCCATTTGTGGAGTCGGCATAGATTTCCCCACGAAGGAGACTTCCGTTGGGTCTTGGTTTGGGTTTGCGGGAGGGATGTGCACTACTGCCCAATATTTCGAGGTGGATGGGGTGATCCTCGTTTTGAGCAGCTCGTACTGGGGTGGATGGGTAGAACTCATGGTACTGCAGGTAAAGTCCCACAATATTTTAACAAAACTACCTGGGGTTGCATCTGGAGTTCTCAGATGAATACTGGGGCTCGGCATTGTAAAAATGGTTGGGCGAGCTGTGCACAAGGTGAGGGATGCTTGGTAAGGTCACGAGGTGGCCTTTTATAAAGCATCTGGGCTGGGTTATCGAGGATGGTGTGGGGCAACTAGTTTGTCGATTCTGCCCTGTGGGGTCGGGGTCAATGCCACAGATACACATATCTCATAAAAGTGACGTTTTACTGTGGCACCGTCGGGGTGGTTTTTGGTAGCTACACCTGGAATTAAAAATGCAACCGTACGCCAACATACTTATGCATGGCTACTATTCAAAATAGAGGCACACAAGCAGACTGCATTAATCTAAGGCGATACAAGGTCACACTACTACAAGACGTAGAAATACTAAGACTCGGTACTACTCGAGTGGCTTAGTCTACTACGTTAATATCTAAGCGGGCGTGCCTTGTGGATGTCGAGGCCTCTCCATGGGCTTCTCCGTCGGGGTTAGC
>LR738711.1:315679607-315697285 GCA_902687465.1 Secale cereale | reverse complement strand
GAAAGAAAAAGGAGAAGAGAAAACAAGTGTAGGGCCTCTCGGCGTGGTAATGCTTACCGGATATGTGTGTTGCACAAGATGCCAAATAATGCATGCAGATAACACAGAAAAGCATGGAAAATGGCAAATAGTGCGAAACACAAAAGCTTTACTGATGCACGGGATCTGCGCCCGGCTTTGTACAAAGGATTACATGCAACAGCGGCAAGACTCGTACAAAAGGTGGTTGCCGGAGCGGATCACGGCAACCGCGCCTTATGGGTGAAACTTTCGAAGATGCTCTATGTTCCAGGAGTTGCTCACCGGTAAGCCTTCTTCGGTCTCAAGGCGGACAGCGCCGGGCCTTGTGACTTGTCTCACCCGATAAGGGCCTTCCCACTTCGGCGTCAACTTGTTGGAATTCTTGGCGGACTAAACACGCCGAAGAACAAGGTCGCCTTCCTCGAGACTCCTGGCCTTAACCTTGCGGCTATGGTAGCGGCACAAGGCTTGCTGGAATCGAGCAGCTCGTACAGCAGCCTGGAGACGTTCCTCCTCGAGGAGCAACGCATCATCTTGTCGCAGTTGCTCTTGCTCGAGCTCATCATAAGCGAGCACTCGAGGAGATCCGTATACAAGTTCCGTGGGGAGAACTGCCTCTGCCCCATAGACAAGGACAAAGGGTGTTTGTCCGGTGGCTCGACTTGGTGTCGTTCTGATTGACCAAAGAGCCGCCGGCAACTCCTCTATCCAGTTTCTTCCGCACTTGCGCAGCCTGTCGAAGGTTCTTGTCTTGAGCCCGCGCAGCACTTCAGCATTGGCCCTCTCCGCTTGACCATTGCTCCTCGGGTGAGCAACAGAAGCGAAGCAGACCTTGGAGCCAAGGTCTTGGACATACTGCATGAAGGTGCGACTAGTGAACTGTGTGCCGTTGTCGGTGATGATCCTGTTAGGGATTCCGAAACGGCAAACAATCTCTCTGAAGAACCTGACCGCTGACTGTGCTGTCACCTTTCTCACTGGTTCCACTTCTGGCCACTTTGTGAACTTGTCGATCGCAACGTACAAGTACTCAAAGCCCCCGACAGCACGGGGGAAGGGGCCGAGGATATCGAGCCCCCAGACCGAGAAGGGCCAGGACAAAGGGATCGTCTGGAGAGCTTGAGCTGGCTGGTGAATTTGTTTGGCATGGAACTGGCACGCTTCACACTTGGTTACTTGTGCAGTTGCATCTTGGAGGGCTTCTTGCCAAAAGAACCCTTGCCGGAATGCCTTTCCGGCAAGTGCCCTTGCGCCAATGTGGTGGCCACATATGCCTCAATGTATTTCTGCCAACAACTTCTGTCTATCTTCCCTGGAAATGCACTTCAACCTGACACCATTGAGCCTTCTTCTGTACAGTTCATTGTCCATGAACTGGTACATACTTGACTGTCTGGTTATTTTCTCTATCTCTGCTGGGTCGTCGGGAAGTTCTCCAGTTTGCAGAAAACGGACGATCTGCTGTTCCCATGCCGGAGCCCGAGGCTCAACGGCAAGAACTAAAGGCATGAGGGCCGCTGCGGGAACCCCAGCTTCTACGGCAAGAACCTCTGGTTCTGCCGGAGCTTATGGTCCCCCGGCGAGCCTGCCGGGGCAAGGCTTGTCGGGAACGCTTGCTTCAACTGCACAGACCCTTGGATCTGCAGGAGCAAACTGTTCCTCAGCGTTCTGGTTGTCGATCCTGGGGACCTTGGCGGCGGCTTCGGGAAGATCCGCCGGCAAGTAGTCGCCGGAGACCAACTTTCTCTTCTTGTTCTGCCCAATTGATGGTGTAACGGATGGCTGAGTCAGCTTGAGCAGGAAGGTCCCTGGTTCCACAGGTAACTTCATTGCAGCACACTTTGAAAGGCCATCTGCAATATCATTCTGAGCACTCGGGACGTGCTCCATTTGCAGACTTTCAAAGTGCTCTTCAAGCTTCCTCACTTCATCCACATAAGCTTACATCAAAGGGCTCTGATAACTCTTGTTCACTTGTCGGACCACCAACTGAGAATCTCCCCGCACAATCAACTTCTTGATCCCAAGTTCAGCTGCAACCCTGAGGCCGGCAAGCAGACCTTCATACTCAGCAGTATTGTTTGTCGCTTGTTCCTTGGGAAAGTGCATCTGGATAACATACTTGAGGTGTTCTCCGGTGGGCGCAATGAGCACCACGCCGGCACCGGCGCCTTGCAGCGAGAAAGCACCATCAAAGTACATCATCCATTCGCTTGTCGCTTCTTGTACGGGGACGCTTGTCTCTGGAACTTCATCATCCGGCGTTGGGGTCCATTCAGCTATGAATTCTGCCAAGGCTCTGCTCTGTATGGTTGAAGTACTTTCAAACTTGAGACCAAAGCTCGACAGTTCCAGTGCCCACTCGACGATCCTGCCTGTTGCTTCTGGATTTTGCAATATCCTCTTCAACGGAAAGCGAGTGACCACTGTTATCTCGTGTGCTTGGAAGTAATGGCGCAGCTTTCTCGAGGCCATGAGGAGGCCGAAAAGCAACTTCTGCACCCCGGAGTATCTTGATCTAGCACCTGCAAGAGGGAACTCACAAAATACACCGGGTGCTGCACCATCTTCCTTCGCACTTCTCCTTGCTCCTGCGCAGAGTTGTCCTTGTCGGGGCCAAAGCTTGCCGGTGGAGCCCCCTGCTTGTCGTTGACTCGCTCGCCGGAGGTGTGGGCTCTTCCTCTGCCTCCCTTTCCGCTACCAACGCAGCACTAACCACTTGATTGGTTGCCGCTAAGTACAGCAGCAACTTTTCTTGTGGTTTAGGTGCGACAAGTATTGGAGTGGAGGATAGGTATCCTTTCAGATCCTGCAGCGCTGCCTCCGCTTCCGGAGTCCACTTCATAGGACCTGCCTTTTTCAAGATTTTGAAGAAAGGCAGGGCGCGTTCTGCAGATTTTGAAATGAACCTGCTGAGGGCAGCCACACAACCAGCAAGTCTCCTTACGTCCTTGACGCGCTTCGGGGCTTCGATCTGCTCGATGGCTTTTATCTTGTCGGGATTGGCTTCAATCCCCCTCTCAGACACAAAGAACCCGAGAAGCTTGCCGGAGGGGACTCCGAAGACGCACTTCTCGGGGTTCAACTTGAGCTGGATCTTGTGCAGGTTTGCAAATGTTTCTTCTAAGTCTTGGATCAGGGTATCTTTGCTCTTGCTCTTGACCACTATGTCATCCATGTAAGCTTCTACATTTCTGTGGATCTGTGGCTCAAAAGCAGTGTGCACCACCCTTGCAAATGTTGAGCCTGCATTCTTTAATCCAAAAGGCATGCGTATGAAGCAATATGTGCCACATGGAGTAATGAATGCAGTCTTCTCTTCATCTTCCTTGGCCATAAAAATCTGGTGGTAGCCTGAGTATGCACCAAGGAAGGAGAGCAGCTCACATCCAGCAGTGGAGTCAACAATCTGGTCAATGCGCGGCAAGGGGAATGGATCTTTGGGACATGCTTTATTCACATCGGTGAAGTCTATACACAACCTCCACTTCTCGTTAGCCTTACGCACGACAACTGGATTTGCTAACCACGTCGGATGGATCACGCCTCTAACCAGGCCCGCTGCTTCTAGCTTCTTGATCTCTTCGGCGATAAATTCTTGGCGCTCCACGGCTTGCTTCCTGACCTTCTGCTTGACGGGCCGCGCATGAGGACAAACAGCAAGCTTGTGCTCAATTACCTTCCTGGTAACGCCGGGGATGTCAGATGGTTGCCACGCAAACACATCGACATTCGCCCGCAGGAAGGCAACGAGCGCGCTTTCCTATTTGTTATCAAGTGTAGCACTGATGGTGAAGGTACCACCAGTGCCGTCCTCCTTGGCGGACACCTTCTTGGTTGCCGGTGGAGCGTCCATCCCTTTCTTGCACTTGCCGGTGGAGCTCGATGGTGCGTCCTCAACGGCAGCGCAGCACTCCGAGGAGGTGCGTTTGCCGGAGTGGGCCCCAGAGCACTTGCCGGACTTGGACTTGGTCTTCTTCCCCCCGGGAGCTTCAGCGGCAAGTGTGTTGCTCTCCGCTGCGACTGCTGCGTCCCGGTATATCTTGTCGGCGCAGATAAGCGCGTCCTTCTTGTCGCCAGGGACAGAGATGACGCTTATCGACCTCGGCATTTTGAGCACGTTGTAAGCAAAGTGGGAAGCTGCCATGAATTTGGCGAGGGCAGGACGTCCAAGTATCCCATTGTATGGCAATGGGATATCGGCCACGTCAAAGGTTATCCTCTCCGTCCTGAAGTTAAGCTCCCCGCCAAAGGTCACTGGCAGAGTAATCTTGCCCTTCGGCTTGCTCCTCCCCGGGTTTATTCCTTGGAACGAACCGGTTTATTCGAGCTCGCCGTCTGGGATCTGGAGTTTCTTGATCACAGCCGAGGAGATCAAGTTTAGGCCGGCCCCGCCGTCAACCAACATTTTGGTGACCTTGAGGTTGCGGATGGTGGGAGAAACCAACATCGGCAAGCACCCGACCGCAGTTGTGCGGTCAGGGTGATCCTCAAGATCAAAAATGATGGGCGTGTTGGACCACTTCAGCAGCCTGCGTGACTCGACGGGCGGCTCTGCTGTGTTTACTTCCCGCACCCACTGCTTGAGTTGGCGGTGGGAAGTGTGCAGAGAGGTGCCTCCGTCGACACACAACACTTCTGTGGCCTTCTGGAACTCCTGCTCACTGTTATCACCTTCCTCCATGTCGTCGTCGTCGTCTTCTTCTTCGTCCTTGTCGCGGCCCCGGGGAGGTCGATCACCTTGCCGCTGTTTGGCCTTCCGCGGCGTCCTCCCCGGCCATTGAATGGCCGCTTCTTGCTTGGCTCTCCTCCGCCACCTTGAGCCTTCTCCTTGTCGCGCCGCTCGTATTCAGCTTTCTGCTGCTCTACGAGGTACTCGACGCGCTTGCAGTTCGAAAGGTCGTGGCCCTTGGTGCGGTGGATCTTGCAATATTGCTTGTCGGAGCCGTCCTGCTTGTCGGCCGCCGCTACAGGGGCAGGTTCCTTGCCAGAACCGCTAGCCTGTGTTGTCTTGGCGGGGGCCTCCTTTCCGGACTTCTCGACGACCAGCACCTCCTTGCTCTTCTTCTTTCTGTTGTTCCGCCGCCGGCTCTTCTTTGCCGGGGCGGCATCCTCGCTGTCGCTTCCCCCTGCTCAGGTATCTTCCCCGGGGAGTCTCCTCCCCTCTTTGGCGCGCGCGCACTTGTCGGCCAGAGCATAGAGCTCGCTGACATCCCGGATCTTTGTCATGGCCATCTCCTCCCGCATGCGGCGGTTACGCACGTTCTGGTGGAACGCGCTGATAACCGCAGTGGGGTGGACGTCGGGAATGTTGTGTTGCACGCGGCTGAACCGTTGAATGTACTTGCGCAGGGATTCTCCTTCCTTCTGGGCCAAGATGTGGAGATCACTCTCCTGGCCGTGGGGTTTGTGGCCGCCTGTGAAGGCGCCAACAAACTGATGGCACAAATCTGCCCACGAAGAAATGGAGCCTTCCGGCAAGTGCATAAGCCAAGAATGAACGTTCGGCTTAAGCACTAGCGGGAACTGGTTGGCCAATATCTTCTCGTCGCGTCCCCCGGCAGCTTGCACCGCGATGGTGTAGATGCTGAGGAACTCCGAGGGGTGCGTCTTGCCGTCGTACTTCTCGGGTACGTCGGGCTTGAAGTTTTTCATGCTGGGCCACTGGACGCGCCGCAGCTCACGGGTAAACGCAGGGCAACCTGCCGCGTACGGCAAGTCGCCTGGTTCACCGGGCGCGTGCGTGTCGACAGTGGTCCCAGCGCGCTGATCCGATTGTCGCCGGGCTTCTCGTCGGCGCTCGATTGTCGTCCGAGCGTCTTCTTGTCGCCGATCATCAAGGACCTGGCGCTGGTCCCGACGAGCCCGCGGATCCGACGACGCCGTAGAGTCGTCGTCGACGTTGATCCGGCGGGGAGGCGTCTTCTGCTTCCGCGGCGGGGAGTGCACGGTGGTTGCAGCCCCGGCGGTCTTGTCGCCATCGGCCTTCGTCTTCTCGACTTGCCGTGGCCGCGAGGTCGCCGGCTGCTGCGGCGTGTCGTTGTTGGCGAAGGCGATGAGGCTTTGGATTGTTGCCCTCCAGTCTTCGGCCTTGTCTGCCGCTGGAGGGAAATCGAGGAGCAGTTGCGCTCTTGCGAGAGCTTCTGCTGGAGAGGAGGGGAGCGGTGGCGAGCGGTGCGAGGAGCGAGATATGCTCGGACTTCTAACAGGGTTAGAAGGAGCAGTCTCTCGCCCCGGCGACCGCGCCTTGCTCGTGCCAGGACGATGGCCTAGAGCATCCCGCGAGCCTCCGGTTTGTCCTTGGCCCAGCAAGCGGATGGTACCTCCTGTACCACGGCGCTGCTGGCCTATCGTCTGCTTAGACGGACATGGCGCGTCTACGGACACCGAGGCCTTGGAGTTGGTCCGGTCGTCCGCCTTGTCCTTGGATTTGGCGGTGCCGTGAGTTTCCTCACCGGCGACCACCCTTCCGCCGCCGTCTCCTCCACCCACCGTTGGTTCTGGTGGCGGGGGAATCGACGCAGACGGGCCTGCGACCTCCGAAGCCTTCTTCTTCGGGGCCATGTTGCTGCTGCTGATGAAGCTGACGAAGTTGGAGAGGTTGATGAAGAATGCGCCCGCGTGAGCACCGGATCAGGTTCGCACAACCTCGACGCCCCCTACCTGGCGCGCCAAAGATGTCGGGGGAAACTGTCCACCACGAACACCTATGGGACCGGAGCCCCTTGTACGTTGCGGTAAGGGAGCGGAGGGAGCACAACGAGCGGATCGAGGAGAGCACGCGGGCAGTTTACCCAGGTTCGGGCCGCGCGGACGCGTAAAACCCTACTCCTGCTTGGTTTGTATTGAGTCTGTGAGCTCGGGAGCTTGAAGAGCTAGCTACACCGAGCAGAGAGCTATCTATGTTCCGAACCCTTTCTACGTTGTGCATGGCCCTCCTTTTATAGCTCAAGGGGTCACCGACAGGTGTCAACGTAGAAGAAGGGTAAAAACGTAACTTTGGTGGTGGTTGTAACAGTGCGGGAACAGTGCATGAACAGTGGATAAACAATGGTCTTCACCTAACTTGACAGTGGGGGACAAGGGCATTAAATGCCCGTCACCGTCGACCCCAAAAGCACCCGTCCATGCGTCTCCGTTCGCCACGGCGATATCCTCGTCACCGTGGAGTGCCACCGTGTCCCCCAGGCTGCACAGCCGTCCGCCACGCGTCCCTGGAAGGGCCCCAGGACGACGCGTGGGCCGATGAGCTGGAGCGCGGGCACACAGCGCAGGCTTCCCCCGGCAAGCACCTTGCCGGGGTCTTGATCTTGCCGGGCCCGGAAACTTGTCGCTCCCCGGGCCCTGCCGGGGCGCAGGGTGCGCCGAGGCATATCTTCTGAAAAGCAGTCTTCCGGTCTTCCTGGCAAGCTCCTCTTGCCAGGGTCTTGCGTTAATGTGATAATCTTGAGCCTGGTGCGGCCTTCACGGCAAGCTCCACTTGCCGGGGCCTTGATCTTCTGTCTTGTATACTCTGTTTTTGAATGGCTTTATATGGATCAGAAAGGTCTCCGGCGAGCACGTGGTGAGCCCTGCCGCGGGAAGCTGCTACTGCCCGTGCACAAGTTGGGGTACTAAGGTACCCCTATCTTAGTACACCGACACCTTAGCATTTAGTTTATTTTCTCATGAGTTGTCCTTCGGCTGAATTTATTATGATGAAATAAAGACTCGATATGAGAATCGTCTATTAAATTCAGGTGTGATTGAACTTTGAAATTTTCATCAATGTACTATGTGTGCCAGCATGATCTTGGGATGATACTGATGCACAGAGACTTGACTAATATTGGGAAAAGGAAGACAACGTAATGAGTTATGCTTGGGTATATATGTATATAAGTTATATTATTATGGATCCTTCAACATGTGGTGCTTGCTATTTAGAATCTTTTTCCAGCCAAAATTTGTGTACTAAGCAGGAATACTGCTTGTGCATCCAAAATCCTTGAACCAAGTTTCTTCCATGAGTGTCCACCATATCTACCTATATGCAGTATTTACCCGCCTTTCCAAGTAAATTTGCATGTGCCAAACTCTAAACCTTCAAATAATAATCTATTTTGTATGCCTGAATCGCTCATGTAGCGACTAGGGGCTGTCAGTATCTTCCATGCTTGGTGGGTTATTCTCACATTGAGTGTTTATTCACTTATCATTCACGAGAGAGTGCCCGGTAAGTGGGATTCCCAATCCTATCATCATAAGATCAAAAACCAAATTTCATATAATTAAACAAAACTCCCCTAGGACTGTTGTTGGTATGGACGGTACCGTTGTTTCGTATCAGTCGGGGAGTAAAAACTTTACCATTCTATTTACGAACCGCCTATAATGTGTCTAGTATGGAAGATATTGGAAACTCTTGGTTGTTATGTTGACAATGAAAGCATACCTCTCAATATTATTTTTATCTCTGTTTTTAAAGCTTCGAGCTCTGGCACCTCTGCAAATCCTTGCTTCCCTCTACGAAGGGCCTATATTTTACTTTTATGAAAGATTCAATTCATTCTCCTTCGAACCTACACTTCAGTTGGCAAGTATCATGTGGTGGGGAAATATCTAAGCATATATGGCCATTCAAATATATTTGATCATGAATTATTATTGTTGACAGTTATCTATATGATAAAAAAGTTGGGAGGCGAAACATTAAGCCCCTATCTTTCTCTCTGTTCAATGGATGCTATTTGTTCTAAAAATATGCTTTGTGTGGTAGCAATCATGGAAGACTATATAATAGCCGAGTATGTGGAATTTGCTAAATCAAAGCTCTTACATAGGCCCTTCCTGAAAGTAAGATGAATTACAATTGTTTGATGACTGAGAACCTAGTTTGTTAGTTTTCAAGAAAGTTTATGATACATGCTTTAACATGTGAATAGCTTGCTACTTGATCATGAGAAGTTTTATGAGATGAGCTACTGTTTATGATATATAATGATGCTAGAAAAAGTGATTGAAATTATCATTGATCAAACTTCTGCAATTTCTAGCATTCCACATCAAAAATTCCGTTTTTATCATTTACCTACTCGAGGACGAGCATGAATTAAGCTTGGGGATGCTTGATACGTCTCCAACGTATCAATAATTTTTTATTGTTCCATGCTATTATATTATCTATCTTGGATGTTTTATATGCATTTACGTGCTATTTTATATGATTTCTGGGACTAACCTATTAAACTAGAGCCTACTGTCAGTTTATGTTTTTTCCTTGTTTTTGAGTTTCGCAGAAAAGGAATATCAAATGGAGTCCAAACGAGCTGAAAATTTACGGTGATTTTTATGGACCAAAAGAAGCCCATGGAGTACCGGAGATACACCAGAGGAGTCCCGAGGCCACCACAACGGTGGAGGGCGCCCCCCTAGGGTGCGCCCCAGTCCTTGTTGGCGCTTCGTGGGTCCAAAAATACTTATAAATAAGGAAAACCCCGAAAAATAAACATAGATCGGTAGTTCCGCCGCTTCAAGCCTCTGTAGCCACGAAAAACCAACCGGGAGCTTGTTCGGGCACACTGCCAGAGGGGGAAACCATCACCGGTGGCCATCTTCATCATCCCGGCGGTCTCCATGACGAGGAGGGAGTAGTTCACCCTCGGGGCCGAGGGTATGTACCAGTAGCTATGTGTTTGCTCTCTCTCTCTCTCTCTCTCTCTCTCTCTCTCTCTCGTGTTCTTGATTTGGCACAATCTTGATGTACCATGAGCTTTGCTATTATAGTTGGATCTTATGATGTTTCTCCCCCTCTACCTTCTTGTAATGGTTTGAGTTTTCCCTTTGAAGTTATCTTATCGGATTGAGTATGTAAGGATTTGAGAACACTTGATGTATGTCTTGCATGTGCTTATATGTGGTGACAATGGGATATTCACATGATCCACTTGATGTATATTTTGGTGATCAACTTGCGAGTTCAGTTACCTTGTGAACTTATGCATAGGGGTTGGCACACATTTTCATCTTGACTCTCCGGTAGAAACTTTGGGCACTCTTTGAAGTTCTTTGTGTTGGTTTGAATAGATGAATCTGAGATTGTGTGATGCATATCGTATAATCAAACCCATGAATACTTATGGTTACAATGGAGTATCTACGTGACATGAGGGTTTTGGTTGATGTGTGTCTTAAGGTGTTATTTTAGTACGAACTCTAGAGCTGTTTGTGACACTTATAGGAATAGCCCAATATATCGATCAGAAAGAATAACTTTGAGGTGGTTTCGTACCGCACAATAATCTCTTCATTTGTTCTCCATTATTAGTGACTTTAGATTGACTCTTTGTTGCACATTAAGGGATTGTTATAGCATCAAATTATGTTATCATTGTTGAGAGAACTTGCACTGGTGAAAGTATGAACCCTAGGCCTTGTTTCTAAGCATTGCAATACTGTTTGTGCTCACTTTTATTATTAGTTACCTTACTGTTTTTATATTTTCATATTACAAAAACCTATATCTACCATCCATATTACACTTGTATCACCATCTCTTCACCAAACTAGTGCACCTATACAATTTACCATTGTATTGGATGTGTTGGGGACACAAGAGACTATTTGTTATTTGGTTGCAGGATTGCTTGAGAGAGACCATCTTCATCCTACACCTCCCATGGATTGATAAACCTTAGGTCATCCACTTGAGGGAAAATTGCAACTGACCTACAAAACTTTGCGCTTGGAGGCCCAACACGAGTCTACAAGAAAAAGGTTGTGTAGTAGACATCAAGCTCTTTTCTAGCACTGTTGCCGGGGAGGTGAGTGCTTGAAGGTATATCTTTAGATCTTGCAATTGAATCTTTTAGTTTCCTGTTTTATCACTAGTTTGGTATATAAAAGAAAACTACAAAAAAACTGGAATTGAGGTTACCTCATATGCTTCATCTTTTTAATGGCTTTTGTGAAAATTATGGAAAGGAAAATGGTGCTCAATTGGTAGAATAAGAAGACAATAAAATGGTTGGCACTAATATTTGAATGATGATCATGATTGCAATATTGTTAGTATGAATTCTTTGATTATCAATGATGCTAATGATATGTAAAGCCACAAGCTTGGGGATGCTATGTTTGATGAAGATTGTATTTTTAGCCCCCCAAGTTTTGATAAGCCAATTTATTATTATGAAAGCATGCCTCCTATTTATGATGACTATTGTGATGACACCTATGTTATTAAGAATACTAATAATCATGAAACTTGTCATCATGACGTCGATCAAGTATCTCATGATAGTTATTTTGTTGAGTTTGCTCCCACTATTATGAATGTGAATAAATTTGTTTCTGTGGAGAGTAATAAAATTTCTATGCTTATGGATCATGAAAATAATTCTTTATGCGATAGCTATATTGTTGAATTCATTCATGATGCAACCAAAAATTATTATGAGAGAGGAACATATGCTTGTAGTTATTGGAATAATATCAAGTTTCCTCACTATGCGTTGAAAATCTAGAAGTCATGCATATTTTTCCTTCCTATGCTAGTTGATTCTTGTTCCTATAAATTTTTTGCTCACAAGATCCCTATGCATAGGATGTGGGTTAGACTTAAATGTTCTTTCCATGTGATTCATGATGCTCCTTTTGTGTTTCAATTCTTTATTTCCATGTGAGCATTATTGAAATCATCATGCCTAGATAAAAACGCGTTAAAGAAAAGCACTTGTCGGGAGACAACCCAATACTTTTACCTACTATTTTTGTGTGTTCACATGATTAAGCTACTGTAGTAATCATGTTTTATAGCTTTTGTTTTAGTAACATGCCAAGGTAAGCCTTTGGGACAATGTGGTTAATAGTTGACTTGATTCTGTGCAAAAAGAGAAAGTTTTGCGTCCGGTGCAGAAAATTCAACAAATCACGGGAACGTGATAATTAGCTGAAATTTCTTACTTTGTCCTAATTTTTAGAGAGTGAGAAGTATGGTGGCTGTCCAAATCATTACAGACTTCTGTTTTTGGATCTTAGTTGATAAGTAGAACACATGCCATCTGCCTTAACCCTACGTGCATTCTGACTAGTAAAGCGTCCTAGTTCACATGTTCGTCTCCAAAGAACTCTTCTTTGAACTCTTGTTCTTCCATGCCTGGCCAATTAAATAACCAGTGGCAAGCCAATGGGTACATTGAATGTACTCGCAAGCAACCCAAGTTTTTGGATCAAGGTAACAATGCATGATGTAACAATAAGTAGATAATCTAGCGTCAAGCTAGTTGGAATTTCAACGACATGTCCTATCGACTTGTAAAACATGCATCAATGAACTCTGGTAACCATGTGAATAGGTTACAGATATCAACATAAATAGAGTTTGGATCAACACTAGCTTAATTAACACGTCAAGTCATTTGCTTTGACTCACATAGTTATCTTTCCACACACACATGTACCAAGTTTGTAAAATACTGGACATAGTTTAAGTAGCACCACCCAACTGTCCATGACCGTGGACACGACTATTTGAATAGTTTGACACTCTGCAGAGGTTGTGCACTTTACCCACAAGAATCGGGGAGCTTTCGTGTCATCCACGATCCCGCAGTACCTCAAGTACTCGGGGGAAGCACTCGATCACTATCTTTCCCTAGGTGACACTAACATAGATTGCACTCATTGGCACACAACCCTCATGCATGCACAAGAAGGATTTGGGATTCTGCCCTTTTTTATCGACACACATACACGAAGGGACCAGTGATACGTCCATTTTGCATCATGCTTTTATGTTGATATTTATTGCACTATGGGCTGTTATTACACGTTATGTCACAATAATATGCCTTTCCCCCTTATTTTACAAGGTTTACATGAAGAGGGAGAATGTTGGCAGCTGGAATTCTAGGCTGGAAAAGGAGAAAACATTGGAGACCTATTCTGCACAACTCAAAAAGCTCCGAAACTCCATGAAATACCGTTTTAGAAAATATAAAAAATATCTGGCGAAAGAGATCTGCCAGGGGTCCCACCACCTGTCCACGAGGGCGGGGGGCGCGCCCCCTCCCCCTGGGCGCGCCCCCTGCCTCGTGGGCCAGGCGGTGACCCCCCGATGCCCATCTTCTCCTATATGAGGTGTTTTGACCTCGAAAATAGCATAAGGAGGCTTTCGGGACCTGACACCGCCGTCTCGAGGCAGAACCTTGGCAGAAACCAGTCTAGGACTCCGGCAGAGCTGTTCTACCGGGGATACTTCCCTCCGGGAGGGGGAAATTGTCATCATCGTCATCACCAACAACTCTCCCATCTTGGGGAGAGTTATCTTCATCAACATCTTCACCAGCACCATCTCCTCTGAAACCCTACTTCATCTCTTGTATCGAATCTTTGTATCAAAACCTCAAATTGGTACCTATGGGTTGCTAGTAGTGTTGATTACTCCTTGTAGTTGATGCTAGTTGGTTTACTTGGTGGAAGATCATATGTTCAGATCCATTATGCATATTAATACCCCTCTAATCATGAACAATATTATGTCTTATGAGTAGTTACTTTTGTTCCTGAGGACATGGGAGAAGTCTTCCTATAAGTAGTCATGTGAATTTGGTATTCGTTCAATATTTTGGTGAGATGTATGTTGCCCCTCCTCTAGTGGTATCATGTGAACGTCGACTACATGACACTTCACCATTGTTTGGGCCTTGAGGAAGGCATTGGGAAGTAATAAGTAGATGACGGGTTGCTAGAGTGACAAAAGCTTATACCCTAGTTTATGCGTTGCTTCGTAGGGGGCTGATTTGGATCGACTTGTTTCATGCTATGGTCAGGTTTACCTTAATACTTCTTTTGTAGTTGTGGATGCTTGCAATAGAAGTTAATCATAAGTGGGATGCTTGTCCAAGTAAGGGCAGCACCCAAGTACCGATCCACCCACATACCAAATTATGAAAGTAACGAACGCGAATAATATGAACGTGATGAAAACTAGCTTGACGATAATTCTCATGTGTCCTCGGGAGCGCTTTCCTCCATATAAGAGTTTGTCCAGACTTGTCCTTTACTACAAAAAGGATTGGGACATCTTGCTGCACCTTATTTGGTTTTACTATTTTTCACTTGCTACCAATTACCTTATCACAAAACTATCTGTTACCGATAATTTCAGTGCTTGCAGAAAATACCTTACTGAAAACTGCCTATCATTTCCTTCTGCCCCTTGTTGGGTTTGACACTCTTACTTATCGAAAGGACTACGATAGCTCCCCTACACTTGTGGGTCTCTGTCGGGACCCCGATCCTAAGTCACACCGGTCTAGCATGTAACACACCATATCACTTTGCGGCCTCACGCACGGTATCCCCACGGGTGCCACCTTACCTGGCCCGGGACCGTTTGCGCATTTTGGCTCACGTATATGATAGTGTCGCTAGCATCCATATGACAGAGAACCCGGGCCGACATGACCAGTTATAAACCAAAAGTGGCACTAAATTACAGAGACAGGCATTCATGACCCAGCAACGAACGTGTCGGTCATCAACGTATGAACCCAAGTCGTAGCAAGCTACAAGGACTTAAAGGAACAACGCGTGACATTTCCCCTAAGGGACAGACACATGAACAAAGAAGGACACATGCCGGTCAGCCTAAGTGTTCCGGAGCAGTAGCAAGCTACTAGGGCTCAGTGGAAGCACTAGGAGACATTTCCCTGTAAGATAGGCTACCAAGGGTAAACAACTAGGTGTCGGATCCCACACATACCAAGCATTTCAATAACATACACACAATATGCTCAATATGTGCAAATACAACATGGCATCACAACAAGACTCTAATAAACAAAGTATTTATTCATTAGGCTCCGAGGAGCCAGATATTACAAACATGGGTCTCATGACCCAACATTCAGAGCATACAAGCAACAAGCGGAAGCACAACATGTATGAGTATATACAACTACAAATGAGAAAGGCTGAAGAGCCTGACTATCTACAACACTCGTCCAAGAACGTAGCTGAGGTAACAAGCTACTTGTCGAAGTCCATGCGGAACTACTAGTGAGATATCAATCTCATCTGCAAAACATAAATTAAGCAAACATGAGTACAAAGGTACACAGCAAGACTTATATCAGATCCTATCATACATGCACTTGTATCAAGATGGCAAGTGGGGTTTAGTTGCAGCAAGCCAGCTTTGACTCAGTGGCTATCCTGTACTATGACTGCTGGTAACTTTGAGGTGGCGCACACGAGTCCACTAAGCACCACACAATACACCACTATGGATTCATCCCCGTCTCCCTACGAGAAGGCCATCCATAGCACTCACACTTGTCTTGAGTATTTTAGAGTATCCACTTCAAGTTGTCTATGTACCACGTAAGCATCCAAGAAGTCCATAACCGTGGACCCGGCTATTCGAATAGATCATGTTAACCCTGCAGGGGTGTACTTCTTCACACACGCTCTCGCCACTTACCGCCATGTACATCTCGTGTATCTCGGCAACCTTCAAGCGGAAGCCTGGCGAGGGTGTCGGCCACGACCTGACTAACCACACAAGACTCTAGTCCAGGTTTATCGCTTATTCGGGTTCCATCCGTAAGGAGATCCGGCCGGGGTGTCGCTCACGGCCCCAAATGATGTGCGCAGGGTTCCCAAGCCCACCTCGCCGAGTGGATCTACGCTTGGTACACCGTGCCATGGTGCCTAGTCTGTCCCAAGCCCACTGGCCGAGTGCCACTTGGTAGACTACTAACACTACCTACAAACACCAGAAACTAATTGCAACTCCTGGACAGAGACCAAGTCGGTTAATAAGTCGAGAGGGGCACTTAAGCATTCCAATGTGTGGTAGTAGCTGGTCATTGGACAACATACACAGAACTCGGTTCTTAGGCACGATTCCAGTGAGACAACCCACCATGTACTCCTACATGGCCTCTCACCGCTACCTTTACCAAAACGCGTTCACACACTTAACTATCAGCATCAGAACATATCATTGCACTCCAATTCATTCCCGATGAATCAGACCTGGCACACTCTAAGCAATAACAAGCAAGGCATGGTAAGATCACATCATGGCTTCAATCAACTCCTACACATGCTAGTGGGTTTCAACTATTTACTGTGGAATGATAGGTCATGCAGAGGAATGGTTTCAACTACCGCAGCATAAAGTAGTAGTTGAAGTCGTTGTTGTCCTAATGCAATAACAGGGAGCAGGAGCGAGAGAGGGGTTGTATCGGAATGAACAAGGGGGTTTGCTTGCCTGGTAAAACAACGTGCAGAGCACTGCTCCTCTGACAGGTACTCTGGATCGGTCTCCGGAGCTGGACCTATGGAGAAGAACGGTGCCGACAATCAAACACAAGCATATGCAACAATATGATGCATGATCATGGCATGAAGATGTGATGTTATTTGAGTTAATGCAACTAGCATTCTATTTGAAAGAAGTCCATTTGAACCAAGGGTTCAAATGCAATTCCAAAATTAACATTTAAAAGTGCCATTTATGTGTTTTCACCTATACAGCAAGTATAAGTTGGTTAAACATGCATGAAAATGACATAAACAGATTCCTTATATTTTTCTGATCATTTTTCATATATAAATTATTTCATTCTGAGCTATGGTTGAATTTCTGTGATTTTTTTAAGTTTAAACAATTTTCAAGATTTTCCTAAACAAAACAATTCCAGAAAATGATTATTGCGTCAGCACTGCGTCATGCTTGCGTCAGCAAGTCAACAACGCTGGCTCAGGTCAAACATGACGTGTGGGGTCCACACGTCAGTGGCTCAGCAAACTAACTGAGTTAGTTAGCCCTAACTAACTGGGCAGGGCCCACTAGTCAGGGACTGTAGGGCTAACCTAATTAGTTAATTAACACTAACTGGAATAATTAGCCGGGCGGGGCCCGCAGGTTAGTGAGAGAGAGGGGGAGATCAACTGGGCAGTGGGGGTCAAAGCACACCGGTCAGCGGTCAAATCCACCGGCGGCTCGACGCCGGCGTCCACAGACGTGGCGGAGGGGCACGGATTCGCCGCTCCGGCGGTCATTTGGGCAGCGGAGACCACGGGCGAGGAGCTGGAGCTCGTCCGCGTCCATTCCAACAAGCAGCAGCAGCTAGGGCGGCCGGAGCTCGCCGGAAACGAGCTCGCGGCGGCGCCGGAGTTCGGGCCTCGTCGGAATTGGAGCTACGGGGCACGTGAAGGCCAGGGAAAAGGTGCTACGCGCTCCTGGTGAAACGGCGGGTGCGGTGGCGTGCTCAGTTTTGAGCTTGCGTGGCTGTGGCCACGGCGGTGGCATCGCCGGCGGCGGTGAGGTCGGGCATCGGTGGAGAATAGACCTAGAGGTCGCAAACGACTAGGGGAGAAGGGGGAAACGATCCGGGAGCTCACCGCGGGTCTGTTGGGGGTTCAGTGGGCTCGGGGAAGCTTCTGCTACGGCGAATCGACAGCGGCAGTCGTCGGGGCAGAGGATGAAGACGATGGCATTTGCGCCGTTCCAGGGCACCCGGCGTTGCGTGACTCGGCGAGGTAGACGAAGGCGATGAGGCGGATCCCAAGGGGACGTCGGGGAAGCGAGAGGGAGGCGGTGGCTACGGTGGTTGTGATCGGCGGCGACGACGACGCTCGGGACCGAGCGGGAGAGAGAGCAG
>LR738711.1:315660290-315676602 GCA_902687465.1 Secale cereale | reverse complement strand
GGCGCCCCCCCCCCCCCCCCCCCCCGCCCCGCAGGCGGCGTGGGGCCCTCCAAGAGCGGTGTCGTACCCACGCACGGGCGACACGGCGACTTACAAGACGCCCACGGCAGCGCCCACGGCGCGTTCCTCCCAGGTCATGCGTGATGAGAAGCATTGCCACGCGGAGGACCCCAGGCGCCGCCGCGGAAAGAGCCCTGCGCATTAGTCACGAGATGCAAAAGATCAGCATTCTCGCCGAGGCACTGGCGAGGATGGCGTGCAGCTGCGGGACATTGATAGAGCTCCTTCTAACATGGTTAGAAGTCGCAGCGCATCTCGATCCGCGCAGGCCTCCCCGCCACCCACGCCAGCGGAAGCCTTAGCGCGCGTAGTTGCTCCTCGACTTCCCTCCTGCGGCGGAGAAGCTCGACGAGTGGAGAGCTACGGTTCGTAGCCTTGTTGCCATCGCCAACAAGGACGAACCTCGGTCGGCGGGGCCTTCGGGCCGACACTCTCCCGAGCCACCACATACCAGCGGTGGAAGGACTGGAGGCGCCGCGGCCACGGCTCATTCTCCTCCTCTTCTCCAGCTATCACTTGTCCCGGCCCATCGGGACGACGCTTGCGACAACGTATCCATAGCGTCGTCCGACCCACGGACCCACCATGATCAGTGCCAAGTTCATCGAGAGCGTGCCCACGAGGACACCCGAACAACCATCGAGCCCCGGCATGAGGTGCGCCACCAGTCGGATAGACGGGCGGGGCCTGCTATGGACAACCCCGCACGGGGAGGATCTAGAGGCTTACCTTACGAGGTGGGCTGTCCGGCCTTTACCCGTGAGCTGCGGCATTTCCAGTGGCCCACCCACCGCACCTTCAAGACCGACGTCGGCGAGAAGTACAATGGCAAGACCCACCCATGAGAGTTCCTCAGCATCTACACCATCGCGATGCAGGTTGCTTGGGCGAGCGACGACAAGGTGCTTGCCAATTATTTCCCGTTGGCACTTAAACCCAATATTATGTCATGGTTGATGCACTTGCCGGCTGATTCCATTTCTTCCTGGTCAGATTTGTGCCATGAGTTTGTTGGCACTTTTACGGGAGGCCACCAGGCTCATGGCCAAGCAAGCGATTTGCATGTCATCCCCCAGAAGGAAGGTGAAAGCCTCCGCAAGTACATACAGAGGTTCAGCCGAGTGCAGTATAACATCCCAGACGTTCATCCTGCCACCATCATCAGTGTGTTCCACCAGAACGTGTGCAATCGCAAGATGCGTGAGGAGCTGGCGATAAATAAAATCAAGGATGTGGCCAAACTTTAAGTTCTAGCCGACAGATGCGCCCGAGCAGAAGAGGGAAGAAAGTACCCCGGCGAAGACGCCGGTGTGGAAACCGGTTCCTCGGACGAAGACGCCGTTGCCCCAACGAAAAAGAGTCAACACCGTAACAGGAAATGCAAGGGTAGACGACCCCGACAAGGAAATCGCCGGGTGTGTCGCCTGCCAGGCCTTGGTGGCCGCCGACAAGCTGGGAAGCTCTGACAAGCAATACTACAAGATCCACCAAACCAAAGGCCATGACCTCCAGAATTGTCGACAAGTCGAGAAACTCGCGGAGAAGCAAATGACCGAGTACGAGAGGCGATACAAGGAGAAGGGCCAAGATGATGATGAAGGATCTGGTAAGAAACATGGCGGCCAGCCTGGCCGCCGCGGCAATGATAACCAACAAGAACAAACCGCCCGGGGTCGTGACAAGAAGCGAGAAGATGATGATCGCGAAGAGGAGGACGAGTCTAGCGAGCAAGAGTTCCAGAAGGCCACGGAGGCCATGTGCATCAACGGCGGTGCCTCCCTGCATTCCTCCCACCACCAACATAAACAGTGGGCGCATGAGATCACAGCAGCGGAGCCGTCCTTCGATGCCCAGAAGCCGCTGAGGTGGTCCAGCATTCCTATCATCTTTGACGCCGAGGATCACCCTGTCCGCACGACTGCGGTCGGGTGTTTGCCATGTTGGTCTCACCAACGATACGCAACCTCAAGGTGAAGAAGATGCTGGTTGATGGCGGGGCCGGCCTGAACTTGATCTCGCCCATCGTGATCAAAAGGCTGCAAATCCCTGATGGAGACCTCGAGGAGACGGGCTCGTTTCAAGGAGTCAACCCACGAAGAAGCCAGCCTAAGGGTAAAGTCATGCTGCTCGTGACATTAGGGGGCAAGTTAAACTACAGGACGGAGAGGATTGTTTTTTATGTAGCCGAGATCCCATTGCCTTAGAACGGGATCCTCGGCCGCCCAGCGTTGGCCAAATTCATGGTGGCGTCGCACTACGCCTACAACACGCTGAAGAAGCCTGGGCCGATGTCCGTCATTACCATCCCCTCCGACAAGAAGGATGCGCTGATCTGCGCTGATCAGCTTTATTGGCAGGCAGTTGTAGCGACTGCCGCTAAGGCGCTTGCTCCTGCCATTAAAGCCCCAGGAGGAAAGAAGACCAGTAAGACATCTCGCGCCTACTCCGCCAAGCGCTCCTCTTCGGATTGTAGCGTTCCCGCCGAGAACACGCCAGAGAGCTCCACCGGCAAGAGCAAGAAATCCAGAGCTGCTCCACCAGAAACCAAGAAGGTGTCCGTCGAGGAGGACGGCACGGGAGGGGCTTTCACCATAAGCTCCGCCCTCGAAAGCAAATAGGAAAAAGCGCTCGTCAGCTTCCTGCGGGCGAATGTCGATGTTTTTTCATGGCAAGCACATCCCCGGCATTCCCAGGGAGGTGATTGAGCACCATCTTTCTGTCTGCCCTCATGCGCGACCGGTCAAGGAGAAGGTCAGGAAGCAAGCTCTGGAGCGGCAAGAGTTCATCAAAGAGGAGACCAAGAAGTTAGAGGCAGCCGGCTTAGTGAGGGGAGTGCTCCATCCAACGTGGTTGGCCAATCTGGTGGTAGTGCGTAAGGAAAATGGGAAGTGGAGAGTGTGTATAGACTACACAGACATTAATAAGGCTTGTCCAAAAGACCCTTTCCCATTGCCACACATCGACCAGATTGTGGACTCCACAGCTGGGTGTGACTTGTTATCATTCCTCGACGCTTACTCAGGCTACCACCAGATCTTCATGACGAGAGAAGATGAAGAGAAAACAACATTCATCACCCCATGTGGTACGTATTGCTTTATATGGATGCCTTTTGGATTAAAGAGTGCTGGCTCAACATTTGCGAGGGTGGTCCATATTGGTTTTGAGCCGCAGCTACATAGAAATATGGAAGCTTATATGGATGATATCATGGTTAAAACCAAGGACAAAGCAACGCTCGTGCAAGATTTGGAAGAGACATTCACGAATTTGCATAAGATCAACCTTAAGATGAACCCTGAGAAGTGTGTCTTCGGCGTCCCGTCCGGCATGCTTCTCGGTTTCTTCGTGTCACAGCGTGGAATTGAAGCAAATCCAGAAAAGATCAAGGCCATCGAGCATATTGAAGCGCCCAGGCGAATCAAGTATGTGTGTCGGCTTGTTGGATGCGTTGCCGCCATGGGCAGGTTCATCTCCAAATCTGCCGAGCGCGCCCTCCCCTTTTTCAAAATTTTGAAAAAGGCGGGCCCAATGCAGTGGACCCTAGAAGCCGAAACGACACTGCAAGATTTGAAGAAATACCTATCCTCTACACCGATACTGGTCGCGCCTAAACCTCAAGAACTGTTCCTGCTGTATTTAGTGGCAACGAACCAGGTGGTCAGTGCCGCGCTAGTGGCCCAGAGGGAGGTCAATACAGAAGCGATAGCAACGAGATCACATGTTGCCACTGGGGCCGAGGAGATGCAACCGGATGGAGTGATGCACAAGAAGAAGAAGATGATGCAGCACCCAGTTTACATTGTCAGCTCCCTATTACAGGGGGCTAAGTCAAGGTACACCGGCATGCAGAAATTGCTCTTCGTCCTCCTTATGGCCTCGAGGAAGCTACGTCATTACTTCCAAGCACATGAAATCACCGTCGTCACCCTCCTCCCGTTGCAACGAATATTGCACAACCCAGATGCGACTGGGAGGATTGTGGAGTGGGCCCTAAAGCTCTCGAGCTTCGGTTTGAAATTTGAAAGCACCTGGACGATTCAGAGTAGAGTGTTGGCAGAGTTTGTTGTAGAATGGACCTCAATGCCCTACGAGGATATCCAGGAGACTACTCTCCTCGGCAAGGGCGCGAGTCGTGACTGGATTATGTACTTTGACGGGGCTTTCTCGCTGCAAGGCACCGGTGCTGGTGTGTTGCTCGTTGCACCGACCGGAGAGCACCTCAAGTATGTGATCTAGATGCACTTCCCTAGGGAGGTATCAACAAACAACACTTCCGAATACGAGGGACTACTTGCCGGTCTTAGGATCGCAGCGGACCTCAGTATTAAGAAGCTCATCGTCAGAGGAGATTCGCAGCTCGTCGTCAGGCAAGTAAACAAAGATTACCAAAGCCCGTTGATGGAAGCCTACATGGATGAAGTAAGGAAACTGGAGGAGCGTTTCGAGGGTATACAAGTTGAACACGTCCCCCGAGCGGAGAACGATATCGCCGACTACTTATCGAAACGCGCCGCCCTCAAACTACCTGTGGAACCAGGTACCTTTGTGCTCTAATTATTTCACCCATCTATTGAACCATCGACTGAGCCGAGCAAGCGAAGGAAATCAGGCCCCGGCAAGTACTTTCCTGTTGAACCCGCAGGGGTGGCTGGCAAAAGTGTTGCTGGAGACGCTAAGCCTGCCATTAGGCAACAGACTCCGGCGGGGCGTCAAGCCCTAGCCGTAGAGGCAATTGCTCCCATAGCAGAGGAAATGCCTTTGGTCCTGGCCGTCTAGCCCCAGGCTCCGGCATGGGCACATCATACCATCCAATTCCTCCAGACCGGGGAACTTCCTGAAGAGCAGGAAAAAGCGGAGAAAGTAGCCCGTCGGTCCGCCATGTACCAGTTCGTCGACGACGTCCTGTACAGGAAAAGACCGAACGGCGTGAAATTGAAGTGTATCACCCGGGAGGAAGGACTGGAGCTGTTGGTAGAGATACATGGAGGCATATGTGGCTCCCACATAGGGTCAAGAGCCCTTGCCGGCGAGGCATTCTAGCAGGGTTTCTTCTGTCCCACTGCCCTCCAGGATGCAACGGCACTAGTAACCAAGTGTGAAGCGTGTCAGTTCCATTCGAAGAAACTTCATCAACCAGCTCAAGCTCTCCAAACAATCCCTCTCTGCTGGCCATTCTCGGTCTGGGGGCTAGACATATTGGGCCCTTTTCCCCGTGCTGTCGGGGGCTTTCAGTACTTGTACGTAGCAATCGACAAGTTCACAAAGTGGCCAGAGCTGGAAGCAGTGAGAAAGGTGACAGCACAGTCGGCCGTCATGTTCTTCAAGGCCTGGTCTACCGTTTTGGTGTACCAAACAGAATCATCACTGACAACGATACGTAGTTCACAAGCAACACCTTCATGCAATATATACAAGACCTCGGCAGCAAAGTCTGTTTCGCTTCTGTTGCACATCCACGAAGCAACGGCCAGGCAGAAAGGGCAAAAGCTGAAGTACTGCGGGGCCTCCAGACAAGGACTTTTGAATGGCTACACAAGTGCGGAAGGCGCTGGATCGATGAATTGCCGGCGGTTCTTTGGTTAATCAGAACAACACCAAATCGAGCCACCGGCCAGACACCTTTCTCCCTCGTTTACGGGGCGGAGGCAGTTATCGCCACGGAACTCACATACGGGTCACGCCAAGTGCTTTGTTATGATGAGCTTGAGCAAGAGCGACTGCGGCAAGATGACGTGACGCTCCTCCAGGAAGATCGTCTTCGGGCGGCTGTAGAAGCAGCACGTGACCAGCAAGCCTTGCGCCGCTATCATAGCTGCAAGGTTCACGCCCGAAGCTTTGAGGAAGGCGACCTTGTTCTTCTGTACGTTCATTTGGCCAAGAATTCCAACAAGTTGACGCCGAAGTGGAAAGGCCCTTACCGGGTAATACAAGTCACCAGGCCTGGCGCAGTCTGCCTGGAGACTGAAGATGGGATCCCAGTGAGTAACTCCTGGAACATCGAACATCTGCGCAAGTTTTACCCATAAGGCGCGGTTGCCGGGCCTCCCGGCAAGCCACCCTTTTGTACAAGCCTTGCCGGCAAGGCATGTAACCCTTTGTACAAAGCTAGGTGCAGACCATGAGCATAAATAAATGAAGCGCTGGTGCCGTAAGTTTTAGCATGCATGCTAGGTTGAGTCTCTTTCTCTGTTAGGGTTGATAGAGCTTAACGGTGGCTAACTATAATGCCCAGTATGCGACTATGTCTCCCACGTGGCGAGGCACGACTTCAAGACATTCCTACAAAGGTAAAACTAATCCAGCAAGACCTCTCGGCGTGCCGACACCCTAACAGTAGCCCCGCGTATCTAGTCTCAGGCCACGACCGAAAGGGACATCCTACGGGTGTATACTAGCCCTTGAGTTTCCCCGAGGTGGCCCCGTAGGCTGCCCAGTTGGGACCAACACTCATGAGGAGCACTGGCCCAGGGTTCTTAATTAAGAACTCGGGTTTGCAACGCCCTATGCAAGTTTTACTTATTAGGCAAATGTAAAACCAATGTTGGGCCTTGCTGGAAAAGCTTTAGCACTGAGCGAGTTATCAAGGGGGCCCCATAAACCCCAACCGTGTTAGACACGCAAAATCAAGGAACATAAGACCGGTTTATCGGTTCCTAGGGTGGCATGAGTGGAACAAAACACGAAGCAAGAGCCTTAGCCTTCCACCCACTACCAATTTATACGTGATATAGTTTAATAGATTATATATTGTGATATCCCAACAAAAACTTCATCATGAAGCAAGAATCTTCAAATCTTCACCTACAACTAACAACGCTATAAGAGGGGCTGAGTGATGCTTACTTAGCCAAACAACGGTTTACTAGGAGGGTGGTTAGAGAGTTTCATGGCAAAATTAGGAGGGCTGACAAACAAGAATAGGCATCGAGGTAATATCTACAAGAGCGAGACATGTAGCATAGGCAAAGATAGTAGTGATATCTAGGAATGGTCATCTTGCCTGTTGATTCCACGGAGGGATCGTAACCTTGCTCCTCAAACTCAGCCTCGGTAGGAACCTCGTACTCCGAATCTTCACCGGGCTCTAACCAAACACAACAATGCAACACCGGAACACAATCAATCATAATGCAATTCTCAAATACATGATGCATGGATATGAAGCATATGGACGTGGTAGGACATGATGCATGGCCTAGGGACACAAGAGGGCAACAACATCATAGCAAACAAGATCACCCACATGAAAGAAAAAAAACTAACAAGGTTATGTGGATTGACAAACAAGCACCCAACAAGTTTAAAGGGGGTTGGTTAACATGGCAAGGGTGCAACTAAGATTACAGCAACATGCTAGCATATTTAAATGGGCTTGAAAATAACCTAAAACAATTTCCAGCAACTCCCATAATTATTTAAGTGCAATTGGGACAGATCTGAGAAACTTCCGTTTAAAGTTGTTATACATGCAAAACAACAACACCACATTATTCTACACATTTTTCTACCCCAAGTGCATAAAAAGTTTGTTAAATTTGGAGTTGTAGTTATTTAGTTATGATTTTTAGAAGTTTAAGCATATTTAACACAAGAATAATTCAAACAAAAATTTAAATGTTTTTAAACATGGCAACAAACAACATACCGATAATGTACATGAATAACTGAGCAAGTTTCCTATATAACTCGACCCAAACAGATGCATATATCACCAGATATTAAATAAACAAAGAATATGCAGAAAAATAAAAATAAAAATAAAAACAAAAACAAAAAAGAAAAATAGGCGCAAAAGGTCAAAAGTGACTAGGCCTAAGCTAGCCGCAGCCACTGACCTGTGGGGTCAGGGCGCTGATGTGGTGGCGGCTGGCTGCGCGTGTGGGCGTGCAGCGAGCGGTGATGCTGGCAGGTGGGGCCTACATGTCAGTCTCACGCGAGGCAAAAGGGGGGATAAATCCCACTGCACCCGGCTGGATTCGAACTCTAGTCCCGTGGCTAACTAACGAAGGAGCTAGCCACTAGGCTAGAGAGGTGTTCTCGACAGAACACAGGCGCATAGCAAGAAGATATAACTGAAGAAGCTAGCTGCAGGTGAAAGCAGAGGCTCGTCGGAGCTGCTCCGGCGACCTAAAGGGACGGCGGAATGGTGCGGGCGGTTCCTGGGGGAACGCCGCATCCACTCCATGAGCTTGCGGCGCCTAGTACGCACTACATCAACGGTGACGAGCTCTTGTCAGATCGGCGGCGGCGGAGCTCTCCGCGACAAGCAATGGCCTAGGAGGGTCGGCGACGAGCTGCCGGCATGCGGGATCGTGCGGCGGAGCTGCTGCAGATCCAGAGCGGCGAAGCACAAGCCTACGGCGACTAGCTGAAGCGCGCGATAGCTGCATGTTTAGAACGACGGGGGCACCGAGAGCACGACAAAGACATGGCACCGGCGACGCATACAGAGGATCATCGGCGATGAAGAAGGAGCAGGGATGAGTGGGGAGTACCTCCGTACCCTAGGACAAGATGATGTCGACGGAGACGCGCCAGAGAGGAGGAAGACCGGCTCTGAATCTTGGCGCGGTCGCTGTTCGTCGACGACGGAGAGGAAGCAGACGACGTGGGCATCGGGCTTGTCGTCCCGGGCCCTGGATCTGCTCTAGAACGGCTCGGGGAGGCGTGGGCTTGCTCATGGACGACGGCGAGGAGGATGGCAATGTCTCTACGCCGGAGACGAACTCGGGATCGGGCCGACCATGGCGAGCGATGCGGGTGTGCGGCGAGCGCTTACTTGGGCGGCGCGTGAGGGAAAGAGGGAGGAGGAGGAGGAGACCTAGGGCTGCGGCTGCTCTGGTTTAAAAGGGGAGCGCCGATCGCGAGGCCTGGACGTCCGTTATCACGGCGCGACGGCGAGCACGCGCTCTATTTCCCAACAGAGTGACGGAGGAAGACGGCAAAGAGGGGGTGAGAGGCTGACGTGTGGGACCGCGCGGGAAAAGAGGACGACGCGACTGCGAGCATGCTGGCGCTGGTTGGGCTGCTGCGGGAGAGAAGAAGTGGGCCGAGGGGCTGCTGCGGAGGAGGGCTGGGCCTGGTGGAGGAGGGAGGTGGCCCAAGACACTGCTGCTACTACTATCTCCTTTCTTTTCTATTTTTCTTCAAACAGAAAATGAAAATAAAAGTGCAGGCTCAAAGGAAAAGAGTTAAAAGATAAATAAAATATCCCCATGCTCCTGGATTTATGCCCTATTTAATAAAATTGGTTTGGACATTTTTGGAGGTAGAAAAATAAAAGGTGTTTGAATATGGTTCAAACTCTTGTCATTTTTGAACCCAACCAAATCACTTCCAAATGGGGCATGGCTTTGCATGAAGGCACATGTCATAGCAACAGATAAAAGGGGAGGAGTTGAACATTAATGGAATGGCTAGACCACTTGCAAAAATAAATAAATAAAGGAAGAAAAGGAGGTAAGAGAAGAGGTGAAGAAGAAGGAGGGGCCTAGGGTTTTGGCAAAGGCATGGCTTTGCACCAACACTCACACAACATCAACAAGGTGGCCTCACATAACCACCAACAACAAGTAAGAAACTAAGATGACTAAGATGCCATGATGATGAAGCAATGCATGGATGCAAAAATAAAATAAAATGACAATGCAAAATAAAATAAGCTCAAATGACAAGAACCCCAAGGGTAAGGACAAGGATCAAAATGAGAATTGCTTTATTGCCATTATTGGGAAGTATCACATATGGGGTGTTACACTTGTAATGCCCAGTATGCGACTATGTCTCCCGCGTGTCGAGGCACGACTTAAAGACATAAGCGCATACTAGAATGATCTCAAGTATGGTATCTTTGCACAACTCATGTAAAAGCAGGGATGAAAGTGTAAAATGGTAGTTGGCTTACACTCGCCACGTCACACAATGGAATACATTAAGATACATCATCCAAATAACATCAGAGTCTGACTAGGGACAAAATCCAAACGAAAATATACCATAAAACGACACACAAGGCCTGGATCATCCTAGTAAGAGCCACTACTGATCGTCGGGATAAGACACATAGTAACGTTCACGCTCTTCATCGAACTCCCAGTACAGCTCTGAACCACCACATGTGTAGTTCTCAACGGTACCTGCCCTGTTTGGACCAACACTCACGAGGAGCACTGGCCCAGGGTTGTTAATTAAGAACTCGGGTTAGCAACGCCCTATGCAAGTTTTAGTTATTAGGCAAATGTAAAACCAAAGTTGGGCCTTGCTGGAAAAGCTTTAGCACTGAGCGAGTTATCTAGGGGGCCCATAAACCCCAACCATGTTACGGACGCAAAATCAAGGAACATAACACCGGTTTATCGGTTCCTAGGGTGGCATGAGTGGAACAAAACACCAAGCAAGAGTCTTAGCCTTCCACCCATTACCAATATATAGGTGATTTAGTTTAACAGATTATATATTGTGATATCCCAACAATAACTTCATCACAAAGCAAGAATCTTCAAATCTTCACCTGCAACTAACAACGCTATAAGAGGGGCTGAGCGATGTTTACTTAGCCATACAACGGTTTGCTAGGAGGGTGGTTAGAGAGTTTCATGGCAACAATAGGAGGGCTGACAAACAGGAATATGCATCGAGGAAATATCTACAAGAGCGAGACATCTAGCATAGGCAAAGATAGTAGTGATATCTGGGAATGGTCATCTTGCTTGTTGATTCCACGGAGGGATCGTAACCTTGCTCCTCAAACTCAGCCTCGGTAGGAACCTCGTACTTCGAATCATCACCGAGCTCTAACCAAACACAACAATGTAACACCAGAACACAATCAATCATAATGCAATGCTCAAACACATGATGCATGGATATGAAGCATATGGGCATGGCAGGACATGATGCATGGCCTAGGGACACAAGAGGGCAACAACATCATAGCAAACAAGATCACCCACATGAAAGAAAACAAGCAAAGAACAAAACTAACAAGGTTATGTGGATTAACAAACAAGCACCCAGCATGTTTGAAGGGGGTTGGTTAACATGGCAAGGGTGCAACTAAGATTACAGCAACATGCTAGCATATTTAAATGGGCTGGAAAATAACCTACAACATTTTCCAGAAACTCCCATAATTATTTAAGTGCATTTGGGACAGATCTGAGAAACTTCTGTTATAAAGTTGTTAAACATGCAAAACAACAACACCACATTATTCTACACATTTTCTACCCCAAATGCATATACAGTTTGTTAAATTTGGAGTTGTAGTTATTTAGTTATGATTTTTACAAGTTTCAAGCATATTTAACACAAGAATAATTCAAACAACATTTTAAATGTTTTAAACATGGAAACATACATCATATTGATTATCTACATGAAAAACTGAGCAAGTTTCATATATAAATCAACCCCAACAGATGCATATATCACCAGATATTAAATAAACAAAAATTATGCAGAAAAAGAAAAAGAAAAAGAAAAAGTAAAAAGAAAAATAGGCGCAAAAGGTCAAAAGTGACCCAGGCCTAAGCTAGCCGCAGCCACTGACCTGTGGGGTCAGGGCACTGATGTGGCGGCGGCTGGGTGCGTGTGTGGGCGTGCAGCGAGCGGTGAGGCTGGCAGGTGGGGCCTGCCTGTCAGTCTCACGCGAGGCAAAAAGGGGGGATAAATCCCACTGCCCCCGGCTGGATTCGAACTCTGGACTCGCGGCTAACTGACGAAGGAGCTAGCAACTTGGCTAGAGAGGTGTTCTTGACAGAACACGAGCGCATGGCTAGAAGATATAACTGAAGAAGCTAGCGGCAGGTGAAAGCAGAGGCTCGTCGGAGCTGCTTCGGCGACCTAAAGGGACGGCGGACGGGTGCACGCAGTTCTTGGGGGAACGCCGCATACACTCCATGCGCTTGCGGCACCTAGCACGCACTACATCGACGGCGACGAGCTCTTGTCAGATCGGCGGCGGAGGAGCTCTATGCGAGAAGCAAGGGCCTAGGCGGGTCCGCGACGAGCTGCGGGCATGCAGGATCGTGCGGCGGAGCTGCTATAGATCCAGAGCGGCAAAGCGCAAGCCTACGGCGACTAGCTGAAGCGCGTGACAGCTGGAGGTTCAGAACGATGGGGGCACCGAGAGCACGACGAAGACATGGCACCGGCGACGCGTATAGAGGATCATCGGCGATGAAGAAGGAGCAGGGAGGAGTGGGGAGTACCTCCTTACCCTAGGACAAGATGATGTCGACGGAGACGCGCCGGAGAAGAGGAAGACGGGCTCTGAATCTTGGCACGGTCGATGTTTGTCGACAATGGAGTGGAAGCAGACGGCGTGGGCGTTGGGCTTGTCGTCCTTGGCCCTGGATCTGCTCCATAACGGCTCGGGGAGGCGTGCGCTTGCTTGTGGACGACGGCGAGGAGGCCCGCGACGTCTCTATGCCGGAGACGAGCTCGGGATCGGGCCGGCCATGGCGAGCGGTGTGGGTGTGCGGCGAGCGCATTCCTAGGTGGCACATGAGGGAAAGAGGGAAGAGGAGGAGGAGACCTAGGGTTGCGGGTGCTTGGGTTTAAAAAGGGGGGCGCCGATCGCGTGGCCTCGACTTCCGTGATGAAGGCACGACGGCGATCACACGCTATGTTTCGCAATAGAGTGATGGAGTAAGACGGCAAAGAGGGGGGTAAGAGGCTGACGTGTGGGACCGCGCGGGAAAAAGAGGACAGCGCGACTGTGAGCACGCTGGCGTTGGTTGGGCCGCTGCAGGAGAGAAGAAGTGGGCCAAGGGGCTGCTGCGGAGGAGGGCTGGGCCTGGTGGAGGAGGGAGGTAGCCCAAGCCACTGCTGCTGCTGCTATCTCCTTACTTTTCTATTTTTCTTCCGACAGAAAATGAAAACCAAAGTGCAGCCTCAAAGGAAAGGAGTTAGGAGATAAATAAAATATCCCCATGCTCCTGGATTTATGCCCTATTTAATAAGATTGGTTTGGACATTTTTGGAGGTAGAAAAATAAAAGGAGTTTGAATATGGTTCACACTCTTGTCATTTTTGAACCCAACCAAATCACTTCCAAATGGGGCATGGCTTTGCATGAAGGCACATGTCATAGCGACAGATAAAAGGGGAGGAGTTGAACATTAATGGAATGGCTAGATGATACGTCTCCAACGTATCTATAATTTTTTATTGTTCCATGCTATTATATTATCCTTCTAGGATGTCTTATGGGCTTTATTATACACTTTTATATGATTTTTGGGACTAACCTATTAACCCAGAGCCCAATGGCAGTTTCTGTTTCTCTCCTGTTTTAGGGTTTTAAAGAAAAAAGGAAAATCAAACGGAGTCCAATTGACGCCAATTTTTGACGATTTTTTCTGGACCAAAAGAAACCCCCGAAGCAAAAGAGTTGGGCAAGGAGAGCCACGGGCTGCCCTCGAGGGTGGGGCCCACGCCCTGGGCAGGGGGCGTGCCCCCTATCTCGAGGACGGCTCGTAGCTCCCCTTTACTTGGCCGCAACTCAAAAAATTCCAATAAATACAAGAACCTCTAGAAATTAACCTAGATCGAGAGTTCCGCCGCCAAAAGCCTCTGTAGCCACCAAAAACCAATCTACAGCCGTTCTGGCACCCTACCGGAGGGGGGAATCCCTCTCCAGTGGCTATCTTCGTCATCTCAGCGCTCTCCATGACGAGGAGGGAGTAGTCCACCCTCGGGGCTGAGGGTATGTATCAGTAGCTATGTGTTTGATCTCTCTCTCTCTCTCTCTCTCTCTCTCTCGTGTTCTTGAGATGTCACGATCTTGATGTATCGCGAGCTTTGCTATTCTAGTTGGATCTTCTTCTCCCCCTCTACTCTCTTGTAATGGATTGAGTTTTCCCTTTGAAGTTATCTTATCGGATTGAGTCTTTAAGGATTTTAGAACACTTGATGTATGTCTTGCGCGTGTTTATCCGTGGTGACAATGGGATATGATGTGATCCACTTGACGTATGTTTTGGTGATCAACTTGCGGGTTCCGTGACCTTGGGAACCTATGCATAGGGGTTGGCACACGTTTTCTTCTTGAATTTCCGATAGAAACTTTGGGGCACTCTTTGAAGTTCTATGTGTTGGTTGAATAGATGTTTCTGAGATTGTGTGATGCATATCGCATAATCATTCCCATGGATACTTGAGGTGACAATGGAGTATCTAGGTGACATTAGGGTTTTGATTGATTTGTGTCTTAAGGTGTTCTTCTAGTACAAACTCTATGATAGATTGAACGTTGCTACAGACTCTTGAATAGATCGATCAGAAAATATAACATTGAGGTGGTTTTGTACCCTACCATGTTCTATCCTCGTTGCATGTTGAGGGCAAGTAATATGATCCAATTATGCTATCCTCGTTGAGAGAACTTGCACTAGTGAAAGTATGAACCCTAGGCCTTCTCTACTATCATTGGAATACCGTTTATGCTCACGTTTACCACTTGCTACCTTGCTGTTTTTATATTTTCAGTTTACAAAAACCTATATCCACCATCCATATTGCACTTGTATCACCATCTCTTCGCCGAACTAGTGCACGTATACAACATACCATTGTATTGGATGTGTTGGGGACACAAGAGACTCTTTGTTATTTGTTTGCAGGGTTGCTTGAAAGAGACCATCTTCATCCTACACCTCCCATGGATTGATAAACCTTAGGTCATCCACTTGAGGGAAATTTGCTACTGTCCTACAAACCTCTGCACTTGGAGGCCCAAAAAGGTCTACAAGAAGAAGGGTGCGTAGTAGACATCATGCTCTTTTCTGGCGCCGTTGCCAGGGAGGGTAGTGCTTGAAGGTATATCTTTAGATCTTGCAGTCGAATCTTTTAGTTTCTAGTTTTATCACTAGTTTTGTTTATAAAAGAAAATTACCAAAAAATGGAATTAAGGTTACCTCATATGTTTCATCTTTTTAATATCTTTCATGAAAATGATGGGAAGGAAAATTGTGCTCAAGTACTAGAAGAAGAATTACATAGAATTCTTGGCATAAAATATGTGAATGATGAGCATGATTGCAATGTTGTTAGTATGAATTTTTTGAATACCCATGATGCTAATGATATGCAAAGCCACGAGCTTGGGGAAGCTATGTTTGACGAAGATGATATTTTAGTCCCCCATGTTTTGATGAGCAAATTTATTATGATGAAAGCATGCCTCCTATTTGTGATGATTATATTGATGAAAGTGGATTTGGAGAGGTCATGACTTTATTTAGTGATGAATCCACTATTTCGGAAGAGGTTCCAATTGATTATGAGAACAAAGTTGCTGTCAGGACCGATATTTCAGTACAATAATTACCGGAAGACCGACCTTTTTATTAAACCAGCGAGGAAGATTATTTCTTGCTGGCAGACAATTCCTTGATACAGAAATTCCAGTGCACTGAATATTATACAAGGTTGAGCTGGGGTTGCTCAGCAATTTTATTACAAGCGCGCCAATATATTAAATAAAGGCGGTTATGACACAAAGGGTGGCATACTACTAACTCGTAATAAAAGGTGGTGGATATGTCACAATGAAGTGGGTGACGTGACTCCAATATAATACAGTTCATCGAGTGTCGGAGTGAGACCCGATGAATTTATTTGGCGGTAGGCGGAAGCGGTTATATCACAGTGATCAGTTCCAGGATCGCAAGAGACTGACTGGGACTCCACTAGACGTCGGACTCGCTATCGAACTCTTCATCCATGAGATCGCGTTCGCCCACATCTGGCCAAATCAACAAGCCAGGTGAGTAATTTGAATGTACTTGCAAGACAGTTCGGACTTAAGATATAATAAATGCCAACATGATGCATATGAGCATTCCAACAAAAATGCGACCAGACAATAAATATTAGTGTGTTGTATGCAACAATAGAAGTCGGGCGGTAATCCTCCCGAAATCCATAAGATAAATAGAAGGAGACTAAACGAGTGTCTGACTGATGCCTCGTGAGAAAATAATAAATGAAAGCATGCCACAGTCGGGCGTCTGAGCGACGCCACATAAAGGGCTTATAACTAAAAAGAATGCCACAGTCGGACGTCTGGGCGACATCACATAAAGGGCTTATAAATAAAAGAATGCCACAGTCGGACGTCTGAGCGACATCACATAAAGGGATTATAAATAAAAAGAATGCCACAGTCGGACGTCTGAGCGACATCACATAAAGGGCTTATAAATAAAAAGAATGCCACAGTCACACGTCTGAGCGACCTCAC
>LR738711.1:315499906-315660235 GCA_902687465.1 Secale cereale | reverse complement strand
AAGAATGCCACAGTCGGACGTCTGAGTGACATCACATAAAGGGCTTATAAATAAAGGAATGCCACAGTCGGATGTTTGAGCGACATCACATAAAGGGCTTATAAATAAAAGAATGCCACAGTCGGACGTCTGAGCGACATCACATAAAGGGCTTATAAATAACGAGAGTATAATGACGAAATACTTCTGGAAGTAAATAAATACAGAGATAGTTGGTGAGTTCATCTACCAAATGAACTTGACGAAAACACCACTCTTGTTACCATCAAGAATTTACTAGAGACGGTCACCAGGTTGACACGAAGATTGACCCAAGGCCATAAATATGGCTACTGGAAGGATTTAACTCTGCAGAGCTTGTACTATTAACTCATAGCCAACGGATTCTACTACCACGGGGACTAGTTCCGTCTACGGTGTTTTAGTAGAAATCCAACTAACCAGTACACACCCATTTCACATCCTGCTGTCCGGAATCACCCGCGACAACATTCACGAAAAACTTTAAGACGGGGAGGCTACAACCTCGAATAGCATGGGATCAAATTTATATATGCGCGCTCTAAGGGGTGCCCCCCTATCGGTCCCAACCGGAAACATCCATGCCCCCTGACCGGATGACGGGCTTTAATCCAGGGCCATGGAACCCTCATCCCGGCCCCTCTACTTGGTGTGTACTCGGGAAGTGGTTTACAACTGACTAGACCGCAATCTTTACAGACGGCCTATGATAGTACCAAAAAGGAGATGAACAGAATCACGACATGATCTCCGTTGATACTGAGTTAACCAACTACTGGCATGCTCCAACAATACCAGCATTCCACCCATCATGTCACCACATGATCGAAGTGGATCAAACATTATCATTCGGGGCTCACCCGAAACTTGCTTGCATGAAAAATAACCATACACATATGTTCATATGATCATGCTTATGGAACGAACTACTCGAGCAAACATGCAACACACTCATCATATCAAAGGTTCAAACATGCTTGCCTGTTTCTGAGAAGTCGGAGTCTAACTCGGTATGCTTCGCGGCTCTGTCACGTCCTTCGGTATCTACGTATTCAAACAAATGGATACTAACATAAATACGACGTGTGCAAATAAAGTTGTTCCAAAAAAATTCACATAAATATGACAAAAAACTAGACAGAAAACTAAAGAGGACAGAAAAAGAATCAACTCAAAATCATCTTTACTTAAAAAGATATTAGAGTTTCTGTCCAGGGACTCATCTATAATGAAACAGAAAAAATCCAGGGGCTAGAACAGAAAATAACAAAGCGAACCGGTACGCAGTACGCCAACCGAAAGAGAAAGCGTACTTTGCCCGAAGGCGCTTACAGAAAAACGGTTCGGGGGAGGGGTGAGAGGCTAACGAGGGGTCCCACCCGTCGGGTTTGAACTCTGGGACAGAGTCGCGCCGGCGCCATGTGCGGCGGTGGTCGCCGACACTGATCTACGGCGAGTTAGGGGAGGGGAGTGGTACGTATGGCTTCTCGGTGATCTTCCGCGTCGATTGGTGGTGGAGGTGAGCGTTGGCGAGCCCCACGTCGACGACGACCCTGTCTCCGGCGGAAGGCGGCTCGGGTGGTCGTGGGCCTCGTCGGGAAGAGTTCCTGGAGTCGAATTGAGGTGGGGGTTAGGTTTAGATAGGTGCCAGGGTGCTACGCTCGAGTCCACGGCGGTGGAGGAGCTCTCACCGGAGAGAATGCTGCTGGAGCCCGAGGCGGAGGGAGTTGGCCGGAGTTGGAGAAGAAGGGCCCCTCGAGGCTCTTCCAGTGACTGGGCGTGGTCTAGGGAGATGGTGGAGGTGTGCGGGCTCGAGAACGAGCTCGGGGGTGCTTTATATAGCCAGCCCGAGGCGGTTGCCGTGAACGGGATAAGTCTGTCGAGTGATTACGGTGAGGCAGTAGCTGGACGGCGGGTTTAGGGGCTTGAGCATCGACTAGAAGGTGTAGTGGTTCCATTCCCGTGCCTAACTCAGCGGGGGAGAGAAGTTTACGGGCTGTCCACGATGGAACAGCCGTGCGGCACGTCGGCGGCAGAAAACGCGCTCTGCGCGCGCCAGGCCACGGCGATGGTGCGGCAGGCGTGCGCTGGCTGTGGAGGTGGCCACGCGAAGTGCTGGGGTGATTTGGGCGGCGCCAAACATCGTAGAGCCGCGGGGTGACTTCTGCCAGCCGCCACGGGCGATGCTGTTGCCGTGGAAGTCACCGGCGTGGTTGGGCCAGGGCGCCACCGACGCCCAGAAGCAGCCAAGCTAACGTGCGGTGCTCTGGATAAGAAGAAGGTGCAGTGCAGCATCGAGCCAAGGTGGGTACTGGCGAGATTGTCGCTGTGTCTGACGAACTGACGAACTGTCGAACTGTCTGTCGATAGTTTCAGTTAACTGTTCTGAACCTGCCAGCACAGTGCATGCTATGTGTTTGATGAAATGATTCTGACATGTGTGAAATGTTTCTGGGGCTGATATTTGGTGGAGTGGCCTCTTGATGCATCTAGAGGCTTCCTGATTTTTCACAGAAATTTTGGAAGCAGATAAATATGAATTTCAACAAATTTTGCAAATCTGGTCACTTGCAGCAGAAGAAATTTGAAAATTTTGAACTGTGGACCAGTGAAACAAGATGGATCTAGGTTGTGGGTACTAAGGACTATCTAGGAAAGTTAGTTTGGAATCAAATAAGAAAATGGATATGGTGGTTCCTTTATAAATCACCAAGGCCCACTATAAAAGACAGAAATAGTTTTTGGAGTAAAATAAATAGAGGAAAAATCCCAATAAGGTCAAAACTTACTTGAATTGATGAGAGACTTGTCTTAGGATGTGGAGAGGGTCTTGGAGAGAAATATTTCTGTTGGGGTCATGGTAAGATGGAGGATAGGTCCAAGATTAAACCTGAGAGGTTTAAATTAAGAAGGGGAGAAATCAAACAAACTCTTTTGAAACTCCACTTGTGCTAGAGCCAACACAAGAGAAGATCTTCAAGATCAAAAGCCAAGCTTGAGAAAACACAAAAACCTTGGCCAGAAGAGATTTTAGAAGGAGCTTAAGAACAAATCAAACAACCTCCTTCCAAAAGGCCAAAAGTTTGGAAGAAAAACCAAGCTCAAAAATTTGGGGTGTTACAACACCTACCCCCTTAGGAAAAATCTCGTCCCCGAGATTTCAGCTGATCCTCAAATAGGTGTGGTTGTTCTGCCCGAAGGAAATCTTCCGTTTCCCATGTTGCCTCATCCTCTGTGTGATTACTCCACTGAACCTTGAGAAATTTAATAGTTTTCTGACGGGTTCTTCTTTCAGACTCCTCCAAAAAAATTACTGGGTGTTCCCGGTAGGTCAGATCTGGTTGCACGTCAAGGTTTTCATGCGACACATGTTTCTCTGGGTTGCTTACACACTTCCGTAGTTGCGAGACGTGGAACACGTCATGGACGTCTGATAATTCCTTGGGAAGGTCCAGCTGATAAGCTACTGTGCCTCTTCGTGCAAATATAAGGAAGGGTCTGATGAATCGGTGTGCTAGTTTCCCTTTGACTTTGAATCGTTACAGTCCTCTCATAGGTGATACATGTAAGTATACGTCTTCACCAGGCTCAAAACTTATTTCCCGATGCTTTTGATCGTAGTAGCTCTTCTATCGGCTTTGGGCGGTTTTGAGTCGATCCCGTATTATTTTTACTCTCTTCTCAGCTTCCTTCAACATATCTGGGCCGAATATACGACTGTCCCCTGTTTCTGACCAGTTTAATGGGGTATGGCATCTTCGTCCGTAAAAGGCTTCGAAAGGTGCCATCTGCAGGCTGGCTTGGTAACTATTGTTGTATGCAAACTCGGCATATGGTAAGCTAGCCTCCCAACTGGTCCCATATGTGAGGACACATGCCCTTAGCATGTCTTCAAGTATTTGGTTTACCCGTTCCGTTTGTCCTCCAGTTTGGGGGTGATAAGTTGTACCGAACGTTAGTTGCATTCCGAGGGCTTGTTGCATCTGGTCCCAAAATTTGGAGATGAACTGAGTGCCTCTGCCGGATATTATAGTCTTTGGAACCCCATGTAGGCTTACTATACGGGCGAGGTAAAGCTTGGCAAGCTTTTGGGTGGTGTGGGTTGTCTTAACTGGAATGAAGTGTGCTACATTGGTCAGTTTGTCTGTGATGACCCATATGGCATCATTACCGTGCTGTGACCGTGGTAGTCCAACAATAAAATCCATTCCAATATCGTCCCATTTCCACTCTGGTATCTTGTTTGGCTGCAATAGGCCTGCGGGTTTTTGGTGCTCGGCTTTAATGCGTTGACATGAATCGCAGCATGCAATAAATGTGGCTATATCCCTCTTCATGTCGTGCACCAAAATCTTTCCTGAATGTCCTTGTACATTTTTGTCCCTCTAGGGTGGATTGAGTATGGAGCGGTGTGGCTTTCTCCTAGAATTTGTTATTTAAGGTCGTTGTTATTTGGTACGCAAAGTCTGTCTCCGAACCATAATATTCTTTCATCGTCTATGGTGAATTCTGAGGCCTTTCCTTGACTTACTTTTCTTTTTATACCTTCGATGCTGGGGTGTCCATGCTGAGCCTTCTTTATTTGTTCTAATAGCGTAGGCTGTATTTCCAGATTTGACGCTTCGCCTTCATTGACCATCATTAGGTTGAGTCTGGCGAATTCTTGCTGAAATTCAGGTCTCAGGTTCTGTAGGCTGCCGCTGTTCGGGCTGGGGTTACGGCTGAGAGCATCTGCTACCACATTTGCTTTTCCTAGATGATAGTGAATACCAACGTCATAATCTTTTACCAGTTCCAGCCAGCGTCATTGCCGCAAATTGAGTTCTGGTTGCGTGAAAATATATCTGAGGCTCTTATGGTCCATATATATTTCACATCGATTCCCGAGCAAGAAGTGCCTCCACTCTTTGAGTGCATGAATGACTGCTGCCAACTCCAAATCGTGAGTAGGATAATTCTCTTCATGTTTTCGCAGTTGCTGGGAAGCGTAGGCGACTACTTTGCCTTCTTGCATTAGTACGCATCCGAGGCCTTTTCGGGATGCGTCGCAATATACTTCAAAACTCTTGTATATGTCTGGTACAATCAATACTGGGGCTGTTGTTAACTTCTTTTTGAGTTCTTGAAAGCTTTTCTCACATGCTTCGGTCCATATGAACTTCTTACCTTTCTTGATTAACTGTGTTATTGGTTTGGCTATGGTGCAAAATCCTTCAATAAACCTTTTGTAATATCCGGTCATACCAAGGAAACTTCGTATATCTGTTACACTGGCTGGTGACTTCCAGCCAAGTACAGCCTTGACTTTATCTGGGTCCACAGCAACTCCTTCTTGTGTTAATACGTGTCCTAGGAAACCCACTTGCCTCAACCAAAATTCACATTTCTTGAATTTGGCGTAAAGTTGGTGTTTCCTTAACTCTCCCAGTACAATGCGGAGGTGTTCAGCATGTCCTTCCGGTGTCTTTGAGCATACCAAGATATCATCAATAAATACCACCACAAATTTGTCCATGAATTTCATAAATACTTTGTTCATGAGGTGGACGAAATATGCGGGGGCGTTGGTCAGTCCAAACGGCATTACTGTAAATTCATAAAGTCCGTATCTGGAGGTGAATGTTGTTTTCGGGATATCTTCTGTTCGTACTTTTAATTGATGATAACCTCACCTTAAGTCAACTTTTGAGAAAACCTTGGCTTGCGCGAGCTGGTCAAATAAATCATTCATCCGTGGCATCTAATATTTGTTCTTGATAGTGACCATGTTGAGCGCTCGATAATCTATACATAATCTCATAGTCCCATCCGTTATTTTGGCAAATAATACTGGCGAACCCCAAGGTGAGGAGCTGGCCCGTATAAATCCTTTGTACTGCAATTCCTTGATTTGTTTCTTTAATTCGACCAACTCGGATGGTGCCATTATGTACGGCTTCTTATATATGGGGGTGGTTCCAGGCGCTAGCTCAATAATGAATTCTATTTCTCTGTCTGGTGGCATGCCTGGCAGTTCTTCGGGAAATACGTCCGGAAATTCACATACAACTGGCACTTTGCTTAACTCAGAAGTGTCTACTTGTTTAATTTTGGTTGCCGTGACACTGGTCATTCCTGAGCTGCAACTCTTATTGTCTTTCCGTGATGATGAGTAAGAATCACTGTCCTGTTGAAGCAATCGATAAATCCTTTATTGGTGGTTAGCCAATCCATACCCAGGATAACATCCAGTCCCTTATTTTCCAACACGATGAGGTTTGCGTGAAATTTTAATCCTTCAATTTCAATGGTCAAACCTTGGCAGTAATTCTGAGTGATCTGCTTACTTCCAGGGGACTTGATGGTCATTGATTTTCCCAAGGGAAGTATTGAAAAATCATGTTGCAAAGCAGAACTCTTTGAAATGAACGAATGAGAAGTTCCAGAATCAAACAAAACCGTGGCAGGTATTGTGTTGACAGGGAACGTACCGAGTACGATATCCGGGGCATCTTGTGCTTGCTCCTTGGTCACATGGTTCAGGTGGCCTTTCCTGTGATTGTTATTGGGGTTGAAGTTGTTACGCTTGGGCGCGGAATTGTTTCCGTTGCTGTTTGGCTTCGGTGCTGAGTTTCTTGGCTTTGGGCACTTCTTAGCATAGTGTCCCTCTTCTCCACATACGTAGCAGGTAACACCCGGGCGATAGGTGAAATCCTTGTCTCTTGCATGAAAATTCTTGTTTGGACGTGTGTCATTTGTCGTGGGTTTGTTCGCCCCATTTCTCTGGAAATTTACCTTATTCTTGTTGTTGCGAGGGTGGTTGGTTTGATCCCTTTTTCTCTTGCGAATGTCTTCAAGACTGCGACGTTCATTCTCCAACCTAATGGCTTTGTCCACCAGTGTCTTGAAATCCGGAAAAGTGTGTATGACTAACTGGCATTTTAGTGCCGGTGCCAGTCCGTCCAAGAACTTTTCCATCTTCTTGTTTTCAGTCATACGCTCTTCATTGGCATGACGGGATAATTGCGTAAACTGAGTGTTATACTCAGGTACTGTCATGCCCCTTTGCTTGAGGTCATCAAATTCTCTTTTCTTAATCTTCATAATGCTCTTAGGGATGTGTGCCCCACGAAAGCCTTCCTTGAAATCTTCCCAGGTGATATTATTTATGTCGGGATGCATGAGCAGAAAATTTTCCCACCATGATGCGGCTGCCCCTGTAAGGTAATGTGGTGCATACATCACCTTTTCATGGTCTGAGCATTGTGCCACAATTAATTTCCTTTCAATATCTCGAAGCCAATCATCCGCCTCAAGAGGTTTGTCTGTGTGCGAAAACGTCGTCGGACGTGTCTTCTGAAATTCAAATAACTTTGAGTGCTGCTGGTATGGCTCACGGTGATTTCCCATGTTAATGACATGGTTCATCATTTCTTGGTGGTGTTGTTGACTTTGCTCGTAAAGACTGTACACTTGAGAAAATGCGGTCTCGCTGCCCTGGTAACTTGACTGCCCCTATGTGAAATTGTTGCCTGTCTGCGTGCCATAATTTTCCTTCGGCAGACTTGGCATGGAATGCGTCCTGGGACGAGTCATTTCTTACTCTAGGGTATTATTGTAGAAATCATGAGAAGAACGGAGCAGCAAAATAAACCAAGATTTTGCAAATGCGACAAATCACGAGCTCCAAATAGAGTTTTGAAATAAACTGCTTGATTGCGCACGGAGAAGGATCACTGGTACATATCTTACACGCGGGTACTAATTATACATACGTCACTCAGGGTGTGTGTACACATCCTGACATGTTATTAAAGCTAGTGCACTCCTCCAAGATCCTACATGATGCGCAAACAGACTACTCCCATCAACCTATTTTACATACCACACACATATTACAAGCGAGCACAGTGCGTCGCGGAAAAATGCACTAGTCGGAGATGTTGAAGATTTCCCTCGGCCTGCCGAGGGTAAGGCCCAGTGGTGCTGGAGACTCGACTTCCTCCTCACTAATAGGCTCCAGGCACGGAGTATAGGTATGAGGTGTTGAAGTAGGTGCGGCGGGCGGTGCAGCTCTGACTGGGGTAGGAGCAATGACCTGGTCAAACTCCTCAGTGGTAGGCAGACGGCGAGCGGTGGCTAAGATGGAAGGTGCATAGGATGCGGCGGACGAGACAAATGTCATTGGTGGCGCAGTATGGAGTAGCTCCCTCCTGTCGCCGAAGCCACTCTGGACCAATTCCATACGGGTAGCCACCAAGTTCTCCACAAGATTATCAAATGCTGCCTCAAGTGCCTTGAGGTACTCAACCATTGATTCAACAGCCTCATCACGTTCCCCATTTGCGCAAGCAAATGCATAGTGGCAAGTGTAGGGCACGTGGCATGGGAGGTAACAGTAGCGACGTGTCTTCATTGAAGGAAGGATGTCCCTGAGATGAGCTATAGCCTCACGGGCAGCCATTTGCCTGGCATGCCTCTCCGTAGGCATGGCTCTGCCCACAAATCGGAGGCGGCGCGCTTCAGAGTGCCCTCCCTTGAAGTGCACCACGGCCTGGTGCATTGACACGCTGTCGCTGAGCTTGTGACAGTAGAGAGTAAACTCTGGACGGGTGGATGGCCCAATCGCGACTTTGGTGATGGCGAAGAGGAGCTTGACTAACCCCATAGGAATGTTGGCAAACACCTGTGCATCATAGTCGTTGCTGGCCATCTACAAAAGTAGGCAAAAATTCTGAATAGTCAAGTCATAAATTTATGATGACCAACAGAAGATTGCTACAGATGTAAAAATGTTGAAAAGCAATTTTTCGCTAATAACCGATTAGCGAGCGCACCTAGTGGCTTCCTACAGTCAGCCTGGCTCTGATACCAAGGTTTTCAGGACCGGTCTTTCAGTAAAATAATTACCGGAAGACCGACCTTTTTATTAAACCAGCGAGGAAGATTATTTCTTGCTGGCAGACAATTCCTTGATACAGAAATTCCAATGCACTGAATATTATACAAGGTTGAGCTGGGGTTGCTCAACAATTTTATTACAAGCGCGTCAATATAGTAAATAAAGGCGGTTATGACACAAAGGTGCGGCGGTGGTTGCCGACGCCGATCTACGGCGAGTTAGGGGAGGGGAGTGGTACGTACGGCTTCTCGGTGATCTTCCGCGTCGATTGGTGGTGGAGGTGAGCGTTGGCGAGCCCCACGTCGACGGCGACCCTGTCTCTGGCGAAAGGCGGCTCGGGTGGTCGTGGGCCTCGTCGGGAAGAGTTCCTGGAGTCGAATTGAGGTGGGGGTTAGGTTTAGATAGGTGCCAGGGTGCTACGCTCGAGTCCACGGCGGCGGAGGAGCTCTCACCGGAGAGAATGCTGCTGGAGCCCGAGGCGGAGGGAGTTGGCCGGAGTTGGAGAAGAAGGGCCCCTCGAGGACCTTCCAGTGGCCGAGCGTGGTCTAGGGAGATGGTGGAGGTGTGCGGGCTCAAGAACGAGCTCGGGGGTGCTTTATATAGCCGGCCCGAGGCGGTTGCCGTGAACGTGATAAGTCCGTCGAGTGATTACGGTGAGGCAGTAGCTGGACGGCGGGTTTAGGGGCTTGAGCATCGACTAGAAGGTGTAGTGGTTCCATTCCCGTGCCTAACTCGGCGGGGGAGAGAAGTTTACGGGCTGTCCACGATGGAACAGCCGTGCGGCACGTCGGCGGCAGAAAACGCGCTCTGCGCGCGCCAGGCCACAGCGATGGTGCGACAGGCGTGCGCTGGCTGTGGAGGTGGCCACGCGGAGTGCTGGGGTGATTTGGGCTGCGCCAAACGTCGTAGAGCCGCGGGGTGACTTATGCCAGCCGCCACGGGCGGTGCTGTTGCCGTGGAAGTCACCGGCGTGGTTGGGCCAGGGCGCCACCGACGCCCAGAAGCAGCCAAGCTTACGTGCGGTGCTCTGGATAAGAAGAAGGTGCAGTGCAGCATCGAGCCAAGGTGGGTACTGGCGAGATTGTCGCTGTGTCTGACGAACAGACGAACTGTCGAACTGTCTGTCGATAGTTTCAGTTAACTGTTCTGAACCTGACAGCACAGTGCATGCTATGTGTTTGATGAAATGATTCTGACATGTGTGAAATGTTTCTGGGGCTGATATTTGGTGGAGTGGCCTCTTGATGCATCTAGAGGCTTCCTGATTTTTCACAGAAATTTTGGAAGCAGATAAATATGAATTTCAACAAATTTTGCAAATCTAGTCCAAACTTGCAGCAGAAGAAATTTGAAAATTTTGAACTGTGGACCAGTGAAACAAGATGGATCTAGGTTGTGGGTACTAAGGACTATCTAGGAAAGTTAGTTTGGAATCAAATAAGAAAATGGATATGGTGGTTCCTTTGTAAATCACCAAGGCCCACTATAAAAGACAGAAATAGTTTTTGGAGTAAAATAAATAGAGGAAAAATCCCAATAAGGTCAAAACTTACTGGAATTGATGAGAGACTTGTCTTAGGATGTGGAGAGGGTCTTGGAGAGAAATATTTCTGTTGGGGTCATGGCAAGATGGAGGATAGGTCCAAGATTAAACCTGAGAGGTTTAAATTAAGAAGGGGAGAAATCAAACAAACTCTTTTGAAACTCCACTTGTGCTTGAGCCAACACAAGAGAAGATCTTAAAGATCAAAAGTCAAGCTTGAGAAAACACAAAAACCTTGGCCAGAAGAGATTTTAGAAGGGCTTAAGAACAAATCAAACAACCTCCTTCCAAAAGGCCAAAAGTTTGGAAGAAAAACCAAGCTAAAAAATTTGGGGTGTTACAACACCTACCCCCTTAGGAAAAATCTCGTCCCCGAGATTTCAGCTGATCCTCAAATAGGTGTGGGTGTTCTGCCCGAAGGAAATCTTCCGTTTCCCATGTTGCCTCAGCCTCTGTGTGATTACTCCACTGAACCTTGAGAAATTTAATAGTTTTCTGACGGGTTCTTCTTTCAGACTCCTCCAAAAAAATTACTGGGTGTTCCCGGTAGGTCAGATCTGGTTGCACGTCAAGGTTTTCATGTGACACATGTTTCTCTGGGTTGCTTACACACTTCCGTAGTTGCGAGACGTGGAACACGTCGTGGACGTCTGATAATTCCTTGGGAAGGTCCAGCTGATAAGCTACTGTGCCTCTTCGTGCAATTATACGGAAGGGTCTGATGAATCGGTGTGCTAGTTTCCCTTTGACTTTGAATCGTTGCAGTCCTCTCATAGGTGATACATGTAAGTATACGTCTTCACCAGGCTCAAAACTTATTTCCCGATGCTTTTGATCATAGTAGCTCTTCTATCGGCTTTGGGCGGTTTTGAGTCGATCCCGTATTATTTTTACTCTCTCCTCAGCTTCCTTCAACATATCTGGGCCGAATATATGACTGTCCCCTGTTTCTGACCAGTTTAATGGGGTACGGCATCTTCGTCCATAAAAGGCTTCGAAAGGTGCCATCTATAGGCTGGCTTGGTAACTATTGTTGTATGCAAACTCGGCATATGGTAAGCTAGCCTCCCAACTGGTCCCATATGTGAGGACACATGCCCTTAGCATGTCTTCAAGTATTTGGTTTACCCGTTCTGTTTGTCCTCCAGTTTGGGGGTGATAAGCTGTACCGAACGTTAGTTGCGTTCCGCGGGCTTGTTGCAACTGGTCCCAAAATTTGGAGACGAACTGAGTGCCTCTGCCGGATATTATAGTCTTTGGAACCCCATGTAGGCATACTATACGGGCGAGGTAAAGCTTGGCAAGCTTTTGGGTGGTGTGGGTTGTCTTAACTGGAATGAAGTGTGCTACATTGGTCAGTTTGTCTGTGATGACCCATATGGCATCATTACCGTGCTGTGACCGTGGTAGTCCAACAATAAAATCCATTCCAATATTGTCCCATTTCCACTCTAGTATCTTGTTTGGCTGCAATAGGCCAGCGGGTTTTTGGTGCTCGGCTTTAATGCGTTGACATGAATCGCAGCATGCAATAAATGTGGCTATATCCCTCTTCATGTCGTGCACCAAAATCTTTCCTGAATGTCCTTGTACATTTTTGTCCCTCTAGGGTGGATTGAGTATGGAGCGGTGTGGCTTTCTGCTAGAATTTGTTGTTTAAGGTCGTTGTTATTTGGTATGCAAAGTCTGTCTCCGAACCATAATATTCTTTCATCGTCTATGGTGAATTCTGAGGCCTTTCTTTGACTTACTTTTCTTTTTATACCTTAGATGCTGGGGTGTCCATGCTGAGCCTTCTTTATTTGTTCTAATAGCGTAGGCTGTATTTCCAGATTTGACGCTTCGCCTTCATTGACCATCATTAGGTTGAGTCTGGCGAATTCTTGCTGAAATTCAGGTCTCAGGTTCTGTAGGCTGCCGCTGTTCGGGCTGGGGTTACGGCTGAGAGCATCTGCTACCACATTTGCTTTTCCTAGATGTTAGTGAATACCAACGTCATAATCTTTTACCAGTTCCAGCCAGCGTCATTGCCGCAAATTGAGTTCTGGTTGCGTGAAAATATATCTGAGGCTCTTATGGTCCATATATATTTCAAAGCGATTCCCGAGCAAGAAGTGCCTCCACTCTTTGAGTGCATGAATGACTGCTGCCAACTCCAAATCGTGAGTAGGATAATTCTCTTCATGTTTTCGCAGTTGCCGGGAAGCGTAGGCGACTACTTTGCCTTCTTGCATTAGTACGCATCCGAGGCCTTTTCGAGATGCGTCGCAATATACTTCAAAACTCTTGTGTATGTCTGGTACAATCAATACTGGGGCTGTTGTTAACTTCTTTTTGAGTTCTTGAAAGCTTTTCTCACATGCTTCGGTCCATATGAACTTCTTACCTTTCTTGATTAACTGTGTTATTGGTTTGGCTATGGTGCAAAATCCTTCAATAAACCTTTTGTAATATCCGGTCATACCGAGGAAACTTCGTATATCCGTTACACTGGCTGGTGACTTCCAGCCAAGTACAGCCTTGACTTTATCTGGGTCCACAGCAACTCCTTCTTGTGTTAATACGTGTCCTAGGAAACCCACTTGCCTCAACCAAAATTCACATTTCTTGAATTTGGCGTAAAGTTGGTGTTTCCTTAACTCTCCCAGTACAATGCGGAGGTATTCAGCATGTCCTTCCGGTGTCTTTGAGTATACCAAGATATCATCAATAAATACCACCACAAATTTGTCCATGAATTTCATAAATACTTTGTTCATGAGGTGGACGAAATATGAGGGGGCGTTGGTCAGTCCAAACGGCATTACTGTAAATTCATAAAGTCCGTATCTGGAGGTGAACGTTGTTTTCGGGATATCTTCTGTTCGTACTTTTAATTGATGATAACCTCACCTTAAGTCAACTTTTGAGAAAACCTTGGCTTGCGCGAGCTGGTCAAATAAATCATTTATCCGTGGCATCTAATATTTGTTCTTTATAGTGACCATGTTGAGCGCTCGATAATCTATACATAATCTCATAGTCCCATCCTTCTTTTCGGCAAATAATACTGGCGAACCCCAAGGTGAGGAGCTGGCCCATATAAATCCTTTGTCCTGCAATTCCTTGATTTGTTTCTTTAATTCGACCAACTCGGATGGTGCCATTCTGTACGGCTTCTTATATATGGGGGTTGTTCCAGGTGCTAACTCAATAATGAATTCTATTTCTCTGTCTGGTGGCATGCCTGGCAGTTCTTCGGGAAATAAGTCCGGAAATTCACATACAACTGGCACTTTGCTTAACTCAGAAGTGTCTACTTGTTTAATTTTGGTTGCCGTGACACTGGTCTTTCCTGAGCTGCAACTCTTATTGTCTTTCCGTGATGATGAGTAAGAATCACTGTCCTGTTGAAGCAATCGATAAATCCTTTATTGGTGGTTAGCCAATCCATACCCAGGATAACATCCAGTCCCTTATTTTCCAACACGATGAGGTTTGCGTGAAATTTTAATCCTTCAATTTCAATGGTCAAACCTTGGCAGTAATTCTGAGTGATCTGCTTACTTCCAGGGGACTTGATGGTCATTGATTTTCCCAAGGGAAGTATTGAAAAATCATGTTGCAAAGCAGAACTCTTTGAAATGAACGAATGAGAAGATCCAGAATCAAACAAAACCGTGGCAGGTATTGTGTTGACAGGGAACGTACCGAGTACGATATCCGGGGCATCTTGTGCTTGCTCCTTGGTCACATGGTTCAAGTGGCCTTTCCTGTGATTGTTATTGGGGTTGAAGTTGTTACGCTTGGGCGCGGAATTGTTTCCGTTGCTGTTTGGCTTCGGTGCTGAGTTTCTTGGCTTTGGGCACTTCTTAGCATAGTGTCCCCCTTCTCCACATACGTAGCAGGTAACACCCGGGCGATAGGTGAAATCCTTGTCTCTTGCATGAAAATTCTTGTTTGGACGTGTGTCATTTGTCGTGGGTTTGTTCGCCCCATTTCTCTGGAAATTTACCTTATTCTTGTTGTTGCGAGGGTGGTTGGTTTGATCCCTTTTTCTTTTGCGAATGTCTTCCAGACTGCGACGTTCATTCTCCAACCTAATGGCTTTGTCCACCAGTGTCTTGAAATCCGGAAAAGTGTGTATGACTAACTGGCATTTTAGTGCCGGCGCCAGTCCGTCCAAGAACTTTTCCATCTTCTTGTTTTCAGTCATACGCTCTTCATTGGCATGACGGGATAATTGCGTAAACTGACTGTTATACTCAGGTACTGTCATGCCCCTTTGCTTGAGGTCATCAAATTCTCTTTTCTTAATCTTCATAATGCTCTTAGGGATGTGTGCCCCACGAAATCCTTCCTTGAAATCTTCCCAGGTGATATTATTTATGTCGGGATGCATGAGCAGAAAATTTTCCCACCATGATGCGGCTGCCCCTGTAAGGTAATGTGGTGCATACATCACCTTTTCATTGTCTGAGCATTGTGCCACAATTAATTTCCTTTCAATATCTCGAAGCCAATCATCCGCCTCAAGAGGTTTGTCTGTGTGCGAAAACGTCGTCGGACGTGTCTTCTGAAATTCAAATAACTTTGAGTGCTGCTGGTATGGCTCACGGTGATTTCCCATGTTAATGACATGGTTCATCATTTCTTGGTGGTGTTGCTGACTTTGCTCGTAAAGACTGCACACTTGAGAAAATGCGGTCTCGCTGCCCTGCTAACTTGACTGCCCCTATGTGAAATTGTTGCCTGTCTGCGTGCCATAATTTTCCTTCGGCGGACATGGCATGGAATGCGTCCTGGGACGAGTCATTTCTTACTTTAGGGTATTATTGCAGAAATCATGAGAAGAACCGAGCAGCAATATAAACCAAGATTTTGCAAAAGCGACAAATCACGAGCTCCAAATAGAGTTTTGAAATAAACTGCTTGATTGCGCACGGAGAAGGACCACTGGTACATATCTTACACGCGTGTACTAATTATACATACGTCACTCAGGGTGTGTGTACACATCCTAACATGTTATTAAAGCTAGTGCACTCCTCCAAGATCCTACATGATGCGCAAACAGACTACTCCCATCAACCTATTTTACATACCACACACATATTACAAGCGAGCACAGTGCGTCGCGGAAAAATGCACTAGTCGGAGATGTTGAAGATTTCCCTCGGCCTGCCGAGGGTAAGGCCCAGTGGTGCTGGAGACTCGACTTCCTCCTCACTAATAGGCTCCAGGCACGGAGTATAGGTATGAGGTGTTGAAGTAGGTGCGGCGGGCGGTGCAGCTCTGACTGGGGTAGGAGCAATGACCTGGTCAAACTCCTCAGTGGTAGGCAGACGGCGAGTGGTGGCTAAGATGGAAGGTGCATAGGATGCGGCGGACGAGACAAATGTCATTGGTGGCGCAGTATGGAGTAGCTCCCTCCTGTCGCCGAAGCCACTCTGGACCAATTCCATACGGGTAGCCACCAAGTTGTCCACAAGATTATCAAATGCTGCCTCAAGTGCCTTGAGGTACTCAACCATTGATTCAACAGCCTCATCACGTTCCCCATTTGCGCAAGCAAATGCATAGTGGCAAGTGTAGGGCACGTGGCATGGGAGGTAACAGTCGCGACGTGTCTTCATTGAAGGAAGGATGTCCCTGAGATGAGCTATAGCCTCACGGGCAGCCATTTGCCTGGCATGCCTCTCCGTAGGCATGGCTCTGCCCACAAATCGGAGGCGGCGTGCTTCAGAGTGCCCTCCCTTGAAGTGCACCACGGCCTGGTGCATTGACACGCTGTCGCTGAGCTTGTGACAGTAGAGAGTAAACTCTGGACGGGTGGATGGCCCAATCGCGACTTTGGTGATGGCGAAGAGGAGCTTGACTAACCCCTCAGGAATGTTGGCAAACACCTGTGCATCATAGTCGTTGCTGGCCATCTACAAAAGTAGACAAAAATTCTGAATAGTCAAGTCATAAATTTATGATGACCAACAGAAGATTGCTACAGATGTAAAAATGCTGAAAAGCAATTTTTCGCTAATAACCGATTAGCGAGCGCACCTAGTGGCTTCCTACAGTCAGCCTGGCTTTGATACCAAGGTTGTCAGGACCGGTCTTTCAGTAAAATAATTACCGGAAGACCGACCTTTTTATTAAACCAGCGAGGAAGATTATTTCTTGCTGGCAGATAATTCCTTGATACATAAATTCCAATGCACTGAATATTATACAAGGTTGAGCTGGGGTTGCTCAACAATTTTATTACAAGCACGTCAATATAGTAAATAAAGGCGGTTATGACACAAAGGGTGGCATACTACTAACTCGTAATAAAAGGTGGTGGATATATCACAATGAAGTGGGTGACGTGACTCTAATATAATACAGTTCATCGAGTGTCGGAGTGAGACCTGATGAATTTATTTGGTGGTAGGCGGAAGCGGTTATATCATAGTGATCAATTCCAGGATCGCAAGAGACTGACTGGGACTCCACTAGACGTCGGACTCGCTATCGAACTCTTCATCCATGAGATCGCCTTCGTCCACATCTGGCCAAATCAACAAGCCAGGTGAGTACTTTGAATGTACTCGCAAGACAGTTCGGACTTAAGATATAATAAATGCCAACATGATGCATATGAGCATTACAACAAAAATGCGACCGAACAATAAATATTAGTGTGCTGTATGCAACAATAGAAGTCGGGCGGTAATCCTCCCGAAATCCATAAGATAAATAGAAGGAGACTAAACGAGTGTCTGACTGACGCCTCGTGAGAAAATAATAAATGAAAGCATGCCACAGTCGGGCGTCTGAGCGACGCCACATAAAGGGCTTATAACTAAAAAGAATGCCATAGTCGGAAGTCTGGGCGACATCATATAAAGGGCTTATAAATAAAAGAATGCCACAGTCGGACGTCTGAGCGACATCACATAAAGGGCTTATAAATAAAAAGAATGCCACAGTCGGACGTCTGAGCGACATCACATAAAGGGCTTATAAATAAAAAGAATGCCACAATCGGATGTCTGAGCGACATCACATAAAGGGCTTATGAATAAAGGAATGCCACAGTCGGATGTCTGAGCGACATCACATAAAGGGCTTATAAATAAAAGAATGCCACAGTCGGACGTCTGAGCGACATCACATAAAGGGCTTATAAATAACGAGAGTATAATGACGAAATACTTCTGGAAGTAAATCAATGCAGAGATAGTTGGTGAGTTCATCTACCAAATGAACTTGACGAAAACACCACTCTTGTTACCATCAAGAATTTACTAGAGACGGTCACCGGGTTGACACGAAGATTGACCCAATGCCATAAATATGGCTACTGGAAGGATTTAACGCTGCAGAGCTTGTACTATTAACTCATAGACAACGGATTCTACTAGCCATGGGGACTAGTTCCGTCTATGGTGTTTTAGTAGAAACCCAACTAACTAGTACACACCCATTTCACATCCTGCTGTCCGGAATCACCCGCGACAACATTCACGAAAAACTTTAAGACGGGTAGGCTACAACCTCGAATAGCATGGGATCAAATTTATATATGCGCGCTCTAAGGGGTGTCCCCCTCTCAGTCCCAACCGGAAACACCCATGCCCCCTGACCAGATGACGGGCTTTAATCCAGGGCCATGGAACCCTCATCCCGGCCCCTCTACTTGGTGTGTACTCGGGAAGTGGTTTACAATTGACTAGACCGCAATCTTAACAGACGGCCTATGATAGTACCAAAAAGGAGATGAACGGAATCATGACATGATCTCTGTTGATACTGAGTTAACCACTACTGGCATGCTCCAACAATACCAGCATTCCACCCATCATGTCACCACATGATCGAAGTGGTTCAAAGATTAACATTCGGGGCTCACCCGAAGCTTGCTTGCATGAAAAATAACCATACACATATGTTCATATGATCATGCTTATGGAAGGAACTAATTGAGCAAACATGCAACACACTCATCATATCAAAGGTTCAAACATGCTTGCCTGGTTCTGAGAAGTCAGAGTCTAACTCGGTGTAGTTCGCGGCTCCGTCACGTCCTTCGGTATCTACGTATTCAAAGAAATAGATACTAACATAAATATCGCGTGTGCAAATAAAGTTGTTCCAAAAATTTTCACATAAATATGACAAAAAATAAAGAGGACAGAAAAAGAATCAACTCAAAATCATCTTTAGTTAAAAAGATATTAGAGTTTCTGTCCAGGGACTCATTTGTAATGAAACAGAAAAAATCCAGGGGCTAGAACAGAAAACAGCAAAGCGGACCGGTATGCACTACGCCAACCGAAAGAGAAAGCGTACTTTGCCCGAAGGCGCTTACAGAAAAACGGTTCGGGGGAGGGGTCGGAGGCTGACGAGGGGTCCCACCCGTCGGGTTTGAACTCTGGGACAGAGTCGCACCGGCGCCAGGTGCGGCGGTGGTCGCCGGCGCCGATCTACGACGAGTTAGGGGAGGGGAGTGGTACGTACGGCTTCTCGATGATCTTCTGCGTCGATTGGTGGTGGAGTTGAGCATTGACGAGCCCCACGTCGACGGCGACCCTGTCTCCGGCGGACGGCGGCTTGGGTGGTCGTGGGCCTCATCGGGTAGAGTTCCTGGAGTCGAATTGAGGTGGGGGTTAGGTTTAGATAGGTGCCAGGGTGCTACACTCGAGTCCACGGCGGCGGAGGAGCTCTCACCGGAGAGAATGCTGCTGGAGCCCGAGGAGGAGGGAGTTGGCCGGAGTTGGAGAAGAAGGGCCCCTCGAGGCTTTTCCAGAGGCTGGGTGTGGTCTAGGGAGATGGTGGAGGTGTGCGGGCTCGAGAACGAGCTCGGGGGTGCTTTATATAGCCGGCCCGAGGCGGTTGCCGTGAACGGGATAAGTCCTGCGAGTGATTACAGCGAGGCAGTAGCTAGACGGTGGGTTTAGGGGCTTGAGCATCGACTAGAAGGTGTAGTGGTTCCATTCCCGTGCCTAACTCAGCGGGGGAGAGAAGTTTACGGGCTGTCCACAACGGAACGGCCGTGTGGCACGTCGGTGGCAGAAAACGCGCTCTGCGCACGCCAGGCCACAGCCACGGTGCGGCAGGCGTGTGCTGTCTGTGGAGCTGGCCACGCGGAGTGCTGGGGTGATTTGGGCGGCGCCAAACGTCGTAGAGCCGCGGGGTGACGTCTGCCAGCCGCCACGGGTGGTGCTGTTGCCGTGGAAGTCGCCGGCGTGGTCGGGCCAGGGCGCCACCAATGCCCAGAAGCAGTCAAGCAAACGTGTGGCGCTTTGGATAAGAAGCAGCCAAGCAAACGTGGTAGGGTACTGGCGAGATTGTCGGTGTGTGTGACGAACTGACGAATTGTCGAACCGTTTGTCGATAGTTTCAGTTAATAGTTCTGAACCTGACAGCACAGTGCATGCTATGTGTTTGATGAAATGATTCTGGCATGTGTGAAATGTTTATGGGGCTGATATTTGGCGGAGTGGCCTCTTGATGCATCTAGAGGCTGCCTGATTTTTCACAGAATTTTTGGAAGAAGATAAATATGAATTTCACCAAATTTTGCAAATCTGGTCCAAACTTGCAGCAGAAGAAATTTGAAAATTTTGAACTGTAGACCAGTGAAACAAGATGGATCTAGGTTGTGGGTACTAAGGACTATCTAGGAAAGTTAGTTTGGAATCAAATAAGAAAATGGATATGGTGGTTCCTTTGTAAATCACCAAGGTCCACTATAAAGGACAGAAATAGTTTTTGGAGTAAAATAAATAGAGGAAAAATCCCAATAAGGTCAAAACTTACTAGAATTGATGAGAGACTTGTCTTAGGGTGTGGAGAGGGTCTTGGAGAGAAATATTTCTGTTGGGGTCATGGCAAGATGGAGGATAGGTCCAAGGTTAAACCTGAGAGGTTTAAATTAAGAAGGGGAGAAATCAAACAAACTCTTTTGAAACTCCACTTGTGCTTGAGCCAACACAAGAGAAGATATTCAAAATCATAAGCCAAGCTTGAGAAAACACAAAAACCTTGGCCAGAATAGATTTTAGAAGGGGCTTCAGAACAGATCAAACAACCTCCTTCCAAAAGGCCAAAAGTTTGGAAGAAAAACCAAGCTCAAAAATTTGGGGTGTTACAGTTGCTATCTATGATGATTATTGTGATGACTTGTATGCTATTAAGAATAATGATAACCATGAACCTTATCATCATGATTTTAATTTCTAATTGGATTATGCTTCACATGATAGTTATTTTTTTGAGTTTGCTCCCACTACTATGAATGAGAAGAATTTTGCTTATGTGGAGAGTAGTAAAATTTCTATGCTTGTAGATCATGAAAAGAATGCTTTATGTGATAGTTATATTATTGAATTCATTCATGATGCTACTGAAAATTATTATGAGAGAGGATCATATGCTTCTATATATTGCAATAATATCAAGTTTCCTCTCTATGTGCCTAAAATCTTGAAGTTATGCTTCTTTTCCCTTCGTATGCTAGTTGATTATTGTTCCCAGAAGTTGTTTGCTCACAAAATCCCTATGCATAGGAAGTGGGTTTGACTTAAATGTGATATTCATATGCTTCATGATGCTCCCGCTATGTTTCAATTATTATCTTTTATGTGAGTATCATTATGCCTAGCTAGGGGCGTAAAATGATAGCGCTTGTTGGGAGGCAACCCAATTTTATATTTTTTGTTTTTGCTGCTGTTAAGGAATAAATATTGCATCTTGCTTCTGTTTAGATGTGGTATTGTGTTTTTTTAGTGTTTGTGCCAAGTAGAACCTTTGGGAAGACTTGTGTGAAGTTTATGTGATCTTGTTGTGAAAAACAGAATCGTTAGCGCTGCCTAAAGTGGTCTTCAGATTTTACTGGAGCGTGATTTTTAGTTGATTATTTTTGCAGATGATTGGTAGACAAATTGCACAAATTTATCAATTAAGTGTGAATTTTTTGGAGTTCCAGAAGTAGGCGAACCCTGCAGATTACTACAGACTGTTCTGTCTTTGACAGATTCTGTTTTGCGTGTGTTGTTTGCTTATTCCGATGCATCTATGAGTATTATTGGGAAGTATGAACCATAGAGAAGTTGGAATACAGTAGGTTTAACACCAATATAAACAAAGAATGAATTCATTGCTGCACTTTTGCATAGTGGTTTGCTTTCTTATACTAACGGAGCTCACGAGAATTTTTGTCTAAGTTTTGTGTTGTGAAGTTTTCATGTTTTGAGTATAGCTTTGATGGACTATGGAACAAGGAGTAGCAAAGGCCTAAGCTTGGGGATGCCCATGGTGCTGGAATTTTATCTACTTTGGGCTAGCCCAATATTAATTCCAGAAATTCCTAATAAATCCTAGAGGCCCATTTAGCCCATTCGTGCAAGGCAAGGGGCACAAATAAAGTTTAGTCCCTCATTGCTAGTTTACAGGGAGTTGGACCTCCTTATAAGGGAGGTTCTTTCTCCACTTGTACGAGCATGAGAACAAGAGGGACATCCACGCGCGCTCCTCCTCCGCCACCCGCCTCGCCATGCCTCGTCGTCGCGTCGTGACGCGACGCGATGCAGGTTGCGGGAATGAGCCGAGCAGATGTCTTATTTTTGCCACGCACGACGGGTAATAAATCTGAATGGTCACACGGGAGCTGAAACGTTTTTTGGTAGTGGAGAATAAATCCAAACGGTGCAACCCCTTCGGCTACTACCTGTTCACTTCGCCTCCCTCTTTTGCTTCAGCTCCCCACGCGGCCTGTTCACCTCCTTCTCTTGCGCCCATATAAGGGAGGTCGCTCCTCCTCAGAGAGACACACCAGAACCTCTTCCTCCTCTCGCCCCAAGGTCCAATCCCTGAGCTGCTACGATCTTCCCCATCCCGTCTTGCGGCGTGCACCGCAGTTCGGGACAGTAGGCCTCCGAAACCACACCTTTTGAGTCATGTACGGGAGAAGGGTGATAAGGTTTTTGGGGAGCGCCCGGTGCGACTACTGGCTGTTTCATCACGGACGATCCGGTCGCCAACGACTACTTCCCCGACAACGACTTCTTTCCCGATGTCGACAACCTCTTCGACAACATGGCCGGCGAGGACAGCTCACCCAAGAACGGGGCTTCGGCTGTTGCTTCGTATGTCTCCATGATCTCTCCAGTTTATCTTGTTCCATTCTCTGGCCCGTATGTGTTCATGCTTTTTTTGTTAGAAAAACTGTCACTGCTCTTTGTTCTAGTGTTTACTCTAAATTTGTTAGGTTCTACTTCATATATGCAACTAGTTCTATATATGAAGATGATGTTTACCTTCTCCTTGTTAAATCGCATGACTTGTTTTATCACTGCCATAATACTCATGCTTTATCTAGTATTTCTGTTAATAAAATCACTTGGTAAATTGCTCATATTTCCAACAATCCAAAAACCTTAATATAGGCAATTTACCACAAGTGGTTTTGCTGCTTCTATCAGACCTCCTATGTTCGAGGGTATCCACTATAAGAGGTGGCCCGTGAGAGCAGTCTTATGGTTTCAAACCATGAGTTGCTATGACTCCACTCTTGGCAAACCTGAAGGAGATTATGATGCTCAATAGGAACAAGCTTTTCTGAAAATGGTTACCCTATTTAGGGCTGCTCTCTTGAGTGTTCTTGGTGAGAACATAGTTGATGCTTATGCGTCAATTGATAATGGAAAAGATATGTGGGACGCACTCGAGGCCATGTTTGGGATCTCGGATGCCGGCACTGAGTTGTACATCATGGAGCAATTCTATGATTACAGGATGACTGAAGAGCGCTCCGTGGTTGAGCAAGCTCATGAGATACAGTCATTTGCTAGAGAACTTGAGCACTTCAATTGCATGCTGCTGGACAAGTTTGTTGCCGGGGGTATCATCACTAAGCTTCCTCCTTCGTGGAGGAACTTTGCTACCTTACTGAAGCATAAGAGACAGGAGTTTTCCGTTCCGGATCTCATTGGTACTCTTGATGTGGAAGAAAAGGCGAGAGTAAAGGACACACGTGCTCGAGCTATTTAGGGAGGTTCGAGTGCCATTCTGGTACAAAAGAAGAACTTTCAGCCCAACAAGTTCAAGAACAAGGGCAAGTTTGATGGAAAAGCAAAGTTTGATGGGAAGAACAAGGCTGTGCAACACACGAACTTCAAGAAGAAGAATGACAAGAAGAAAGGTGTATGTCATGTGTGTGGAGATCCTGATCATTGGGCTCCCAGTTGCCCTAATCGCTATGACAAGAGTCATCTTGGGAAAGGCGGCAAGACCGTTAATGTTGTCATTGGAGACACTGATATGAAGGACGATGGGTATGGTATATTTCCCACTATTCTTTGAGTATGTCATTCTCCTGATTGGTTGATTGACACGGGTGCTAATGGGCATGTATGCGGTTATATTTCCATGTTTCCGTCTTATCAGACCACAGGGACTTCAACCGTGCTGATGGGAAACGGTTCAAGTGCTTCTGTTCGTGGTGTTGGCACGGTCAATCTGAAGTTTACTTCATGGAAGATCGTGCGGCTGAAGAACGTGCATTATGTCCCCTCCGTCAATAAGAATCTTGTTAGCGGATCTCTGTTATGTAGAGATGGCTACAAGCTTGTCTTTGAGTCGAATAAATTTGTAATATCCAAGTATGGAACTTTTGTTGGCAAAGACTATCAATCAGGAGGCCTATTTCATTAATCCTTGTCGTTTGCAATAAAGTTGTTAATCATATTTGCAACAATAGTGAATCAAATGTGTGGCATTCACGTCTGTGTCATGTTAACTTTGGTTGCATGTCGCGACTAGCCAAATTAAACTTAATCCCTACTTTCACCAACGTCAAGGGATCTAAGTGTCAAGTTTGTGTGCAAGCTAAGCAACCTCGTAAGTCTCACACGACTGCGGAAACGAGAAATCTTGCACCACTAGAGCTCATACATTCAGATCTATGTGAAATGAATGGTGTTTTGACAAAAGGTGGACAGAAATATTTCATGACGTTAATTGATGACTCCACTAGATACTGTCATGTGTATCTTCTGAAATCTAAGGATGAGGCCTTGAACTTTTTCAAGATCTATAAAGCTGAAGTGGAAAACCAACTTGATCGTAAGATTAAGAGGCTTAGGTCCGACCGTGGTGGAGAGTATTTTTCCAATGAATTTGATACCTTTTGTGTGGAACATGGTATAATCCATGAGAGGACACCTCCCTATTCACCTTAGTCAAATGGGGTGGCCGAAAGAAAGAACCGTACTCTAACTGATTTGGTTAACGCCATGTTAGATACATCGGGTCTATCCAAGGCATGGTGGGTGGAGGTGATATTGACTGCAAGTCATGCCCTAAACCGAGTTCCCACAAAGAACAAAGAGATAACTCCATTCGAGGAATGGGAGAAGAAAAGGTTAAAACTCTCTTATCTACGAACCTGGGGTTGTTTGGCGAAAGTCAATGTGCCAATCTTAAAAAAGCGCAAACTTGGAACAAAGACTGTGGATTGTGTTTTCCTGGGATATGCGTTCCGAAGCATTGGATATAGATTCTTGGTTGTAAAATCTGAGATATCTGACATGCATGTCGGTACAATCATGGAGTCGAATGATGCGACTTTCTTTGAAGATATCTTTCCCATGAAGGATATGGCTACCTCATCTACTCAGGAGATGCCTAGTTCATCGAATCAAGAATCAGTTGCAATTACTGAACCTACCATTTCAATGGAACACTTTGACAAACCCGTGGAGGAAAACAATGAAGCTCCTACAAGGAGCAAGAGACAGAGGACTGCAAAGTCCTGTGGTGATGATTTTCTTATCTATCAAATAGATGACACTCGCAGTTCTATTTCAGAAGCTTATGCGTCTGAAGATGCTGACTACTGGAAGGAAGCGGTTCGTAGTGAGATGGATTTAATCTTAGCGAATGAAATTTGGGAGATAACCGATCATCCTTATGGGTGCAAACCTATAGGGTGCAAATGGGTATTCAATAAGAAGCTTAGGCCTGATGGTACTATCGAAAAGTACAAGGCACGGCTCGTGGCTAAGGGTTATACCAAAAAGGAAGGTGAAGACTTCTTTCATACTTACTCACCTGTGGCGCGGTTGACCACTATTCGAGTTCTACTTTCACTAGCTGCCTCACATGGTCTTCTCGTTCATCAAATGGATGTTAAGACTGCTTTCCTAAATGGAGAGTTGGATGAGGAAATTTATATGGAACAACCAGATGGGTTTGTAATAGGTGGTCAGGAAGGAAAAGTGTGCAAGTTGCTGAAGTCTCTGTATGGACTCAAGCAAGCACCAAAGTAGTGGCATGAAAAGTTTGAAAGAACTTTAACAACTGCAGGCTTTATTGTGAAAAAAGCTGACAAATGTGTGTACTATCGCCATGGTGGGGGCGAGGGAGTTATCCTTTGCTTGTATGTTGATGACATACTGATTTTCGGAACAAATTTAAATGTTATTACGGAGGTCAAGAATTTCCTATCTCGCTGTTTCGAGATCAAGGATTTAGGAGTGGCTGATGTCATTCTGAACATCAAGTTGTTGAGAGACGATGATGGTGGGATTACTTTGCTTCAATCTCACTATGTGGAAAACATCTTGAGTTGCTTTGGCTATAGTGACTGCAAGCCCTCTCCAACACCATATGATGCCAGTGTGCTACTTCGAAAGAATCGAAGAATTGCCAGAGATCAATTCAAATATTCTAGATTATTGACTCGCTTATGTACTTAGCAAGTGCTACAAGACCTGACATCTCTTTTGCTATTAGCAAACTGAGTCGGTTTGTCTCAAAACCAGGAGATGTGCATTGGAAAGCTCTAGAGAGAGTTTTGCGTTATTTGAAAGGCACTGCAAATTATGGAATTCACTACACCGGGCACCCAAAGGTGCTTGAAGGGTATAGTGACTCAAACTGGATCTCAGATGCTGATGAGATAAAGGCCACGAGCGGATATGTATTCACTCATGGAGGTGGAGCTGTTTCTTGGAAGTCTTGCAAGCAGACCATCTTAACGAGGTCACCTATGGAAGCAGAGCTCACAGCACTAGATACAGCTACGGTCGAAGCGGATTGGCATCGTGGTCTCTTGAATGACTTGCCGGTAGTTGAGGAACCTGTACCGGGTGTCCTTATGACCTGCGATCAAACTGTGATCACGAAAGTGAGCAGCTCAAAGGATAACATGAAGTCATCAAGACACGTTCAGAGAAGGTTAACGTCTGTCAGGAAAATGAAAAACTGCGGAGTAATTGCATTAGATTATATCCAAACGTCTAAAATTCTGGCAGATCCGTTTACTAAGGGTCTATCACGAAATGTGATAGATAATGCATCAAGGGAGATGGGTATGAGACCCACAATATGAGTTGCTCACAGTGGTAACCTAGTCTTTGTGATCGGAGATCCCGTGAATTAGATGTGGAAGACAAGTTGTTGGTTAACTCAGAGGAGAGTATCCTTACTATCAATACCACTCCATGAAGATGCAACACTCTCCTAAATCTACATGGAAGGTTGATGTATATCTTAATGTGTTCTAAGTGGCTCTTGTAAGCAGAGATGTTGTCCTGCAGAACATCTTTTGAAGAACACACCTATATGAGTCTGATTGTCAAACGTCGCAATCTATGAGAGTAGGGTTCTCTCTAGTAAACTCATGAAAGGTCACGGAGTATGACGCATAAGCTCCACCCGCGGGGGAGGCCAACGGTAGCCAAGTATCGGTCAAGGCTTTGTGTGAAGCTAGATTCGCAGAAAACTTGCAGTTCAAGGCCCAGTCCACTGTTCAAGTTGCTTACTAGTGTAGCACAGAGTTCTAGGTGGAAGTTCAACTAAACAGTCTCCACTGCAGTACCGGTATAAAAAACAGTGTTTTGGAACCAAAGGCAAATTTTGTGTGTCTCTGGGATCTGGTGGGGGATTGCTGGAATTTTATCTACTTTGGGCCAACCCAATATTAATTTCAGAAATTCCTAATAAATCCTAGAGGCCCATTTAGCCCATTCGTGCAAGGCAAGGGGCACAACTAAAGTTTAGTCCCACATTGCTAGTTTACAAGGAGTTGGACCTCCTTATAAGGGAGGCTCTTTCTCCACTTGTACGAGCATGAGAACAAGAGGGACATCCACGCGCGCTCCTCCTCTGCCGCCCGCCTCGCCACGCCACGCTTCGTCACGACGCGCCGCGGGTTGCGGGAATGAGCCGAGCCGATGTCTTATTTTTGCCACGCACGACGGGTAATAAATTTGAACGGTCACACGGGAGCTGAAACGTTTTTCGGTAGTGGAGAATAAATCCAAATGGTGCAACCCCTTCGGCTGCTGCCTGTTCACTTCGCCTCCCTCTTTTGCTTCGGCTCCCCGCGCGACACCTCCTTCTCTTGCGCCCATATAAGGGAGGTCGCTCCTCCTCAGAGAGACGCACCAGAACCTCTTCCTCGTCTCGCCCCAAGTTCCAATCCTTGAGCTGCTACGATCTTCCCCATCCCGGCTTGCGGCGTGCACCGCAGGTCGGGATAGTAGGCCTCCGAAACCACACCTTTTGAGTCATGTACGGGAGAAGGGTGATAAGGTTTTTGGGGAGGGCCCGGGCGACTACTGGCTGATTCATCACGGACGATCCGGTCACCGACGACTACTTCCCCGACGTCGACAACCTCTTCGACAACATGGCCGGCGAGGACAGCTCACCCAAGACCGGGGCTTCGGCTGCTGCTTCGTATGTCTCCATGATCTCTCCAGTTTATCTTGTTCCATTCTCTGGCCCGTATGTGTTCATGCTTTTTCTGTTAGAAACACTGTCACTGCTCTTTGTTCTAGTGTTTACTCTAAATTTGTTAGGTTCTACTTCATATATGCAACGAGTTCTATATATGAAGATGATGTTTACCTTCTCCTTGTTAAACCGCATGACTTGTTTTATCGCTGCCATAATACTCATGCTTTATCTAGTATTTCAGTTAATAAAATCACTTGGTAAATTGCTCATATTTCCAACACATGGAACCCCAAGTAAATTCAAGATAATCAAAAGCCTAAGCTTGGGATGCCCCGGGAAGGCATCCCCTCTTTCGTCTTCATCCATTGGTAACTATACTTGGAGATATATTTTTATTCACAACATGATATTTGTTTTGCTTGGAGCGTCAATTTAGTTTATTTTGTTTTGCTTGTTGTTTGAATAATATCCCAAGATCTGAAGTTCTTAAATGTTAGAGATTCTTCACATAGTTACATAATTATTCAACTACTCATTGATCTTCACTTATATCTTTCGGAGTAGTTTGATATTGCTCTAGTGCTTCACTTATATCTTTTAGAGCACGGCGGTGGTTTTATTTTGAAGAAATAGATGAACTCTCATGCTTCACTTATATCCTTTTGAGAGTCTATTGAAACAGCATTGTAATGTGTTTAGGCTAAAGAAACTAGTCTACACATGATAGACATCCAATGTCAATGTAGTACAAAAATTCACACTAAGTGCATTGAATAGAATGAGATGTTGGATGCTTGATAATTGTTTTGAAACATGAGGATAGTGATATTAGAGTCATGCTAGTGGAGTTATTATGAAATTGAGATATACTGGTCTTAAGGTTAGTGATTCCCGTAGCATGCACGTATGGTGAACCGTTGTGTGACTAAGTTAGAGCATGAGGTATTTGTAGAGTGTCAACCTTTGTGTGGAGGTTGGGGGCGCGCGATGGTTAACTCCTACCAATCTCCCCCCTAGGAGCATGCGTTGATTGCTTTGTTTTGATGACTCGTAGATTTTTGCAATAAGTATATGAGTTCTTATGACTAATGTTGAGTCCATGGATTATACGCACTCTCACCCTTCCACCATTGCTAGCCTCTCTTGTACCACGCAACTTTCGCGAGTGCCATAAACCCACTATATATCCTTCCTCAAAACAGCCACCATATTGTTCCTCAAAACAGCCACCATACATACCTATCATAGCATTTCCATAGCCATTCCGAGATATATTGCCATGCAACTTTCCACCGTTCTATTCATATGAAACGCATCATATTGTCATATTGCCATTGCATGATCATGTAGTTGACATCGTATTTGTGGCAAGGCCACCATGCATAATTTTTCATACATGTCACTCTTGTTTCATTGCACATACCGGTACACCGCCAGAGGCATTCATATAGAGTCATACTTTGTTGTTGTAGTATCGAGTTGTAATAATCAAGTTGTAATGAAAGTGTGATGATCATTATTATTAGAGCATTGTCCCATGGGAGGAAAGGCTGAATCTATAAAGCCCCTCCACAAAAAAAAAGAAAAAAAAGAAAGGCCAAAGAAAAAAGAAAGGCCCAAAAAAGGGGAAAAAAGAAAAAGAAAAAGGACAATTGCTACTATCTTTTTTCCACACTTGTGCTTCAAAGTAGCACCATGTTCTTCATTGTAGAGAGTCTCATGCTTAGTCACTTTCATATACTAGTGGGAATTTTCGTTATAGTACTTGGCTTGTATATTCCAACGATGGGCTTCCTCAAATGCCCTAGGTCTTTGTGAGCAAGCAAGTTGGATGCACACCCACTAGTTTCTTTTGTTGAGCTTTCATTCATACTTAGCTCTAGTGCATCCGTTGCATGGCAATCCCTACTCACTCACATTGATATCTATTGATGGGCATCTCCATAGCCCGTTGATATGCCTAGTCAATGTGAGACTATCTCCCTCTTTGTCTTCTCCACAACCACCTCTATTCCACCCATAGTGCTATGTCCATGGCTCACGATCATGTATTGCGTGAAAGTTGAATGGTTTGAAAGAATAGAGTATGAAAACAAGTGCTTGGCTGAAATCGGGGTTGTGCATGATATGATTATTTAGTGTGATAATGAGGTAGCATAGCCAAAACTATATGATTTTGTAGGGATAACTTTATTTAGCCATAGTATTTTGAGAAGACATGATTGCTTTGTTAGTATGCTTGAAGTATTGTTACTTCTTATGTCAATATAGACTTTTATCTTGAATCTTTCAGATCTGAACATTCATGCCACAATTAAGAGAATTACATTGAAAAACTATATTGGTTAGCATTCCACATCAAAAATTCTTTCTTTATCATTTACCTACTCGAGGACGAGCAGGAATTAAGCTTGGGAATGCTGATACGTCTCCAACGCATCTATAATTTTTGATTGTTCCATGTTATTATATTATCCTTCTAGGATGTCATATGGGCTTTATTATACACTTTCATATGATTTTTGGGACTAACCTATTAACCCAGAGCCTAGTGCCAGTTTCTGTTTTTCTCCTGTTTTAGGGTTTTACAGAAAAGGAAAATCAAACGGAGTCCAATTGACGAGCTAATTTTTGACGATTTTTTCTGGACCAAAAGAAGCCCCCGAAGCAAAAGAGTTGGGCCAGGAGAGCCACGGGCTGCCCTCGAGGTTGGGGCCCACGCCCTGCGAAGGGGGGCGCGCCCCCCTATCTGAAAACGGCTCGTAGCTCCCCTTTACATGGACCCGACTCCAAAAATTCATATAAATACTAGAACCTCCAGAAATTAACCTAGATCGGGAGTTCCGCCGCCGAAAGCCTCTGTAGCCACCGAAAACCAATCTACAGCCGTTCTGGCACCCTGCCGGAGGGGGGGAATCCCTCTTCGGTGGCTATCTTCATCATCCCGGCGCTCTCCATGACGAGGAGGGAGTAGTCCACCCTCGGGGCTGAGGGTATGTATCAGTAGCTATGTGTTTGATCTCTTTCTCTCTCGTGTTCTTGAGATGTCACGATCTTGATGTATCGCGAGCTTTTCTATTCTAGTTGGATATTCTTCTCCCCCTCTACTCTCTTGTAATGGATTGAGTTTTCCCTTTGAAGTTATCTTATCGGATTGAGTCTTTAAGGATTTGAGAACACTTGATGTATGTCTTGCGCGTGTTTATCTGTGGTGACAATGGGATATCATGTGATCCACTTGACGTATGTTTTGGTGATCAACTTGCGGATTCCGTGACCTTGGGAACTTATTCATCGGGGTTGGCACACGTTTTTGTCTTGACTTTCCAATAGAAACTTTGTTGCACTCTTTGAAGTTCTACGTGTTGGTTGAATAGATGTTTCTGAGATTGTGTGATGCATATCGTATAATCCTGCCCACGGATACTTGAGGTGACAATGGAGTATCTAGGTGACATTAGGGTTTTGATTGAATTTGTGTCTTAAGGTGTTATTCTAGTACGAACTCTATGATAGATTGAACGTTGCTACAGACTCTTGAATAGATCGATCAGAAAGAATAACTTTGAGGTGGTTTCGTACCCTACCATATTCTCTTTGTTTGTTCTCCGCTATTAGTTACTTTGGAGTGACTCTTTGTTGCATGTTGAGGGCTAGTAATATGATCCAATTATGCTATCCTTGTTGAGAGAACTTGCACTAGTGAAAGTATGAACACTAGGCCTTCTCTACTATCATTGCAATACCGTTTATGCTCACGTTTACCACTTGCTACCTTGCTGTTTTTATATTTTCAGTTTACAAAAACCTATATCCACCATCCATATTGCACTTGTATCACCATCTCTTCGCCGAACTAGTGCACCTACACAATTTACCATTGTATTGGGTGTGTTGGGGACATAAGAGACTCTTTGTTATTTGGTTGCAGGATTGCTTGAGAGAGACCATGTTCATCCTACACCTCCCACGGATTGATAAACCTAAGGTCATCCACTTGAGGTAAATTTGCTACTGTCCTACAAACCTTTGCACTTGGAGGCCCAACAACGTCTACAAGAAGAAGTGTGCGTACTAGACATCACTAGACCACTTTCAAAAATAAATAAAGAAAGGAAGAAAAGGAGGTAAGAGAAGAGGTGAAGAAGAAGGAGGGGCCAAGGGTTTTGGCAAAGGCATGGCTTTGCACCAACACTCAAACAACATCAACAAGGTGGCCTCACATCACCACCAATAAAAAGTAAGAAACTAAGATGACTAAGATGCCATGATGATGATGTAATGCATGGATGGAAAAATAAAATAAAATGACAATGCAAAATAAAATAAGCTCAAATGACAAGAACCACCAAGGATAACGACAAGGACCAAAATGAGAATTGCTTTATTGCCATTATTGGAAAGTATCACATATGGTGTGTTACAAACTCTCCTCCACTACGAAAAGATCTCGTCCCGAGATCTTGGAATGAAAGAAGGAAGGATACTCGGAACGAAGGTGATCTTCTTGTTCCCACGTAGCTTCTCGGTCGGTATGGTGTGACCACATCACTTTCAAGAACTTGATGGACTTGTTGTGGGTTTTGCGCTCAGTTTCCTCAAGGATAGCAACAGGGTGCTGACGATAAGACAAGTCTTGTTGAAGATCAATATCCACGAACCGAATGGTGCGTTCAGGATTCTTGAAGCACTTGCGGAATTGAGACACGTGAAACACATCATGAACATTTGCAAAGTTGGAGGGAAGCTCGAGTTGGTAGGCTAGATCGCCTGTCTTGCCAAGAATCTTGAAAGGGCCCACGTATCTTGGAGCAAGCTTGCCCTTGATACCGAACCTCTGAGTGCTCTTCATGGGAGAAACACGGAGATAGACATGGTCTCCAATGTCAAAAGCCAAGTCACGATTCTTGCCGTCATAGTAACAATTTTGACGCGATTGCGTGGCTTTGAGATTCTCATGTATGACTTTGCACATTTCTTCGGCTTCTGAGATCAAATCATTTCCAAGAAGTTGACGTTCACCAGTCTCGGACCAGTTGAGAGGGGTACGACACTTTCCGCCATAAAGGATTTCAAAAGGAGCTTTGCCGGCACTTTCTTGGAAGCTGTTGATGTAGGAGAATTCGGCAAACGGGAGGAAATATTCCCATTTCATACTGAAAGAGATGACACAAGCTCTTAGCATATCTTCGAGGATCTCGTTCACTCTTTCGACTTCACCACTAGTCTGAGGGTGAAACGCAGTGCTGAGGCGAATCTTTGTGCCCATGGCTGACTGAAAGGAATCCCAGAACTTGGATATGAACAAACTTCCACGGTCTGAGGAGATCACTTGAGGAATGCCATGCAAGGAAACAATTCTGGAGGTGTATAGCTCTGCCAGCTGAGCTGCATTGATGGATTCTTTGATGGGAAGAAAATGAGCTACTTTAGTTAGCTTGTCAATCACTACAAAGATAGCATCATTTCCCTTCTTGGAATTAGGAAACCCAGTGACGAAATCCATTTCAATGTGATTGAATTTCCACTCGGGAATAGGTAGAGGTTGAAGGAGACCGGCTGGACATTGATGCTCTGCCTTCACTCTTCTGCAGACAGCACATTCATTCACGAATTGGGCAATCTCCCTTTTCATGCGAGTCCACCAATATGATTGCTTGAGGTCTTAGTACATCTTGGAACTTCCGGGATGAATCAAGAGGAGGGAGTCATGTGCTTTGTTCATTATGAGCTTCCTGAGATCACCCTTGGGCCTCACGGATTTGATCTTCGAAGGTAGGAGCAACTTGATGGTTTGCAAGAAAGCCTTGCAGAACAACTTGGAGGTTGAGCTTCCTGAATGATTCACAAAGTTCAGGCTGGAATGGTTTGAGAAGGAGACTGTTGCAATACGCCTTTCTTCTCAAGGCCTCTGCAATGACATTGGCCTTGCCAGGTGTGTACTCAATGCTTGGATCATACTCTTGAATCATCTCAATCCAACAAGTCTGGCGAAGGTTAAGGTTTGGCTGTGTGAAGATGTACTTCAAGCTCTTGTGATCGGTGAAGATGTCCACTTTTCTGCCCAACAGAAGGTGTCTGCCCGTGATCAAGGCATGTATAACTGCTCCTAGCTCGAGATCATGTGTGGGGTAATTCTTCTCATTTGTTTTCAACTCACGAGAAGTGTATGCCACAATCTTCTTGTCTTGCATGAGAACACCACCAAGACCTTGCAATGAAGCATCAAAAAAGACTTCATAAGGCTTGGACTCATCCGGAGGAGTAAGAACCGGAGCGGAAATGAGCTCCTCTTTGAGTGTTTTGAATGCCACATCACAATCAGGAGTCCAGGAGTACTTGACATTCTTCTGCAATTGGTTGGAAAGAGGCTTGGCAATCTTGGAGAAGTTCTCAACGAACCTTCTACAATAGCTAGCGAGACCAAGGAAGCTTCGAAGTTGCTTGACATTCTGCGGGGGTTCCCAGTTGACAATAGCTTCAACTGTCTCGGGGTTCACAGAAATGCCCTCGGCAGAGATAATATGGCCAAGATATAGGACTTTATCCAGCCATAGTTAACATTTAGAGAACTTTGCATAGAACTTGTGTTCACGGAGCCTGTCAAGGACCAAACGGAGGTGCTTGGCATGGTCTTCTTCATTCTTGGAGAATACCAAGATGTCATCTAGATAGACGAGAAAAAATTCATTGGCGTAGGGGTTGAATATGAAGTGCATCATCCGAGAGAAGGTGGGTGGAGCATTAGCAAGGCCGAAAGACATGACCGTGTATTCATAAGAGCCAAAACTCGTTATGAATGCGGTATTGGGAATATCCTCTTCATGGATACGAATCTGATGGTAACCCATCCGGAGATCGAGCTTTGAGAACACCTTTGCTCCTTTGAGCTCCTTGAACAATTCATTGATATTGGGGAGCCTATACTTATTCTTTATTGTCTTCTTGTTCAATGGTCGGTAATCAATGCAAAGGCGTTCCGTGCCATCCATCTTCTTGACAAATAGAACACCACAGCCCCAAGGAGAAGTACTAGGCCTGATTAGACGCATACGTTCTTTCTCATCGAGTTGTTTCTTCAGCTCCTTCAACTCATCAGGGGACAGCTTGTACGGACGCCGACATGCTGGCTCGGTACCGGGTTCGAGTTGAATGAGGAATTCAACTCGACGATGGGGAGGCATGCCTGGAAGCTCTTCAGGGAAAACATGTTCATATTCATTGACCACCGGAATCTGAGAAATGGCATTAATCTTGCCCTTGTCATTGAGAGAGAATAGCCTGATTGTGTTATCTCGAGAGGCGAAGATAATCATGTCTTCGTCAGGATGAGTAAGCTTGACTTCCTTATTTGCACAATCAATGTTTGCATCATGCTTGGAGAGCCAATCCATCCCAAGGATAAGATGAGTGTCGGAGTTGCCGAGAATAACCGGAGAAACGAGAAAACTATAATCACCCATATGAATAGATATATCCGGAGCCACCATACTAGAAGTCATGTTTTTACCCAGAGAAGTAACTTGCAACTTTTGAGGTAAGGTCATTGTGTCCACATTATGCTTGGATGCAAATGGATATGACATGAAAGAATGTGATGCACCAGAATCAAACAAAACTTTAGCAGGTATAAGGTTAACTAGAAGATTACCAAGTATCACATCTGAAGAATTCTTCTCTGCTTGAGCTGCATTCATCAGATTCACTCTTGCGACCTTGGGATTGTGCTTGACAATAGCAATGCTGACATGTGGAGGAGGCGGAAGGCGCCTTGGGTTGGGACACTTGTTGGCAAAGTGACCCTTCTGAGAACACTTGTTGCAAATCACTTCTGAGAGAGGCCGGTGATAAGGACCAGTTGATCTTGAAGCTTGAAACTGAGTTTTGGACTGATTGCTTGGCTTGGGTGGGTGGGAGAAACCACGGCCACCTGAGTGCTTATTGTTGTTTGGAGGACGTAGCTCTGGAGGAGGCGGTAGCCAGAACTTCTACTGCTTGGGAACCACTTGAGAAGAAGAGGAGGAGTGAACAACATCTCTGATCCTCCTTTTGGAAGCTTCACTCTTGAGCTGAGCTGCCTCTTGCTTGAGAGCCATATTGTAGAATTGGTCAAATTCATCCGGCTCGAACAAGGTGAGAGCTAGTTGGAGTTCATCTTTCAGACCACCACAGAACTGATAAATCTTGCTCTTGGCATCGGGGATGTCTTGCTTCGCATAACGGGCAAGATTCTGGAACTTCACATTGTATTAATAGACGGACATGGCGCCTTGCTTCAGGTTGAGGAATTTCTCACGCATGCCTTCAATGACACTGGTCGGAATGTGATGAGAGCAGAAATCTTTGCAGAAGTCAGTCCACGAGATCTCACATTCACCTCTGGAATCTTTGTACTATTGCCACCAATCAACAGCTTGATCTTTGAGTTGGAAAGTGGAAAACTTGACATAATCCTCAGGTCTCACGTTATTGCATTCAAAGTGCTTTTTGATGTCTGTGATCTAGTCTTCAGCATCTAGCGGGTCCACACAGTAACTGAATGACTTCGGTTGGTTTGCCAGGAATTGGTTCAGAGTCGCAAAGTGAGGTTGATTGAACAGATTGCCTTGGCCTTGGTTCCCATGATTGCCTTGATTTGCTTGGTTGGCTTGAAAGTTCTGCATCATTTGCATGAGCATCTGGGTGTTCTGGTTGGTCGCTTGCATAATTGCTCTCCATGCCTCAGACGGAGGAGGAGGGGAAGGAGGACGTTCAGGAACACGCTCTTCTTCGCCCTCTTGGTTAGCGTTGGGAACCCTCTTAGGAGCCATTCTGAATTTGATGACACCCGTTAGCCATTGATGGAAAATATATATAAGCTGAATCAACGGCTAGAAATTGCAACATAAGTCTTCACAAGAACATTCGAACAAAATGAGGGAATGAATTCCACAGTTTAATGGTACAACAATCTTCTCGAGAAGCCACTTGGGAGAACAAAAGGTCAATAAAAGAACAAGGAGCAGATGGAACAAATACATGATAGAAGCTTCATCCCACATGTTCGTGTTGAATGCCCTATGGAACGTGTTACAAAAGGGTGTTGCAATCCCCGGATCAACATAGCCAAGGACCCTTTAAGATGCAACTCCCAATTGGAACAACGCCCATGAAACCTCTTCGCTCGATGTTGAACCCCAAACCTCATAACATGCACTCGTTGAAAGAATGCCTACGAGCTACTTGAAGAACCCACCTATTAATTCCCGAATGTTTCCGGTTAAGCAATCGGGTGTCGGGGATACAGGGGAAGCACCGCACACTCAAGTCTAATCCTACATCCAGCTATATCCATCAGTCAACACATAACCAGTCATCTTCCGAAACTGTTTACCTAGGACCTTAGAAACGCATCCGCTATACAAGCAGTGGCAATACTCCCAAACTATCCCACCGGTACTGGGTGACGTTGGGGTTATCTCACCACTAACCGCATAGAAGAGTTTTCGATGTCGGCCGTCTTAAGTATTCTAGAACCGCTACTATACATTTGTGACGACAACTCCTCGGAGCTCAACTCACCGGGACACTGCCACAACCCCTAATTGACAGGAGGCATCGAGAACAATGTTCTCATCACAAAGATATCGAAACAATCCAAACAATACTCGTGTGATCCAAATTGTAATGCCCAGTATGCGACTATGTCTCCCACATGTCGAGGCACGACTTAAAGACATAAACGCATACTAGAATGATCTCAAGTATGGTATCTTTAAACAACTCATGTAAAAGCAGGGATGAAAGTGTAAAATGGTAGTTGGCTTACACTCGCCACGTCACACAATGGAATACATTAACATACATCATCCAAATAACTTCAGAGTCCGACTACGGACGAAATCCAACTGAAAAGATACCATAAAACAACACACAAGGTCCTGATCATCCTAGTAAGAGCCACTACTGATTGTCGGGATAAGACACATAGTAACGTCCATGCTCTTCATCGAACTCCCAGTACAGCTCTGAACCACCACCTGTGTAGTTCTCAACGGTACCTGCATCTGGTGTGTGTTGAATCTGTGAGCCACAGAGGACTCAGCAATCCCATTCTCGGGTAACAAGACTTTCAAAGCCTTAGGTGTGGACAAGGCCTAGAACAAAGTTGCAGCGGCACTAAGCACTAGCTTACGAGTTTAGAGCGAGAAGAGAACAAGTGCCAACGATCGCCAAGTTGATCAAGAAGTGAGCCTAACTACTCACGATCAAACATAACCCCACCGTGTTCACTTCCCGAACCCCTTCGAAAACATACCGCCATGGTTACTCACGCAGGTAGTGTATTCAAGAACATGGTGTCAAGTTATCTACAACTGGATATTATCAAATTCCCATTTGCCACATAACCACAGGCACGGATGTTGAAAGATCAAACCCTGCAGGGGTGTCCCAACTTAGCCCATCACAAGCTCATGATCAGCGGAGTCGCAACTCCAAGGTGGGAAGACCCGAGTATTCACGGAATCCCGTGCTCAAGATATTCCGACAAAGATAAAACTAATCAAGCAAGAACTCCCGGCATGCCGACACCCTGAAAGTAGCCGCGCGTATCTAGTCTCAGGCTACGACCGGATGGGACATCGTACAGGTGTATACCAGCCCTTGAGTTTCCCCGAGGTGGCCCCACAGGCTGCCCAATTTGGACCAACACTCATGAGGAGCACTAGCCCAGGGTTGTTAATTAAGAACTTGGGTTTGCAATGTCCTATGCAAGTTTTAGTTATTAGGCAACTGTAAAACCAATGTTGGGCCTTGCCGAAAAAGATTTAGCAATGAGAGATTTATCAAGGGGGGCCCATAAACCCCAACCGTGTTAGGGACGCAAAAGCAAGGAACATAACACCGGTTTATCGGTTCCTAGGGTGGCATGAGTGGAACAAAACACCAAGCAAGAGGCTTAGCCTTCCACCCATTACCAATATATAGGTGATTTAGTTTAACAGATTATATATTGTGATATCCCAACAATAACTTCATCACGAAGAAAGAATCTTCAAATCTTCACCTGCAACTAACAATGCTATAAGAGGGGCCAAGCGATGCTTACTTAGCCAAACAACGGTTTGCTAGGAGGGTGGTTAGAGAGTTTCATGGCAACAATAGGAGGGCTGACAATACGGAATAGGCATCGTGGCAATATCTAAAAAGCGAGACATCTAGCATAGGGAAAGATAGTAGTGATATCTGGGTATGGTCATCTTGCCTGTTGATTCCACGGAGGTATATTAACCTTGCTCCTCAAACTCAGCCTCGGTAGGAACCTCGTACTCCGAATCATCATCGGGCTCTAACCAAACACAACAATGCAACACCGGAACAAAATCAATCATAATGCAATGCTCAAACACATGATGCATGGATATGAAGCATATGGGCATGGCAGGACATGATGCATGGCCTAGGGACACAAGAGGGAAACAACATCATAGCAAACAAGATCACCCACATGAAAGAAAACAAGCAAAGAACAAAACTAACAAGGTTGTGTGGATTAACAAACAAGCACCCAACAAGTTTAAAGGCGGTTGGTTAACATGGCAAGGGTGCAACTAATATTACAGCAACATGCTAGCATATTTAAATGGGCTGGAAAATAACCTACAACAATTTCCTGAAACTCCCATAATTATTAAAGTGAATTTGGGACAGATCTGAGAAACTTATGTTTTAAAGTTGTTAAACATGCAAAACAACAGCACCACATTATTCTACACATTTTTCTACCCCAAATGCATATAAAGTTTGTTAAATTTGAAGTTGTAGTTATTTAGTTATGATTTTTACAAGTTTAAGCATATTTAACACAAGAATAATTCAAACAGCAATTTAAATGATTTTAAACATGGCAACAAATAGCATATTAATAATCTACATGAAAAACTGAGCAAGTTTCATATATAAATCCAACCCAACAGATGCATATATCACCAGATATTAAATAAACAAAGAATATACAGAAAAAGAAAAAGAAAAAGAAAAACAGAAAAGAAAAATAGGCACAAAAGGTCAAAAGTGACCCAGGCCTAAGCTAGCCGCAGCCACTGACCTGTGGGGTCAGGGCGCTGATGTGGCAGCGGCTGTGTGCGCGTGTGGGTGTGCCGCGAGCGGTGATGCTGGCAGGTGGGGCCTGCCTGTCAGTCTCACGCGTGGCAAAAATGGGGATAAATCCCACTGCCCCCGGCTGGATTCGAACTCTAGTCTCGCGGCTAACTGACGAAGGAGCTAGCCACAGGGCTAGAGAGGTGTTCTCGACAGAACACATGCGCATAGCTAGAAGATATAACTGAAGATGCTAGCGGCAGGTGAAAGCAGAGGTTCTATGGAGCTGCTCGTCAGAGCTGCTCCGGCGACCTAAAGGGGTGGTGGAGGGGTGCGGGCAGTTCCTAGGGGAACGCCGCATCCACTCCATGCGCTTGCGGCACCTAGCACTCACTACATCGACGGCGATGAGCTCTCGTCAGATCGGCGGCGGCGGAGCTCTTTGCGAAAGGGCCTAGGCGGGTCGGCGACGAGCTGCGGGCGTGCGGGATCATGCGGCGGAGCTGCTGCGGATCCAGAGCGGCGAAGCACAACCAACGACGACTAGCTGAAGCGCGCGATAGGTGCAGGTTCAGAACGACGGGGGCACCGAGAGCACGATGAAGACATGGCTACAAAGACCTAAGCATAGGACCACAGGCGATGTAGAAGAAGCAGGGAGGAGTGGGGAGTACGTCCTTTCCCTAGGACAAGATGGTGTCGACGGAGACGCGCTGGAGAGGAGGAAGATGGGATCTGAATCTTGGCGTGGTCGCTGTTCGTCGATGACGGAGAGGAAACAGACGGCGTGGGCGTCGGGCTTGTCGTCCTGGGCCCTGGATCTGCTACAGAACGCCTCGGGGAGGCGTGCGCTTGCTCGTGGACGACTGTGAGGAGGCCGGTGACGTTGTACGCCAGAGACGAGCTCGGGATCGGGCCGGCCATGGTGAGCGGTGCGGCTGTGCGGCGAGCGCTTACCTGGGCGGCTTGTGATGGAAAGGAGGGGGAGGAGGAGACCTAGGGCTGCGGCTGCTCGGGTTTAAAAAGGGGGGCGCCGATCGCGAGGCCTGGACATTCGTGATCACGGCGCGATGGCGAGCTCGCGCTCTGTCTCAGCAATAGAGTGACGAAGGAAGTCGGCGAAGAGGGGGGTGAGAGGCTGACGTGTGGGACCGCGCGGGAAAAAGAGGACGGCGCGACTGCAAGCACGCTGGCGCTAGTTGGGCCGCTGCAGGAGAGAAGAAGTGGGCCGAGAGGGGAGGTGGCCAAAGCCACTGCTGCTGCTGCTATCTCCTTTCTTTTCTATTTTTCTTCAGACAGAAATGAAAAGAAAAGTGCAGGCTCAAAGGAAAAGAGTTAGGAGATAAATAAAATATCCCCATGCTCCTGGATTTGTGCCTTATTTAATAAAATTGGTTTGGACATTTTTGGAGGTAGAAAAATAAAAGGAGTTTGAATATGGTTCAAACTCTTATCATTTTTTAACCCAACCAAATCACTTCCAAATGGGTCATGGCTTTGCATGAAGGCACATGTCATAGCAACAGATAAAAGGGGAGGAGATGAACATTAATGGAATGGCTAGACCACTTGCAAAAATAAATAAAGAAAGAAAGAAAAGGAGGTAAGAGAAGAGGTGAACAAGAAGGAGGGGCCTAGAGTTTTGGCAAAGGCATGGCTTTGCACCAACACTCACACAACATCAACAAGGTGGCCTCACATCACCACAAACAACAAGTAAGAAACTAAGGTGACTAAGATGCCATGATGATGAAGCAATGCATGGATGCAAAAATAAAATAAAATGACAATGCAAAATAAAATAAGCTCAAATGACAAGAACCCCCAAAGATAAGGACAATGATCAAAATGAGAATTGCTTTATTGCCTTTATTGGAAAGTATCACATATGGGGTGTTACAAACTCTCCTCCACTACGAAAATTTCTCGTCCCGAGAACAAGGACTGAAAGAAGGAAGGATACTCGGAACGAAGGTGATCTTCTCGTTCCCACGTAGCTTCTCGGTCGGTATGGTGTGACCACTTCACTTTCAAGAACTTGATGGATTTGTTGCGGGTTTTGCGCTCAGTTTCCTCAAGGATAGCAACAGGGTGCTCATGATAAGACAAGTCTTGTTGAAGATCAAACTCCTCGAACGGAATGGCGCGTTCAGGTGTCTTGAAGAACTTGCGGAGTTGAGACACGTGAAACACATCATGAACATTTGCAAAGTTGGAGGGAAGCTCGAGTTGGTAGGCTAGATCGCCTCTCTTGCCAAGAATCTTGAAAGGGCCCACGTATCTTGGAGCAAGCTTGCCCTTGATACCGAACCTCTGAGTGCCCTTCATTTGAGAAACACGGAGATAGACATGGTCTCCAATGTCCAAAGCCAAGTCACGATTCTTGCCATCATAGTAACACTTTTGACACGATTACGCGACTTTGAGATTCTCATGTATGACTTTGCACATTTCTTCGGCTTCTGATATCAAATCATTTCCAAGAAGTTGACGTTCACCTGTCTCGGACCAGTTGAGAGGGGTACGACACTTTCCGCCATATAGGATTTCAAAAGGAGCTTTGCCGACACTTGCTTGGAAGTTGTTGTTGTAGGAGAATTAGGCAAATGGGAGGCAATCTTCCCATTTCATACCGAAAGAGATGACACAAGCTCTTAGCATATCTTCGAGGATCTGGTTCACTCTTTCGACTTGACTGCTAGTCTGAGGGTGAAACGCAGTGCTGAAACGAATCTTTGTGCCCATTGTTGTCTGAAAAGACTCCTAGAACTTGGAGGTGAACAAACTTCCAAGGTCTAATGAGATCACTCGAGGAATGCCATGCAAGGAAACAATTCTGGAGGTGTATAGCTCTGCCAGCTGAGCTGCATTGATGGATTCTCTGATGGAAAGAAAATGAGCTACTTTAGTCAGCTTGTCAATCACTACAAAGATAGCATCATTTCCCTTACTGGACTTAGGAAACCCTGTGATGAAATCCATTTCAATGTGATCGAATTTCCACTCGGGAATAGGTAGAGGTTGAATGAGACCGGCTCGACGTTGATGCTCTGCCTTCACTCTTCTGCAGACATCACATTCATTCACGAATTGGGCAATCTCCCTTTTCATGCGAGTCCACCAGTATGATTGCTTCAGGTCTTGGTACATCTTGGAACTTCCGGGATGAATTGAGAGGAGGGAGTCATGTGCTTCGTTCATTATGAGCTTCCTGAGATCACCCTTGGGAACCACAATTCTGTCCACAAAGAACAAGGTGTCTTTCTCATCAACACGATAGCACTTGTATTTGGGAGTACCCTTAGCAATACCATGTTTCACCTTCTGTACCATAGCATCACTGAGTTGGGCCTCACGGATTTGATCTTCCAAGGTAGGAGCAACTCGAAGGTTTGCAAGAAAGCCTTGCGGAACGACTTGGAGGTTGAGCTTCCTGAATGATTCACAAAGTTCAGGCTGGAACGGTTTGAGAAGGAGACTGTTGTAATACGCCTTTCTGCTCAAGGCATCTGCAATGACATTGGTCTTGCCAGGTGTGTACTTAATGTTTGGATCATACTCTTGAATCATCTCAACCCAACGAGTCTGGCGAAGGTTAAGGTTTGGTTATGTGAAGATGTACTTCAAGCTCTTGTGATCAGTGTAGATGTCCACTTTTCTGCCCAACAGAAGGTGTATCCACGTGATCAAGGCATGTACAACTGCTGCTAGCTCGAGATCACGTGTGGGGTAATTCTTCTCACTTGGTTTCAACTGACGAGAAGTGTATGCCACAATATTCTTGTCTTGCATGAGAACACCACCGAGACCTTGCAATGAAGCATCACAAAATACTTCATAAGGCTTGGACTCATCAGGAGGAGTAAGAACCGGAGCAGAAATGAGCTTCTCTTTCAGTGTTTTGAATGCCACATCACAATCAGGAGTCCAGGAGTACTTGACATTCTTATGCAATAGGTTGGAAAGAGGCTCTGATACCAAACCTTAATGCCCAGTATGCGACTATGTCTCCCGCGTGTCGAGGTACGACTTAAAGACATAAGCACATACTAGAATGATCTCAAGTATGGTATCTTTACACAACTCACGTAAAAGCAGGGATGAAAGTTTAAAATGGTAGTTGGCTTACACTCGCCAAGTCACACAATGGAATACATTAACATACATCATCCAAATAACATCAGAGTCCGACTACGGATGAAATCCAAATGAAAAGACACCATAAAACAACACACAAGGCCCGGATCATCCTAGTAAGAGCCAATACTGATCGTCGGGATAAGACACGTAGTAACGTCCACGCTCTTCGTCGAACTCCCAGTACAGCTCTGAACCACCACATATGTAGTTCTCAACGGTACCTGCATCTGTTCTGTGTTGAATCTGTGAGCCACAGAGGACTCAACAGTCCCATTCCCGGGTAACAAGACTATCAAAGCCATAGGTGTGGACAAGGCTTAGAACAAGTTTGCAGCAGCACTAAGCACTAGCTTACGAGTTTAGAGCGAGAAGAGAACAAGTGCCAACGATCGCCAAGTTGATCGAAGTGCTCCTAACTACTAATGATCAAACATAACCCCACCGTGTTCACTTCCCGAACCCCTTCGGAAAGAGACGTCACGGTTACTCACGCGGGTAGTGTATTCAAGAACATGGTGTCAAGTTATCTACAACCGGATATTAATAAATTCCCATCTGCCATATAACCGCGGGCACGACTTTCGAAAGATCAAACCCAGCAGGGGTGTCCCAACTTAGCCCAACACAAGCTCACGATCTGCGGAGTCGCAACTCCAAGGTGGGAAGACCAGAGTATTCTCGGAATCCCGTTTTCAAGATTTTCTGACAAAGGTAAAACTAATCCAGCAAGACCTCCCGGCGTGCCGACACCCTGACAGTATCCGCGCGTATCTAGTCTCAGGCCACGACCGGATGGGACATCCTACAAGTGTATACCAGCCCTTGAGTTTCCCCGAGGTGGCCCCGTAGGTTGCCCAGTTTGGACCCACACTCATGAGGAGCACTTGTCCTGGGTTGTTAATTAAGAACTCGGTTTTGCAACACCCTATGCAGGTTTTAGTTATTAGGCAAATGTAAAACCAATGTTGGGCCTTGCTGGAAAAGCTTGAGCACTGAAAGAGTTATCAAGGGGGGCCCATAAACCCCAACTGTGTTAGGGACGCAAAATCAAGGAACATAACACCGGTTTATCGGTTCCTAGGATGTCCTGAGTGGAACAAAACACCAAGCAAGAGGCTTAGCCTTCCACCCATTACCAATATATAGGTGATTTAGTTTAATAGATTATATATTGTGATATCCCAACAATAACTTCATCATGAAGCAAGAATATTCAAATCTTCACCTGCAACTAACAACGCTATAAGAGGGGCTGAGCAATGCTTACTTAGCCAAACAATGGTTTGCTAGGAGGGTGGTTAGACAATTTCATGGCAACAATAGGAGGGCTGACAAACAGGAATAGGCATCGAGGCAATATCTACAAGAGCAAGACATCTAGCATAGGCAAATATAGTAGTGATATCTGGGAATGGTCATCTTGCATGTTGATTCCACGGAGGGATCGTAACCTTGCTCCTCAAACTCAGCCTCGATAGGAACCTCGTACCCCGAATCGTCACCGGGCTCTAACCAAACACAACAATGCAACACCCGAACACAATCAATCATAATGCAATACTCAAACACATGATGCATGGATATGAAGCATATGGGAATGGCAGGACATGATGCATGGCCTAAGGAAACAAGAGGGCAACAACATCATAGCAAACAAGATCACCCACATGAAAGAAAATAAACAAAGAACAAAACTAACAAGGTTATGTGGATTAACAAACAAGCACCCAACAAGTTTAAAGGGGGTTGGTTAACATGGCAAGGGTGCAACTAAGATTACAACAACATGCTAGCATATTAAAATGGGCTGGAAAATAACCTACAACAATTTCCAGGAACTCCCATAATTATTTAAGTGCATTTGGGACTGATCTGAGAAACTTTTGTTTTAAAGTTGTTAAACATGCAAAACAACAACACCACATTATTCTACACATTTTTCTACCCCAAATGTATATAAAGTTTGTTAAATTTGGAGTTGTAGTTATTTAGTTACGATTTTTACAAGTTTAAGCATATTTAACACAAGAATAATTCAAACAGCAATTTAAATATTTTTAAACAGGCAACAAACAGCATATTGACAATCTACATGAAAAACTGAGCAAGTTTCATATATAACTCAACCCCAACAGATGCATATATAACCAGATATTAAATAAACAAAGAATATGTAGAAAAATAAAAAGAAAAACGAAAACAGAAAAGAAAATTAGGCGCAAAAGGTCAAAAGTGACCCAGGCCTAATCTAGCCGCAGGCACTGACCTGTGGGGTCAGGGCGCTGATGTGGCGGCGGCTGGGTGCGCGTGTGGGCGTGCAGCGAGCGGTGAGGCTGGCAGGTGGCATGCAGCGAGCGGTGAGGCTGGCAGGTGGGGCCTTCCTATCAGTATCACGCGAGGCAAAAGGGGGGGCTAAATCCCACTGTCCCCGGCTGGATTCGAACTCTGGTCTCGCGGCTAACTGACGAAGGAGCTAGCCACTAGGCTAGAGAGGTGTTCTCGACAGAACACATGCGCATAGCTAGAAGATATAACTGAAGAAGCTAGCGACAGGTGAAAGTAGAGGCTCGTCGGAGCTGCTCCCGCGACCTAAAGGGACGACGGAGGGGTGCGGGCAGTTCCTGGGGGAACGCCGCATCCACTCCATGCGCTTGCGGGACCTAGCACGCACTACATCGACGACGACGAGCTCTCGTCAGATCAGCGGCGGCGGAGCCCTACGGGACAAGCAAGGGCCTAGGCGGGTCGGCGACAAGCTGCGTGCGTGCGGGATCGTGCGCCGAAGCTGCTCCGGATGCAGAGCGGCGAAGCGCAAGCCTACGGCGAGTAGGTGAAGCGCGCGGCAGCTGCAGGTTCAGAATGACGGGGGCACCGAGAGCACGACGAATACATGACACCGGCGACGCGTACAGAGGATCATCGGCGATGAAGGAGCAGGGAGGAGTGGGGAGTACCTCCTTACCCTAGGACAAGATGACATCGATGGAGATGGGTCGGAGAGGAGGAAGACGGGCTCTGAATCTTGGCTCGGTCGCTGTCCGTCGATGACGGAGAGGAAGCAGACGGCGTGGGCGTCGGGCTTGTCGTCCTAGGCCCTGGATCTGCCCCAGAACGGCTCGGGGAGGCGTGCGCTTGCTCGTGGATGATGGCGAGGAGGCCGGCGACCTCTCTACGTCGGAGACAAACTCGGTATTGGGCTAGCCATGGCGAGCGGTGCGGGTGTGCTGCGATCGCTTACCTGGGCGGCACGTGAGGGAAAGAGGGAGGAGGAGGAGGAGTCCTAGGGCTATGGCTGCTCGGGTTTAAAAGGGGGGCGCTGATCGCGAGGCCTTGACGTCCGTGATCACGGCACGACGGCGAGCACGCGCTCTGTTTCTCAACAGACTGACGGAGGAAGACGACTAAGAGGGGGGTGAGAGGCTGACGTGTGGGACCGCGCGGGAAAAAGAGGACGGCGCGACTGCGAGCACGCTGGCAATGGTTGGGCTGCTGCGGGAGAGAAGAAGTGCGCCGAGGGGCTGCTGCGGAGGAGGGCTGGGCCTGGTTTAGGAAGGAGGTGGCCCAAGCCACTGCTGCTGCTGATATCTCCTTTCTTTTCTGTTTTTCTTCAGACAAAAAATGAAAAGAAAAGTGCAGGCTCAAAGGAAAAGAGTTAGGAGATAAATAAAATATCCCCATGCTCCTGGATTTATGCCCTATTTAATAAAATTGGTTTGGACATTTTTGGAGGTAGAAAAATAAGGGGAGTTTGAATATGGTTCAAACTCTTGTCATTTTTGAACCCAACCAAATCACTTACAAATGGGGAGGAGTTTAACATTAATGGAATGGCTAGACCACTTGCAAAAATAAATAAAGAAAGGAAGAAAAGGAGGTAGGAGAAGAGGTGAAAGAAGAAGGAGGGGCCTAGGGTTATGGCAAAGGCATGGCTTTGCACCAATACTCACACAACATCAACAAGGTGGCCTCACATCACCACCAACAACAAGTAAGAAACTAAGATGACAAAGATGCCATGATGATGAAGCAATGCATGGATGCAAAAATAAAATAAAATGACAATGCAAAATAAAATAAGCTCAAATGACAAGAACCCCCAAGGATAAGGACAAGGATCAAAATGAGAATTGCTTTATTGCCATTATTGGAAAGTATCACATATCGGGTGTTACACTAACCCCTAGCATAGAGGTCGAGTTTGCATCTCTCTGTCTCCTTTCTGTTCTCTTGATTCACAGGAACCATGGACGTCCTTGCAGAACCGTTTGAAAGAAAGGGGGTGGGCGGACACTCCGACCCTGCCAAGGCTAAGGTTGCTGGGGGCTGCACAACCAAGGGTCAAACCCCGGCAAGACAAGGTTGCCAGGAGCTACTGGACCCAGATAAGTCTTTCGCGCCTCGCTCCCTTCTTCCGTATGGAACTTGAACGTACGAAGCTTCGCTCGCTCCAATGCCATCGTGCTCCCCTTTTCCTTAAGTCCAACAAGCTTTGTCTTGGACCAGGGCTGTGTGGCAGCGTGGTGGGAAGGGAGCATGCAAAGGGCCTGACCCTGCCTTGTTACTATTCCAGACAAGGGCACGAATACAATTATGGGGCGGCGAAGGAACGGCAAGGCTGTTGCCTGGACACGTTTCTTATCTTAAGATAACAAGGATCCGTTCCTTGGTGTGGCTCTTGCCCGCGCAGAAGCAAACCCAACAAACACCCTTCTCTTCATAAATACGTTGTAAACAATTACAATTCATATGGAATGCATACATATGCAAGGGGGTTACAGGATCTAAATCATACAAAGGCCCGTAGGATTAATAACTAAAAAGAGACAAGATGCCCGTAATCCCTTTCTTGTCACTCTCCTCAGGAAACGAAACAAGATGGCGAAGGGCAAAAGAAGCGCCTAGGCGAAGCGCGAGCAGCAGAAAGCACCAAGAGAACATCCCGACGGTCGTCCCAAAGGAGGCTAACGATGATGGCACCGGGAGAAGAGCCAAAAGATGGGGCAGCGGGTCGACAATGCACGGGCTGACGCCCGCGTACTCCGACATGATGACCGCCGCCCACCTTCTTTGCCTTCTCCGGCCTTCCAAGGCCAGCCGCCCAAGGAGGCGACCCCAAGAAGTTCGAGGGGCTGGCGGTGTAGATGATGGTGCTGCCAACACCGCCGAGGAACGTCGAATCCGCCGCCTAGTCGGACAGGTCATCCTCCCGCCTGCCGCACTCGTCATCGCTGCCACTGTCCTCCCCATCGCTCTCGCTCGAGGAGGAGTTTTCGTCATCGGTTGAGCTCTCCACACAGCACCCTAGCTTGTGTCCCGAGCGCCCGAAGACTTTGACGGGGAGCAGAGGACATGCCCCTTCACCAAGCAGTGGGCACGTGCAAAGGTCTTCCACCCCCGGCGAAGGAGCATCACGTGAGTGGTGGGAAACTTGGTGTCCACCCACATGGCGCCATGGAAACACCCCTCCATGTGAAGCCTCATCCTTGGTGTCTGATCGACCTCCAACACCCTCCCGAACACTCCAGGAAGGCGGAGGCGACTGCACGGCGGCTCGCGTAGCTGTAGGATGAACTCCAATGCCGTGTCCATGACATGGCCGCATGGGGAGGCACGAGGAGACGACGAAGGAGATGAAGACGGAGACAACGACGGCGCTGGTGCCTCCCGACCTCGTAGGCCTCTACCTTGACCGCCTCGCCGGCCGCGGCCCCGGCCAGCGCTTCTGCCTCCAGCATGCCCCCCATGTGAGGCATCCGGCTCCTCTTTAACCACCGCCGCCCTCTGACGGGAAGACGACCTGGTCGCTTCCGCGGAGGCACGGCCGCGACTGCGCCCTCTCGGCATACCTTGGGTGGGGAAGGAATCAAACAGGAAGAAGATGAATGAGGGGGTGAGAAGCACCGCTCCTCTCCTCCCCTCTTTATAGTAGAGTGACCGCCCGAATCGACCAGTCCAAATGCCGAAGGCACGAGGGAACAGGACCGATCCGCTACTCCAATCAGTGGCATCTACCCCCCTGGCATTAATGCCCACGCCCTCTGCGTCCGCCAGCACCCTCTGCATCCGCCGCTCACCCTCCCCGATGCATGAGGGATATGTGGTGGGCGGATCGAGAGTCGGATGACGCGTGGTGTTGCCATTTCGCACCCTCGTTATCGTGGAGCGACCCAAGTCCACTTAGTAAATGGCAGCGCCCCGACGAAGTCCTCTATTCTTTATGAGGATGGCGCGAACCGCCTCTTTACTATTTTTAGAACCACAAAATGACGCAAGCACGATGCGGTCACCCCGCACACGACCCCCACGTCAGCACAGATCGTGGGGAAGCGAAACCATCGGAAGAGTTACTGCTGTAAAAGGAATCCTACCTCACTGCCCGCGCACCGTTCTGGGCCTAGCCCAACAACGCGTTGCGCTTATGAATGGCCCAGGCCCGAGGGCTCCTGTCGGTGTACAAAAGTAGGGTGCTCATTTTTAACCCTTACTTGTGCACGGGCAGTCAGAGCCACGCCTATGGCCAAACATAACAGGGTAGGAGGAAGCCAGGAACGCAGAGTTACCAGAAAAACGCCAAGACAGTGTGATGGCCTCGCTTATTAAACCCATTACAGGTCGCGTAAATGGCGATTTCTGGTGAATGCCACGTCGATCGCGTGGGTTGGGCAGGATCGCAAGAGGGCCTCTTCCTTGCCATTTTGAGTGGGCCACATACTGCAAGTTGATTGGGAAAACTAAAAGGACCGGCCACCTCCAAGCCTCGTTGCTCTATTTCCTCCTCTAGGGTTTCCATATAGCCCCGCCGCCGCGCCGATGCGCCTCTGCTTCCCTTCTCCCTCACCACCTCCGGCTCGATCACAGCCCGACCTCACTGGCCCAAGCAGGGGTGGCGCGCCTCGTCCTCGCCTTCCTCCAGCGCGGATTGAGATGTCGACGGCTGGATTTGGCTAAGTGGACAGCGAGGAGGACGACTTCACCCCGCAGCCTATGCCAACTAGCCACTTCTCTCGGGCATCGCCATGTTCCTCAAGCGTCGTCGACATCGCCTCCGAGGTCACCGTCTAGGTCGGCGGCCGCTTCTGGGGCACCGACGACGATGGGCGCGGCTGCCGCTTGCACTTCCTTGGCCTCACCAGGACAACTACCTTGGTCCTAGCCAGGTCTGCAAAATCTGAACCCAGGTTGTGCTCTTCGATCCCGGAACTATCGTCGAGATGGATGACGAGGGGTGCTGGTTGGAGGACCCAGAGCCCTACCATTTGCTCTGCCTCGCGTGCCCCTGCCTCCCTGAGATGACCAAATTAGTGAGTTAGTTGCAATTAGCACACAACAACTGTACAGTTGTTTATATCATCAGATGTTGTATGTAGTTAAGTACGCTTATCATTTTGATCCGGTGCTTGCTTCCTAACTCATGTGTGTCAGTTTTTCAGTTAGTCGCTACTCCTTCTGCATTACCCCTCAACCAACAAGCAAAAGTAAATAAAATCGGTGGTTTATGCTCACTCCTTGTCTCCATATACACTTTCAGTTAGTTGTTACTTCTCTGGTTTTATATTGAGTTTCGGAATTTGGTATTGATGATAGTTTTGCTGATGTAGAGAATTTCAGTATGGCAGCTTCCACCTTCCAGTTTCATTTCTGGAGGGGAGGGTGTTTCCGTTTAACTTGAGATGTTTAAATTATTCGTGGCCGGGTTGGAACTTTTGCTGGAACCTTAGAGGCAGTGTTTCAATTTCAGAAAGCATGAAAAATTAATGTATAAATTATGATTTTCCCTGTTAACCAACTGTAGATTTTCTATATTGTGGTTTATCGTTGGATAACTTGAATGCAAGCTGAAACCCATCAATTGAAATGTTTATGTTTTGTTGTCAAGAAGACAAAAACCTCTCACCACACTCTTAATGTTACTGAGTACATGATGTAAAAATAGTGCCCATTGTTGTGTGTACTTCACCAGTGAGTTCTACTACAACTTCTTTTTTTAAGTACATGTATCTGAAATGAATTATAAGTATATAACTGCAATGTTTGTTATTTCTTTATCTTGGGCCTGTACAATGGGCCTGGTGCTAGATAGGCTTTTGGTTTCTCCCTTGTAACCGACCCGATCTACAAGGGTAATTCGTCCTAGAATAATTCAGAATCCTCTAGGAGGATCTCCTCTGTCCCGTTTGTTTTTCTCATTTTCTGCGGTGCTCTTGATGGATGAGCAATTATTTTTAAGATAGAGTTGCTCTCTTTTTGCTACTAACTAAAATATGGAGTTCTTGGCCTAATTAGTTATAAGCCCATTTTGCATTTTGCTTATAATTCAAATGAATCCAATCGCATTATGTGTGTCCTGCATTTCTGCTATCCAATGGTGATGTGTGTAAGGTTTCACGTACAAATGGTCTGTGATGCACTACTTGCTTATGACCATCAACATAATCATGTTAACAAATGTCTTGTGCATTTCCAGTCACATTATCAGTATTTGATTACATATATGATTTTACTTGAAATGGCAGAAGTTTCTGAGCTGCAACTCTCATTTTATTTACTCCTATATCATACTGGATCGATTCTAATTTGTCAATCTTCTTGACATACGACTAGATGTTACAGAATCTCTGTACTGGAGTGTTATTCAGATTTTTTACATTGTCCAAAGTTGCCTTACTTCCACGCCTTGTTCTCCCGTGAATAATCTTATTATGTACACCAAGTGGGGAGACCTTAGAATGGTGAATAGTTTGGGTAACTCTTGATACTGTTTATTACGACAAGGACACAATTCTATATTTATAAATCACTACTCTGGAGACTCTAACTAACACACTCACTGTTAAGAACGGCAAAAGGTGAGAACAGATTGATACAATACACCAAGTCTACAATAACTTGAACTAAAAGCACTTCTCCTGTGACAGAACCTGTAAAACTGTAGCCTTATTTTACTAGGATCAAGGGGAAACTATGGATTATGGTTGCACAACTGAAAGCAGAACACAGACTACAGTTTGTGCAGGTTTTTGGTTAACTCGCAAGCGGCAATTTATACCCAGTGAATTGCCAAAAGAATCGTCTTTGTATCTCAATTTTTGTCTGACTGATTTATTGGGCAAGTAACTACTGGATAAGAAGTTGAGTACTCCATAAAGGGAAAAAGCATTCCTTTATATGCAATAGTGTGCCATTCCTATTCGTGAGCCACTGACTACTCGATCATATTTTGTGGGAGTTGTTCATCCCTGATTAAACTTGTACTGATTTTTGCAGGCGATTAAAATACTCAATGATGATATGACCTGTGATTGGTGGACCTCATACGGAATAGGGTAAGACTCTTTAATTCTTGACTTCAGCTCTGTGTAGTTTTCAGAATGCTTTGACTTAACCTTAATTGTTGTTGCATGATATGGTTCTCTGCTAGGCAGCTATCAGATATTTCAACGGGAAGAATAATTTAACAAAAAGTTATTTGTCAAAGTATGTTGCACAACCAATCAAATAATTACATATTAGACATTATATAACCTTTAGCTTATTCCCCTTTCTCTAGGCTCTGTATGCTTAATATCATTCTTGTTGTTTCAGAATTACCTACTACAATGTAATCGTGTTAGGAATTTTTTTCATCTGGGATATGCACTGTGTTGTATTTAATTTAATTTGTTTTATCCTTTTTTATGATGACACCCCTAAATTACTTTTACGTCAGATAATTGTGCTTATAACATAATTTCACAAGGTCACTGTAGTTTCCAGTGTTGCCTTTTTCACATATTCTCTCACATCTTACAAATTTACTCGACATATTCATATATGAAGTGCTCTTAAAGCTGCAGGGGTTTGTGATATATTCGACTACTGTGGTACAGTTTTGTTATGCAGTTTCGTGATGCACTCTCCTCAATCCTTTGTTTTGGTGTTTGTAGGAGGAGCCGATGAAGGTGCAGTTAGAAGCAACACTAAAATCAGAGCAGCTCAGAGAGGTAATTTTCATTATTTTGTTTTAGCTGCTGTCATAGGAGTATGTTAGTAAGGCAACATGACAGATTTTGACTAGATTAGCTTTTTCCTATTTGCTCTGCACTCTTAGTAATCTCAAGGGATTTGGCTTACTTTATGGTCATTCATTCACAAGGTTCTCATTTGTACATGCATGTGTGGCAAAAAGAAAAAAATAGCCGAAGGGGCGCCTCTCACCTGCAACCACCCAACTTCCTATTAAGCGGCGCCACCCGGTGGCGCCCCAACCGCTAGTTAGGGATGATAGACTACTCATATCAATAATTAATTCCTTCTTTTCCGGGAGCCCATCCGGATAGAACTCCAAAGTTAAGCGTGCTCAACTTGGAGTAGTTTCAGGATGGTTGACCGACCGGGAAGTTGCTCCCGGGTGCGCACGAGTGAGGACAAAGTGCGCAGAAAAGACTAGTATTGATATGTGAGGCCAGTCTAGATCCCGCCAGGAGTAACGACCACCGGCGGGTGTGTCCGGGGCGTTACAAGTTGGTATCAAATACGACCCTCGCGGTTACACGGATGTTTGCGGACAGTTTGCAGTCATGTTGTGCATGACGTTTGTGACCCGTCGTGGCACACGGCATGGCACATGTGCTGTCCTGGAAGCACAGACGGTTGTGCCAAGAGGGAACGTTCCTGTGGCCCGACGAGGCCGTCGGTTCCTCTGAGTGAGGGTGTATGTGATGGCCTGGCTTATTAGGGATGATAGACTACTCATATCAATAAGGATTTCCTTCTTTTCCGGGAGCCCATTCGGATAGAACTCCAAAGTTAAGCGTGCTCAGCTTGGAGTAGTCTCAGGATGGGTGACCGACCGAGAAGTTGCTCCCGGGTGCGCACGAGTGAGGAAAAAGTGCGCAGAAAAGACTAGTATTGATATGTGAGGCCAGTCTAGATCCCGCCAGGAGGAACGACCACCGGCGGGTGTGTCCGGGGCGTTACATACAGGCAGCACGAGAAGACCAAACATGGAGACATGCTCTCCCCCGGCAAAGACTCTTGCCGGGGCGGCCAGCGCACCCCCCGGCAAGGGCTCTTGCCAGGGCGGTCCACTTAGACACCTCCGTCACATCAACCCTTGAAGCCTATGGGCTCCAACTGTGCCAACAACATTGGAGCCAAGGCTCGGGAAGCGCCCACGTGATGGCATGCAGATCTTTGTGAAGAAAAAGATCTATGACTCCAAGATAGGCACCACAAGACATGGTGATCACAAGACTCCTTGGCGAGGACTCCCACGAGGCCCTGGCAAGGCTCCTTACCGAAGACGCCCCAGAGCCCCGGCAATCCTCTTGCCGCAGGATACTCACGGAGGCCTTGGCAAGACCCTTGCCGGAAATAGAAGCAAGTCTGCGGCAAGCCCTTGCCGCCCCAGCTCGGCGGCCGACCCGCTGGCCCAGGTAGGCGCCCACGTGGTGATACGTGGTTCCTGGGTCAGCTAGTCCAGCACCTTCGTGGTGGCATGCAGATCTTCGTGTAGGCCCTACCACGATGCCACCTTAGTTGCCTGCCTCTCTGGCCTGGACGCGTGTCGCGACCAGATAGAGCGGCCATAGATGGGACGGGCTTCTTTTCCGTCCCCGATAAAGTAAATAGACACCTAAGAAGCGCATTTAATGCACCTTGTCCCGTAATGGCATGGGATAAGCCTATACACTGTACACCTTTCCACCTCCTGTGTGCCACTATGACAGCCCCTTTAGACTATAAAAGGAGGCCCGCGACATACTGGAGAAGGATTCGGATCCTGAAAAGCTGGATAGGCACCGTAGCTATCTCAAGAACTCAAGAACACTCAAATATACACCAAAGCAGGACTAGGGTATTACGCATCCTTGCGGCCTGAACCTGGGTAAACGATCGTTGTGCTGACTCTTAGACCTGCTCTTTGCACAACTTCGCGCCCGCCAACCGTAGAAGGGATTCCCGTGATCCCATAGGTGTCGTTTCGTACCGACACAATTCTGAAGATTGGGATCTCGACGAAGGTAAGGAGTCAGGTATGACCCCTAAGTTTGATTGTGTTAATGCTTTTATGGATGCCGATGTTTTCCGTGAATTTAGCTTAAAATATGAACTTGACTCTGAGATAGTAGCTTCTTTCTATGAATCATTTGCTACTCATGTTGACCTCCCCAAGGAGAAGTGGTTTAAATACCATCCTCCCATTGAAGTAAAAGTAGGTGAACCTGTTAAAGTTGAAGAAAAGACTATCACTTATATTGTTGATCCTATTGTTCCTACTGCTTATATTGAGAAACCACCTTTCCCTGTTAGAATAAGGGATCATGCTAAAGCTTCAACTTTGGTTCGTAAGAGTAATATTAGAACACCTACACCCTCTGAGCAAATTAAAGTTGAACCTAGTGTTGCTATGGTTAAAGATATCTTGGTTGAAAATTAAGATGGACATGTTATTTACCTCGAAGAGGAAGCTGCTAGAATAGCCAAACCCGATACTAGGAATAAACATAGAGATGTTGTAGGCATGCCTGTTATTTCTGTTAAAATAGGAGATCATTGCTATCATGATTTATGTGATGTAGGTGTTAGTGCAAGTATAATACCTATTTCCGTATATAAAGAAATTATGCATTATATTACACCTGCTGAGTTAGAAGGTATTGATGTCACTATTAAGCTTACCAGTAGAGACACTATTGCACCAGTTGGGATTGTTAGAGATGTTGAAGTCTTGTGTGGGAAGGTTAAATACCCTGCTGATTTTCTTGTTCTTAGTTCCCCACAAGATGATTTTTGTCCCATTATATTTGGCAGACCCTTCTTGAATATTGTTAATGCTAAGATATACAGCGTAAAAGATATTGTTACCGTTGGTTTAGGGGATATGTCTCATGATTTTAACTTTGCTAAATTTCGTAGAGAACCCCATGATACAGAATTACCTAATAAGGATGAAATTATTGGTCTTCCTTCTATTTCTGTGCCTCCTAACGATCCTATAGAAAAAAAATCAGCTAGACCATGAAAATGATATGTATATGAATGAGAGAAGGGAAATAGATGAAATAATCTTGAAGCAGGGACCCGTATTGAAAAAAAAATTGCCTGCTGAAATCCTAGGGGATCCTCTTCCACCCAAGGGTGATCCCATGTTTGAACTCAAACCATTACCTGATAATCTCAAGTATGTTTATCTCGATGAAAAGAAGATATATCCTGTTATTATTAGTACTAACCTTTCAGAGCAGGTTGAAGAGAAACTATTGAAAACTCTGAATAAGCACCGTGCTGCTATTGGATATACTCTGGATGATCTTAAGGGCATTAGTCCCACTCTATGCCAACACAAGATAAAGTTGGAAGAGGATGCGAAACCGGTTATCGATCATCAACGACTGTTAAATCCTAAGATGAAAGAAATGGTAAGGAAGGAAATACTAAAGCTTATAGAGGCAGGTATAATCTATCGAGTTGCTGATAGCCAGTGGGTAAGTCATGTCCGTTGTGTCCCTAATAAGGGAGGTATGACTGTTGATCCTAATGATAAAGATGAATTGACCCCACAAAGAATTGTTACAGGTTATAGGATGGTAAGTGATTTCTGCAAATTAAATAAAGCTACTAAGAAAGATCATTACCCTTTGCCTTTTATTGATCAAATGCTAGAAAGGTTATCCAAACATACTCATTTTTGCTTTCTAGATGGTTATTCTGGTTTCTCTCAAATACCTGTGTCAAAAGGGGATCAAGAAAATACCACTTTTACTTGTCCTTTCGGTACCTTTCCTTATAGACGTATGCCTTTTGGTCTATGTAATGCACCCGCTACCTTTCAAAGATGCCTGATGGCTATATTCTCCGATTTTTGTGAAAAGATTATTGAGGTTTTCATGGATGATTTTTCCGTTTACGGAACTTCTTTTGATGATTGCTCGTGCAACCTTGATCGAGTTTTGTAGAGATGTGAAGACACTAATCTTGTCTTGAATTGGGAGAAGTGCCACTTTATGGTTAATAAAGGCATTGTCTTGGGACATAAAATTTCTAAAAGATTTATTGAAGTTGAAAAGGCTAAGGTTGATGCTATTGAAAAGATACCGTGCCCCAAGGACATCAAAGGTATATGAAGTTTCCTTGGTCATGCCGGGTTTTATAGGAGGTTCATTAAGGACTTCTCCAAAATCTCCAGGCCTCTGACTAATCTCTTACAAAAAGATGTTCCTTTTGTCTTTGATGATGATTATTTAGAAGCATTTGAAATACTTAAGAAAGCATTGATCTCTGCACCTATTGTCTAGCCTCCTGACTGGAATTTACCCTTTGAGATTATGTGCGATGCTAGTGATTATGATGTAGGTGCTGTTCTAGGACAAAGAGTTGATAAGAAATTGAATGTTATCTAATATGCTAGTAAATCTCTAGACAGTGCCCAGAGAAATTATGCAACTACTAAGAAGGAGTTTTTAGCAGTTGTATTTGCATGTGATAAGTTTAGACCTTATATTGTTGATTCTAAAGTAACTATTCATACTGATCATCCTGCTATCAAATACCTTATGGAAAAGAAAGATGCTAAACCTAGACTTATTAGATGGGTTCTCTTGCTGCAAGAATTTGATTTGCATATTATCGATAGAAAGGGAGATGAGAACCCCGTTGCAGACAACTTGTCTAGGCTAGATAATATTCTTGATGACCCACAACCTATTGATGATAGCTTTCTCGATGAACAATTAACTGTCATAAATACTTCTCGTACTGCTCCATGGTATGCTGATTATGCTGATTACATTGTTGCTAAGTTCATACCACCTAGTTTCACATACCAGCAAAAGAAAAAGTTCTTCTATGATTTGAGAAATTACTTCTGGGATGATCCGCACATCTATAAAGATGAGTAGATGGTATTATTAGACGTTGTGTACCTGAGCATGAACAGGAACAGATCCTACGCAAGTGCCACTCCAAAGCTTATGGAGGACACCATGGTGGAGATAGAACTGCACATAAGGTATTGCAATCTGGTTTTTATTGGTTTACTCTCTTCAAGGATGCTCGTAAGTTTGTCTTATCTTGTGATGAATGTCAAAGAATTGGTAATATCAGTAGACGCCAAGAAATGCCTATGAATTATTCACTTGTTATTGAACCATTTGATGTCTGGGGCTTTGATTATATGGGACCGTTTCCTTCCTCTAATGGGTATACACATATTTTAGTTGCTATTGATTTTGATACTAAGTGGGTAGAAGCTATTCGTACTAGCAGTGCTGATCACAACACCTCTTTTAAGATGCTTAAAGAAGTTATTTTTTCGTGGTTTGGAGTCCCTAGATACTTAATGACTGATGGTGGTTCACACTCTATTCATGGTGCTTTCCGTAAAGTGCTTGCTAAGTATGATGTTAATCATAGAATTGCATCCCCTTATCACCCACAGTCTAGTGGTCAAGTAGAACTAAGTAACAGAGAGCTGAAACTAATTTTGCAAAAGACAGTTAATATGTCTAGAAAGAATTGCTCCAAGAAACTTGATGATGCATTATGGGCCTATAGAACTGCATACCAAAATCCTATGGGTATGTCTCCATATAACATGGTTTATGGAAAAGCATGTCACTTACCTCTCGAGCTAGAACATAAGGCATATTGGGCTATTAAATAGCTCAACTATGAGTTCAAACTTGCCGGTGAAAACAGGTTATTTGACATTAGCTTGCTGGATAAATGGAGAACCCAAGCTTATGAGAATGCCAAGCTATTCAAAGAAAAGGTTAAAAGATGGCATGACAAAAGGATACAAAAACGCGAGTTTAACGTAGGTGATTATGTCTTTCTATACAACTCTTGTTTAAGATTTTTTGCAGGAAAACTTCTCTCTAAATGGGAAGGTCCTTACGTTATCGAGGAGGCCTATCGTTCTAGTGCCATAAAAAGCAACAACTTCGAAGGCATGAATCTGAAGGTGGTGAACAGTCAAAGAATCAAACATTATATCTCAGGTAACTCTATAAATGTTGAAACCAATGTTATTGAAACCGTAACCCCGGTGGAATACATAAGGGACACTTTGCATAACGATTCAGACCCCGAAAAGGAAGATGTATGTGGTACGGTATGTAAACGTAGTCCAAAACAGTTCTAATGGCAATTTTTCACCGTTTTGGAATATTTAGAAAAATAGAAAAATAAGAGGCAGTCCGGAAAGGACACGAGGCATCCACGAGGGTGGAGGGCGCACCCTCTTCCCTTGGGCACGCCCCTGCCTCGTGGGCACCTCGTGTGCCTCCCGGACACCGATTTCTTTCACGTTACTCCTTTTCGTCGGTAAAAATTCATTATATATTCTCCCGAAGGTTTTGACCATCGTATCACGCAAAAATCCTCTATTTTCGTTCCGATCTGTTGTTTCTGACAGATCTATATCATCATGGCATCTTCCAGCACCCCCAAGGACAAGTTCTTCGAAAAGGTCATCAACCCCTACCTCGCGGAGGTGCTGCATCACCCTCAAACCATCGAGGTGCGCGAAGGGGTGCTGCATATCCGCGATGTTGAGGGACCAAGGAGGACCGGAAGCGTGGAGACGAGACTGGAAGCAACGGAGCATCAAGTTTTCCAGTGCCAATGTATGGTGGAACGAGGACTCAACACCAACCACATGATGATCACGGATCTCGCCAACAACCACAAGCTGGACGCCAAGATCTTTGGGAAAGCCTTCTCCAATCTCCAAGAAAAAATTGAACACCTCCAGGCCCAGATCTATGACCTGCAAAACCAAAACTGTGAGTATGAATATAGATTCATGAAGATGAGTTTGGCTGCATATTTGAGGATCCCGGGACACGATCATCCTTCTATGACGGTGAGCCCATGCCTTGGAAGATGGACGACAAGCCTACATCATCAACAACCCCATCGTCACCACCTCTGAAGAAGGAGACATAATCATATGGGTATGGGCACTCCCCTTGGCAATTGCCATGCTTGGGGGACGTGCCCAGGTATCATATCACTATCACACTTCTATCTTTACCGTTTTTCTTAGTTCTATCCTTTTGATAATATCTTGATCTAGTAGAATAAAGTTAGCATGATCTAGTTGTGAGCTTTTGCTTTATGATCTTTATCTTTGTAACCGAGTCCGTGAGCTTTATAATAAATATTAGTGTTGAGTGAAGGGCTTGATTTCCTCACTTTGGTCATGCGAGAATAAAAGAAAATATAAAAAGTATCAAAGAGGTCACATTGATCCTATGGAAGGTAATGACTTCACATATAAAGAGTATGATGAATAAAAGTTGTTGAGAGTTGACAAACATAGTTTCGATCGTCGTTGCAATTAATAGGAAGTAATAAAGAAAGAGAGGTTTCACATACAAATATACTATCTTGGAAATCTTTTATGATTGTGAGCACTCATTAAAATATTACATGCTAAAGAGTTGATGTTGGACAAGGAAGACAACATAATGGGTTATGTTTTCCTATATCCATAATAAAGTATATTTTCATGGATCATCCAACATGTTGAGCTTGCCTTTACCCCTCATGCTAGCCAAAACTCCTTGCACCAAGTAGAGATACTACTTGTGCTTCCATACATCCTTAAACCCAGTTTTGCCATGAGAGTCCACCATACCTACCTATGGATTGAGTAAGATCCTTCAAGAAGTTGTCATTGTTGCAAACTCTCTCAAATATGTATGATTTATTAGTGTGGAGGAAATAAGCTTTATACGATCTTGTGATATGGAAGTAATAAAAGTGACGGACTGCATAATAAAGTTCCTTATCACAAGTGGCAATATGAAGTGACTCTTTTGCGCTAAGACTTTGTGCATCCAACCCAAAAAGCACATAAAAACCTCTACTTCCCTCTACGAAGGGCCTATCTATTATTCTTGCCTTATAAGAGTCAAGGTCAAAATCACCTTTCCTTTTTACATTTTTTCCTTTGGCAAGAATATTGTGTTGGAAAGATCCTGACATATATACCAACTTGGATGTAAGTTATCATAGTCTATTACTATTGACATTACCCTTGAGGTAAAAGGTTGGGAGGCAATACCATAAGCCCTATCTTTCTCTGTGTCCGATTAAAGCTCCGTACCCATAAGTATTACGTGAGTGTGAGCAATTGTGAAAGCCTAGATGATAGTTGAGTATGTGGACTTGCTGAAAAGCTCTTATAGCGACTCTTTCCGATGTTATGATAAATTGCAATAGCTTCAATGGCTAAGATCATAGTTTGTTGGTTTTCAATGAAGTTTTTGATTCATACTTGACATTGTGAATGAATTGTGTGTGTGTGTGTGTGTGTGTGTGTGTGTGTTGCTGTTATGAGAATGATCATGATGCCCTCATGTCCATATTTTATTTTTACCGACACCTCAATCTCTAAACATGTGGACATATTTTTCGATATCGGCTTTCGATTGAGGACAAGCGAGGTCGGCTTGGGGGAGTTGATACGTCCATTTTGCATCATGTTTTTATGTTGATATTTATTGCACTATGGGCTGTTATTACACATTATGTCACAATACTTATGCCTTTTCTCCCTTATTTTACAAGGTTTACATGAAGAGGGAGAATGCCGGCAGCTGGAATTCTGGGATGGAAGAGGGGCAAACATTGGGGACCTATTCTACACAACTCAAAAAGCTCTGAAACTCCACGAAACACCGTTTCAGAATATATAAAAAATATCTGGCGAAAGAGATCTACCAGGGGGGCCACCACCTGTCCACGAGGGTCGGGGGAGCGCCCCGTCCCCCTGGGCGCAACCCCTACCTCGTGGGCTAGCCCGTGACCCCACGATGCCCATCTTCTCCTATATGAGGTGTTTTGACCTGGAAAAAAATCATAAGGAGGCTTTCGGGACCAGACGCCGCCGTCTCGAGGCAGAACATTGGCGGAAACCAATCTAGGGCTCCAGCAGAGTTGTTCTGCCGGGGATACTTCCTTCCGAGAGGGGCAAATCGTCACCGCCGTCATCACTAACAACTCTCCCATCTTGGGGATGGTTATCTTCATCAACATCTTCACCAGCACCATCTCCTCTCAAACCCTAGTTCATCTCTTGTATCAAATCTTTGTATCAAAACCTCAGATTGGTACCTGTGGGTTGCTAGTAGTGTTGATTACTCCTTGTAGTTGATGCTAGTTGGTTTACTTGGTGGAAGATCATATGTTCAGATCCATTATACATATTAATACCCCTCTGATCATGAACAATATTATGTCTTGTGAGTAGTTACTTTTGTTCCTGAGGACATGGGAGATGTCTTTCTATAAGTAGTCATGTGAATTTGGTATTCGTTCGATATTTTGATGAGATGTATGTTGTCCCTCCTCTAGTGGTGTTATGTGAACGTCGACTACATGAAACTTCACTATTGTTTGGGCCTAGAGGATGGCATTGGGAATTAATAAGTAGATGATGGGTTGCTAGAGTGACAGAAGCTTAAACCCTAGTTTGTACGTTGCTTCGTAAGGGGCTGATTTGGATCCACTTGTTTCATGCTATGGTTAGGTTTACCTTAATACTTCTTTTTTAGTTGCAGATGCTTGCAATAGAGGTTAATCATAAGTGGGATGCTTGTCCAAGTAAGGGTAGCACCCAAGCACCAGTCCACCCACATACCAAATTATCAAAGTAACGAACGCGAATCATATGAACGAGATGAAAACTAGCTTGACGATAATTCCCATGTGTCCTCTGGAGCGCTTTCCTCCATATAAGAGTTTGAACAGGCTTGTCCTTTGCTACAAAAAGGATTGGGCCATCTTGCTGCATCTTATTTACTTTTAGTATTTGTCACTTGCTACCAATTACCTTATCACAAAACTATCTGTTACTAATAATTTTAGTGCTTCCAGAAAATACCTTACTGAAAACTGCTTATCATTTCCTTCTGCTCCTCGTTGGGTTCGACACTCTTACTTATCGAAAGGACTACAATAGATCCCCTACACATGTGGGTCATCAACCAGCGGTGTGTCTGGTGCCCTGTGAAAATAGTCACGGTCGCCTATCCAAGCACGACCCTAACCCGAGAGGGACTCTTGTCACTAGTAATGTGGGCACCATTCTAGTATCGGACTAAGTAATCAATAACGCCCCATCCCATAAGGGGTAGAGTGGTTGCACATGTTTTGGTTGGGACGGTAATCAGACCTTATATCTGTCGGTGTACTAAGGTAGGGGTGCCTCAGTACCCCAACTTGTGCATGGGCAGTTGCAGCTTCCCGCGGCAGGGTTTACCACGTGCTCGGCGGATACCTTCCTGCTCCATGTCAAACCATTCAAAAACAAAGTATGCAAGACAGAAGATCGAGACCCCGGCAAACGGAGCTTGCCGGGAAGGCCGTTCCAGACTCAAGGTTACCTCACTCACACAAGGCCCTGGCAAGAGGAGCTTGCCAGGAAGACTAGAAGATTACATCATGGAAGACACGCCTCGGCGCTATACGCGTCCCGGCGAGGGCCCGGGGAGCGACAAGCTTCAGAGCCCGGCAAGCTCCCGGGCCCGGCAAGGTCAAGACCCCGGCAAGGTGCTTGCCGGGAGAGTTGCGCTGTGTGCCCGCGCTCCAGCTCATCGGCCCACGCGTCGCCCTGGGGCCATTCCAGGGACGCGTGGCGGATGGCTGTGCAGCCTGGGGGACACGGTGGCACTCCACGGAGGTGAAGTCATCGCCGTGGCGAACGGAGACGCAAGGGCGGGAGCTTTTGGGGTCGACGGCGACGGGCATTAAATGCCCTTGTCCCCCACTGTCAAAGTAGGTAGCGACCACTGTTCACGCACTGTAGCTCCACTATTCCCGCACTGTTACAACTACCACCACATTTACATTTTTACCCCTTTCTCCTACGTTGACACCTGTCGGTGACCCCTTGCACTATAAAAGGAGGCCCATGCACAACGTGGAGGGGGTTCGGAACCTAGATCGCTCGTACGCTCGGTGTAGCTGGTTCTTCAAGCTCCCGAGCTCTCCAACTCAATACACAACTAAGCAGGAGTAGGGTTTTACGCGTCCACCGCGGCCCGAACCTGGGTAAACTGCCCGTGTGTTCGCTACGATCTGCTCTTCGTGCTTCCTCCGCCCTCTTACCGCACAAACAAGGGGCTCCGGTCCCATAGGTGTTCGTGGCGGACAGTTTCCCCCGACATCTTTGGCGCGCCAGGTAGGGGGCGTCGAGGTTGTGCGAACCTGATCCGGCGTTCACGCGGGCGCATTCTTCATCAACCTCTCCAGTTTTATCAGCAACTTCATCAGCAACAGCACCATGGCCCCGAAGAAGAAGGCTTCGGAGGTCGGAGGCCCGTCTGCGTCTCATCCGCCGCCACCGGAACCAACGGTGGGCGGGGGAGACGCCGTCGGAAGGGTGGTCGCCGGCGAGGACACTCGCGGCGCCACCAAATCCAAGGACAGGACGGACGACCGAGCCTCGGTCTCCGTGGACGCGCCGCGTCCATCTCAGCACACGACAACCCAGCAGCGCCATGTCACAGGAGGTGGCATCCGCTTGCTGGGCCAAGGGCAAATCGGAGGTTCGCGGGATGCCCCGGGCCAACGTCCGGGCACAAGCAAAGCGAAGGCGCCGGGGCGGGACCCTGCTCCTTCTAACGTTGTTAGAAGTCCGAGCATATCCCGCTCCTCGCACCGCTCGCCCCCGTTCCCCTCCACTCCAGCGGAAGCGCTCGCGAGAGCGCAACTGCTCCTCGATTTCCCTCCAGCGGCAGACAAGGCCGAAGACTGGAGGGCTACCATCCAGAGCCTGATCGCCTTCGCCAACAATGACTCTCCACAGCAGCCGGCGACCTTGCGACCGCGGCAAGCTGAGAAGACGAAGGCCGACGGCGACAAGACCGCCGGGGGTGCGACAACCGTGCACTCCCCGCCGCGGAAGGAGAAGACGCCGCCCCGCCGGAACGACGCCGACGACGGCTCCACGGCGTCGTCGGATCCGCGGGCTCGTCGGGACCAGCGCCAGGTCCTTGACGACCGGCGACAAGAAGACGCTCGGACAACGATCGAGCGCCGCCGAGAAGCCCGGCGACAATCAGACCAGAGGGCTGGGAACGCTGTCGACGCGCGCGCGCCCGGTGAACCAGGCGACTTGCCGTACGCGGCAGGCTGCCTTGCGTTCACCCGCGAGCTGCGCCGCGTCCAGTGGCCCATCATGAAGAATTTCAAGCCCGACGTACCGGAGAAGTACGACGGCAAGACGCACCCCTCGGAATTCCTCAGCGTCTACACCATCGCGGTGCAGGCTGCCGGGGGGCGCGACGAGAAGATTTTGGCAAACTACTTCCCGCTCGTGCTTAAGCCGAACGTCCGTTCGTGGCTTATGCACTTGCCGGAAGGTTCCATTTCTTCTTGGGCAGACCTTTGCCATCAGTTTGTTGGCGCCTTCATCGGCGGCCACAAACCGCACGGCCAGGAGAGCGATCTCCATATTCTGGCCCAGAAGGAAGGAGAATCCCTGCGCAAGTACATCCAACGCTTCAGCCGTGTACAGCACAACATCCCCGACGTCCACCCTGCCGCGGTTATCAGCGCGTTCCACCAGAACGTGCGTAACCGTCGCATGCGTGAAGAAATGGCGATGACCAAGATTCGGGATGTCAGCGAGCTCTACGCTCTGGCTGATAAGTGCGCACGCGCAGAAGAGGGGAGGAGGCTCCCCGGGGAGGATGCTGGCGCAGGAGGAAGCGACAGCGACGACGCCGCCCCGGCAAAGAAGGGCCGGCGGCGGAACAACAGAAGGAAAAACAAGATGGAAGTGCTTGCCGTCGAGAAGTCCAGCAAGGAGGCTCCCGCCAAGCAAACACAGGCCGGCGGCTCCGGCAAGGAGCCTGCCCCTGTAGCGGCAGCCGACAAGCAGGATGGCTCCGACAAGCAATACTGCAAGATCCACCACACCAAGGGTCACGACCTCTCCAACTGCAAGCGCGTCGAGTACCTTGTCGAGCAGCAGAAAGCTGAGTACGAGAGGCGCGACAAGGAGAAGGCCCAAGGTGGCGGGGGAGAGCCAAGCAAGAAGCGGCCGTTCAATGGCCGGGGAGGACGCCGCGGCAAGGCCAAGCAGCGGCAAGGTGATCTACCTCCCCGGGGCCGCGACAAGGATGAAGAGGACGACGACGAAGACATGGAGGATGAGGATAACAGCGAGCAGGAGTTCCAGAAGGCCACGGAGGTACTGTGCGTCGACGGTGGCGCCTCTCTGCACACCTCCCACCGCCAGCTAAAGCAGTGGGTGCGTGAGGTGAATGCAGCAGAGCCGCCCGTGGAGTCGCGTAGGCTCCTCAAATGGTCCAGCACGCCCATCATTTTTGATCTTGAGGATCACCCTGACCGCACTACTACGGTCGGGTGCTTGCCGATGCTGGTCTCTCCCACCATCCGCAACCTCAAGGTCACCAAAATGTTGGTTGACGGCGGGGCCGAGCTGAACTTGATCTCCTCTGCTGTGATCAAGAAACTCCAAATTCCAGACGGCGAGCTCGAAGAGACCGGTTCTTTCCAAGGAATCAACCCGGGAAGGAGCAAGCCCAAGGGGAAGATCACTCTGCCGGTGACCTTTGGCGGGGAGCTCAACTTCAGAACTGAGCGCATCACTTTCGACGTCGCCGATATTCCGTTGCCATACAATGGAATACTCGGCCGTCCTGCCCTCGCCAAGTTCATGGCAGCTTCCCACTATGCTTACAACGTACTCAAGATGCCGGGGCCGATAAGCGTCATCACTGTCCATGGCGACAAGAAGGATGCGCTTGTCTGCGCCGACAAGATCTACCGGGATGCGGCAGCTGCGGCCGAGAAGGATACACTTGCCGCTGAAGCTCCCGGGGGGAAGAAGACGAAGACCAAGTCCGGCAAGTGCTCTGGGGCCCACTCCGGCAACCGCACCTCTTCGGAGTGCTGCGCTGCCGTCGAGGACGTCCCATCGAGCTCCACCGGCAAGTGTAAGAAGGGAATGGCCGCTCCTCCGGCAACCAATAAGGTGTCCGCCAAGGAGGACGGCACTGGTGGTACCTTCACCATCAGTGCCACGCTTGACAGCAAATAGGAAAGCGCGCTCGTTGCCTTCCTGCGGGCGAATGTCGATGTGTTTGCCTGGCAACCATCTGACATCCCCGGTGTTCCCAGGAAGGTAATTGAGCATAAGCTTGCTGTTTGTCCTCATGCGCGGCCCATCAAGCAGAAGGTAAGGAAGCAAGCCGTGGAGCGCCAAGAATTCATCAACGAAGAAATCAAGAAGCTAGAGGCAGCGGGCCTAGTTAGAGGCGTGATCCATCCGACGTGGTTAGCGAACCCAGTCGTCGTGCGCAAGGCCAACGGGAAGTGGAGACTGTGTATAGACTTCACCGATGTGAATAAAGCATGTCCCAAGGATCCATTCCCTTTGCCGCGCATTGACCAGATCGTTGACTCCACTGCCGGATGTGAGCTACTCTGTTTTCTTGATGCATATTCAGGCTACCACCAGATCTTTATGGCCAAAGAGGATGAAGAGAAGACTGCATTTATCACTCCTTGTGGCACTTATTGCTTCATACGCATGCCATTTGGACTGAAGAATGCAGGATCAACATTTGCAAGGGTAGTGCACACTGCTTTCGAGCCACAGATCCACAGAAACGTAGAGGCTTACATGGATGACATTGTGGTGAAGAGTAAGAGCAAGGAAACCCTGATCCAAGATTTGGAAGAGACATTTCAGAACCTGCGCAGGATACAGCTCAAGTTGAACCCCGAGAAGTGCGTCTTTGGAGTCCCTTCCGGCAAGCTTCTCAGGTTCTTTGTGTCACAGAGGGGGATTGAAGCCAACCCCGACAAGATTAAAGCCATTGAGCATATCGAGGCCCCGAAGCGCGTCAAGGATGTCAGAAGGCTTGCAGGTTGTGTGGCTGCCCTCAGTAGGTTCATTTCGAAGTCTGCAGAACGCGCCCTACCTTTCTTCAAAATCTTGAAGAAGGCAGGTCCCATGAAGTGGACTCCGGAAGCGGAGGCAGCGCTGCAAGATTTGAAACGGTACCTGTCCTCCACTCCAATACTTGTCGCACCTAGACCACAGGAAAAGTTGCTGCTGTACCTAGCGGCAACCAACCAGGTGGTTAGTGCTGCGTTAGTAGCGGAGAGGGAGTCCGACGAGGAGACTACACCACCGGCAAGCGAGTTCAGCGACAAGCAGGGGGCTGCTCCGACAAGCTCTGGCCCCGACAAGGACAACTCTGCGCAGGAACAGGATGAAGTGCGGAAGAAGATGGTGCAGCGCCCAGTGTATTTTGTAAGTTCCCATCTCCAGGGGGATAGATCAAGATACTCTGGTGTGCAAAAGTTGCTTTTCGGCCTCCTCATGGCCTCGAGAAAGCTACGCCATTACTTCCAAGCACATGAGATAACAGTGGTCACTCGCTTTCCGCTGAAGAGGATATTGCACAACCCGGAAGCAACAGGCAGGATCGTTGAGTGGGCATTGGAGCTGTCGAGCTTTGGACTCAAGTTTGAAAGTACTTCAACCATACAGAGCCGAGCTTTGGCAGAATTCATAGCTGAGTGGACCCCAACGCCCGATGAGGAAACTCAAGAAACGAGTGCACCCGTACAAGAGGCGACAAGTGAATGGGTAATGTATTTTGATGGTGCCTTCTCGCTGCAAGGCGCCGGTGCTGGCGTGGTACTCATCGCGCCCACCGGAGAGCACCTCAAATATGTTATCCAGATGCACTTTCCCAGGGAGCAAGCGACAAACAACACTGCTGAATATGAAGGCTTGCTTGCCGGCCTCAGGATTGCGGCCGAACTTGGGATCAGGAAGCTGATTGTGCGGGGAGATTCTCAGTTGGTGGTCCGACAAGTTAACAAGAGTTATCAGAGCCCTTTGATGGAAGCTTATGTCGATGAAGTGAGGAAGCTTGAGGAGCACTTTGAAGGTCTGCAGATGGAGCACGTTCCGAGAGCTCAGAATGAAATAGCAGATGGCCTTTCAAAGTGCGCTTCGATGAAGTTACCTGTGGAACCAGGGACCTTCTTGCTCAAGCTAACTCAACCATCCGTTACACCATCAATTGGGCAGTCCAAAAAGAGAAAGTTGGTCTCCGGTGACTACTTGCCGGCGGATCTTCCTGAAACCGCCGCCAAGGTTCCCAAGATCAACAACCAGAACGCTGAGGAACAGTTTGCTCCTGCAGATCCTCGGGTCTGTGCAGTTGAAGCAAGCGTTCCCGACAAGCCTCGCCCCGGCGAGCTTGCCGGGGGACCTTCAGCTCCGGCAGAGCCAGAGGTTCTTGCCGTAGAAGCCGAGGTCCCCGCAGCGGCCCTCACGCCTTTAGCCCTTGCTGTTGAGCCTCGAGCTCCGGCATGGGCGCAACAGATCGTCCGTTTTCTGCAAACTGGAGAACTTCCCGACGACCCAGAAGAAATAGAGAAGATAACCAGGCAGTCAAGTATGTACCAGTTCGTGGATAACGAGCTGTACAGAAGAAGACTCAATGGTATCAGACTGAAGTGCATCTCCAGGGAAGATGGACAGAAGCTGTTGGCAGAAATACACGGAGGCATATGCGGCCACCACATTGGCGCAAGGGCGCTTGCCGGGAAAGCTTTCCGGCAAGGGTTCTTTTGGCAAGAAGCCCTCCAAGATGCAACTGCACTAGTAACCAAGTGTGAAGCGTGCCAGTTCCATGCAAAGCAGATTCATCAGCCAGCTCAAGCTCTCCAAACAATCCCTTTGTCCTGGCCCTTCTCGGTCTGGGGGCTCGATATCCTCGGCCCCTTCCCCCGAGCCGTCGGGGGCTTTGAGTACTTGTACGTTGCAATCGACAAGTTCACAAAGTGGCCAGAAGTGGAGCCAGTGAGAAAGGTGATAGCACAGTCAGCGGTCAGGTTCTTCAGGTCGATTGTTTGCCGTTTCGGGATCCCTAACAGGATCATCACCGACAACGGTACACAATTTACTAGTCGCACCTTCATGCAGTACGTCCAAGACCTTGGCGCCAAGGTCTGTTTCGCTTCTGTTGCTCACCCGAGGAGCAACGGTCAAGCGGAGAGGGCCAATGCTGAAGTGCTGCGCGGACTCAAGACAAGGACCTTTGACAGGCTGCGCAAGTGCGGAAGAAATTGGATAGAGGAGCTACCGGCGGCTCTTTGGTCAATCAGAACGACACCAAGTCGAGCCACCGGACAGACACCCTTTGCTCTAGTCTATGGAGCAGAGGCAGTTCTCCCCACGGAACTCGTATACGGATCTCCTCGAGTGCTCGCTTATGATGAGCTCGAGCAAGAGCAACTGCGACAAGATGATACATTGCTCCTCGAGGAGGGACGTCTCCAGGCTGCTGTACGAGCTGCTCGATACCAGCAAGCCTTGCGCCGCTATCATAGCCGCAAGGTCAAGGCCAGGAGTCTCGAGGAAGGCGACCTTGTTCTTCGGCGTGTTCAGTCCGCCAAGAATTCCAACAAGTTGACGCCGAAGTGGGAAGGCCCTTATCGGGTGAGACAAGTCACAAGGCCCGGCGCTGTCCGCCTTGAGACCGAAGAAGGCTTACCGGTGAGCAACTCCTGGAACATAGAGCATCTTCGCAAGTTTCACCCGTAAGGCGCGGTTGCCGCGGTCCGCTCCGGCAACCACCTTTTGTACAAGCTTTGCCGCTGTTGCATGTAACCCTTTGTACAAAGCCGGGCGCAGACCCCGTGCATCAGTAAAGTTTTTGTGTTTTGCACTGATTGCCTTTTGCATGCTTTTCTTTGCTATTTGCATGTGTTATTTGGCATCTTGTGCAACATACACATCCGGTAAGCACTAGCGTGCCGAAAGGCCATATACTTCTTTCCCTCTTCTTTTTCCCTGCCTCTTAAGCAGATGGAACGTTCCTCGCGCACAAGTTTGCCGGGGGGGAAGGAGGTGGAGGAGGAACCAAGTGCCGTTCAAGAAAGAGAAGTCTTACCGAGAAGCAATATATGAAAGCTAAGTTATTAGAATTTGACCAGTTCAAATTTTTAAATTTTAGTTGTCTTCCTTGAACAATCACACTTTGTATGGAAAACCTGTGCGCGGAGGAACCTACCCGTAGCTAGCCGCACCCTTGTCTTGTTTCCGAGTACGCTCAACGATTTAAGTGAGCTGCGACAAGTATCGCGCCCTTACTTCGTTTTCGAGTTCGCTCAGCAAGTCAAGTGCGTTGCGACTAGCTGCGGCAAGGTTGCTTGCCGGTGGGACCTTGGCCAGCAGGCTGCTCAGAGTCCAGCACTCAGCGCTCGCGGCAAAGGCCCCTTGCCGGCAAGCTCCCCGGGAGCGTAGGGTGAAAAACGTACAAAGTAAAAGATCAAGACAAGGAAGATAACATTGCACTGATTGATCAAAATAAGATAAATATCTTACAAAGGATAACTTGTCCCAATCGATTAATGAGTTCACAACACCCTATGCAGCGACAAAGAGAGATAAAGATAAAGGAGGCCTAGTCTACGCGGTCGCCCTCGATCCTGGAGATCTTGTTCACCTTGGCGATGATGTGGGCGACCTGATCCTTCAGCACCTCCATGTTTGCGTCGGCCGGCAGGCTGCGGAGAACGTTCGTGAGGTTTATGCCGGGATTGCGGTATACAATCTTTGTCAGCACGCGCTCCAAGGTTCCCGTGGAGAGCAGGCGCGACTCCTCGGCCAGCTGCGCGGGGATCTTCTTCCGAAGACCTGCAAGAGCCGGCGCAATCTCTCTGAAGAAGAGGCTGAGCTTGGCGCTGTGAGAGAGGTTTGGATCCGGAGAGTAGATGAGATGCTCAACTTTCAGCGCCAGCAGCTCCTGGTCGATGTTGGACGCAGAAGATACCAAGTCCTCGGTCCATACCTCGACGGTACGACGGAAGTTCTCGGCCGCTTTGTTTGCGCTGTCCACCAAGGTTCGCTCCTTGCGAAGCTCCTCCTTCAGCTTGGTCTCCCGATCCCGGACGGCGTCAAGCGAGTCCTTCAGCGTGGAGACCTTCAGCTCCAGATCCTCGATGGAGTCCTTGGCGGCCTTCAGCTCGTCGCCCTTCTCAGAAAGACGCACCTGGAGTTCTGAGTTGGTGTGGGCGTCCTTCTCGCGCTCCGACCCTCTCCACGCTCGCCTTCAGCGACTCTTCCAGCTGCGCGACCTTGGCGGCAAGCTCCTCCTTGGCGGTCTCCGCGGTAGCCGCGGCAGCTCTCGCCTCCTTCAGCTCCCCGCCAAGGGCCTGCTCCCGAGCGGCAAGGTCTTCCTCGTGGGAGTCGAGGTTGACCTTCCGCTGGGCGAGCTCTCCTTCTCGTCGGGACAGCTCCACCCCGGCGAGCCGCTGCTGCTCTTCGGCCTCGGCCTTCTCCAGCAGCCACTCTTGATATTCCCCGGCGAGCCGCTCGCGCTCCTCCGCTACCTTGCGGAGGGCAGCCTGGTTGGCAGCGCTGAGCTCCGCCGCGCGCTTCTCCATCTCCGCGGCGGCCTTGGCGGCAAGGGCCTCCCGAGAAGCAAGCTTCGCCTGCCTGGCCCTGTAAAGGGCCAGGAGCTGGTGAAGCAGCTTCTCCTCCTCGGGCCCGTCGCTCCCGCCGGGTGCCTCGACGATCTTCAAGCCCGCGGAGGCGAGGACCTCCCCATCAAAGGCCTCGCCCTCCACGGGGGCTCGCGACGAAGAACCCCACGGCACTTGGATAAATACGCCGTTGGGGGCTTCAAGGTAGTAGCCGGCCTGCTCCTTTCCGGTGGAGGGGTCGGCGGCCGGCGCAGCACTTGATGCTCCCGCCGCCTCCGGGCCAGCGGTGCGGTCGCCGTCCCCCTCCCCGGCCGCTGCGTCCGCAGCCGGAGCGGTCTCCTGCGCGCCCTCCTCCTCGATGATGATAACCTCCGTCTCCATCTGCTCGGGGGGAGGAGGATCTAGAAGAAGAAGAAGAAGCAAAAGAAGTTCAAGCAAATATCTAAAAAGAGACAATGCCAAGAAGACAAAGTTACAAGAAACTACCTTGGCGGACGTCGTCAGCGGCGGGCTCCCTCGCCGGGGAGCTCTGCCTTGGCGGAGTGGCCACCCTCGCCGGGCTGCTCGCCCTTGGCGGGGTACTCGCCCTTGGCGGAGTACCCGCCCTTGGCGGAGCGCTCTCCCTTGCCGGGGAGTTCGGCCTTGGCGGGGACGGCGGGGCCTGCGGCTCCTCGGGGTCGGCCTCCGGACGCTCCTGCGGCTGTGGCTCCACCTCTGCACAAGTCAAGACAAAAGCATCAAGATATTAGCACAAGACAAAATCTCCAAGCGCGCCCGACGAGCAAAAGTACAGAATCCAGACTTACGCTGGGGGCTGCGCTGGGGGCTGCTCCTCGGAGCAGCGCTTGGGTCCGGCAGGCTTGGCTCCGGCGCGTCCACAGTTGCCGCGATGGGCGAGTCGTCTGCGACTTCGACCACGGGCACCTTGGCTTTCTTCGCCACGCGCTGGGCCAAGGTCCTGAAATCAAAGCAAGAAACAAGATTAGCCTCAACAATAATCAAGACGAAACTTGAGAAGATGTAAGATCTCGAATGCTTACTCCTGTTCCTCCTCGTCGTCGTCGCTCAAGGCGGAGAAGTCAAACTCCACATGGGGCGCGTCTGCGCAGGGGGCGGGAGGCGAAGACTCCCTCGGGCGCTTGGCGGTCCCTGGGGCTGGGGGCTGCGAAGACCCAGCCCCTGTGGTAGCCGGGGCCCGGGGAGCGGGCGGAGCCGCCGCTCCGCTCCGTGAAGACTCCTGTCCGCTCGGCGCCGACTTGCGAGGCGCCTCTGCCGTGGCCTGCGTGCGGGCCGCCTCCGCCGTGGCTGGTGCGCCGGTCGCCCCCGGCGCAGCTTGGCTCCCCCGGGGAGCTCGCGCTGCCCGGCGAGCTGGTTATTGCCGGGGCGCCTGCGCCCTCGCCCCCGTCGCCGCCTTGCGGAGACGCTTCAGTGGAGACCGCCTAGGGCTTGCCCGGGGCGGGGAGGTCTCCGACGACGAGGAGATGTCGTCGGCGTAGAGCTCCGTAGACCCGCCGGAGTCCTCGGCGGCCTCGGCGTCCTCCTCCTCCTCCTCCCCGGCAGGCTTGCTGGGCCCGGCGCCCTGCGCCGCGGCCTCATTCCCTCCGGCGCCTCCGCTCCTTCCGGCGCCTCCGCTCCCTGCGGCGCCCCTGTTCCCTCCGGCGGCGTTGCCTCTCGCCGCGGCCTCCGTCTGGATTCCGATGATCCCGGAGTGCCTCAAGGATGGGACTCCGGCGAGCTCGTCGGGAGGCAGCTTCAGTAGCCTGCGGATCTCCGCCTCCTCCGCTTGGCAGGACGCTTCCGCAGCATCTGCCTCCTCGGGCGTGTAGCCGAACTCTCCTGCCGCTGCGGCTGCGGCGGCCTCTTCAACCCGAGATGCGATGTATGCTATCTCCTGGTCGGTGGTGTCCCGTGTCAGCTCCCGGGTCTCGTTCTTGTTATTCGCCACCTCCACAAGGTTGTCGAAGAAGCTGAGGATGTCTGATGGCTTGGGCGGAATCCATGTGCGGTCCACGCCGTGCGAATCACACGCGGGCATCATGGCGCGAAGAGGATCACAGGCCGTGCTGTTGCAAAGGGGCACCACTCCCCGGGGCCCCCTGAACCATTTCGGGTGGGCCGGGTCGTGCTTAAACAGCTCCCGGACCATCCCCTTCAGCTCCAGCGACGTGAAGTTAAAGTTGAGCCCGGGTCGCAACCTCATGATATCCGCCGAGTTGCCGTACTCCCAGGCCGGCCTTTTCCTGTCTTGGAGAGGGGCGATGCGGCGGCGGAGGAAGTCTGTGCCTACTTCTGCGACAGACAGCCTAGCTACCCGGAGACGGAGAATCCTAATGAGGGCGACGTCGAGCTTGCCGTCGTCCGAATCCAGCTCGCTCCAGTCCCTGCCGCGCACGATGGGCGTTGTGCGCGGCGCGGTGAAGGGCTGCGGCTCGTCCTCGACAATCCAACACCATTCCGCACGCCACTCCTCCCACTTGCCGCGGAGCTCCCCCGGCAAGTAGGACTCCTTCTTGTTCAGACGAAAAACCCAAGATATTCCTCCGGAGAGGGGGGCGCCGGCCTCTGCTCTAGGGGTGAAGAAGTGCCTAAACAGCGCTACGTTTGGGTGTATTCCTATATAGTTTTCGCACATGTGTGCGAAAACCGCCATTGTGAGGATGGCGTTGGGGGTGAAGTCAAGAAGATGGAGGCCGTAGGTGTGCATTATGTCACAGAAGAACTCAGAAAAAGGAGGGCAAAGACCGCAGTGGAAGAAGGCTGCGAAGAAATAGTACCCGCCGGGGTAGTTGTTCTCGGCGGCGGCCGGATAAGCTCGAGTGCGGGGGTGCGCCTTGGTTCCCTTGGACCAGAACAAGTAATACTTGTTCCAGAGCTCCCGCGCGCTGAGCCTCGGCGGGAAGACGAGGTTCCGCTTCCGATACGCGGTAAGCCTCGCCGCTTGCTCCGATTTCTCCTTCTTGGCCTTCTCCGCCTTCGCCTTCTCGGTCTTCGGGGCCATGGCGGAGGCGGCGAAGGAAGGGGGACGAAGAGCCCGGTGGCGCCGGAGATGCAGACGGCAGCGGCGGAGGTGTGGAGGCGGAGCGCAAAGGGGATCTCTGGAGGTGGAAGAGGATGCAATGAAAGCGTAAGGAGGGGAACCGCTCCTGCTTCCTCTGCTTTTATGGGGAAGTGGGGGGGCGTTTCGCTCTTTCCATTAAAAGAACGTGGGCACGTCCCATCCCACGACGCCGCAATCGACGCGTGCCGTTACAGGGGGATGCGGCGGATGCGGAAGTGGATTCGGCGCGCTGTGGCCGCGTGTGCCCGTGCACTGTTTTGGGCCTGGCCCAACAGCGCTCGGTACCGTGTGTGGCCCAGGCCCGGGGGCTCCTGTCGGTGTACTAAGGTAGGGGTGCCTCAGTACCCCAACTTGTGCACGGGCAGTTGCAGCTTCCCGCGGCAGGGTTTACCACGTGCTCGGCGGAGACCTTCCTGCTCCATGTTAAACCATTCAAAAACAAAGTATGCAAGACAGAAGATCGAGACCCCGGCAAACGGAGCTTGCCGGGAAGGCCGTTCCAGACTCAAGGTTACCTCACTCACACAAGGCCCTGGCAAGAGGAGCTTGCCAGGAAGACTAGAAGATTACATCATAGAAGACACGCCTCGGCGCTATACGCGTCCCGGCGAGGGCCCGGGGAGCGACAAGCTTCAGAGCCCGGCAAGCTCCCGGGCCCGGCAAGGTCAAGACCCCGGCAAGGTGCTTGCCGGGAGAGTTGCGCTGTGTGCCCGCGCTCCAGCTCATCGGCCCACGCGTCGCCCTGGGGCCATTCCAGGGACGCGTGGCGGATGGCTGTGCAGCCTGGGGGACACGGTGGCACCCCACGGAGGTGAAGTCATCGCCGTGGCGAACGGAAACGCAAGGGCGGGAGCTTTTGGGGTCGACGGCGACGGGCATTAAATGCCCTTGTCCCCCACTGTCAAAGTAGGTAGCGACCATTGTTCACGCACTGTAGCTCCACTATTCCCGCACTGTTACAACTACCACCACATTTACATTTTTACCCCTTTCTCCTACGTTGACACCTGTCGGTGACCCCTTGCACTATAAAAGGAGGCCCATGCACAACGTGGAGGGGGTTCGGAACCTAGATCGCTCATATGCTCGGTGTAGCTGGTTCTTCAAGCTCCCGAGCTCTCCAACTCAATACACAACTAAGCAGGAGTAGGGTTTTACGCGTCCACCGCGGCCCGAACCTGGGTAAACTGCCCGTGTGTTCGCTACGATCTGCTCTTCGTGCTTCCTCCGCCCTCTTACCGCACAAACAAGGGGCTCCGGTCCCATAGGTGTTCGTGGCTGACAGTTTCCCCCGACAATATCTAATCCATCATTTTACACACACACACAAATGCTTGCTCCGGTACACCACTTCTTCCCCAAGTGGTGACCTCGTTCAACATCACCCACAGGCATTAGGGGCACCTGATGGGGTTTTCGAAAGAATGCAACCACAATGTGATCATGGCATACATGCAACATTATGCATAAATAACTGAACTTTTGACATCATATCTCCAAGCACAAGGTAGAGCTATGAGTATGGGCATGCATCATTTGGTGGTTCACAACAAGTTCATCACTGCCACTTTCATCATCATGCAATCGGAAAAAGGTACCGATGAATAAGAGAAGTATCATGGTAAAATGGCTGCTTTCCTTGTTTGGCTTGGTCTTCGAAGTCTTCATGTCCTTCTCCTTCTTATTATCCAACTACTTCGTCAAATACGGGATCTATTCATCGCAATGAAACAACGGAAAAATAAGGCAATAGTAAAACAGAAAAATCAAAGTGCTCAGAAAAATGTCAACTTATTTTTGTTAAATAATAGGATGAAAACTAAGAATGAAAAAATTCTTAGTTTTGGATTTGGGGCTATAGAAAGAAAAAAATGGATTTTTAAAGAAGGATTTAAATGCTCTAATTTGAATTTAATTTTGAACAGTACAGAAAAATATGTTGGTTGTGCATGGAAGTTACACCATTAAATAGGTGGGATTATTACAAGATTTTAGGAGTTGGAATTATTGCATTTGGATAATTATTTTTATCCTGTGGAATTTTTAGAAAATTGAGATATAAGAAAAAGAAGAAATGGCACTATGCAACTGGGCCAATTCGTCCATTGTGCAGCAGGCCTAGAGGTAATCTATCTCGCGCGAGGCTGCCACGTCGAAGGCGTAAAAGGCAAAATACGCCTTCATCCGACGTAGCGAACCGGTACACGCGCGCGTGCATTGTTAAACCTGACGGGTGGATCCCACCCGCGAGGACATGAGGTTGACGGACTGGGCCCACGGCCGTCATCATCTGCCTTCATCCATAAGCGCCGGCGAGCTCGCCGGCGGCGGTATAGGGCACATATGGATGCGTGGGGGGGTACCGTTGGGCTCAGGGAGGTGCCACTGTTCTGATCGAGGTGGAGTTGGTCACCGGGGTGGCATGGTTCCTCGGTGATGAGGAGGCAGGGCGACGGTGCATCAAATGCTCAACTCGGCCTACAATCGACTCGGAAGGGAGAGGGGAATCGATCAACAGGGTCATGCAGTTCCATATCGAGCGAGAGTGGGGGCGGAGAGGGCGTGTACCTCTGGATCGATGGCGACATGTGGTGGCGGAGCTCGAGCTCGATCTCAGGCTCAGGCGCTCCTGGAGATGAACTGGGGTGCAGAGGGTCTATTCAGAGTGGTAGAGGACGAGTGGTGAGGCGAGGAGGGCATATATAGCTGGCCCGTGGCTCACCATGGATGGACGCATGGGCGGCCGCGGCGATGGCTCTCGAGGTCGAGGGGGTGAGCGAGGAGGTGTCTGTGGTGCTCTTGGGGGTGGTGTAGCACGTTGGGAAGGAAGAGAAGGAGCGGGGCAAGCTTGAGGTGGTGCCCTGGTGAGGAAAGAGAGTGGCGGAGCGGGGCAGCACTCTATTCACGCACGGGGTCACCAGGGGAGAGGGCTGAAGGAGGGGGCCGACCAGTTGCCGTGTCGCAGATGTCAAGGCGCAGCGTTGGGTGTGTGAGGGAGAGCAGAGGTGGCCGGAGGCATTTGGTAGAGGGCGGCTCCAGTGCTTGGCCGCACTGTAGCGCGCTCTAGAGCGTGCATATGGCCGGCATGGCCATTTTAAAAGGCCAGGGGCATGTCCTCTTGTGTCTTGGAGCTTCCTTGGATACTCTAGAGTGGACAAGAGCTAGGTGGGGGATGCATATAGAAATGGGATAGAGAGAGAGGTGTTTCCATGGGTGAACACAGAGAGAAAGAGGTGGGTGGGTTTTAACCCCAAATAATTGAGCTATGAGGTTGCAATTGTTACTGGAGGTAGAAGGGAACTAGGAGGAGCTGTGGTAAACATTTGAACTCATGGGGAATAGTGGAAGAGGTCAAAATGATAATTTTTTAAACATGGTAGAAGGTGTTCGATGCAAGTTTGAGCCACTTGCACTCATCTCCTCCTTATGCCACTTGATGGGGTGTTGTGCATGACCATTTGGCACTGTGGTAGAAATTTGAGCTCATTTGGATAAAGTTGCCAATGCAACTTTTGTAAACCCTAGAAATAATAAGAAATGGATTTTATTAGATCTAGCTAAGTTAATCTCTTCTCCTTGATGCACCACTTGGTGTAGTGTCATCATTTGGGCACTTGAGCATGTCAATAAAGTTTGGGATCAAATGTAGAAAGTTGGAAATGTAAAGTTGTTCAAACATGGATCTGATCAGAGAGGGTTTTGGGGCACTTTTGTGAACCAAAACTATTTTTATTGGAATAAGACTTTGCAAGATCATCACATCAGGCATATGTGGCTTGCCAGATTTTTCTTGGAGTTTTTAGAGAATATTCCCTTTGTAAATATTTCAAAAGCTTGAAATATCGAGAAGGTTTTTTTGAGGGATTTGACCAATATTTTGAACATGACCATGTGTTGAAACTCTTATATATGGACAACATATGTCCTCTGAGCTTCCCTGAATTTTCTCAAATATTTCTAAAACGTTAAAATAATTTTAACCTATCAAAGACCATTTCTATCCTAAAGAAAAAGCCTTGAATTAAAATAGGAAAATAATTTTTAAAATTATATTTTTGTGGTTTATGGGAGTCCAATACCTAATAGGAGTCAAATATATTCTTTGAAAGATTTTTCATACCCCAAATTAAGTACTTGTAGTGCAAGCCTCAATTAATTTTTTTGGAAAACCTAATTTGGAAAATACTTTTTGGCCAAATTATTTTTGCAAGAAAATACTATTATGTCCTATACACATGGCATGATCATTAGGTAAAAGTTTGGATCAAGGAGATGAAGTATAGAAGGTGGCGCTATGTTGACTTTAAAGAGCACTTGAAATCACACACAAAGATCCAACCCAAATAAAAAGCCAAATGATGCAAAAGTTTTTGTTGTTCCAAATTTTCATGCTTTATTAATGCAAATGACATGTTATGAAATGCTGGGTGTGATAGACATGCATTTGATAGTTTGGAATAGGGCGTCCTTTGCTGTAAGCAGCATCGCTCGGTTTTTTCTTTATTTGTGTCTTCAGTTGTGAAGTAAATATCGGCTCTGACGTGTGAATAACTGAGATGCATCGATGAATTTTCTTGTGTCTTTAGTTGTGAAGTATTGGCTCTGATGTGTGAAAATTTGAGATGCATAATCATCGTTCGATTGTTGTTTCAATGAATTGCCAGGCCCGTGAGTTTGATTGCAATGTACATGCACGCTGAAAATCTACTCAAACTTTTTGTAAGTGTGAACTGCAAGAAATGACGTGATCACAGTGCGTCCTGAGAATAATGATAGAAGTATCGTTTTGAATGTTAAAACTGATACAAGAATTCAATCTAACTGGTCTAAATTCGTTCATACACGACATGATTTCATATAAACATGCCGGATGTCATTACATTTCAAACATTCTTCAACGAAAAAGATGTGCTCATTTGGCTCTGTAGATTTCATTAATTAACCTAATCTATGATCATCGGCACCTATTCCCCTTGTCCCGCTGAGCCCAAGAGCTGAAGCTTCTTCTCTAGCTCTGAGTCGTCGATGATCAACCAGCCAAGCTTGGCTTCAACCGTAGGGAATGAGCGATGACATTACTTAGACTGGAGTGGCGGCGACATATCGTCTTCTACTCTTCCTCATTTTCCATGTGGCGTGGCCTCGACTGAGCCGTCGATGTCCTCTATCTCTTTTCCGGGGGGCGCCTCGGCAGGGCGAGGGAAATCCTCTGCCTTGTTGAAGGCGGAGGGGGCCTCGGCAGATCCGGCGATGTCCTCTGCAATGTTGCCAGCGGGGCAGGGCCTCAATGGAGCCGGCGAAGTGTGTCGGCTGGGAGGGGCCTTTGTGGAGCCAGCGATGTTCTATGCCTCGTTCCCAATGGGGCGGGGTCTCGGCGGAGCCGGTGAAGTCCTTCGGCTTGTTGCCGGTGTGGAGGGGCCTCAACGGAGCTGGTGATATTCTCTTCCTTGTTCCCGACAGGGCGGGGCCTCGGCAAAGCCGGCAAAGTCCTCCGGCTTGTTGCTGGCGGGGCATTGCCTCGGCGGAGCTGACGACGTCTTCCGCCTCATCGTCGGTGTTGCCAAACTACGACTCGCCAGCTTCATTGTCCTCCTTGTAGGGGGCCGCAACCTCCGCCACCAGCATGCGTTATCGCCAGCGCTCGAGGCGGCACTCGCGGGCGGAGCGGTACGACTCGAGCAATGCCTCCTACTCCACCCACTCCGCGGTGATCTGCTCATCCACCTCCAGGTGCTCCTGGAGGACCTGCTGGTTAAGGAGGCATCGGTCTGCGCCTCCCGAAACTTCTCCTCTCGCTGCTTCCTCACCATGTCCATGTACTGGGCACGTGCCTCGACGATGGTCATGGTGTAATGCACTAGCGAGGATGGCACAGAGGAGGAGGTTGGAGCTGACTTTTCGACGACCATGTTCTCCATTAGGACGTCGTCGTTCTTCTGGTCCGTCGTCCGCCCTTCCTGGAGAGCAGTGGAGAGCAAGGAAGCCATGATGAGAGTGGTGTGGCGAGGAGAAAGGGAACATAGCCGGATGTCTACGACTATGGCCGGGGCATCAATTTATACAGCAATGCTGAGCGGCAGAGGGACGGACAGGTGGCGCCGGAGTAGCTTCCTCGGCAACCGCGAGTCATTAATGTGGGCGGCAGATGGACGGACGGATGGAAGTTGTGTTGTTTGAACATGGAGCAGTCGCCTGCACTGGGAAGCGGCACGAGAGGCGCTGAACGTTTCGGGCGGGAAGCGCGCGTGGGCGAGGTAGGGGGTCTGGGTGGGCCAGCACAGTGAGACTCGTGCTTGGCAGCGTTCCGGTCCAGCAGGCGGACATGCTGGCTCGCCAGTGAGCTCACCGAGCTCACCGATGAAAACTAGACGATAAACGACGCTTCTGACAAGGAGCCGGCGCCATCGCCCAAGCCAGTTCATGCTTTGTTCACCATAGAGCAGGTGCAGCTGCACCTCGACACCCTAATGGCAGAAGAGCTACCAGCACTGCCGAAATCAGCGTTCCGACAAGTGCAGGAGGACCAGTGCTACTACCTCCATCTCCTTAACGAGCACCGGCTCGAGGAGGGATGAATCGACGATGAACAAGCACAAATCAATGTCGCCGTGAACAAGTGGACCAATGATTCTGGCATCCTGAATGAGCAGCGGGCGCTGTATCAGACCATACATAGGGCCCGACCGTGAGGCCCTCTCCGTCAACCTTCGAGTTGTTGCGCTCGCCGTGGTGCCGCTGTCTCGCATTATCAACATGGTCAACTAACATGTGGAATCGGGAGATGACTTTACGTGGAGATGATGACAGTAGGGACACACCCGGGCCATAGCCGTACGTACGCAAGTGCCTCCTTATTACAATTACAAGTACAACATTGGCAACATATATCTATATCTATACCAGTATAAAAAGACCCAAAGGGGCAGATCCAATTAATCTCGGTCATCAAATCACGTCAATCCAATGACCTAGACTGCTTCAATGTTTAGTGCTCAACACGTTTAGCGCGTAGTTAATTTCATGCCAAATATAGTGCTAATCACATAATAACACACAAATATTATCCTACTTAATATCCACATGCACTTAATATTCTTTGAAATTAACGTGCATTGCAGGTACACATTGACTAGTAGTCAATAAATGAGAGAATTGCACAAGGAGCGGCTGACAGCTAGGACCCAGCTACTCGAGTAGTATTTGTTTTTTGAGGGGTGAGACATAATTTTTCGAGCGATGTTTTTGTTGTTGTTCAGAGGAGTAGGGTATCAACTGGGCGGGCTGTGGCCCGTCTAGCCCAGGTCATTATTTTATGTCGACCAAATATGCAACCAAGATATTATTTTTTCAAGGTGAAAATGGCTTCCCTAGGCCCAGTTATACTTCTTTTGAGGAATACCCAACCCAAAACAACTTGTTATTCTCCGGCCCACTGGGCTACAAATCTTTCCTACGGGGATGCATTAGGCTTGCCAAGAAAATGGCTTAAAAATAATAAATGGGTTGTAATTATAAAAAATGTGTTGTAAATATAAAAAACACTCCGAACAGGTAATTAGTTTCAATTATATTTTGTGGATATTTTTGACGGAATCTCGTGTGAGGGCGGGGAGCTCCCACATTGCATTTTTTTGGATTCAATTTTTTAATTTCAATAATTGTTGCGCGCAAAATTTCATTTAATTTTTACCTAATATAATTTTATTTTGAAATTAGATTTAATATGGATCGAAATTCCAGGATAAATAATATATAGAATCCCATCCAAAGGTGGGAAATTTGGTTGAAATTATAAACCATTGTCCTAGCTAGAAAAATGGGCTATAATGTTAACAAGCAGCATATGGGTTGTAGTAAATTCCATTAGAATTAAGAAATGAGCTTTAAGTTGTTAGAAATCACAAATGGGCTATATACTCTCTGCCACATATGTGATGATCACTTGTGGGCCTACTAAGTTCAAAGCGTATGCAACCATAAAAAAACAAAGTTGACGCGTACCCTAGGCTTTTGCACCTTATTGTCAACACACTATTCTAGGTGCAGTGGCCGTTGGATGTAGATCCAACTGCTGTCATGCTTCTTCAATCTCGGATGTTCTAGCTTCAGCCGCACAAACTACCGCTTGCGGTATCACCTGCTACTGCCTCCCGTAGCCGGCTGTGCTGCCGCGCATGTATCACCGGCCCACCCTACTCCCATCGTCATCCTGGCAATTCCTCTACTCGCCAACACCTCATGTTGTTCTCCGATGACGGCAGCCTCACACCACAGCCCTATCAGTGAACCCTCGTACTCCTCTTCGTGTGGGCATCCACTTCTGCGTCTTCACCGGCTGTGGGGCATTCCCTTCCTATGCCTCGTCGTCTTCCACTATGTTGGTTTTCTCGGGGTGGCGTGGTCAACTTTGTCAACAAATGACAACCATTGGATGAGGGATGTACGTGGAGTGGCTGACAGTAGGGACCCACATGGTCCATGGCCGCATGCAAGAAATAGCCTCCTTATAATGCAAAAACGAATGATTTCTTGCCCTGACAGGTTTGAACCACCAGCTACATCTTCACACGCAAGCAAGTGACTCGTTATTACGCGATTTTTTTCCTCTCGCTGACAGCTGGGACCCAACAACTACATCTTAACATGCAAGGAAATGCCACCACATTACGTGCAAGAAAATGATCCCCCTACTAGCTGGGACCCACCCGATTTGGAGTCTGACTTGTGGGCCTACTAAGTTGACGCGAACGCAGGACTTTGTCAACTTAGTCAACAAACGATTCTAAGTGCAGTGACCGTTGGATGTTAATCCAACCGCCATCGTGCTTCTTCGACCTCTGGTCTTCTTGTTCCAGTTGCCCAAACCAGCGCTGGCCGTGCCGCCTGCTCCTGCCTCTCGTGTCCGGCTGTGCTGCTGCACATGCCTCACTTCTCCACCCTACTCCCAATCGATGGCCTGGCTATCCATGCAATCACCGAGACCTCCTGTTATTCTCCGGCGACGGCAGCCTCAGACTATAGTCGAACCAGTAAACCCGCGTATTCTCCTTCTTGTGAGAAACAACTGCCGAGTCTTCCCCGGATCCGGGTCAATCTCTTTCCTATGCCTCGTCGTCGTCCACCGCCTTGGTGCTTTCGGTGCGGTGTGGTCAATGTGGTCATGGAACGACTTCCATCGGAGAGGACTGTACGTGGAGAGGCCGATAGCTAGGTCCACGGCCGAACACAAGGAAGCCTCCTTATTACGCGCAAAATGATGATTCTTCCACGTGACAACGGGGACCCATCAGAAGTGCCTCCTTATTACGGGCAAAAAAGTGATTCCACCCCTGACAGTTGGGACTCGCCTGCTATATCTTCACATGCAAGGAAGTACCTCCTTGTCCTCCCTGATAGCTAGGACCCACCTAGTGGAAGCGTACATAGCGTTATCTGTCTGGTCGTGAACGTGTAGCTAGCGGTCGATCGGTCTCTCTGCAGTGCTGAACCGTGGCCTAGTAAGGAGCGACACATGTCATACGTACATCCATACTAAATGGAGTACACATATGTACATCCATGCTCCAAAAACTACGGGCACATATGCACATACGGGCTAGGTCTCGAGCGCATAGTTGCACATACGTACGGCCATGCACTCCCGTACATATGGAGACGGCAGCAACTACATCGTGTTCATCGGCAGCAAACCGGCGGGGTCGGAACGGAGAAATACCATCGTGTTCAACGGGAGGCAACAAAATGCGTCGGGTTCATCGGGGGCCAACCGGCTTGGACGGAACAGACGAAACAGAGGTCTCCATCGCGTAACACAAAATAGAGGAAAACGGCCTTCTTCTCAAGAGAGTACGGTTGAAACGGGGTCCTGTTCATCGAGATGGGTCTGGCATATCGCAAAACGGAGGAAACGACCTTCAGCTCGACCGATTATGGTCGAAATGGGTTCCTGTTCATCGGGAGGGGTATGACGTACCGCAAAACGGAGGAAACAAACTTGTGTTGGAGCGCTATGGTCGAAACGGGGACCAACTCATTAGGAGGGGTGTGGTGTACCACAAAACGGGACTCCATGGGCTATTGTTCACCGACCATCGACTTCCTCTAGCCTCCACCTGCATTGTTCATCCACTACGTCTTCCTCCTACCTCCACCAGCTAGTGTTCATCCACGGTCTACTGTTCATCCTGGCCTCCACCGGCTACTGTTCAACCAGCCCTCCCCGGGGCCATGTTCACCCAACCCCAACCAGCTCGGCTGTGGCGGCCTCATCTCAGGGTCCTGTTCATCCAGCAGCAACTGCCTACTACCACGAGGTCCTGTTCATCCAACCCCCACTGGGAACTGTTCATCCAACCCAAACAACGTACGTCTCGCCTCATTCAACCAACCCCCGTGTTTACTGTTCATCAAGAGGCAGTAAGTTCGATCGGCTTCAGTAAGCAACATTAGCAGTGGTCGATTGATTAATCGGGTTCAGTTAGCAGTAGTAGCAAAGGAATCACTCGGGTTCAGTTAACAGCCTAGGGATCTATCGCTCGGGTTCAGTAACGTAGCTTGTGCAATCACTCGGGTTCAATAAGCGAATGCCTCGCTCGGGTTCCAACGCCTCGCACACACGCGTGTACGTATACTAGAGAAATGCGCAAACCTTCATGCACCGGTCCGCTCCGACCACCCACCATAACCGAGAACTCCCCAAAATTTTCCTCGCGCTCGCTTCTACCATGATTTTTCCATCATGGACAGCCCAAACAATATCATGCAACTGCGTCCCCGCCACGCCCAGGACAAAAAGCCCATTTTTTCATGATTTTTTGTGATATAAGTAGGAGCCCACCACATCTATGATGGTACCAGGTTTTGTCACAATGATCATCATAGAAGCGTCATAAGCATGACATAAGTTTTTCGTTCGGGCCAAAATGTCACGGATGTGTCTTTTTTTTGCAGTGACAGTCTCAGGTTTCAGTCGAGCCTTGGGTTCCTTCACTGGAGCGGCAACTATCTTGACATTCTTCTTGAAGTGCCTTTATTTTCCTTGGCTTTTTTGAAACTAGTTGTCTTTCTAACAATCATCAACTGATGGACCTTCTTGATTTCTACCTCCGCGGCCATAAGCATCGCGAAGAGCTCAGGAATCGTTTTCTCCATCCCTGGCATATTATAGTCCATCACAGAGCTCTTATAGTTTGGTGGTAGTGACTGGGGAACTCTTTCAATGACCATGTCATCTGAAATATTAACTCCCAACTGAGTCAAGCGGTTGTAAAACCTAGTCATTCTTAGTAGATGCTCACTAACATAATTGTTCTCCTCCATCTTGCAGCTAAAGAACTTGTAGGAGGTGTCATACCTCTCAACCCAGGCATGAGGTTGAAATACCAATTTTAGCTCATGGAACATCTCATATGCTCCATGCTGCTCAAAACATCTTTGGAGCCTCGGTTCGCCGTAAAGCATGGCGCACTGAACTATCAAGGAGTCATCAAAACATGTCTGGCAGATGTTCATGACATCCACAGACTACGCTGGAGGGGGTGAGGCATCTAATTGTGCATCAAGGACATAAGGCTTCTCTGCAACAACGAGGATAATCCTCAAGTTACGGACCTAGTCCGCATAGTTGCTTCCATCATCTTTTAACTTAGCTTTCTCTCAGAATGCATTAAAATTCAGGGGAACTACAACGCATGCCATTGATCTATAATACAAATTTGGAAATACAATTAAGACTAAGTTCATGATGATTAGTTCAATTAATCAGATTACTTATGAACTACAACTTAAATCAACACCCCTCAGGTTGTGTATGTGATTGTCGGCGTTCTGGGAACGGGGGTACCCAGACTTGCCTGCCTGCAGCCCAGGGCATGGCTCACCAGGCAGCCTTGTACGGCTCGGCATCTTCAGTGACCACTCAAGACCCTCGCGAGGGACCAAGCCTCACGAGGCGGGCGACACAAGGCATCCCCTGGGGGGCTTCACTAGGCCGGCTCGTGAGCATCACTGATATTCATGCGAAGGATACCTCGCGAGGTCCTCGTGATGTGAGCAGTGATGACCAAGACCAGATAGGCGCCAGCGGGCACAAAGTGCCAGTTTCCTCTTTAGTGCTAAAGGAGTAAGTGCAGGCGAAGAGTCCCGAGGCATCAGTCAAAGGTTTCCATATCGGTGCAACAAGACCAAGACCAGTAGGATGGCAAAACGGAGGTCATCACGGAGCCCACGACGGCGTCACCACAAGAGCCTTTGGCAGGCGAAGACCACCTTTTGTCAGGATAGCTTGTACTAGCTGTCCCCCTTCAAATTTGGCCGTTGTGGGTCCCTTCCCGCTCAATATTTGGGAAGAGGACCCGGGCCACTATAAATAGGACTAGCCACCAGCATTGGGATTATCTCAGCTGGAGCTGATCAGATAGAAGGCCACACACCACAAGTTCATCCATGTACTAGTTCTTCATCAGCCTACAAAGCAATCCACCACACCACATTGGATTAGGGTATTACACCACAACGGTGGCCCGAACAAGTACAAACTTTGTGTCCCTTGTTCCTCGGATCTGATGAGCTAGGCCTAGGGTTGTTGGGTAGACGAGCTAGGGCGGAAGGAGAGATCTTCGTGCGCACCGTAGAGTTCAAACCTTAAGGGTTTTGCCGGAACCCGAGATCCGACATTTGGCGCGCCAGGTAGGGGTGTGCCGAAAGTTCCCTTCCGTCGATCAGCGCTCCGTCGTCCCAGTAGTTCCATGGCCGACGGTTGGAGAGTCCGTGCTAAGCGGTGTGCTGCCCTTGCTGCCCGCATCGCTCAGACTCCTCCTGCCGGTGGACCACCCCGCCGTTCTCCATCGCCTGCCGCCAACGCCGCCACCGGCCCGACGCGACATGAACAGCATGCATCGTCCCTGCACCCCTCCGTGCGGCATGATGGAAGCTCCGCTACCCCGTCACTAACTCCAGCGGTCTCTTCATCCCATGCTCATCGCAGACCCGCGGATGCACAGATCCTGCGCTACTTTCCCGTCGACGACTTCTACGAAGAATGGCTTGACCGCATTGCCAAGCTCGTCAGCGCCACTGGGGGCTCTTCAGCACCGTCCCTCTCCCTGCCCCATCCGCCTCCCCATGCGGACGACGAGGCCCATGAAGCTCCACTGCTACCCCTACATCAAGGCGTCGTCCAAGACCCAAGGCACGTGGCACCGCGGCGTGACCGACCACGCGCGGCGCCAGTGCACGAAGAAGGAAGCTGCCAAGAGATCCAGCGGCCCCATGAGGGAGCGCCCGCACTCCCTCCACCGCTGGGCCAAGACCGCGCGACCCCCGCCGTGGTGGCTCGCGAGGACCGTGAACAAGTTCCACCTCCCCAACAAGCACCGGTGTCAACAGTAGGCCGCAAGGCCCTTGCCCCCGAGCTACGCAACGTGAACTGGCCTGTGAAGTTCAAGCCCGACCTGCCTCCACGCTACGACGACACCTCCGACCCTGCGTCGTTCCTGCAGCTCAACGAGCTGAGCATCGAAGCATCCATTAGCAACGAGAAGATCATGGCGAACTGGTTCCCCATGACCCTCAAAGACAGCGCTCGCTCGTGGCTTTTGAACCTGCCCGCGGGATCAATCTCCACATGGAGCGAGATGAGCAAATGGTTCATAGCCAACTTCCAGGGCACCCGTGACCGTCCCCCGACCGTGGGTGACCTGCGGCATATCAAGCAACAACCATGAGAAACCCTACAGAAGTTCATCCAACACTTCAACAGTGTGCGCGTCAAGATCCCCAAGGTCACGGATGAGGCCATCCTTTCTGCGCTCTCAAATGGCGTTCGCGACGTCAAGATGAAAGAGGAGCTCACCATGCATGAAGATTTGTGCACGTCCTTGGAGCTGTTCAACCTTGCGACCAAGTGCGCGAGAGCTGAGGAGGGCCGCCTCTCCCTCGTCGAGCACCCCGCTGCTGAACCCGAAGACAAGAAGGCCAAGAGCAAGGACGTAAAGCGCAAGGGAGCGGTAGTGCTTGCAGTTGAACCAGAAATGAAGCGTGGCCGCCACTACCCAGGTTTTAAGGTCACCATGCCGCATTGTAGCCACAGAACATCAGGATGTTCGCATCAGCCTCACCACTGCCAAACCTCATCACAGAGTCTCAGGAACCTCCATTGGCACCTTGCTGCTTGCTTCCATGGAGGACTTATTGAACAATGCCGAGTACCGATTGATAGTTGCCGATGGTAACTGTTGGTGCAACATCCGCCCACCGTACATTTTGGCGATAGTTGAAAGAAACGTGTATGGACTAATTTATTTGCTAGTGCATACAGAGAGATAAAGTCCATACACAACCGAAGATAATGATGTCTTCGATGCTGAGTTCGAGGAACTTCACTGAAGCATATCTGTCTTGCAAAGAAGAACAAGCTATATCTGTTGAAGACATATAGTTGAGGAGATTAATGGGAAGAAATCGACCCCTAAAAAATTTACTGCCGAAGAGAAGAGTTCGACTCGGTACAGTCGTCCGGAGAAATTGACTGCAGTGATGGAAGTCGAAGAGAAAGTGAAGATGCAATATTCATTTCATTGTTCTTCTTTCATTCTTTTCAGTCATAGGACCTCCGTACTATTAAGAGGATTATAGGTTCTTGATGCTTAGAACAACTGTGATGCTTAGCCAAAACCTATGAAAGCTACTAGAGAAATCTCTTTGTGTTCCGAGCAAGTACTTGCCAGCAAGAGACTGTGTGCTTATTTGCTGCGTGAGATTTGCCTGAGACCGAGGAGTTAACATTTCTTGCCCCACAAGCAATGTTACTGTTGTGCTCAAATCCGACCGTTGGAATCGTGTCTTTCAACTATTGGCTGAACCCGATGTCTAATTTGGTCTTTTTCATTAGGGAAGGCTGCGGCTATAAATAGCCACCCCACTCCAACTTTGACTATTGGCTGCTTTGCTTGAGATATCTGAGAAGATTGATTTGATCAACCCCTCTCCGAGTGCTTTGAGTTTAAGATCCACCGAGGGAAAAATCAAGAGCCCAAACTTAGATAGTGGTTTAGCATCATCATAGTTCTGAGTGAGAGTTCTTGTACCTATTACTCTTGAAGGTTGCACACTCTTTAGACGGATAGGTTCAGCTTCGAGTGTTGAAGATTCGTTGTCTTCACCGAGTCACATCTTCAACAACCAAGAGTATTGTGGTTTGCGCTGATCGACCGAAGGTTTGGAGATCGCCAACAAGGATCTACCACAAGTGAAATCAACCTGAGTCCGATCAGCTCTGCGTTGAAGGAGAATAGGGTGAAGAGAATTTTAATCGCATTGCTTATGTTTGTCTATTTTTAGCATTTGATTCTCTACTGTGTGTATTACTTCTTCCTCACCCTGCTACGTAGTCTCTATGAGTTGATGTATTTCACTGTAGTTGTTCTTCATCGTAGACTTTCTTCTCTGCTCGATCCTAGTTCTCAGTCATGTTAGTTTACCTGTTTGCCAATTGTTATACTATCTTTCTCATCAAGCTTATCGTAAACTATGCTCGATCAATTATAGCATGTTATCTTGAAGAATTTCTTCCTCAGTAGCCTACCTGTTTGTGTGTTCTTCTACCAATTCTTTGCTCTGTTGCTGTGTTTGAGATCTGTTCAAAACTTTCGCAAGAAATATTTGAATCTCTCATTCAACCCCCTCTGGTTGATATACTCTTGATCCTAACAGTAACACCAAGCTCGACATGTGGTACACGTACGCGCCTTACAAGGTGGAGGAGACCATTGAGCAGTGGTTGCGCGAGGAGGATTACAAGTTTGTTGGTCTTCGCATGGAGTACACATGAAAGGATAGATATGGGCGTAGAAAAGTCGCCATCATGCAACTGGCGATGCAGAATCATGTTTTGGTCTATCACTTCTGCAAGGCCGGGACAGATTGTCCTGCCCTGAAAGATCTCCCTGAGAACATAGGTATAACTTTCTCTAGTATGGACGTCAGGAATGTTAGAGATGCTCTTTTTCAGGATTTCATCAGAATTCCAAGAGAGTACCACATCGACATGCAAGAGAAGCTCATGATCAAAGGCGGTGAAGAAAGGGACTCGATGGAAGACTTAGCAAGAGCCATTTTTGACGAATCTTACTCGAAGATGGTGTCCTCTTTTCCAGAACTTCCGCGTCACTACTAGGATTGGAAGCCACTTGCCTTTGAACACCTGAAATATGGAGCTATTGTAAGTGAAAATTTTATTTTCGTTAGTTTCTACCTTTATTGGTTTTTTTTTCATTGCAAGCACAATATGTTTTTTTTTATTTTAAGGTTTTTTCATTTGGTTTTCCTCTAGGAAGGGCATGTTAGTTATGAGCTATACCGTCATTTCCTGTCGATGTGGGACATGTTGCATCGTCGTTATCTTCCTGATCTCAGATGGCGAGGATGTTTCTGAGCAGGACTCCAGGTTGAAGTGCTGCAAAGATAGATCGTCTGATGAATTGGTTAATTGTTAGTAATTGTATGGGGTATAGTACATCGACTGATGAATTATAAATGTAGAGGTTTTACTTCAACTGGATGGACTATAATAGTTCGGAAATTTGTGTTTGTTTTCAGTGTTTTATGTTTTTCTTCTTTGGATGCCTTCAAGAATATTTTCCTCTATGTTTCGATGCTTCGCGTCGGTGTAAGTTGGGATGGATTAAGAGGACAACTCAAATGTGCACGATTGTCAATCTAGACTGGCCACATTCCTTTTCTCAGAGAGAAATGGTCGTGGATGTAGGCCAGGTATGGTCCTGTGTTAGCAGTAGGCACGGTTGGTGGTTTGTCTTTCTATTTTTTAGCTGACTCATATGTATCAGTGCCGATAAGAAGCGCGTGTTTTTTTCCGTGGTTTAGATGGCTAGGTGCGTTAGTTCTTCTCTGAATATTGTCACACAGACAGGTAGGGCCGTTACTATCATTTTTGTGTTCCCACTGTGTTAGGCATGGTTATTTTTATATCCAAGATATGGTTGTGGTCCTGTGTTTGAAATGTTTTTACGCAGTTCCTGAGTTTGTTTAAGATTCTTCAAATTTCCTCTCTGTGCTTTCTGTTTCAATATATGATCACTATTTTAGGGACGGTTATCCAGTGTGAAAGTTGTTGTGCGAGTATTGTGTTAGTCACTCTTCGAATTCCGGATGTGTTTCTGTGTTCCAATTATTGTGGTGACACTTTGATTGAGAAAGGCACGACCGTGAAGCTAGTGGATGCACTATCATATGTGTGCCAGAGGCGTTGTCTTTCCTGTGGGTACTAAATTCGGAGAGGCACTATGCTATGTTAGTATGAGTCACTGTCGTGGCTGTACATTCCGTAATATTTATAGCTAGTCTGCTAGTGGAGGCACTTCTATTGAGTTAGTGCAGGCATGCCCTATGTTATATTGTGAGTCACATTTGTGTCTCTTGTTCGCAAATGTTTCCTCTCCATGTTCACTCGGAGAGGCACGTCTACGATGTTATTCAGGGCACGGTCGTGCCTTTCTTTCGAAATGTTTCCTCTCACTCGTTCGCTCAGAGAGGCACGTCCGTGAAGATTGTCAGGTCATGTACCTTTTACAATAGAAGGCATGGTTGTTCCTCTGCTTTGGTATTTTTTTAGTTTAATTGTCTATGTCAGAGGATGGATCTTCTTTCATCACCTTGAGTGACGGTCGTGCTTCCCTGACACGTTCGCTTGGAGAGGCACCATTGTTAAGCTATCCAGGGCACTGTCCTGTGTTAACTGGTGGCGCAGTTGTGTGTCTCTATTGTTATTTTTTGAACTTAGTTGTCTATGTTAGAGAGGCACATTCTATGTGGAGAGGATGCCTCTATGACCCGATTATTCCAGTTGAGTCGTTTACCACCTTCGTCAGATGCTTACGAACAGACAGCGTTGTGACTTTCTGTTCCAAATGTTTCTTTTATTATGTCTAGTCGAAGTGAGTGGTGTTCTAGTGCAAGGAAGTGATGTCTTGAATATCATCTTTACAACTTATTTTGGAAAAATATGATTTTTATTTATAATGATTGCTATTCAGGATTGGAAGACATGAACATTTGAAAGTAGAGCTGTGTTTAAAGGGACCCATAACAGATATATTGGACCGACGTAAAAATAGTTGAAACACTGTTGTTGTGATGACATGAGTGGAAATAGCTGAAACAGTGTTCGGATGGCTCTAGCTAAATTAAGGCATAGTTAAACAGTAGTCATCTTCTTTCAACTCTTATTTCACTCTAGATATTGTATTGCTCCAAGACGATGTTGAATGCCTCAAATGTAGGGCTTGTATTATAGTTGGATCTCATCATTTTGAAAGTTAGTTGTTCTCTCATTGGTTTCTCATTGATCTGCAAACACATAACAGAAGACGCTAAAAAATTATTGTAAAAAAGAATGTATAGCTGGCTCCGTTGAACGTATATTGATGTCCTGTCAATGAGAGCGAACTTACACTATTGATAAAAAAATGAATTATTATTGAAACTAATGAGCGGCATCAAATGCATGATGTAAATACCATGGTCATCCCTAAAATTTGAGAGCATTATGTTACTGATTAGAAGCTGAAGAGTAGATATGGGATATGTTGTAGGACAAAAAAGGATGGTGAGGTAGAACTATAGTTACAAGAAACTCACTCTCTGTCTGAGTTACATACACTCTGCACAACTTTAACATGAAATGAGGTTATGCTGTGATAGGTGTTGTAAGCATAATGGTAGGTTCTCTTGAAGTTTTCGATGACAATGTCTTAATATTCCCTTATACCATCACAATTGATATAAGTACATAGTATTTCGAACCAACGCATTGCAAGATTCACGATGATCTGGTAGATAAAATGTGGTTTCTTGCTCACAGGTATTAAGATCTAAAACAATGAATAGGAAAATATTATTAGTGTAACAAAAAAAACTGGTAGAAATGAGGACGAACACTGGACAATAGATTGAGTAAGGTCAACTCATGACGTTACATTTGTTGGGCAACCTGTACCCAACAATTTTTGTTACGGTCTGTTCCTTAAGTAGTTCAGTACTTGCACCTAGAACTGTAATTTTTTTCCTACAAAAAATTGATGTTGTGTCACTCAGCATGGTGGTAGTAGTAAATGTGGTTTATTATTAATATATTTATGGAAAGCAAGAACTTATAGAACCTTCCATGTACATTATATGCTTGTGCAAATTTGTGGGCGTTCTGTTAAACTGTTCTTTCGTTAGCAGCATTGAGTAAGTGTCCATCACGAATGTGTTAATATATCCGTAGATCTTCATTGACATACTTAAAGTTCGATGATAGGCCCATTGTCGTTCGATGTAGAATATCCTCTTGCTGCAAAAAAATTCATTTTAAATTCTATGATTTTTATTTAACATTAGAGGTGATGAGTATTCAATTACAGTAGTAAAGGAATCGAGCCAAAACACTTGAATGTGATACTTCAGGTACAATACATTTCCGTAGTAAAAGAAGGAACCAAAACTTTACTGTAAGAGGAACAACTAACTCATTACCTACTATTTTGACCAATGCGTGGCGCATTGTCGATTATTATTTCATACACATGTTTCTCCTCGATTGCAGAATCACCTATTTTGACCAATGACTGTCTGTTCTAGCTAAGAATTATGTTGATGAGGCTGGAAGAAATGACCGCCAGAGTTCATTTGACCATTACTAAGTTGCAGATGGCCCTCATTATAATTGTTATTTCTTTGGACCATTAGGCCATGTGGTTGGTGCTGCATGTGCAGTGCTGATGTACTGATAGTTGGATGACTGGTTGAGCTCGAAGGAATATCTGTTGCTAAATGCTGCAAAGGATGGTCGGAATACTGCAGGCTATTGAAATGTTGTTGTAAGGCACTTTGACATTGCCCATGACACTCGCCTCTGCGTGGTAGCTGATGGTTTTGCTCTTTAGGTTGGTGTTGTTGGCACCATGGACCGCTGTTATTCTGAACATCATTGTGTTGGGAAAAGTGGAAATTAGAGACAACCGTTTGTTGCTGGTACTATTTGTGAATTTGGTTGTTCATTGCATAAGGTGAGTGTTGGCTGATGTGTGAAACGTCATTATTCTAAACAGTAGGATGTTGGCAGAAGTGGGTTTTGAAACTAGGAGCTGGTTGGTGGCAGTGTTGGGAGAAAGTAGTTGCTGGCAAACTTTCGGACAAGACAGTTTCATTTAAACCTGTAGAGTATGACGTATCAAAAGCCTGTGAGAGGTGACTACCGCCTGACATTGAGCCTAATCTACTGGGAAAAGGTGGCTCTAGGCAATATGAAAGACAAGATCTTGAATTCTTGGCCAAGTGCGAGAGAGTATCAGGTTGGCATTGTTGGGAGGCTATGTGGCTAGCAAAGGGTTGCTTGTTCTTTTGCTCAATGGCACTGTCAAGTTTTTCATAGATAGACAGGTCAGACCATATTTTGTCATCGTTAATGAATCCACAATCAAGGAGGCATTTGCGATTGTCGGCAGGTACAGACTGATTGGTTGCAGTTTCTGTTGAATTATGTGGAGGCTCCAGTATCCTAACTATTTTCGTAGGAGGCGCCATACTCTCGTTTCCTGGATCATTTGACTACATTAAGGACCTGGTCTGAGCTGGCATTTGTGCTTCCGGTTTTAGTGGATGTGCGCTTGTGGTAACAGGAACACGGTCCGTGGGACCAATATGTGGTTGCTTGGTATATTTTGCATGTACTTCTGCAATGACATTGTCTTTGGCATCGATAGATGTAGGAGCAATGAATGGAGCATCACTATTGGATGGAAGAGTTATTCCCATGTCCAGTACTGTACCCAAACCGCTGCAAGAATTGCTGGGGACGACTACTGTAGGAGCAAGGGAGAAACTAGCTGTGGAGCGTTCGGTTTCAGCAATGTTCTTGACATCTCTCAAAGTTGCAAGAACATCGACCTTAGCCTTTGGCAGTGAAGAAGAACGTTGTTAAGTAACAAGTGTAACTTGGGTGCAGGTTCGGATACAGTGAGGCTCTTTGTGTTGGTTGAAAAGTTGTTATGAGTGCTATCAAAGCCACTCGACCGTGCAGTAGTTGGTGACGTTATGTGCAATCAGATAAACATGTTCTTCAACTGCCTCGATTGACATTACACCAGTCAATAATTGTTTCTCAACTGCATATTGTGAGGTTGATGGTTCAGTTGCAGCAGGTTTTGTTGTTTTCTCCAAGAGCTTCCCCAGTGAGTTTGTCAGAGAATTGTTGTCTACAAATCGTCCAGAATTGCTGGTTTCAGTTGGTAGAAAAAACTCAGAGGTATTTTCACCCGTAGTATAACTGCTCTGCTCTCCAACATCTCAGAGGTTGTCATGAAAGGCTCATGAACCGGCATGCCATTGAGGCATTTGTTCAGATGGTTATACACATGATCCAAATGATTCCTCGTTTGTTCATCAATATCCTCTTTGTTGTAGTCAATCTCATTCACCTTGAGCAACTTAATATGAGTAGATGATTTGAGGACTGAAGATTGATAAATATGGGACCGCTTCTTGTCGTACATATTTTGTGAGTCTGCCTCAGGAGTATTGCATGAACCCTTTCAATTTTCTAGGGAATATGATGTTGCGCGGACAACACTCTTTGAGCCACTCCTAGGAGAACTTTGACTCTTTGTTCTGCTAGAACTAGGAAGTGAAGAATATGTTGAAGTGACTGATGAAAAAGTTTCTTTTTCATTGGATATGTCATGTTGCAAGTTACAACAAATGTCGCGGTCGCATGCCTTGACTTCTTTTGCACTAAGGTCCCTACTAAGAGAGATACCTTATGCAATTTCTCCTCGATAAGTAGTTCAATCAGGGAGAAAAGTTATGTGTACATTCCATTAACAACTTTGCCAATATTTACCTTGGCCTAGAATTAAAAAAACAGAAGAAATTATTAATACAGGTAATTGAATATAACGTCCGACCTACTATGAGTTAGCATACATAACTTGGTGCATGAAGCACAACTAACGTATTTGAGTAAGCACAATAAATCTAGTGGAGGAATCACATCCGATGTAGAGCAGGAAGCACACCAGACATAGAGCATGAAGCACAATTTGTCTTACGTTTTGTCAAGAATTGCAGAAAGAGCACGTATAATAGGCACAAAAGCACACATGATGTGCTGTGGGAAGCACAGGTAACAAACTCCACGAATCATAGTCAACACATTCCGTGAAGGAGCACAACTAACGTACTAGATGAAGCACACCCAACGTACTATATGAAGCATGGTTGACCTATCGCCGCAGGGAAGCACCGCTATATTTATCACAAAAGCACAACTAACCTACTATAGGAAGAACACCTAATACACTGCATGAAGCACACGTTATATTTTCCAGTAGTCATAGGAAACCAACTGGACGAAGACTCGTAACCTACTTTATGAAGTACGTCTAATCCACCATAGGGAGGTGGAGCTATAAGCATCATGGTAGCACACATTAGCTAATGTAGGGAGGACATGTATCTGTATCATAGAAACTTGGAGAACATCATTTCAAACATAAATCAAGGGCACTAGCTAGAAATCACTTACTGAACATAATTTTTCTTGTAGCACAAATTCTTCTAGGTAGGCCTCTAGTTTGGGACTCATTTGAAAAAACGACCCCTCAAAGCCACGCCGTGGGTGGAAAGGCATGCGCCTAATATCTTTCAGTTGTCATGCGTAAAGAAATAATAAAAATAGAGTCTATTTAATAAATGGCAGCTAAATCATTTTGTTGACAGAATAGTTCACCAAAGGAAAATGATGAAACGTTCACTTACCGTGTGTTTCCAAAAAATTATGTCTTCTGTTGACAGACTGTCTATGTTAGCATAAATTTTAATGGTCTCTTCATCCTAGATAACAAGCCTTGCATGAGTATAATATTTCAAGTCCACAATATTCATATCCAGGTACTCAAAATACATTATCTGTTAGGGGAAAAATGTGAAAATGAATCATGTTCTTGTAGCTGCTTCTGGGTATAAAAACATATACAAGTTAATGAACGAACCATTGTAATTAGGAGGCAGCCACACAAGGTGCATGGGAATCCTTGGTCCTAGAGGGGATGGAGTGATGTCACCAACTTCTGTGTGACAACGTTGGACCAATCATACGATGATATGTTACTTGCTGGTCCTTCGAGAGCGGCGAAGTAGTCGAGGCTAACACAATCATATGTCGTTGGGCATAGAAATACAGTTGTCGCAAACATCACGAAAACCCGGTGAAACACTTTTCTTGTCAGCTGCGGGGTTATGAGATCAGTGAACTCTCTGACGCTTGGAGCGTGCGCATCACACCGAGTCTATGACTTGACCTGACATTTGAAAGCTTCTGAGCATTTTCTAGGGATAATCTGTCCCCCGGTGGAATTCCTAAGATCTAGTGCACCATGTAAGAGTTGATAAAGAATCTGTATCCACTAGGCAATATGAAACACCTAGATGGGAAATCAAAGTAGTGGACAAGCAAGTGAACCAAACACTTCAGAAGCTCGCGGTAGCATAGATCTAGAAGGTATCCAAAACCAATATCTCTGAGAAGCTGCTTTTGAGGTTTTCTACCTCTTGAGCATGCGTTGGTTTTCCCTTGAAGAGGAAAGGGTGATGCAGAAAAGTAGTGTAAGTATGTCCCTCAGTTTTTGAGAACCAAGGTATCAATCCAGTTGGATACTACACACAAATCCCAAGTACCTGCACAAACAATTTAGAACATTGCAACCAATGCGATAAAGGGGTTGTCAATCCCTTCAAGGCCACTTGCAAAAGTGAAATCTAGTTGTATAGATTGAAAAGTAAAGATTGCAAAATAAACTACGATAAAAATAGCTAGTTGACGGGATATTAATATGATAGAAAATAGGCCCAGGGGCCATAGGTTTCACTAGTGGCTTCTCTCAAGATCGCATATTCTACGGTGGGTGAACAAATTACTGCCGAGGAATTGATAGAAAAGCGTATAGTTATGAGAATATCTAGGCATGATCATGCATATAGGCATCACGTCCGTGACAAGTAGACTGAGAAGATTCTGCATCTACTACTATTACTCCACACATCGACCGCTATCCAGCATGCATCTAGAGTATTAAGTTCATAAGAACAGAGTGACACATTAAGCAAGATGACATGATGTAGAGGGATAAACTCAAGCAATATGCCATAAACCCCATATTTTTATCCTCGACGGCAACAATACAATACGTGCCTTGCTGTCCTGTTGTCACTCGGAAAGGATGCCGCAAGATTGAACCCAAAGCTAAGCACTTCTCCCATTGCAAGAGAGATCAATCTAGTAGGCCAAACTAAACCGATAATTCGAAGAGACTTGCAAAGATATTAAATCATGCATGTAAGAATTCCGAGAAGAACCAAATATTGTTCATAGATAATCTTAATAATAAACCCACAATTCATCGGATCCCCACAAACACACCGCAAAAAGTATTACATCAAATAGATCTCCAAGAAGATCGAGGAGAACTCTGTATTGAGATCCAAGGAGAGAGAAGAATCCATCTAGCTAATACCTATGGCCCCGAAGGTCTGTGGTAAACTACTCATACATCATCGGAGAGGCTATGGTGTTGACGTAGAAGCCCTCCGTGATCGATTCCCCCTCCGGCGGAGCGCCGGAAAAGGCCCCAAGATGGGATCTCACGGGTACAGAAGGTTGCGGCAATGGATATAGTGTTTCGTGATGCTCCTGGATGTTTTCAGGGTATATGAGTATATATAGGTGAAAGAAGTATGCTGGTGGAGCTACGAGGGGACCATGAGGGTGGGGGCGCATCATCTTGTCTCGTGGCCGCCTCGTTGCTTCCTTGATGTCCACTCCAATTCTCCTGGATCGCGTTTGTTCCTAAAACGATCATCGCGAAGGTTTCATTCCGTTTGGATTATGTTTGATATTCTTTTTCTGCGAAACACTTAAATAGGCAAAAAACAACAATTTGCACGAGGCCTTTAGTTAGTATGTTAGTCCCTAAAATAATATAAAAGTGCATATTAAAGCCAGTTAAACATCCAAAATAGATAATATAATAGCATGGAACAATCAAAAATTATAGACACGTTGGAGACGTATCAAGCATCCCCAAGCTTAATTCCTGCTCGTCCTCGAGTAGGTAAATGATAAAAACCGAATTTTTGATGTGGAATGCTACCGAACATAATTTTCAATGTAATTCTCTTTATTGTGGCATGAATGTTCAGATCTGAAAGATTCAAGACAAAAGTTCAACATTCACATAAGAATAATAATACTTTGAGCATACTAACAAAGCAATTATGTCTTCTCAAAATAACATGGCCAAAGAAAGTTCATCCCTACAAAATCTTATAGTTTGGCTATGCTCCATCTTCGTCACACAAAATACTTAAATCATGAACAACCCCGGTTTTAGCCAAGAAATTGTTTCGTCTTTTAATTTTATCAAACTTTTCCAACTTTCACGCAATACATGAGTGTGAGCCACGGATATAACACTATAGGTGGAATAGAATGGTGGTTGTGGAGAAGACAAAAAGGAGGAAGATGGTCCCACATAAACTAGGCGTAGCAACGGGCTATGGAGATGCCCATCAATAGATATCAATATGAGTGACTAGAGATTGCCATGCAATGGATACACTAGAGCTATAAAAGTATGCAAGCTCAACAAAAGAAACTAAGTGGGTGTGCATCCAAATTGCTTGCTCACGAAAACCTATGGCATTTGAGGAAGCCCATCATTGGAATATACAACAAGCCAAGTTCTATAATGAAAAATTCCCACTAGTATATGAAAGTGACAAAACAAGAGACTCTCTATCATGAAGAGCATGGTGCTACTTTGAAGCACAAGTGTGCAAAAAGGATAGTAGCATTGCCCCTTCTCTCTTTTTCTCTCATTCATTTTTTTATATTTTGGGCCCTTAATTTTTTTTCTTTTTTTTTGGCCTCTTTTTTTCCCTTTTTTTTATATTTCGTCCGGAGTCTCATCCCAACTTGTGGGGGAATCATAGTCTCCATCATCCTTTCTCACTTGGACACTGCTCTAATAATGAAGATCATCACACTTTAATTTATTTAGAACTCAAGGATTACAACTCGATACTAGAACAAAATATAACTCTATATCAGTGCCTCTGGCGATGTACTGGGATGTGCAATGAATCAAGAGTGACATGTATGAAAAATTATGCATGGTGGCCTTGCCACAAATACAATGTCAACTAAATGATCATGCAAGGCAATATGACAATGATGAAGAGTGTCATAATAAATGGAACGGTGGAAAGTTGCATGGCAATATATATCATAGTGGCTATGGAAATGCCATAATAGGTAGGTATGGTGGCTGTTTTGAGGAAGATATATGGTGGGTGTATGGTACCGGCGAAAGTTGCGCGGTACTACAGAGGATAGAAATGGTGGAAGGGTGAGAGTGCGTATAATCCATGGGCTCAACATTAGTCATAAACAGCTCAAATACGTATTGCAAAAATCTACAAGTCATCAAAACAAAGTACTACATGCTTGCTCATAGGGGAAGGGTTTGTAGGAGTTAACCATCGCGCAATCCCGACCTCCACACAAAGGATGACAATCAAAGAAATACCTCATGCTTCAAACTTGTCACACAACGGTTACCATACGTGCATGCTACGGGACATGCAAACCTCCACACAAGTATTTCTAAAATTCACAACTACTCTACTAGCATGACTCTAATATCACCATCCTCATATCTCAAAACGATCATCAAGTATCAAACTTCTCATAGTATTCAATGTACTTTATATGAAAGTTTTTATTATACCCATCTTGGATGCCTATCATATTAGGACTAATTTTATAGCCAAAGCAAATTACCTTGCTATTCTAAAGGACTCTCATAATTTCTATAAAAGAAAACCACCACCGTGCTCTAAAAAGATATAAGTGAACCACTAGAGCAAAATTATCTAGCTCAAAAGATATAAGTGAAGCACATAGAGTATTCTAATAAATTCTGATTCATGTGTGTCTCTCCCAAAAGGTATGTAAATCAAGGATGATTGTTGTAAACTAAAAAGCAAAGACTCAAATCATACAAGACGCTCCAAGCAAAACACATATCATGTGATGAATAAAAATATAGTCTCATGTAAATTTACCGATAGACAAAGACGGAAGAGGGGATGCCTTCCGGGGCATCCCCAAGCTTAGGCTTTTGGTTTTCCTTGAATTTTACCTTAGGGTGCCTTGGGCATCCCCAAGCTTAGGCTCTTGCCACTCCTTATTCCATAGTCCATCAAATCCTTACCCAAAAACTTGAAAACTTCAAAACACAAAACTTAACACAAAATTTCGCGAGCTTCGTTAGTATAAGAAAACAAACCACCACTTTAAGGTATAGTAATGAACTCATTATTTATTGATATTGGTGTTAACCCTATTGTATTCCAACTTCTCTATGGTTCATACCCCCCGATACTAGCCATAGATTCATCAAAATAAGCAAACAACACACGCAAAACAGAATCTGTCGAAAACAGAACAGTCTATAGCAATCTGTAACTTTCGAATACTTTTGTAACTATAAAAATTCTGAAATAAATTGGTGTACATGAGGAATTTGTCTATTAATCATCTGCAAAAAGAATCAACTTAAAATCACTCTCTAGTAAAAATGGCAGCTAATCTTGTGAGCGCAACAGTTTCTGTTTTTTACAACAAGATCTCAAAGACTTCACCCAAGTCTTCCCAAAGGTTATACTTGGCACAAACACTAATTACAAAACACACACAAAAATCAGAGGCTAGATGAATTATTTATTACTAAACAGAAGCAAAAAAGCAAAGAACAAAAATAAAATTGGGTTGCCTCCCAACAAGCTCTTTCTTTACAGCCATTAAGATAGGCTTGAGGATTTAATGATGCTCACATGAAAGATAAGAATGGAAGCACAAAGAGAGCATCATATAGCATTTGAAAATCACATGTAAGTTTAACATGCTTCCTATGCATAGGCATTTTATAAGAAAAAAATTAGCAAGACAAGAAAGATCTAGCATATGCAAGGAAGAAGAAATAAACAATAGCAATCTCAACATAACGAGAGATAATTTAGTAACCTAAAAATTTCTACAACCATATTTTCCTCTCTCATAATAATTACATGTAGGATCATAAGAAAATTCAACAGTATAGATATCACATAACCTATTCTCAACACGATCCACATGCATGCGAAGTTGACACTCTTCCAAAATAGTGGGATTAACATTAACTAAAGTCATGACCTCTCCAAACCCACTTTTATCAAATATTTCATAAGATTGAAAATTCTCCGAATATGTGGGATCTAAAGTTGACACTCTTCCAAACCCACTTTCAATATTATTGCACACATTATTATCAATCTCATATATATCATGGGGCTTAAATAAGTTTTCAATATTGAAAGAAACATCACCCCAATCATGATCATTGCAACAAGTAGTGGGCATAGCAAAATAAGCATCCCCAAGCTTAGGGTTTTGCATATCATTAACACAATCGACATTAATAGAATTTATAAAAACATCATTGCAATCATGCTTTTTATTCAAGGAGCTATCGTGAATATCTTTAAACACTTCATCACAATTTTCAGATTCACGAATTTCAAGCAAAACCTCATAAAGATAATCTAGTGCACTCAACTCACTAGCAATTGGTTCATCATAATTGGGTCTTTTAAAAAGATTAGCAAGTGGATGAGGAACCATAAATAGATTTTTAGCAAGCGAAGATGCAAGCTAATAGAGGGCACATGGCAACACAAGCAAACAAAAAGGCGAACTGAAAAAGGCAAAGGTGAAGTGGGGGAGAGGAAAACGAGAGGCAAATGTAAATAATGTAATGCGAGTGATAAGAGTTTGTGATGGGTACTTGGTATATCTTGACTCCCCGGAAACGGCGCCAGAAATCCTTCTTGCTACCTCTTGAGCATGCGTCCGTTTTCCCTTGAAGAGGAAAGGGTGATGCAGCAAAGTAGCGTAAGTATTTCCCTCAGTTTTTCAGAACCAAGGTATCAATCCAGTAGGAGACTACATGCAAATCCCTAGTACCTGCACAAACAATTAAGAACCTTGCAACCAATGCAATAAAGGGGTTGTCAATCCCTTCACGGCCACTTGCAAAAGTGAGAACTGAGAGAGATAATAAGATAAATATTTTGTTTTTTTGTATAGATTGAAAAGTAAAGATTGCAAAATAAACTATGATAAAAATAGCTAGTTGACGGGAGATTAATATGATGGAAAATAAACCCGAGGGCCATAGGCTTCACTAGTGGCTTCTCTTAAGATAGCATATTCTACGGTGGGTGAACAAATTACTGCCGAGCAATTGATAGAAAAGCGCATAGTTATGAGAATATCTAGGCATGATCATGTATATAGGCATCACGTCTGTGACAAGTAGACCGAGACGATTCTGCATCTACTACTATTACTCCACACATCGACGGTTATCCAACATGCATCTAGAGTATTAAGTTCATAAGAACAGAGTAACTCAATAAGCAAGATGACATAATGTAGAGGGATGAACTCAAGCAATATGATATTAACCCCATCTTTTTATCCTCGATGGCAGCAATACAATACGTGCCTTGCTGCCCCTGCCGTCACTGGGAAAGGACAACACAAGATTGAACCCAAACCTAAGCACTTCTAGCATTACAAGAAAGATCAATCTTGTAGGCCAAAATAAGTCGATAATTCGAAGAGACTTGCAAAGATATTAAATCATTCATATAAGAATTCAGAGAAGAACCAAATATTGTTCATAGATAATCTTGATCATAAACCTACAATTCATCGGACCTTGACAAACACACCGCAAAAAGTAATACATCGAATTGATCTCCAAGAAGATCGAGGAGAACTTTGTATTGAGATCCAAAGAGAGAGAAGAAGCCATCTAGCTAATAACTATGGACCTGGAGGTTTGTGGTAAACTACTCACACATCAGCGGAGAGGCTATGGTGTTGATATAGAAGCCCTCTGTGATCGATTTCCCCTCCGGCGGAGCGCTGGAAAAGGCCCCAAGATCGGATCTCACGGGTACAGAAGGTTGCAGCGGTGGAAATAGGGTTTCGTGGTGCTCCTGGATGTTTTCAGGGTATATGAGTATATATAGGTGAAAGAAGTATATCTGTAGAGCTACGAGGGGCCCACGAGGGTGGGGCGCGCCTACCCCCTGGGCGCGCCCTTCTGCCTCGAGGCCGCCTTGTTGCTTCCTTGACGTCTGTCGGGGGAAACTGTCCACCACAAACACCTATGGGACCGGAGCCCCTTGTTTGTGCGGTAAGAAGGCGGAGGGAGCACAAAGAGCAGATCGTAGTGAACACGCGGGCAGTTTACCCAGGTTCGGGCCGCGATGGACGCGTAAAACCCTACTCATGCTTAGCTTGTATTGAGTTGGAGAGCTCGGGAGCTTGAAGAACTAGCTACACCGAGCGTGTGAACGATCTGGGTTCCGAACCCCCTCCACGTTGTGCATGGGCCTCCTTTTATAGTGCAAGGGGTCACCGACAGGTGTCAACGTAGGAGAAAGGGGTAAAAATGTAAAAGAGGTGGTAGTTGTAACAGTGCGGGAATAGTGGAGCTACAGTGCGTGAACAGTGGTCGCTACCTACTTTGACAGTGGGGGACAAGAGCATTTAATGCCCGTCGCCGTCGACCCCAAAGCGCCCGCCCTTGCGTCTCCGTTTGCCACGGCGATGGCTTCACCACCGTGGAGTGCCACCGTGTCCCCCAGGCTGCGCAGCCATCCGCCACGCGTCCCTGGAATGGCCCCAGGGCGACGCGTGGTTCGATGAGCTGGAGCGCGGGCACACAGCACAACTCTCCCCGGCAAGCACCTTGCCGGGGTCTTGACCTTGCCGGGACCGGGAGCTTGTCGGGCTCTGAAGCTTGTCGCTCCCCCGGGCCCTGCCGGGGCGCGTGTTGCGCCGAGGCATGTCTTCTGTAATGGAATCTTCTAGTCTTCCTGGCAAGCTCCTCTTGCTAGGGCCTTGCGTGAGTGAGGTAATCTTGAGCCTGGAGCGGCCTTCCCGGCAAGCTCCACTTGCCGGGGTCTCGATCTTCTGTCTTGTATACTTTGTTTTTGAATGGTCTTACATGGAGCAGGAAGGTCTCCGGCGAGCACGTGGTCGACCCTGCCGCGGGAAGCTGCTACTGCCCGTGCACAAGTTGGGGTACTGAGGTACCCCTACCTTAGTACACCGACAGGAGCCCCCGGGCCTGGGCCACACACGGTGCCGAGTGCTGTTGGGCCAGGCCCAAAACAGTTCACGGACACGCGCGGCCCACGGCACGCCGAATCCACTTCCGCATCCGTCGCGTCCCCCCGTAACGGCACGCGTCGATTGCGGCGTCGTGGGATGGGACGTGGCCACGTTCTTTTAATGGAAAGAGCGAAACGCCCCCCACTTCCCCATAAAAGCAGAGGAAGCAGGAGCGGTTCCCCTCCTACGCTTTCATTGCATCTTCTTCCATCTCCAGAGATCCCCTCTTGCGCTCCGCCTCCACGCCTCCTCCGCCGCCGTCCGCATCTGCGGTGCCGCCGGACTCTTCGTCCCCCTTCCTCCACCGCCTCCGCCATGGCTCCGAAGACCGAGAAGGCGAAGGCGGAGAAGACCAAGAAGGAGAAATCGGAGCAAGCGGCGAGGCTTACCATGCTGCGGAAGCGGAACCTCGTCTTCTCGCCGAGGCTCAGCGCGCGGGAGCTCTGGAACAAGTATTACTTGTTCTGGGCCAAGAAGACCAAGGCGCATCCCTGCACCCGAGCCTATCCAGCCGCCGCCAAGGACAACTACCCCGGCGGGTACTATTTCTTCGCAGCCTTCTTCCACTGTGGTCTTTGCCTTCCTTTTTCCGAATTCTTCTGTGACATAATGCACACCTACGGCCTCCACCTTCTTGACTTCACCCCCAACGCCATCCTCACGATGGCGGTTTTCGCACATATGTGCGAAAACTATATTGGGATATACCCAAACGTAGCGCTGTTTAGGCATTTCTTCACCCGTAGAGTAGAAGCCGGAGCTCCCCTCTCCGGGGGGATATCTTGGGTCTTTCGTTTGAACAAGAAGGAGTCCTACTTGCCGGGGGAGCTCCGCGGCAAGTGGGAGGAGTGGCGCGCTGACTGGTGTTGGATAGTTGAGGACCAGCCGCAGCCCTTCACCGCGCCGCGCACAACACCTATCATGCGCGGCAGGGACTGGAGCGAGCTGGATTCGGACGACAGCAAGCTCGACGTCGCCCTCATAAGGATTCTTCGTCTCCGGGTAGCAAGGCTGTCCGTCGGAGAAGTAGGCACAGATTTCCTCCGCCGCCGCATCGCCCCTCTCCAAGATAGGAAGAGGCCAGCCTGGGAGTACGGCAACTCGGCGGATATGATGAGGCTGCGCCCCGGGCTCAACTTCAACTTCACGTCGCTGGAGCTGAAGGGGATGGTCCGGGAACTATTTAAACACGACCCGGCCCACCCGGAGTGGTTCAGGGGTCCCCGGGGAGTGGTGCCTCTCTGCAACAGCACGGCCCGGGATTCCCTTCGCGCCATGATGCCCGCGTGTGACTCGCACGGCGTCGACCGCACGTGGATTCCGCCCAAGCCAGACGTCGTCTTGAACTTCTTCGACAACCTGGTGGAGGTGGCGAAGAACAAGAACGAGACCCGGGAGCTCACACGGGACACCACCGACCAAGAGATAGCGTACACAGCTTCTCGGGTTGAAGAGGCCGCTGCAGCCGCAGCGGCAGGAGAATTTGGCTTCACGCCCGAGGAGGCAGAGGCTGCGGAAGCATCCTGCCAAGCAGAGGAGGCGGAGATCCACAGGCTACTGAAGCTGCCTCCCGACGAGCTCGCCGGGGTCCCATCCCTGAGGCACTCCGGGATCCTCGGAATCCAGACCGAGGCCGCGGCGAGAAGCAGCGCCGCCGGAGGAAACAGGGGCGCCGCAGGGAGCGGAGGCGCCGGAGGGAGCGGAGGCGCCGGAGGGAAAGAGGCCGCAGCGCAGGGCGCTGGGCCCAGCAAGCCTGCCGGGGAGGTGGAGGAGGAGGACGACGCCGAGGCCGCCGAGGACTCCGACGGATCCCTGGGGCTCTACGCCGACGACCTCTCCTCGTCGTCGGAGACCTCTCCGCCCCGGGCAAGCCCTAAGCGTTCTCCGCTGAAGCGTCTCCGCAAGACGGCAACGGGGGCGAGGGCGCAGGCGCCCCGGCAACAACCAGCTCGCCGGGGAGCGCGAGCTTCCCGGGGGAGCCAAGCCGCGACGGGGGCGCCCGGCGCACCAGCCACGGCGGAGGCGGCCCGCACGCAGGCCACAGCAGAGGCGCCCCGCAAGTCAGCGCCGAGCGGAAGGGAGCCTTCACAGAGCGGAGCGGCGGCTCCGCCCGCTCCCCGGGCCCCGGCTACCACAGGGGCTGGGTCTTCGCAGCCCCCAGCCCCAGGGACCGCCAAGCGCCCGAGGGAGTCTTCGCCTCCTGCTCCCCGCGCGGACGCGCCTCAGGTGGAGTTTGACTTCTCCGCCTTGAGCGACGACGACGACGAGGAGGAACAGGAGTAAGAACTTGAGATCTTGCATCTTCTTTACCATTATCTTGATTCTTGTATGATGCTGATCTTGTTTCTCGTTTTGATTTCAGGACCTTGGCGGAGCAAGTGGCTAAGAAAGCCAAGGTGCCCGTGGTCGAGGTCGCGGACGACTCGCCCGTCGCGGCGACAGGGGATGTGCCGGAGCCGAGCCTGCCGGACCCGAGCGCTGCTCCGAGGAGCAGCCCCCAGCGCAGCCCCCAGCGTAAGTCTGGATTCCGTACTTCCATTCGTCGGGCGCGCTTGAGGACTTGTCCTTGTGCTGGCATCTTGATATTTTTGTCTTTTCTTGTGCAGAGGTGGAGCCACAGCCGCAGGAGCGTCCGGAGGTCGCTCCCGAGGAGCCGCAGGCCCCGCCGTCCCCGCCAAGGCCGAACTACCCGACGAGGGAGAGCACTCCGCCAAGGGCGGGTACTCCGCCAAGGGCGAGCAGCCCGGCGAGGGCGGCCACTCCGCCAAGGCAGAGCTCCCCGGCGAGGGAGCCCGCCGCTGATGACGTCCGTCAAGGTAAGTTCCGTCACTTGTCTTCTTGGATTCGTCTCTTTTTGGATATTTGCTTGAACTCTTTTGCTTTTTCTTCTTCTTCTAGATCCTCCTCCCCCCGAGCAGATGGAGACGGAAGTCATCGTCATCGAGGAGGAGGGCGCGCAGGGCGGCGGCGGTGACGCCCCTGTCGCTGAGGACACGGCGGGAGCCGCCGAGCCGACTGCTGAGGAGACTGCTCCGGCTGCAGACGATGCGGCCGGGGAGGGGGACGGCGACCGCACTGCCGGCCCGGAGGCGGCAGGAGCATCGAGTGCTGCACCGGCCGCCGACCCCTCCGTCGAAAAGGAGCAGGCGGGCTACTACCTTGAAGCTCCCAACGGCGTATTTATCCAAGTGCCGTGGGGTTCTTCCTCGCGAGCCCCCGCGGAGGGCGAGGCCTTTGATGGAGAGGTCCTCGCCTCCGCGGGCCTGAAGATCGTCGAGGCGCCCGGCGGAAGCGAAGGGCCCGAGGAGGAGAAGCTGCTTCACCAGCTCCTGGCCCTTTACCGGGCCAGGCAGGCGAAGCTTGCTTCACGGGAGGCCCTTGCCGCCAAGGCCGCCGCTGAGATGGAGAAGCGCGCGGCGGAGCTCCGCGCCGCCAACCAGGCTGCCCTCCGCGAGGTGGCGGAGGAGCGCGAGAGGCTCGCCGGGGAGTATCAAGAATGGTTGCTGGAGAGGGCCGAAGCCGAAGAGCAGCAGCGGCTCGCCGGGGTGGAGCTGTCCCAGCGAGAAGGAGAGCTCGCCCAGCGGAAGGTCAACCTCGACTCCCACGAGGAAGACCTTGCCGCTCGGGAGCAGGCCCTTGGCGGAGAGCTGAAGGAGGCGAAAGCCGCCGCGGCTGCCGCGGAGACCGCCAAGGAGGAGCTTGCCGCCAAGGTCGCGCAGCTGGAGGAGTCGTTGAAGGCGAGCGTGGAGAGGGTCACCGCGCTCAACACGGAGCGCGAGAAGGACGCCCACAACAACTCCGAACTCCAGGTACGTCTTTCTGAGAAGGGCGACGAGCTGAAAGCCGCCAAGGACTCCATCGAGGATCTGGAGCTGAAGGTTTCCACGCTGAAGGACTCGCTCGACGCCGCCCAAGCCCGGGAAACCAAGCTGAAGGAAGAGCTCCGCAAGGAGCGGGGCTTGGTGGCGAGCGCCAACACTGCGGCCGAGAACTTCCGCCGTACCGTCCAGGTGTGGACCGAGGACTTGGTATCTTCCGCGTCCAACATCGACCAGGAGCTGCTGGCGCTGAAGCTGGAGCATCTCATCTACTCTCCGGACCCAAACCTTCCTCACAACGCCAAGCTCAGCCTCTTCTTCAAGGGGATCGCGCCGGCCCTTGCAGATCTTCGGAAGAAGATCCCCGCGCAACTGGCCGAGGAGTCGCGCCGGCTCTGCACGGGAACCTTGGAGCGTGTGCTGACGAAGATTGTATACCGCAATCCCGGCATAAACCTCACCAACGTTCTCCGCAGCTTGCCGGCCGACGCGAACATGGAGGCGCTGAAGGAGCAGGTCGCCCACATCATCGCCAAAGTGAACAAGATCTCCAGGATTGAGGGCGACCGCGTAGACTAGGCCTCCTTTATCTTTATCTCTTTTTGTTGCTGCATAGGGTGTTATGAACTCATTAATTCATTGCGACAAGTTATCCTTTGCAAGATATTCATCTTATTTTGATCAATCAGTGCAATGTTATCTTCCTTGTCTTGGTCATCTTACTTTGTACGTTTTTCACCCTACGCTCCCGGGGAGCTTGCCGGCAAGGGTCCTTTGCTGCGAGCGCTGATTGCTGGACTCTGAGCAGCCTGCTGGCCAAGGTCTCACCGGCAAGCAACCTTGCCGCAGCTAGTCGCAACGCACTTAGCTTGCTGAGTGAACTCGAAAACGAAGCAATGGGGCGACACTTGTCACAGCTCACTTAAGTCGTTGAGCGTACTCGAAAACAAGACAAGGGTGCGGCTAGCTACGGGTAGGTTCCTCCGCGCACAGGTTTTCCATACAAAGTGTGATTGTTCAAGGAAGACAACTAAAATTTAAAAATTTGAACTGCTCAAATTCTAATAACTTAGCTTTCATATATTGCTTGCTTCTCGGTAAGGCTTCTCTTTCTTGAACAGCACTTGGTTCCTCTTCCATCTCCTTCCTCCCCGGCAAACTTGTGCGCGAGGAACATTCCATCTGCTTGAGAGGCAAGGAAAAAGAAGAGAGAAACAAGCATATGGCCTTTCGGCGTGCTAATGCTTACCGGATATGTATGTTGCACAAGATGCCAAATAACACATGCAAATAGCGGGGAAAAGCATGCAAAAGGCAAATAGCGCAAAACGTGAAGAACTTTACTGATGCACGGGGTCTGCGCCCGGCTTTGTACAAGGGGTTACATGCAACAACGGCAAGGCTTGTACAAAAGGTGGTTGCCGGAGCGGATCACGGCAACCGCGCCTTATGGGTGAAACTTGCGAAGATGCTCTATGTTCCAGGAGTTGCTCACCGGTAAGCCTTCTTCAGTCTCAAGGCGGACAGCGCCGGGCCTTGTGACTTGTCTCACCCGATAAGGGCCTTCCCACTTTGGCGTCAACTTGTTGGAATTCTTGGCGGACTGAACACGCCGAAGAACAAGGTCGCCTTCCTCGAGACTCCTGGCCTTGACCTTGCGGCTATGGGAGCGACGCAAGGCTTGCTGGTATCGAGCAGCTCGTACAGCAGCCTGGAGACGTTCCTCCTCGAGGAGCAATGCATCATCTTGCCGCAGTTGCTCTTGCTCGAGCTCATCATAAGCAAGCACTCGAGGAGATCCGTATACGAGTTCCGTGGGGAGAACTGCCTCTGCTCCATAGACTAGAGCAAAGGGTGTCTGTCCGGTGGCTCGACTTGGTGTCGTTCTGATTGACCAAAGAGCCGCCGGTAGCTCCTCTATCCAATTTCTTCCGCACTTGCGCAGCCTGTCAAAGGTCCTTGTCTTGAGTCCGCGCAGCACTTCAGCATTGGCCCTCTCCGCTTGACCGTTGCTCCTCGGGTGAGCAACAGAAGCGAAACAGACCTTGGCGCCAAGGTCTTGGACGTACTGCATGAAGGTGCGGCTAGTAAATTGTGTACCGTTGTCGGTGATGATCCTGTTGGGGATTCCGAAACGGCAAACAATCGACCTGAAGAACCTGACCGCTGACTGTGCTGTCACTTTTCTCACTGGTTCCACTTCTGGCCACTTTGTGAACTTGTCGATTGCAACGTACAAGTACTCAAAGCCCCCGACGGCTCGGGGGAAAGGGCCGAGGATATCGAGCCCCCAGACCGAGAAGGGCCATGACAAAGGGATTGTTTGGAGAGCTTGAGCTGGCCGATGAATTTGCTTCGCATGGAATTGGCACGCTTCACACTTGGTTACTAGTGCAGTTGCATCTTGGAGGGCTTCTTGCCAAAAGAACCCTTGCCGGAAAGCTTTCCCGGCAAGCGCCCTTGCGCCAATGTGGTGGCCGCATATGCCTCCGTGTATTTCTGCCAACAGCTTCTGCCCATCTTCCCTGGAGATGCACTTCAATCTGACACCATTGAGCCTTCTTCTGTACAGCTCGTTATCCACGAACTGGTACATATTTGACTGCCTGGTTATCTTCTCTATTTCTTTTGGGTCGTTGGGAAGTTCTCCAGTTTGCAGAAAACGAACGATCTGCTGCGCCCATGCCGGAGCCTGAGGCTCAACGGCAAGGACTAAAGGCATGAGGGCCGCTGCGGGGACCTCAGCTTCTACGGCGAGAACCTCTGGTTCTGCCGGAGCTGATGGTCCCCCGGCAAGCTCGCCGGGGCGAGGCTTGTCGGGAACACTTGCTTCAACTGCACAGATCCTCGGATCTACAGGAGTAGACTGTCCCTCAGCGTTCTGATTGCTGATCTTGGGGACCTTGGCGGCTGTTTCAGGAAGATCCGCCGGCAAGTAGTCGCCGGAGACCAACTTTCTCTTCTTGGATTGCCCAATTGATGGTGTAACGGATGGTTGAGTCAGCTTGAGCAAGAAGGTCCCTAGTTCCACAGGTAACTTCATCGAAGCACACTTTGAAAGGCCATCTGCTATGTCATTTTGAGCTCTCGGGACGTGCTCCATCTGCAGACCTTCAAAGTGCTCCTCAAGCTTCCTTACTTCATCTACATAAGCTTCCAACAAAGGGCTCTGATAACTTTTGTTGACTTGCCGGACCACCAACTGAGAATCTCCTCGTACAATCAGCTTCCTGATCCCAAGTTCGGCCGCAATCCTGAGGCCGGCAAGCAAGCCTTCATATTCAGCAGTGTTGTTTGTCGCTTGCTCCCTGGGAAAGTGCATCTGGATAACATATTTGAGGTGCTCTCCGGTGGGCGCGATGAGTACCACGCCAGCACTGGCGCCTTGCAGCGAGAAGGCACCGTCAAAATACATTACCCATTCACTTGTCGCTTCTTGTAGGGGTGCACTTGTTTCTTGGACTTCCTCATCGGGCGTTGGGGTCCACTCAGCTATGAATTCTGCCAAAGCTCGGCTCTGTATGGTTGAAGTACTTTCAAACTTGAGTCCAAAGCTCGACAGCTCCAGTGCCCACTCAACAATCCTGCCTGTTGCTTCTGGATTGTGCAATATCCTCTTCAGCGGAAAGCGAGTGACCACTGTTATCTCATGTGCCTGGAAGTAATGGCGCAGCTTTCTCGAGGCCATGAGGAGGCCGAAAAGCAACTTTTGCACACCAGAGTATCTTGATCTAGCCCCCTGGAGAAGGGAACTTACAAAATACACTGGGCGCTGCACCATCTTCTTCCGCACTTCTTCCTGTTCCTGCGCAGAATTGTCCTTATCGGGGCCAGAGCTCGCCGGAGCAGCCCCCTGCTTGTCGCTGGATTCGCTTGCCGGTGGTGCAGACTCCTCGTCGGCCTCCCTCTCCGCTACCAACGCAGCACTAACCACCTGGTTGGTTGCCGCTAGGTATAGCAACAACTTTTCCTGTGGTCTAGGTGCGACAAGTATTGGAGTAGAGGATAGGTACCGTTTCAAATCTTGCAGCGCTGCCTCCGCTTCCGGAGTCCACTTCATGGGACCTGCCTTCTTCAAGATTTTGAAGAAAGGTAGGGCGCGTTCTGCAGACTTCAAAATGAACCTACTGAGGGCAGCCACACAACCTGCAAGCCTTCTGACATCCTTGACGCGCTTCGGGGCCTCGATTTTCTCAATGGCTTTAATCTTGTCGGGGTTAGCTTCAATCCCCCTCTGTGACACAAAGAACCCGAGAAGCTTGCCGGAGGGGACTCCAAAGACGCACTTCTCGGGGTTCAACTTGAGCTGTATTCTGCGCAGGTTCTGAAATGTTTCTTCCAAATCTTGGACTAGGGTTTCCTTGCTCTTGCTCTTCACCACGATGTCATCCATGTAAGCCTCTACATTTCTGTGGATCTGTGGCTCGAAAGCAGTGTGCACTACCCTTGCAAACGTTGATCATGCATTCTTCAGTCCAAATGGCATGCGTATGAAGCAATAAGTACCACATGGAGTGATAAATGCAGTCTTCTCTTCATCCTCTTTGGCCATAAAGATCTGGTGGTAGCCTGAATATGCATCAAGAAAAGAGAGTAGCTCACATCCGGCAGTGGAGTCAACGATCTGGTCAATGCGCGGCAAAGGGAATTGATCCTTGGGACATCCTTTATTCACATCGGTGAAGTCTATACACAGTCTCCACTTCCCGTTGGCCTTGCGCACGACGACTGGGTTTGCTAACCACGTCGGATGGATCACCCCTCTAACTAGGCCTGCTGCCTCTAGCTTCTTGATTTCTTCGTTGATGAATTCTTGGCGCTCCACGGCTTGCTTCCTCACTTTCTGCTTGACGGGCCGCGCATGAGGACAAACAACAAGCTTGTGCTCAATTACCTTCCTGGGAACACCGGGGATGTCAGATGGTTGCCAGGCAAACACATGGACATTCGCGCGCAGGAAGGCAACGAGCGCGCTTTCCTATTTGCTGTCAAGCGTGGCACTGATGGTGAAGGTACCACCAGTGCCGTCCTCCTTGGCGGACACCTTCTTGGTTGCCGGAGGAGCGGCCATCCCCTTCTTACACTTGCCGCTGAAGCTCCCGGGGGGAAGAAGACGAAGACCAAGTCCGGCAAGTGCTCTGGGGCCCACTCCGGCAACCGCACCTCTTCGGAGTGCTGCGCTGCCGACCTATGGGACCGGAGCCCCTTGTTTGTGCGGTAAGAAGGCGGAGGGAGCACGAAGAGCAGATCGTAGTGAAAACGCGGGCAGTTTACCCAGGTTCGGGCCGCGATGGACGCGTAAAACCCTACTCCTGCTTAGCTTGTATTGAGTTGGAGAGCTCGGGAGCTTGAAGAACTAGCTACACCGAGCGTGTGAACGATCTGGGTTCCGAACCCCCTCCACGTTGTGCATGGGCCTCCTTTTATAGTGCAAGGGGTCACCGACAAGTGTCAACGTAGGAGAAAGGGGTAAAAATGTAAAAGAGGTGGTAGTTGTAACAGTGCGGGAATAGTGGAGCTACAGTGCGTGAACAGTGGTCGCTACCTACTTTGACAGTGGGGGACAAGAGCATTTAATGCCCGTCACCGTCGACCCCAAAAGCGCCCGCCCTTGCGTCTCCGTTTGCCACGGCGATGGCTTCACCACCGTGGAGTGCCACCGTGTCCCCCAGGCTGCGCAGCCATCCGCCACGCGTCCCTGGAATGGCCCCAGGGCGACGCGTGGTTCGATGAGCTGGAGCGCGGGCACACAGCACAACTCTCCCCGGCAAGCACCTTGCCGGGGTCTTGACCTTGCCGGGCCCGGGAGCTTGTCGGGCTCTGAAGCTTGTCGCTCCCCCGGGCCCTGCCGGGGCGCGTGTTGCGCCGAGGCATGTCTTCTGTAATGGAATCTTCTAGTCTTCCTGGCAAGCTCCTCTTGCCAGGGCCTTGCGTGAGTGAGGTAATCTTGAGCCTGGAGCGGCCTTCCCGGCAAGCTCCACTTGCCGGGGTCTCGATCTTCTGTCTTGTATACTTTGTTTTTGAATGGTCTTACATGGAGCAGGAAGGTCTCCGGCGAGCACGTGGTCGACCCTGCCGCGGGAAGTTGCTACTGCCCGTGCACAAGTTGGGGTACTGAGGTACCCCTACCTTAGTACACCGACAACGTCCACTCCAAGTCTCCTGGATTGCTTTGTTCCAAAAATGTTCCTCGCGAAGGATTCATTCCGTTTGGATTTCGTTTGATATTCCTTTTCTATGAAAAACTAAAATAGGAAAAAACAGCAATTTGCACTCGGCCTTTGGTTCGTAGGTTAGTCCGAAAAATAATATGAAAGTGCATATTAAAGCCCATTAAACATCCAAAGCAGATGATATAATAGCATGGAACAATCAAACCTTATAGATACGTTGGAGACGTTTCAAGGTTCTGTGAGGTTCTCATAGACAGTATTGAATTTCTGCAAGCTGAGTTTTGTGCTGAACTCTTCTTCATATTCAACCCTTGTAACAGCCCCGTGGACAAAGATAAGAAATGGCCTTCAACAAATGTATTGTTGAAGCACATGCTAGTATGTGATAACCCACAAGTATAGGGGATCGCAACAGTTTTCGAGGGTAGAGTATTCAACCCAAATTTATTGATTCGACACAATGGGAGCCAAAGAATATTCTCAAGTATTAGCAGTTGAGTTGTCAATTCAACCACACCTGGAAGACTTAATATGTGAGGCAAAGTATTTAGTAGCAAAGTAGTATGGAAGTAACGGTAATGGTGGCAAAAGTAACAGTAGCAGTTTTGTAGCAATTGTGAGAGTGGCAATGGAAAAGTAACTAAGCAAAGATCAATACGTGAAAAGCTCATAGGCATTGGATCAGTGATGCATAATTATGTCGGATGCTATTCCTAATGCAACAGTTATAGCATAGGGTGACACAGAAGTAGCTCCAGTTCATCAATGTAATGTACGCATGTATTCCGAATATAGTCATACATGCTTATGGAAAAGAACTTACAAGACATCTTTTGTCCTACCCTCCCGTGGCAGCGGGATCCTATTGGAAACTAAGGGATATTAAGGCCTCTTTTTAATATAGTACCACACCAAAGCATTAACACTTCGTGAATACATGAACTCCTCAAACTACGGTCATCATCGGGAGTGGTCCCGATTACTATCACTTCGGGGTTGCCGGATCATAACACATAGTAGGTGACTATTGACTTGCAAGATAGGATCAAGAACTCACATATATTCATGAAAACATAATAGGTTCAGATCTGAAATCATGGCACTTGGGCCCTAATGACAAGCATTAAGCATGGCAAAGTCATAGCAACATCAATCTTAGAACATAATGGATACTAGGGATCAAACCCTAACAAAACTAACTCGATTACATGGTAAATCTCATCCAACCCATCACCGTCCAGCAAGCCTACAATGGAATTACTCACGCACGTCGGTGAGTATCATGAAATTGGTGATGGAGGAACGTTGATGATGACGACGGTGACGGATTCCCCTCTCCGGAGCCCCGAACGGACTCCAGATCAGCCCTCCCGAGAGTGATTAGGGCTTGGTGGCAGCTCCATTTCGTAAAACGCGATGAATCCTTCTCTATGATTTTTTCTCCCGAACGTGAATATATGGAGTTGGAGTTGAGGTCGGTGGAGCCTCAGGGGTCCCACAAGGCAGGGGGCGCACCCAGGGGGGCAGGCGCGCCCCTACCATCGTGGACGGGGTGTGGGCCCCCTGGTCTTGATTCTTTCGTCAGTATTTTTTATAAATTCGAAAAATATTATCTGTGGATTTTCAGGTCATTCCAAGAACATTTATTTCTGCACAAAAATAACACCATGGCAATCCTGCTGAAAACAGCGTCAGTCTGGGTTAGTTCAATTCAAATCATGCAAGTTAGAGTCCACAACAATGGAAAAAGTGTTCGGAAAAGTAGATACGTAGGAAACGTATCAACTCGCCCAAGCTTAAACCTGTAATGCCCCATATGTAACACTTTCCAATAATGGCAATAAAGCTTCCTCTTTTGATCCTTGTCATTATCCTTGGGGGTTCTTGTTTTTTATTTTCTTTGCACTGCCATATCATTTATTACTTTGCATCCTTGCATTGCTTCATCATCATATCATCATGGCATACTAGTTTACTTTATTGTTGAGTGAGAGTGAGGACTTGTGATGTTGTTGTGTGTGTGGTTTAGGTATGCCTAGCTAACCCTACCCCTTCTCCCTCTTCTTATTCTTCTTCTTCTTCTTCTTTCTTTTCTTCTGTCCAATCGTTGCACTTTTGTGCAAGCCTCATAACCAAGCCCACTTTTGTTCTTTCTTCTCCTATAAATCTTGCACCATGCCTACAATCTCTCCACAAAATATCACCCCAATTAGAATTGATTTGGTTGGGTTTTAAAATGACTTGAGTTTGAACCATATTCATACTCCTTTTATTTTTCTGCCTCTAAAAATGTCCAAGTCAATTTATTTAAATAGGGTATAAATCACTGAGCATGGAGATATTTTTCTTTTCCCCTAACTTCTCTCCTTTTATTCTGTGTTTTTCTTTTTCTTTTCTGCCTGCGGATAAAAGAAAAGGAAAGAAAAGCAGCTCCAGCAGTGCACCTAGGCCTCCTCCTCCTTCTCTCTCTCCCCCCAGGCCCACGTCGCCGTCTTCCTCCGTCAGCAGAATAGAGCAGCGCGCGCCCGCGCCGTCGTGCCGTGAACTCACGGACGTCGAGGCCGTCGCCGCCCCCTTTTTAAACCCGCAGCTTGTCCTCTCCCTTCTCCTAGGGTTCCCCTTTCCCCTCGTCGCCGCACAGAGAGTCGAGGACCCACAGATCCATCGATCCAGTCGATGCCCGAGCGCATCTGAGAGCGCGACCACGTCGCCGGCGAGCTCCTCGTCGACCGCAGCCTCGCCAACATTGTCTATCAGCTTCCATGAAGTCGACTCCTTCGTCTACGTCGACTACTCGGAGCCGATCGCCTCCACGACGAGCTGTTCTTCCTCTTCTTCCTCTCCGGTGGCCATAGGTTTTCGAGACGCGCCGTCGTCGACTCCGTCCATGACTAGGCTAGCCGAACACATCGCCGTGCTCGTGGTGAGCTCCTCTCTCTCCCCGTACCTTTTTTCCCTTCTTGCGCGCCCTCTAGCACCTAGTTCTCCGAGCGCCCGACCGCATCGCCGTCGGACCTCGTCGTCGGCGAGTGTTTCGACCCCTCTGGTGCTTCGCTAGATGTTCGTTAGCTTCGTCTCGTCGTATAGAAGCTGCATGTCTAGTCAGTGCTCCGCCTAGGCCTCTGCATTGCCTCACCGTTGTTCCGCCGCCGTCGTTCTGCAGTTGCTCGTCGCCGTCGCTGTAGTGCTCTGTAGGTGCTGCTAGCGTGCTGGATGGATGCGGAACTCCTTCGGGAGCATCTCACACCCCAATGCCGTGTTGTTTGGTCGCCGGAGCAGCTCCGACGAGCAGCTCCGACGAGGCCAGTGCTTCCCCTGCTTCTGCTTTCTGTTGTTCAGTCTTCAGATAAACTTCCTGCTATCTATCATGAAACTTTCAGTAGCTTAGTGGTGTGTCTCTTCGTCAGTAAGCGAGAGGTCTCGCGTTCGAATTCGGTGCACGGCAGGTGTATTCGCCCCCTTTTTATTTTCCTTGTGTGGCTGACAGCAGGGCCCCACCCGCTAGCCACTCAGCACCGTCTCCACCCCCGCGCGCACCCACGTTGCCATCTCAGCGCCAGCCAGGCCCTCTGTCAGTGGCTTGGGCTAGCAAGCCCTGGGTCACTTTGGCCCCTGCGCATTTTTTGTTTCTTTTTTTGTTTTGTTTTCCTTTTCTTTTTCTGTTTTTCTTATTATTTAATATCTGCATGAATATTTTTCTGATGAATTTGAGTTATATATGAAAAGTTCTTAGAATTTAAGTAGATTATGAATATGCTACTTGCTGCCATGTTTAAAAACATTTAAAATCATAACTAAATATCTACAACTCCAAATTTAACAAACTTTATATGCATTTGCGGTAGAAAAATGTGTAGAATATTTTGGTGCTGTTGTTTAGCATGTTTGACAACTCTATCACAGAAGTTTTCAGATATGTCCCAAATGCAAATAAATTAATATGGGAGTTTCTGGATATTGTTGTTATTTAATTCCAGCCCATTTAAATGTGCTAGCATGTTGCTGTTAGGTTAGTTGCACCCTTGCCATGTTAACCAACTTCTTTAAAACATGTTGCATGCTTGTTTGGAAGACTACATAAACTTGTTAATTTGTTCCTTTGCTTGTTTCATGCTTGTGTATGATCTTGTTTGGTTATGATGTTGTTGCACTCTTGTGACCCCTAGGCCATGCATCATTTCTTCCATGTTCATATGCTTCATGTTCATGCATCATGTGGTTGAGCACTGCATGTTGATTGATTTTGTTCCGTTGTTGCATTGTTGTGTTTGGTTAGAGCCCGGTGACGATACGGAGTACGAGGTTTCTACCGAGGTTGAGTGTGAGGAGCAAGGTTACGTTCCCTCCAAGGATTCAACAGGCAAGATGACCTTACCCAGATATCGATACTATCTTTACCTATGCTAGATGTCTCCCTCTTTAGCTTATTGCCTCGATGCCTATGTCTGTTTGTCAGCCTCCTATTGTTGCCATGAAACTCTCTAACCACCCAACCTAGCAAAACATTGATTGGCTACGTAAGCATTGCTCATCCCCTCTTATAGCGTTGTTAGTTGCAGGTGAAGATTTGAAGATTCTTGCTTCATGAAGAAGTTATTGCTGGGATATCACAATATATAATCTGTTAAACTAAATCACCTATATATTTGGCAATGGGTGGAAGGATAAGCCTTTGCTTGGTGTTTTGTTCCACTCATGCCACCCTAGGAACCGTTTAAACCGGCGTTATGTTCCTTGAGTTTGCGTCCCTAACACGATTGGGGTTTATGAGCCCCCCTTGATAACCCGCTTAGCGCTAAAGCTTTTCCAGCAAGGCCCAACATTGGTTTTACATTTGCCTAATAACTAAAACTTGCATAGGGATTTGCAAACCCTTTTATTAATTAACAACCCAGGTCAATGCTCCACATGAGTGTTGGTCCAAACTGAGCAGACTGCGGGGCCACCTCGAGGAAACTCAAGGGCTGGTAAAAACCTGTAGGATGACTTATCCGGTCGTGGCCTAAGACGAGATACGCGAGGCTACTATCAGGGTGTCGGCACGCCGAGAGGTCTTGCTGGATTAGTTTTACCTTTGTCGGAATATCTTGAGCAAGGGATTCTGAGAATAGTCGGGTCTTCCCACCTTGGAGTTGCGACTCGGAAGATCGTGAGCTTGTGATGGGCTAAGTTGGGACACCCCTGCAGAGTTTGATATTTCGAAAGCCGTGCCCGCGGTTATGTGGCAGATGGGAATTTGTTAATATCCGTGACTGTCGCTTTCCGAATACACTATGATCATAATACACTACAAGCGTGAGTAACCGTGACTGTCGCTTTCCGAAGGGGTTCAGGAAGTGAACACGGTGGGGTTATGTTTGACGTGCTTAGTTAGGATCATTTCGTGATCACTTTGACGATCGTTGGCACTTTCTCTTCTCGCTCTAAACACGTAAGCTAGTGCTAGTGCTACTGCAACCTTGTTTAAGCCTTTACCACACATAAGGCTTTGATAGTATTGCTACCCGAGAACGAGATTGCTGAGTCCTCCGTGGCTCACAGATTCTACACAACAACAGATGCAGGTACCGTTGAGAACTACACAGCTGGTGGTTCAGAGTTGTATTGGGAGTTCGATGAAGAGCGTGGGCGATACTACGTGTCTTACCCGGAGGATCAATAGGGCTCTTACTAGGATTATCGGGACCTTGTGTTGCTTTATTTATGGTATCTTTCATTTGGATATTTGTCCGTAGTCGGACTCTGATGTTATTTCATGATGAATGTTTATGTAATGCATTGTGTGACGTGGCGAGTGTAAGCCAACTAGTCTTTTAAATTTTCATCCCCTCTTTTACATGAGTTGTGCAAAGATACCATACTTGAGATCATTCTAGTATGAGATTATGCCTTTAAGTCGTCCCTCGACACGTAGGAGGTATAGTCTCATACTGGGCATTACAAGTTGGTAATCAGAGCCTTCTCCGACCTAGGAGCCCCCACTGATTGATCGAATCGTCAACGGTTGAGTCTAGGCACACACATGAAAATGTTTTGAGTCCTATATATATGTATCGGAGAGTAGGATTTCGTTTACTCCTCATCCCTTTATCACTCTGGTGAGGACTCCTGACGATGATCTATCTCTTCTAATTTTAAAAATCCACTAAGTTTTTTTAGGATCACGCAAGTATTGTATGGATTGTTCCGATGTGTTTGTGACGAGAACATTGTTCCTGATGCCTCCTGTCATTTAGGGGTTGTGGCAGTGTCCTGGGGTGTTGAGCTCTGAGGTGTTGTCGTCACAAATCTATCGCAGCAGTTCTGGAATACTTAAGACGGCCGACATTGAAAACTCTTCTATGCGGTTAGTGGTAAGATAACCCCGACATCACCCAGTACTGGGGAGGTAGTTCGGGAGTATTGTCACAACTTGTATATAATATGCGTTTCGAAGGTCCGAGGTAAACGGTTTTCGAGAATAACTAGTTATGTGTTGTAGGATGGATACAGCTGGATGTAGGATTAGAGTTGAGTGCGCGGTGCTTCCCCTGTATCCCCAACACCCGATTGCATAACCGGAGACTTTCGGAAATTAATAGGTGGGTTCATCTAGTAGTTCATAGTCATTCTTCCAACGAATGCAGGATATGGAGATTGGGGTTCTACATTGAGTGAAGTGGTTTTATGGGCGTTGTTCCGATCGGGAGTTGCATCTTAAAGGGTCCTTGGCTATGCCGATCCGGGGATTACAAAACCCTTTTGTAACACGTTCCATGAGCTTTCAGCACGAACATGTGGAACGAAGCTTCTATCTTGTATTTGTTCTATCTGCTCCTTGTTGTTTTTATTTACCTTTTGTTCTCCGAAGTGGCTTCTCAAGAAGATTGTTGTACCATTAAACTGTGGATTACATTCGTTCATTTTGCTCGAATGTTCTTGTGAAGACTTATGTTGCATGTTCAAGCCGTGGATTCAGCTTATATATTGCAATCAATGGCTAATAGTTGTCATCTCCTTCAGGATGGCTCCTAAGAAGGTTCCCAATGCTAACCCAGAGGGTGAAGAAGTTCTTGATCGTCCTCCTTCCCCTCCTCCTCCGTCTGAGGCCTGGAGAGCAATTATGCAAGCGACCAACCAGAACACCTAGATTCTTATGAAAATGATGCAGAACATTCAAGCCAACCAAGCAAATCAAGGTGGTCATGGGAACCAAGGCCAAGGCAATTTGTTCAATCAACCTCACTTTGCAACCCTCAACCAATTCCTGGCAAACCAACCGAAGTCGTTCAGTTACTGTGTGGATTTGCTAGATGCTGAAGACTGGATAACAGACATCAACAAGCACTTTGAAATCAGTAACGTGAGACCTGAGGATTATGTCAAGTTTGCCGCCTTCCAACTCAAGGATCAAGCTGCTGATTGGTGGCAACAGTACAACGATTCTAGAGGTGGACGTGAAATCTCATGGACTGACTTCTGCAAGGATTTCCGCTCTCACCACATTCCAACTAGTGTCACCGAAGGCATGTGTGAGCAATTCCGCAACCTGAAGCAAGGCACCATTTTCGTCTATGAATACAATGTGAAGTTCCAGAACCTTGCCCGCTATGCCAAGCAAGACATCCCAGATGCCAAGAGCAGGATTTATCAGTTCCGTGGTGGTCTGAACGATGAACTCCAACTAGCTCTCACCTTGTTCGAGCCGGATGAATTTGATCAATTCTATAACATGGCTCTTAAGCAAGAGGCAGCCCAGCTCAAGATTGAAGCTTCCAAAAAGAGGATCAGAGATGCCGTTAATTCCTCCTCTTCTTCCCAAGTGGTCGCAAAGCAGCAGAAGTTCTGGCTTCCGCCTCCTCTAGTGCTCCGCCCTCCAAACAACAACAACAAGCACTCTGGTGGCCGTGGTTTCTCCCACCCACCCAACCCAAGCATTCAGTCCAAGACTCGCTTTCAAGCTTCGAAGTCATGTGGTCCTTATCACCGTCCTCTCTCAGAAGTGGTTTGCAACAAGTGCACTCAGAAGGGTCACTATGCTAACAAGTGTCCCAACCCAAGGCGCATTCCGCCTCCTCCACCTGTAAGCACTGCTATTGTCAAGCATAACCCCAAGGCAGCAAGAGTGAATCTGATGAATGCAGCTCAAGCAGAAAATCCTTCTGATATGATATTGGGTAACCTCTCAGTTAACTCTATTCCTGCAAATGTATTGTTTGATTCTGGTGCATCACTTTGCTTCATGTCAAGACCATTCTTTACCAAGCATAATTTCACTTCGGCATTTCTGGATAAGAAGTTGCAAATTATTTCTCCGGGCAAAAACATGACTTCTAATTTGATGGCTCCGGATATATCTATTCATATGGGTGATTACCGCTTTCTGGTTTCTCCGGTTATTCTCAGTAACTCCGACATTGATCTTATTCCTGGTATGGATTGGCTTTCCAAGCATGATGCAAACATTGATTGTGCAAATAAGGAAGTCAAGCTTACTCATCCTGACGAAGACGTGATTATCTTCGCCTCTCGAGATAACACTATCAGGCTATTCTCTCTCAATGACAAGGGCGAAATTAATGCCATCTCTCAGATTCCGGTTGTCAATGAGTATGAAGATGTTTTCCCTGAAGAGCTTCCAGGCATGCCTCCCCATCATCAAGTTGAATTCGTCATTGAACTCGAGCCTTGTACCGAGCCAGCATGCCGGCGTCCGTACAAGCTTTCTCCTAATGAGTTGAAGGAGCTGAATAAACAAATCGATGAGCAAGAGCGTATGGGTCTAATCAGGCCTAGCACTTCTCCTTGGGGCTGTGGTGTTCTATTTGTCAGGAACATGGATGGCACGGAACGCCTTTGCGTTGATTACCGGCCATTGAACAAGAAGACAATAAAGAATAAGTATCTGCTCCCCAATATCAATGAATTGTTCGAGCAGCTCAAAGGAGCAAAGGTGTTCTCAAAGCTCGATCTTCGGATGGGTTACCACCAGATCCGTATCCGTGAAGAAGATATTCCCAAGACCACATTCAGAATGAGTTTTGGCTCTTATGAATACACGGTCATGTCTTTTAGCCTCGCAAATGCTCCACCCAGTTTCTCGAGGATGATGCACTTCATATTGAACCCCTACACTAATGAATTTGTTCTCGTCTATCTGGATGACATCTTGGTATTCTCCAATAATGAAGAAGACCATGCCAAGCACCTCTGTTTGGTCCTAGACAGACTCCATGAACACAAGTTCTAGGCGAAGTTCTCCAAATGTGAATTCTGGCTGGATAAAGTCTTATATCTTGGCCATATCATCTCTGCTGAGGGTATTTCTGTGAACCCCGAGAAAGTTGAAGCTATTGTCAACTAGGAACCGCCGCAGAATGTCAAGCAACTCCGAAGCTTCCTTGGTCTCGCTAGCTATTGTAAAAGGTTTGTTGATAACTTCTCCAAGATTGCCAAGCCTCTTTCCCACCTGTTGTAGAAGAGTGTCAAGTACTCCTGGACTCCTGATTATGATTAGGCATTCAAAACACTCAAAAAGAAGCTCATTTCTGCTCCGGTTCTTACTCCTCCGGATGAGTCCAAGCCCTATGAAGTCTTTTGTGATGCTTCTTTGCAAGGACATGGTGGTGTTCACATTCAAGACAAGAAGATTGTGGCATACACTTCTCGTCAGTTGAAGCCAAATGAGCAGAATTACCCCACACATGATCTTGAGCTAGCACCAGTTGTACATGCCTTGATCACGTGGAGACACCTTCTGTTGGGAAGAAAAGTGGACATCTTCACCGATCACAAGAGCTTGAAGTACATCTTCACACAGCCAAACCTGAACCTTCGCCAGACTCGTTGGGTTGAGATGATTCAAGAGTATGATCCAAGCATTAAGTACACGCCTGGCAAGGCCAATGTCATTGCAGATGCCTTGAGAAGAAAGGCATATTGCAACAGTCTCCTTCTCAAACCGTTCTAGCCCGAGCTTTGTGAACCATTCAGGAAGCTCAACCTCCAAGTTGTTCCGCAAGGCTTTCTTGCAAACCTCCAAGTTGCTCCTACATTGGAAGATCAGATCCGTGAGGCCCAACTAAGTGATGCTATGGTGCAGAAAGTGAAACATGGTAGTGCTAAGGGTACTCCCAAATACAAGTGCTATCGCGTTGATGAGAAAGACACCTTGTTCTTTGAGGACAGAATTGTGGTTCCCAAGGGTGATCTCAGGAAGCTCATAATGAAAGAAGCACATGACTCCCTCCTCTCGATTCATCCCCAAGTTCCAAGATGTACCAAGACATCAAGCAATCGTACTGGTGGACTCGCATGAAAAGGGAGATTGCCCAATTCGTGAATGAATGTGATGTCTGCAGAAGAGTGAAGGCAGAGCATCAACGTCCAGCCGGTCTCCTCCAACCTCTACCTATTTCTGAGTGGAAATTCGACCACATTGAAATGGATTTCATCACTGGGTTTCCTAAGTCCAAGAAGGGGAATGATGCTATCTTTGTAGTGATTGACAAGCTAACTAAAGTAGCTCACTTCCTTCCCGTCAAAGAATCCATCAACGCAGCTCAGTTGGCAGAGTTGTATACCTCCAGAATTATTTCGTTGCATGGCATTCCTCAAGTCATCTCCTCAGACCGTGGAAGTTTGTTCACATCCAAGTTATGGGACTCCTTTCAGTCAGCCATGGGCACTAATATTCGTTTCAGCACTGTGTTTCACCCTTAGACTAGTGGTCAAGTCGAAAGAGTGAACTAGATCCTCGAAGACATGCTGAGAACTTGTGTCATCTCTTTCTGTATGAAGTGGGAAGACTGTCTCCCGTTTGCTGAATTCTCTTACACCAACAGCTACCAAGCAAGTGCCGGCAAAGCTCCTTTTGAAATCCTATATGGCAGAAAGTGTCTTACCCCTCTCATCTGCTTCGAGACTGATGAACGTCAACTTCTTGGCAATGATTTGATCTCAGAAGCCGAAGAAATGTGCAAAGTCATACGTGAGAATGTCAAAGCCGCTCAATCGCGTCAAAAGAGTTACTATGACGGCAAGCATCGTCATTTGGCCTTCAACATTGGAGATCATGTCTATCTCCGTGTTTCTCCTATGAAAGGAACCCAAAGATTCGGTATCAAAGGAAAGCTTGCTCCAAGATACGTGGGCCCGTTCATGATTATTGGCAAAAGAGGCGATCTAGCCTATCAACTTGAGCTTCCCTCCAACTTTGCAAATGTTCATGATGTGTTTCATGTGTCTCAACTCCGCAAGTGCTTCAAGACACCTAAATGAACCATTCTGTTCGAGGAGATTGATCTTCAACAAGACTTGTCTTATTGTGAGCACCCTGTTGCTATTCTTGAGGAAACTGAGCGCTAAACCCGCAACAAGTCAATCAAGTTCTTGAAAGTTAAGTGGCCACATCACCTTCGTTCTGAGTATCCTTCCTTCTTCCAGTCCTAGATCTCGGGACAAGATCTTTTTGTAGTGTAGGAGAGTTTGTAATGCCCCATATGTAAAACTTTCCAATAATGGCAATAAAGCTTCCTCTTTTGATCCTTGTCATTTTCCTTGGGGGTTCTTGTTTTTTATTTTCTTTGCATTGCCATATCATTTATTACTTTGCATCCTTGCATTGCTTCATCATCATATCATCATGGCATACTAGTTTACTTTATTGTTGAGTGAGAGTGAGGACTTGTGATGTTGTTGTGTGTGTGGTTTAGCTATGCTTAGCTAACCCTACCCCTTCTCCTTCTTATTATTCTTCTTCTTCTTCTTCTTTCTTTTCTTCTGTCCTATCTTTGCACTTTTGTGCAAGCCTCATAACCAAGCCCACTTTTGTTCTTTCTTCTCCTATAAATCTTGCAGCATGCCTACAATCTCTCCACCAAATATCACCCCAATTAGAATTGATTTGGTTGGGTTTTAACATGACTTGAGTTTGAACCATATTCAAACTCCTTTTATTTTTCTGCCTCAAAAAATGTCCAAGTCAATTTTTTTAAATAGGGTATAAAACACTGAGCTTGGGGATATTTTTCTTTTCCCCTAACTCCTCTCCTATTATTCTATGCTTTTCTTTTTCTTTTCTGCCTCGGGATAAGAGAAAAGGAAAGAAAAGCAGCTCCAGCAGTGCACCTAGGCCTCCTCCTCCTTCTCTCTTTCCCCCCAGGCCCATCTCTTCTCTTCTCTCCGCACTGCAGCCCATCTCTTCCGCAGGCCCAGACAACAGGCGCAGCCGTCGTGCCGTGGCTTTTTCGCGCCTAGCCCCACCTGTCTGTGTCACAGGGCCACGTCGCCGTCTTCCTCCGTCAGCAGAACAGAGCAGCGCGCACCCGCGCCGTCGTGCCATGAACTCAGGGACGTCGAGGCCGTCGCCGCCCCCTTTTTAAACCTGCAGCTTGTCCTCTCCCTTCTCCTAGGGTTCCCCTTTCCCCTCGTCGCCGCCTAAAGAGCCAAGCACCCCCAGATCCGTCGATCCAGTCGATGCCCGAGCACATGGGAGAGAGCGACCACGTCACCGGCGAGCTCATCATCGACCGCAGCCTCGCCAACGTTGTCTATCAGCTTCCATGACGTCGACTCCTTCGTCTACGTCGACTACTCAGACCCGATCGCCTCCACAATGAGCTCTTCTTCCTCTTCTTCCTCTCCGGTGGCTGTAGGTGTTCGAGACGCGCCGTCGTCGACTCCGTCCACGACTGGGCCAGCCGAGCACATCGCCGTTGCTCGTCGCCGGCGCTGTAGTGCTCTGTAGGTGCTTCTAGCGTGCTGGATGGATGCGGAACTCCTTCGGGAGAATCTCGCACCCCTCCGATGTGCTGTTTGGTCGCCGGAGCAGCTCCGATGAGTAGCTCTGACGAGGCCAGCGCTTCCCCTGCTTCTGCTTTCTGCTGTTTAGTCTTCAAATAAACTTCCTGCTATCTGTCGTGAAACTTTGAGTAGCGCAGTGGTGTGTCTCTTCATCAGTAAGCGAGAGGTCTCGCGTTTGAATCTGGTGCGGGGCAGGTGTATTCGCCCCCCTTTTTATTTTCCTTGTGTGGCTGATAGCAGGGCCCCACCTGCCAGCCACTCAGCACCATCTCCACCCCCGCACGCACCCACGTTGCCATCTCAGCGCCAGCTGGGCCCTCTGTCAGTGGCTTGGGGTAGCAAGCCCTTGGTCACTCTGGCCCCTGCGCATTTTCTGTTTTGTTTTCCTTTTCTTTTTCTGTTTTTCTTGTTTATTTAATATCTGCATAAATATGTTTCTGATGAATTTGAGTTATATATAGAAAGTGCTTAGAATTTTATGTAGATTATGAATAAGCTACTTGCTGCCATGTTTAAAAACATTTAGAAATCATAACTAAATATCTACAACTCCAAATTTAACAAACTTTATATGCATTTGGGGTAGAAAAATGTGTAGAATATTTTGGTGTTGTTGTTTAGCATGTTTGAAAACTCTATCACTGAAGTTTTCAGATCTGTCCCAAATGCAAATAAATTAATATGGGAGTTTTTGGATATTATTGTTATTTAATTCCAACCCATTTAAATGTGCTAGCATGTTGCTGTTATGTTAGTTACACCCTTGCCATGTTAACCAACTTCTTTAAAACATGTTGCATGCTTGTTTGGAAGACTACATAAACTTGTTAAGTTGTTCCTTTGCTTGTTTCATGCTTGTGTATGATCTTGTTTGGTTATGATGTTGTTGCACTCTTGTGACCCCTTGGCCATGCATCATTTCTTCCATGTTCATATGCTTCATGTTCATGCATCATGTGGTTGAGCACTGCATGTTTATTGATTTTGTTCCGTTGTTGCATTGTTGTGATTGGTTAGAGCCCTGTGACGATATGGAGTACGAGGTTTCTACCGAGGTTGAGTGTGAGGAGCAAGGTTACGTTCCCTCCGAGGATTCAACAGGCAAGATGACCTTACCCAGATATTTCTACTATCTTTGCCTATGCTAGATGTCTCGCTCTTTAGCTTATTGCCTCGATGCCTATGTTTGTTTGTCAGCCTCCTATTGTTGCCATGAAACTCTCTAACCACCCAACCTAGCAAAACATTGATTGGCTACGTAAGCATCGCTCAGCCCCTCTTATAGCGTTGTTAGTTGCAGGTGAAGATTTGAAGAATCTTGCTTCATGAAGAAGTTATTGTTGGGATATCACAATACATAATCTGTTAAACTAAATCACCTATATATTTGGCAATGGGTGGAAGGCTAAGCCTTTGCTTTGTGTTTTGTTCCACTCATGCCACCCTAGGAACCGTTTAAACCGGTGTTATGTTCCTTGATTTTGCGTCCCTAACACGGTTGGGGTTTATGGGCCCCCCTTGATAACCCGCTTAGCGCTAAAGCTTTTCCAGCAAGGCCCAACATTGGTTTTACATTTGCCTAATAACTAAAACTTGCATAGGGATTTGCAAACCCTTTTCTTAATTAACAACCCAGGCCAGTGCTCCACATGAGTGTTGGTCCAAACTGAGCAGACTATGGGGCCACCTCGAGGAAACTCAAGGGCTGGTAAAAACCAGTAGGATTACTTATCCGGTCGTGGCCTGAGACGAGATACGTGCGGCTACTATCAGGGTGTCGTCACGCGGGGAGGCCTTGCTGGATTAGTTTTACCTTCGTCAGAATATCTTGAGCACGGGATTCCGAGAATACTCGGGTCGTCCAACCTTGGAGTTGCGACTCCACAGATCGTGAGCTTGTGATGGGCTAAGTTGGGACACCCCTGCAGGGTTTGATCTTTCGAAAGTCGTGCCCTCGGTTATGTGGCATATGGGAATTTGATAATATCCAGTTGTAGAAAACTTGACACTATGATCATAATACACTACCAGCGTGAGTAACCGTGACGGTCGCTTTCCAAAGGGGTTCGAGAAGTGAACACGGTGGGGTTATGTTTGACGTGCATAGTTAGGATCACTTCATGATCACTTTGATGATCGTTGGCACTTTCTCTTCTCGGTCTAAACACGTAAGCTAGTGCTAGTGTTGCTGCAACCTTGTTTAAGCCTTTACCACACCTAAGGCTTTGATAGTATTGCTACCCGGGAACGAGATTGTTGAGTCCTCCGTGGCTCACAGATTCTACACAACACCAGATGCAGGTACCGTTGAGAACTACACAGCTGGTGGTTTAGAGTTGTATTGGGAGTTCGATGAAGAGCGTGGGCGATACTACGTGTCTTACCCGGAGGATCAGTAGGGCTCTTACTAGGATGATCAGGACCTTGTGTTGCTTTATTTAAGTTATCTTTCATTTGGATCTTCGTCCATAGTCAGACTCTGATGTTATTTGATGATGAATGTTTATGTAATGCATTGTGTGATGTGGCGAGTGTAAGCCAACTACTCTTTTACATTTTCATCCCCTCTTTTACATGAGTTGTGCAAAGATACCATACTTGAGATTATTCTAGTATGAGATTATGCCTTTAAGTCATGCCTCGACACGTAGGAGGTATAGTCTCATACTGGGCATTACAAAACCTTTGCTTGTCCTCAAGCAATTCAGTTGACAAACTGAAAGTGATAAAGAAAAACATTTACAAACTATGTTTGTTCTTGTTGTTGCAAATATGGCAAGCCAGCATTCAAGTTTTCAAGAAAGATTATGAACTAACCACATTCATAATAACATTTAGGTCTCAGGTTTACTCATATCAATGGCATAATCAACTAGCGAGCAATAATAATAAATCTTGGATGCCAACACTTCCTCAAAACAATCATAATATGAGATAACAAGATGGTATCTCGCTAGCCCTTTCTAAGACCGCAAAACATAAATGCAGAGCACCTCTAAAGATCAAGGGCTGACTAGACATTGTCATTCATGGTAAAAGAGATCCAGTCATAGTCATACTCAATGTAAATTAATAGCAATGCATGCAAATGACAGCGGTGCTCTCCAACTCGTTCTTTTTAATAAGAGGATGATAACTCAACATAAAAGTAAATACATAGGCCTTTTGCAGAGGGAAGCAGGGATTTGCCGAGGTGCCAAAGCTCGAGTTTTAAAATAGATATACATAAAATTTTGAGTGGCATACTTTCATTGTCAACATAACAACCAAGAGAACTCAATGTCTTCCATGCTACACACATTATAGGCGGTTCCCAAACAAAATGGTAAAGTTTATACTCCACCAACACAAACAACCACACTCCACGGTTGGCCCGAAACAACGGGTACCGTCCATACGAACAACAGTCCTGGGGGAGTTTTGTTTGCAATTATTTTGATTTGATTTGAGCATGGGACTGGGCATCACCGGTTACCGGCCATTTTCTCGTGAATGATGAGCGTAGTCCACTCATCATGAGAATAACCCACCTAACATGGAAGATATAGACAACCCTAGTTGATACATGAGCTATTCGAGCATAGAAAATAGAATTTCATTTGAAGATTTAGAGTTTGGCACATACAAATTTACTTGGAACGATAGGTAAATACCGCATATAGGAAGGTATGGTGGACTCATATTGAATAACTTTGGGGTTTATGGAAGTGGATGCACAAGTAGTATTCCCGCTTAGTACAAGTGAAGGCTAGAAAGAGACTGGGAAGCGACCAGCAAGAGAGCGACAACAGTCATGAACATGCATTAAGATTAATCAATAATGAGTGCAAGCACGAGTAGGATATAAATCACCATTTACATCAATATCGTGGAGGCTATGTTTATTTTGTTTCAACTACATGCGTGCACATGTGCCAAGTCAAATCACTTGAATCATTCAGAGGAGGATACCACCCTATCATACCACATCACAACCATTTTAATAGCATGTTGGCACCCAAGGTAAACTATTATAATCTCCTAGCTAATTAAGCATGGAATGAACAACTATAATCTCTAATTGTCTTTGCAAACATGTTTCATTCATAATAGGCTGAATCAGGAACGATGAACTAATCATATTTACAAAAACAAGATAGGTCGAGTTCATATTGGCTTCTCTCGTCTCAGTCAGTCCATCATATATCGCCATTATTGCCTTTCACTCGCACAACCGAACTGTGTGTATAATAATAATAGTGCACGTGCATTGGACTAAGCTGGAATCTGCAAGCATTTAATACAAGGGAGAAGACAAGGTAATATGGCTCTTGGTTAAATCAACAATAATGCAAATGAGAGCTACTCAACATTTTCATCATGGTCTTCTCCTTTTGACCCCCAAAGAAAATAAAAGAAATAAAACTATTTACACAGGAACGAGAAATCTTTTTGGGTTTTCTTTTAGTTACTACTACTACTATAGGCATGGAAAGTAAACTAGCTAAAAGCTACAACTATTTTTTTTAGTTTTTTCTTAAGGTTTTTCAAACACACAAGAAGAAGGCTTAGAAAGGAAAATAAACTAGCATGGATAGTACAATGAAAAAGTATGAGCACCAACAACTGGAATGAGTGTGTGAACATGAATGTAATATCGGTGAGAAAAACGTACTCCCCCAAGCTTAGGCTTTTGACCTAAGTTGGTCTATGGCCACTGCTAGCCTAGCGGATATCCAAAGTCGTAGTTGGGGTTGTACTGCGATGCAACAGCTATTGCCTGATGAGCTGCAGCTTGGAGACGAGCTGCCTCCGTCCTCCTTTCATACTCGTTCGCCTACTCCCTAGTTATAACATATCTCCTTTTTACCTGAAAGTCAAAGAAAGTAGGGGCAGAGAGAGCAATAAGGATAGTGTGGCGTCTGTCAAAGATTAGTCGGTACTGGAGGAACTGTTCATACCTCTCAACAACCTGATGGCGAACCATAGCATTATAATCTTATAAGCAGGAGGCAACTCCATATCATTTTCATGTATGGGTACACGAAGATAATTAGCCCCACGAGTTGCATAAATTCCACCAAACAAATGTCCACTTAAACCGTTAAGCTGCAACCTTCGTGCAACAATAGCGCCCAAGTTATATTGTTTATCTCCTAATACCGCACTTTTGAGGACACTAAGATCTAGAATGCACATGTGGCAAGCCTCATCTTTACCGTTAATGCATCTACCAATGAAGAGATCAAAATAATGTATGGAAGGGAAATGAATGCTCCCTATGGTAGCTCGTGTGAGTTCTCTAGATTCCCCCACAGTGATACTAGCAAGAAAGTCTTTATATTCATATTTCCGAGGTTCACTAACATTACCCCACTTCGGGAGTTTACAAGCAGCATTAAAATCTTCTAAGTCCATGGTATATGATTTATCATAAAGGTCAAATAGAACAGTGTGAGAATTGCGTGAGGATGTAAATTTAAACCTTCTCACAAAGGAATTAGTTAGGTAGTGGTACTGTGGGCACTTATCTGACACGAAGCCCTCAAGATTAGCGTTACGCACATACGCGTAAAATCATTCCTTGATGCCTGCCCGAACCATAAACTCCTCTGACGGCCATTCACAAGACCGCCTTGAGCTTCTCTCGGTGGTTCATCGTCTAACTCACGTATCGCGAGCCTTGGTCCTTGCTTCCTTGAGGAACCACCTTGGTATATTCTCCTAAACATTTTTCTTCCTCTGAAAAATTTCTAAAATTTATAGTGACTCAAAATAAAAGTGAACAAAATTCAACAAGATTGATAGCAACTACTCCCACAAGTACCTATAGGCTATATCATGCATTAAAACTACTTTTGACAACATAAATTTGACATGCGAGCTCAAGAACAGGGTCACCTAAGCAGCAAAAATTTGCAATAAATAAAGCGCTAGAACAAAAACTAATTGGACCATTGGAGGAGTCACATACCGAAGAACAATCTCCCCAAACAATTTTGTGAATGAAGCTTTGAGCTAGGAGATCGAAAATGGTAGCAACACGAGCTAGAACATGGGTTTGAGATATGGGAGGATTTTTTCTGGGGAAGACGAAGTGTGTTGGTGCTGGAATAAGTGGAGAGGGGCCACATGGGGCCCATGAGGTGGGGGGGCACACCCCAGGGGGTGGGCGCGCCCTGGACCCACGTGGCCAGGTGGTGTGGCGCCCTTGTGTGTTCTCAGTGCCAAATATTCTTAATATTCTACAAAAAACCATATTTCATTTTCGGGACATTTGGAGAACTTTTATTTTTGGGGTATTTTTTTATTGCAAGGATAATTCCAAAAGCAAACAGAAAATACTTTTTTTTCTTTATTTAATCTAAATAGCAGAAAGTAAAAGGTGGGTACAGAGAGTTGTGCTTTCTAACTTCATCTGTCTCATGCTCATCAAAAGGAATCCACTAACAAGGTTGATCAAGTCTTGTTAACAAACTCTTTCTGAATAACATGAAACCGGATTTTCGAATAACACTAGGTTACTTCAACGGGGATATGTATGTCCCCTACTATAAGAATATCATATATCTTCTTGATAGTAGGATGAGGGAATTCAAAACCTCCAATGGTAATCGTTGAAATTTTTCCAATAGAATTGATACTATGGACTTGAGGTTGCTTCCTCAAAATGTGTACAGTGTGCTCATTACCATTAACATGAAAAGTGACATTGCCTTTGTTGCAATCAATAACAGCCCCTGGAGTACTCAAAAAGGGTCTACCAAGGATAATAGACATACTATCGTCCTCGAAAATATCAAGAATAACAAAGTCCGTTAAAATAGTAACGTTTGCAACTACAATAGGCACTTCCTCACAAATACCGACAGGTATAGCAGTTGATTTACCGGCCAGTTGCAAAGATATTTCAGTAGGTGTCAACGTATTAAAATCGAGTCTACGGTATAAAGAGAGAGGCATAACACTAACACCGGCTCCAAGATCACATAAAGCAATCTTAACATAGTTTCTTTTAATGGAGCATGGTATAGTTGGTACTCCTGGATCTCCTAGTTTCTTAGGTATTCCACCTTTAAAAGGATAATTGGGAAGCATGGTGGAAATTTCAACTTCTAGTATCTTTCTTTTATTTGTAACAATATCTTTCATATACTTAGCATAAGGATTTGTTTTAAGCACATCAGTTAAACGCATACGCAAGAAGATAGGTCTAATCATTTCAGCAAAGCACTCAAAATCCTCATCATCCTTTTTCTTGGATGGTTTAGGAGGAAAAGACATGGGTTTCTGAACCGAAGGTTCTCTTTCTTTACCGTGCTTCCTAGCAATGAAGTCTCTTTTATCGTAACGCTGATTCTTTGATTGTGGGTTAATTAAGATAGTTGATCTTTGATAGATTGTATTTCCTTGTTGCAATCCATGCTAAATTCTCCTGATGCTTATAATAAAAATAAGGCTTTTACGAAACATATTGTTGATGCTATGATGAAATCTTTTGAAGAAAAACTTTTGTTGGAAATTTCAATTCCTAGAAAGCTTTATGATGTTTGGGAACCTACTTTTATAATCAAGATCAAAGATTATGAATGCAACGCTTTGTGTGATTTGAGTGCTAGCATCTCAACAATTCCAGAAACTTTATATGATGTGCTAGGTTTCCATAAACTTGATGATTGTTCTTTAAATTTGCATCTAGCAAATTCCACTATTAAAAACATATGGGAAGGATTAATGATGTTCTTATTGTTGCAAATAGGAATTATGTGCCCATAGATTTTATTGTTGTTGATATAGATTGCAATCCAACATGCCCTATTATTCTTGGTAGACCTTTCCTTAGAACGATTGGTGCAATTATTGATATGAAAGAAGGAAACATAAGATTTAAATTTCCTTTAAGGAAGGGCATGGAACACTTTCCAAGAAAGAAAATTAAGTTACCATATGAATCTCCTATGAGGTGTACTTATGGTATGAATACCAAAGATGAAAATACCTAGACCATTTCTTTTTCCTAGCTAGGGGCATTAAACAATAGCGCTTGTTGGGAGGCAACCAAATTTTATTTTTGTTTTAATATTTTTCTTGTTGTTCTCGAATAAATTTATCATCTAGCCTCTCGTTAGATGTGTTTTCATGTTTTAATTTAGTGTTTGTGCCAAGTAAAACCTTTGGGATGATTTGGAAGATAGTAGATTGGTTTTGCTGGAAAACAACTACTTTTGCGTCCAGTGCCAGATTTTTTTCTGATTACTGGAACGTGAAAAAACTCTGAATTTTTACACGTTTCTGATCTACCTATTCCCCAAATTGTCATAATTTTTCATACTTTTTAGAGATTAGAGGTTTCACTTTAATTAACATCTTTATAAAATGTTCCATTTTTGACAGACTCTATTTTCATTGTGGTGTTTGCTTATTTTGATGCATCTATGGCTAGTATTAGGGGGTATGTGATGTCACTTGAGCTACATCGGTATTTCCCCAAAGAGGAAGGGATGATGTAGCACAACTATGGTAGGTATTTCTCTAAGTGATGAGACAAGGTTTATCGAACCTGTAGGAGAACCACAAAACACAATGTAAACGGTACATGCACACAAATAACAAATACTTGCAACCCAACATATAAGAGGGGTTGTTAATCCCTCCCGGGTAATATATTGGTAAATAGGTAGATTGATAGATGCAAATAGAAAAACGAAAAATAAAATGCATCAAGGTATTTTTTTGTTTTTGATAATATAGATCTGAAAATAAAAGTTGCAAGTTGAGGAAAAAGAAAATAGCAATATAGATGTAAAAGTATATGATAGGAAAATAGACCCGGGAGCCATAGATTTCACTAGTGGCCTCTCTAGAAAAATAGTAACGGTGGGTAGACAAATTACTGTTGGGACATTGATAGAAAAGCAAATAATTATGACGATATCCAAGAAAATTATCATGTATATAGCCATCACATCCAAGATTGGTAGACTGACTCCTGCCTACATCAACTATTATTACTCCACACATCGACCGCTATCCAGCATGCGTAGTGTATTAAGTTCATGGAAAATCAGAGTAATGCAATAAGAACAATGACATGATGTTGACAAGATCTATTCATGTAGTAATATACCCCATCTTTTTATCCTTAATAGAAACAATACATGCGTGCCTTGCTGTCACTTCTGTCACAAGGAAAGGACACCGCAAACTCGAACCCAGTACAAAGCACCTCTTCCCATTGCAAGATAAATAGATCAAGTTGGCCAAACAAAACCCAAATATCAGAGAAGAAATATGAGGCTATAATAATCAAGAATGGATATTAAATCAAGGCAAATATGATCATGAAATCACAATTCATCAGATCCTAACAAACACACCGCACAAAGTCAATACATCAAATAGATCTCTAAGAGACCATTGTACTAAGAAACAAAGAGAGAAGAAGCCATCTAGCTATTTCCTACGGACCCGTAGGTCTGTGTTGAATTACTCACTGATCATCGGAGAGGCACCAATGAAGATGATGAACCCCTCCGTGATCGTGTTCCCCTCGGGCGGAGTGCCGAAAAAGGGCTCTAGATTGTAGCGAACACGGTTCCAATGAACCGGAGTCTCTTTGCTCAATGTCATCCCTGGATCGTTATGCTGACACACACAGTATTTGAGGATTTATACCAGAGGTTCAATCACACTTTATTACATCGAAAGTCCTCGAAGAGGCAATATCCATTACACGAGAATAGTTGAAGGCCATCTAAATGAAATAAACTATGGAAGCTATGAAGAGTAGTTGAGTCCATCCAACTCCACGACAAACATTGAGTGCATGACAATGACCTATCACACCTTAATCTCCATCTAAAAACTCTGCAACATGATACGTTGCAGCCATGTAGGTTAGCACATTGAATATGCTGGCAAGAACACACTATAATAATAATGACCAATGTCTACAACTATGCATATTTGGCTGGTGGAGGCTGTAAGGTTTATTTTGCATAAAGCTAATTTTTCCCTACAATAAAGGAATGTATTTGTTCAACTACTTAGTTAAATTTAAGCATGAACAATTGAGTATGGTTCCTCCATCTCAATCCCAAACCAAAGTCATTATTAGCCCAACAATTTAATAAAGTGATGAGATTAGTCCATAATTTAAATACCAGGATACTCAAGAAAGTCCATAATCGGGGACACGGCTAATCATGACCAGTTTGTACACTCTGCAGAAGTTTTTGCACTTTCCCCCACAAGACTCGATCGCCTCCATTTAATTTCTCGCACTACATGGTGTTTGAGAAACGGATGACCGAGACACGGTCTTTCAGAAGCATTAACTCTTTTTCCTGGGTAGACCATATCACCTACATCCGCTACATCTACTACTCTACCACTGAAAGAGGTCACACAACATGCTCAACTATGCAAGAACCCATAATGGCTTGTGGTTGCACACGGAAGTTTCTAGGCATGAATGATATATGATCCCTCTGAGCCTGGGTGGCATTCCATAGGATAATCACACGGGTCCTCCGGGATTTCCTAGTATAACACTAGATTCTCCAAGTGTCCTGCAACCAATACACCCGGATGTGTATTAAATTCCACCTTAAAGAAACCCTTAGTTGTTATTACACTCTCAACTTTCATGAAATCACTCATACCAATCCACGTCTACAAGCATGACTAAGCAATAAGTAACAAAGCGTATATTCCCTTGGTTGATCTCAAGTCATTGGGTTCCTACCTCATGATCTACAAACCATCATATTATGTAACCAGCCCTACTCATGCAATTGTTTGAGGAAATAACTAACGCAATAAAATTGGGTAATGGAAAGTATGATCAAAGTATGAACTTGCCTTGCTGACGATCGCTGAAACCTAAAGACTCGTAGTAGCACGCCTCGCACTCCGAGAATTCTATCGAAAACAAACAATAGAATACATAAGCACTCAAGCAAGAATGCATGGGCAAAACTCATATAAGAATATCAAATCTGAAAGTTCAACTAAAGAGCCTCGATTTGCAAAAAGAATCGATCGAATCGGAGCTACGAAACTGAAACTACAGTCAAAAGAACTTTGAATTAAAATCTGCTTGAAACGAAATTTTAAATTGTCAAAACCTTGTTCAATTTGACAAAACATAAAGAGGGGCTCGGGACGAAGATTTTGGCGTTGGTTTCACTCGATTTGGACGAACAGTTTAGAAACGACGAGTGTTTGAAGATAAGGGGCTAATATGTGATAAAAAGAATCACTGATAGGTCCCTGGCCTCTCTAGAAATATAATCACTGATAGGTCCCTGGCGGCGACTGCATCTGCGGCACTGCTACTGCTTACTGCGAGCGGGGCGGGGTGGCGATGTGGGTGTCGAGGGCGGCGGCGCCTCGGGCTATAAAGGTCCGGGGGGCGTGGCGTGCGGGAGGGGGCGGCGCTGGCAGCTCGGGGTCGGACTCTCCGAGTCCGTCGCGAGCACGACGACGGTAGGCGGCGGCGGGAGATGGGCCAGCTGGGCTTCGTGCCGGCTCGGACCGTAACTCTTTTTTTTAAAATTCCGCCGAAATAAAAAAATAATACAAATAAAAAATAAAAAAATTCTAAAAATAAGAGAAATAATTTTAACCGTCTAAACCTAATATTCAGAACAAAGTGAACATTTTTCTCAAATTATTAAAATGCCTAAAAAGAATATAACTTATTAATGCAATTTTTAAAATAATAAACTGCAAATAAAATCCAATAAAATTATTTTTACTCAAAATCAAATTCCAAAATTTTCATTATATTATTGAAGAAGTCATATTATCTTCTCTCATTTAAATATTGGAAAAATGAAATTTGGCAAAAATATTATCGATCCAGCCCCACTTGGAAAATAAATAAAATAGTGGGTTCCTCTTTGGAAAACTTCCAACTCTCTCACTTGGGTCCTTGAGTTGCTTAAAGCTTTGGATCAATTTTCAAATAAAATCATGCTCAAAATGCTCAAATGATGAATGCATATGAATGATCTATGATAACATCCAAATTGTAAAATTGGGATGTTACAAACCTACCCCCCTTAAGATGAATCTCGCCCTCGAGATTCGGGTTGGCTAGAAAATAGGTGTGGGTGGTCCTGGCGTAGATCATCCTCTCGTTCCCAGGCGGCTTCGTCCTCTGTACGGTGACTCCACTATACTTTGCAGAACTTGATGACTTTGTCTGCGGGTAACTCTGTCGGCAAACTCGAGATTCTCAATGGGCTTCTCCTCGTAAGTCATGTCACTCTCTAACTGAATTGCTTCCAGGGGCAATGTATTACGTAGCGGAATGTCGGCCATCTCCGTGTGACACTTCTTCAACTAAGATACATGAAAGACATTGTGAACTCGGGACAAAGTCTCGGGCAACTCTAGCTGATAAGCTACTTCTCCTCTGTGCTCCAAAACCTTGTATGGTCCCACAAATCTTGGTGCGAATTTACCCTTGACCCCGAAACGCTTAACCCCTCGAAGCGGAGACACACGAAGATACGCTCTGTCTCCAACTTCGTAGGTCACCTCCTAGCGTTACGTATCTGCATAACTCTTCTGCCTGGACTGGGCTACCTTAACTCTATCGCGGATCAATTTGACCTTCTCTTCTGACTCTTTGATCAAATCGGGTCCAAATAACTGAAGGTCTCCAACTTCATCCCACATCAACGGTGTTCTACACCTCCTTCCGTACAAAGCCTCGAAAGTGGCCATTTGCAAACTGGTTTGATAACTGTTGTTTTAAGAAAACTCTGCGTACGGCAAGTTATCATCCCAACTAGATCCATAATCTAGCGCACAAGCTCTCAACATGTCCTCCAGAATCTGATTGACCCTCTCGGTCTGTCCATCGGTCTGTGGATGAAAGGTTGTACTAAATTCTAGCCTCGTACCTGAAGTCTCGTGCAACTGCTTCCAAAACTTTAAGGTAAATCGTGTTCCTCTATCTGATAAAATGATCCTCGGAACTCCATGCAAACATACGATCCTGATCATGTATATCTTGGCCAACTTAGCACTCATGTAAGTGGTCTTCACGGGGATAAAGTGAGCTACTTTCTTCAAATGATCAACTATCACCCAAATAGAATCATACCCTGAACGAGTTCTGGGTTGTCCTATGATGAAATACATTCCAAGTTTGCCCCACTTCCATTCGGGTATGGGTAACGGCTATAATAACCCTGATGGTTTATGATGTTCCGCCTTGACTCTCTGACAAACATCACACACTACTACATACTCAGCAATGTCCTTCTTCATTCCGGTCCACCAGAAATTTTGCTTCAAATCCAAATACATCTTGGTGTTGCCTGGGTGAATAGAATACGGCGAATCAACTTCCTAATCTCGGGGTCATTGGGCACATAGATACGCTTTTCAAACCAAAGTGTTTCGTACTCATCTTCCCAAAATCCTTCTGCCTTTCCCTCTACCATTCTTTCCTTTATTTCCGTAATCTCTTTGTCCATCTTCTGGGCTTCCCGAATGTCGGTGTACGAAAGTAGGGGCGCTCCTCTGTACCCCTTACTTGTGCACGGGCAGTTAGAGCCACGCCTGTGGCCACACGCATAACAAGGCAGAGGAGAGAAACCGAAGCACAAGGCTACCAAAGCAGCGCCAAGATCGTGGTGCAAGAAGGCAAAGCAAGAAGATAGGCTTCCCCCAGCAAGACCATTGCCGGGGCGGCCTACACGACCCCGGCAAGAACCCTTCCCAGGGCAACTCACCCCATGCCTCCGTTGCAGCCACCCTTGAGCCTAGGAGCTCCGACATCATCAATAGTGTTGGAACCAAGGCTCGGGAAGCGCCCACGTGATGGCATGCAGATCTTTGTAAAGCCAAGGGTCAATGAATCCTAAGATGTGAACCAGAAGACAAGACGACCACAAGGCTCCTTGCCGAGGATGCCCATGAGGCCCCGACGAGGCTCCTTGCCGAAGACTCCCCTGAAGCCCCGGCAAGCCCCTTGCCAGGACGCTCACAGAGGCCCCGGAAAGATCCTTGCCAGGAATAGACGCAAGACCGCGGCAAGCCCTTGCCGCCCCATCGTCGCCCCCAGCTCGGCGGCCGGCCCACTAGCCCAGGCAAGTACCAACGTGGCGGTACGTGGCTCCTGATCCAGCTAGTTAAGCAACTGCGTGGTGGCATACAGATCTTCGTGAAGACCCTACCACCACGCCATCTCAGCTGCCTTCCCCGTTGGCCTGGACGCGTGCCGCAACCAGACGGAGCAGCAGGGACGGGACGGGCCTCGTTCCCGTCCTCGATAAAGCAAGTGGACACCTAAGTAGTGCATTTAATGTGTGTTGTCCCGTAATGGCATGAGATAAGCCTGTGCACTATGTACCTTTCCACCTCCTGTGTGCCACCGTGGCAGCCCCTTTTGACTATAAAAGGAGGCCCGAGGCATATTGGAGAAGGATTCAGATCTTTTGGACTAGGCATGCACCATAGCTAGTTCAAGAACCCAGGAACACTCAAATATTTACCAAAGCAGGACTAGGGTATTACGCATCCTCGCGGTGCGAACCTGGGTAAACGATCCTTGTACTGACTATTGGACCCGCTCTTTGCACAACTCCGCACCCGCCAACCGTTGAAGGGATTCCTGTGATCCCATAGGTGTCGTTTACACCGATATCTGTGGCGTGCCAGGTAGGGGCACAGTTGTTAAAATCTGGTCTAACAGTTGGTTTAGCAGTTCTTCGTTGCCATGGTTTCCAAGGAAGAAGATGACCAAGCGTGCGACATCATCAACAAGTGCAATGGACGCCCATGTGACAACAGAAAAGTTAAGTCATGCAGAACTTTGAATAATTCCTTTCTATATAATGTTATTCTCCTAGGAGAACTTGCTCTCTGTATGATAAACCTGTACGCAATGGGGCCCCTCCACTATTGGCAATGCCTTCGTCCTGTTCCGAGTCTGCTCAACAGTTCGAGCGGCCGCGTCGACAACGGCAGGGTACCCTTTTCGTTACTGGCAACGCTTTTGTCCAGTTTCGAGTCCGCTCCACGGTTCAAACGGCCGCGCTGAGAGGAGTAAGGTGGTTTGCCTGGCAGCAAGCACACCCGGCAGGTTATTGAGGATCCATCCTCAAAGCACCGTGGCTTGGGTTTGCACACCGGCAATCCTATCCAATTAAGCGTAGCGTGGACATACAAAAGGGAATCAAACAGGAAAATAGTTCGCATCACTTCAAAATACTACAGAGTTATATTACATCAATTGTTGTTGCGGTTCTAACTAAAGATAAAAAATGTCTTGGTTGTGAATCTGCAGTGGCGATGAGAAACAGAGTGCCTAATCCTAACGCTGGCCTTCTATCCTCTGAATTCCGTCGACGCTGCTGATGATGGGCTTGATACGCTCCTTGAGCGCCATGAGATCTGCATCATCCGGCAAGCACTCCAGCGCAGCGTCGAAGTCGAGGTCAGGGTTCCAATACGCCACCATGGTGAGAACCCTGGTCAAGGCACTCCGACAGAGCCTCCGGGACTCATTGGCCAGATAAACCGCTCGGTCGGAGCAGAGCTTTTCTAAGGCATCGAGGATGCACTCGAATAACACGGTCAAGCTGGCGTTGATGGTGAGGTTCGCCTCCCGGGAATACCTGAAGTTTGGCATGCCCATGGCGGCCAATTGCGGGGCGAGCTTCTTCGCGACAGTGATGAGGCGGCTGATCCACAGGTTCTCGCCCTTCACGTAATCCGCATGGTTAGCGGCGTCGTTCTTCTGCAGCTGCTTCTCCTTCTCCAGATCCTTCTTCAGGGTCTTCTCCCGAGCCCTGGCCTCCGAAAGCGTGCCCTTGAGGCCCTCCAGCTCCAGCTTTAGGTTTTTGATGAAGTCCTGGGCCATGGAGAGCTGCTCAGCCTTGCCGAGAACTTCGGCCAGCGACTCCGTCAAGGCCGCGTTGATCGTACCTTTCTCCTTTGTCAGCCGCTGAACCTGTTCATCGAGGCCATCCCGCTCCACCTCCAGCTCCTTCACCTTGCCGGCATGGACCAGAACTTGAGCATTTAGTGCCTTTTCATGCCTCTGCTCTAGTTCCTGCTCCATTGTGCGATGAGCTTTTCGACCTCCTGATCCTTGCCGCGGAGTGCAGCGGCAAGTGCCTGCTCACGAGCGACGAGGTCTTCCTCTTGGGAATCCAGTCGAGCTTGGCACTGGATGTGGTCGGCCTCATCCTTAGAGGCTTGCTCCTTTGCCATCTCCTAGGCCTTTACAAAATCAGACTGCGCCAGGATAAGTTCTCGGGCGCGCTCGTCCAGCTGCTCCTGGGAAGTCCTCAACTCGTCCTGGGCCTTGGCAAACCAAGTTTGCGTCTAGGCAACGCACGCCCGGAAGTCCGCCTCTGCCTTATCCATCACCGCCAACCTGGACTTTACCTTGTCCAGGAGGGCGTGGTGAAGTGCTTGTAGCTTCTGGAAGCTGGCACCCCTGGCCCGAAGGAGTTGCACTTCTCGAGAACTGTCACCACCAATGCTCGGCTCGTCAACAACCTCAAGCCCGGTGGTGGTGAGCGCCTCGTTGTCGAAGACCTCCCCCTCGATTGGTGCCCTGCTGCTTGCCGTCCATGGGAGGTGGACGAATAGGTCGTCGCTCACCTTCAAGTAACTTCCCGAGCCAAAGTCAGCAGAGGAGGAAGATTGGTTATCGGCAGCAGCCTTGACGGCCTCCTCGGCAATAGGCTTGCTGGCCTCCTCGGCATCACCCTTGCAAGTCTCCTCAGCACTGGCCTCACCGGTTCCTCCGGCGGGCTCCTAGGCGGCCTCCTCAGCAGTGGTCTTGGCAACCTCCTAGGCAGCGATCCTGTCGGCCTCGAACCCACTGTCCTTGGCGGCCTCCTCAGTGATGGGGTCGACATCCACTTGGTCCGTCGAGGGTCGATGTAAAGGCCAGGAGAAAGGGTGAGACAAAGCCGGGGACGAGCCTCAACTTGAAGAAAACAGGGAAAGGATAGGTAACAAACAACTTATCCGTACCAGGCTGGGAAGAAGTGGCGCCCTCCCCGCCAACGATCATTGCCGGGGTAGACTCACCGGTGCCCAAGTTCATCTCCTCCTCCTCCATAGGCGTGGGCTCGGTGGTCGGTGCCCTTGCCGAGGACACCCCTCAGGGCGGTGTAGTTGAGGTGGGCGGTGTGTTAGGGGTGGCCCCCTGCGGGCCCTCCTGCTGCCATTCTACTCCTGCAAAACAGGCAAGGTCAGCATCAAGGATTCACACCCCCAGTGTTTATATGTGGAGGAGTGAGTAATGAACTTACGTTGGGGGCTAGAGTGGGGGCTACGCCGTGGGCTGTTATCTAGGCTGCTCTCCACCAAAAATGGTGTACCTGAAGGACCCGCCGAGGGCTTGTCGCCGATCGAGGCCCTGGCCCTCTTTGCTGCCCTCTCGGCCAGCGTTTCCATGTCCCTGCAAAGACAACATCGAATCAGGGAAAGATAGCACAGAGGTGGGGTCAGGAGGTAATATGGGGAGCAAAATTCATACTCATTCTCCGCCTCCTCCTCCTACTCTGGCTTCCTCTTCCTCCTTGGGCTGAGAGACCCAATATCAAAGGCAACATCCATGGCGACATCTGCGGGAGGGGAGAAGGAGATTGGGTCCGGCCACGCTTGGACGAAGAGGAAGTATTTGTTGTCCTCTTCGACACCGCGGTCCTCCCCGCCTTCTTCACTACCGTGGCCTTCATCGCCCTTGTCGCACGCATGAGTTGCTCCTGGGGCTGCTGCCGCTGCACGATCCTGCCGGGCCGGACCGGCTGACCAGAGCCGGCCCGCCGCAGGACGCGCTGCCTCCCCATGACCGGAGGGTTGACGGCCTCTACCTCCCCTTCGGAGGACTCCTCGACCACATCTTCAATAAGGGGAGCATCGGCGTCGGTGATGGCACTGTTGGACTCCCCAGCAGACTTCGCCCATCTGGCGAGCTCCTCTTCCTCAGAGGCCACATCAACCTCGTCCTCCACTTGGCCGACGCTGCCGGCCTCCAGGACAAGAGCCGCCACCGCCTCCCTGGTGGCAATACAGTTCCGCCTTGGTGGTGTCACGGATGAGCACCAGCTCTTCACGAACATAGCCCTCCGACAAGGTGTCAAAGAGCTCCTACACTTGATCCGCTGGTGGCTCGACCCAGGCCGGGTCAAGGCCATGCGCATTGAAGTCCGGCCAATGAGAGTTGTTGCTCAGCGGGACCACTCCCGCCGGCAACCCAAATAGACGCCCCTTGACGGCCTTGCCGGTCCTCTCAGCCCTACCATTGCGGTCCACATCAAGCTGGAAGAGCCTCTGGCAAAGATGGGCATGCCCCATCACTGTGAAGTTGTGCTTCAGTGCAGGGCAGAGCCTCATGACATCGGCTGCGTTCCTAAAAAGCCAAGCCGGCCTCCCCTTGTTGTGCAGTGGCGCGATTCAGCGGCGGATGAAATCAGCCCCGATCATCTCAAGGGTGAGCCCGGCCTGAGCAAGACGATGGATCCTGGTGGTGGTGATCGAGAGCTTATTGTTGTTGATGTCGACATTCCCCCATTCCTTGCGGCGGACCGGCAGGCTCTGACGAACTCGACAGAAGTCCGGTGGGTCGTCCTCCGAAATCCATAGCCACCGACTCCTCCACTCCTCCCACCTCTCCTACTGCGCACCCTCTGGATACGTACCCTTCCCTTGGGTCCATGGAATCCAGGTGACACCGCCAGAGATGGCGTCCCCCGCCTGAATGCGAGGATAGAAGTAGTGGTGGAAGAGCGCCGTGCTGGGAACCACCCCGGCGAAACCCTCGTAGAGGTGGGCGAAGAAAGCCATGCACGCCACGGCATTCGGTGTGAAATCAAGAAGATGGAAGCCGTAGGTGTGCATGGCTGCGTGCCTCGTCGTCTGACACCCCCATAGGGGCCTGAAGTAGTCCCTGAGATGGAAAGCATCGACCGTCGGGGGGAAGTAGGCGAACTGCGTCCGGAACACCGCTCGCTTTCTGGTAACTCCTTCTCCCCCACGTCCTCGGCCACTCCCTTGCCTTTGCCGGACTTGGGTGCCATGGCGGCTAGGGAAGAGGCGAGGAACCAAAAGCGAGGAGAGCGCTGCGGCGGCGGGCAGAGGCAAGAGCTTCAGCTTTTTGGTTGAAGAAGAAGAAGAGGAACGGCGAACCCGAGATTGGAGAAGCACAGAAGGTAAATGAGCGGCACGCCTATAGTTTTTCGCATTTTTATGGGGAAGGCGCGGGCCGCCCCCTTTAACATTTACTGCGATGTGACACGGGCATGCAACAACCGCCCCACGCACGACCCCCACGTCAGCGCAGATTGTGGGGAAGCGCAACCACCGAAGGAGTTACTGCAGTAAAAAGAATCCAGCCTCACTTCCTATGCACCGTTCTAGGCCTAGCCCAACAACGCGTCGCACTTATGTATGGCCTAGGCCCGGGGGCTCCTGTTGGTGTACGAAAGTAGGGGCGCTCCTTTGTACCCCTTACATGTGCAAGAGCAGTCAGAGCCACGCCTGCGGCCACACACATAACAAGGCAGAGGAGGGAAACCGGAGCACAAGGCTACCAGAGCAGTGCCAAGACAGTGGTGCAAGAAGGCCAAGCAAGAAGATAGGATTCCCCCGGAAAGACCCTTGCTGGGGCATCCTACGAGACCCCGGCAAGAACCCTTTCCGGGGCAACTCACCCAATGCCTCCGTTGCAGCCACCCTTGAACCTAGGAGCTCCGACATCATCAACAGTGTTGGAACCAAGGATCAGGAAGCGCCCACGTATTTGTAAAAACAAGGGTCTATCAATCCTAAGATGAGACCAAGAAGACAAGATGATTGCAAGGCTCCTTGCCGAGGAAGCCCACGAGGTCCCGACAAGGCTCCTTGCCAAAGACACCCTCATAGCCCCTGCAAGCCCCTTGCCGAGGACGCACACAGAGGCCCCAGCAAGACCCTTGCTGGGAACAGACTCAAGACCGTGTTAAGCCCTTGCCGCCCCATCGTCGCCCCCAGCTCGGCGGCCGGCCCACTAGCCCAGGCAAGTACCCACGTTGCACTACGTGGTTCCTGATCCATCTAGTCAAGAAACTGCATGTTGGCATACATATCCTTGTGAAGACCCTACCACCACGCCATCTCAGCTGCCTACCCCGTTGGCCTGGACGGGCGTCACAACCAGACGGAGCGGCAGCGGACGGGACGGGCCTCGTTCCCGTCCCCGATAAAGCAAGTGGACACCTAAGTAGCGCATTTAATGCATCTTGTCCCGTAATGGCTTGAGATAAGCCTGTGCACTGTGTACCTTTCCACCTCATGTGTGCGACTATGGAAGCCCCTTTTGACTATAAAAAGAGGCCCGAGGCATACTGGAGAAGGATTCGAATCTTTTGGACTAGGCATGCATCGACGCTAGTTCAAAAACTGATGAACACTCAAATATACACCAAAGCAGGACTATGGTATTACACATCCTAATGGCCCGAACCTCGGTAAATGATCCTTGTACTGACTCTTAGACCCGCTCTTTCCACAACTCCGCGCTCGCCAACCGTAGAAAGGATTCCCGTGATCCCATAGGTGTCGTTTCCATCGACACCAAATCTTTCCCAACAAAGTGGACTGAATTTCCAAGGTGGCAACATAACCTCTAGGGACTATCTCCATTTGCAAATCCCTGAGATCCTCGACTAACTCCTGGGGTAAACCTCCGGAAATGATGGTGTTTACATAACTCTTGCGGCTTAGAGCATCTGCCACAACATTGGCTTTTCCTAGATGATAATGCAACCTCATGTCGTAATCTTTTATGAGCTCAAGCCATCTCCTTTGCCCGAGATTCAACTCCTTCTGTGTGAAGATATACTTCAAACTCTTATGATCCATGTATACATCACAACGATTTCCAATTAGAAAATGTCTCCAGGTTTTGAGTGCATGCACTATGGTTGCTAACTCCAAATCAAGCGTAGCATAATTCAACTCATGTTGTCGAAGCTGGCGTCAAGCGTAGGACACAACCCTTCCGTCTTGCATGAGAACACCTCCAAGTCCTTGACGAGAAGCGTCACAATACACTTGGAAATCCTTGCATATATCCGGAAGAATCAGCACTGGGGCTGTAATCAAACCTTTCTTCAACTCCTGAAAACTGGCCTCACACTCTTCGGTCCACTTGTACTTAGTCTCCTTCTTCCATAACTTCATCATGGGCTTCGCAATCTTTGAGAAATTCTCAATAAATCTCTAGTAATATCCTGCGAGTCCAAGAAAACTGTGAATTTCGCCAACTGAGGAGGGTGACTTCCATTCAAGGTCTTTGTTGTAGACTTCACATATGCGTCCAAATGTGATGTGAGCTACCATACTCTTTCCCAAGTTCCATGTCGGTGCGTCGAATTCTAGCTCCAGTGGCTCCGTGAATGGTGTAATAGTCCTCCCAGAGACGCTAACTCTAATCTTCCAGCATTCCTCTTCCGGCGATGTTGCGTAGAGATCTACAGTGATACTTGGTATTCCAATGTGCATGTTTCTAGTGACTTCCTTCAAGTGCTTTTCGAAAGGGGTGTCATCGTCTAGCTGAGTGAACTTGCTCACTAGGTCCGACATTTATAGAAAGGAAATGGAGAAGAAGTAGAATGAATAGAGAGGGAGTAGAATGAATAGAGGGGAACATCATATGGCTTATCCTAGTGGTCGCGTCCTACAATCATCGTGTGCTCTGATACCATCTTGTAGCGACCATGGTTCCAACGAACTGTAGTATATGTGCTCAGTGTCATCCCTGGATCGGTATGCTGACACACACAATACTCGAGGATTTATAACAGAGGTTCAATCACACTTTATTACGTCGAAAGTCCTCGAAGAGGCAATATCTATTACAGGAGAATGGTTGAAGGCCATCTAAATGAAATAAACTGCAGAAGCTATGAAGACTAGTTGAATCCATCATACTCCACGTCAAACATTGAGTGCATGAAAACGACCTATCGCACCTTAATCTCCGTCTGAAAACTCTCCAACATGATACGTTGCAGTCATGTAGGTCAGCACATTGAATATGCTGGCAAGAACACAGTGTAATGATAATGAGCAATGTCTACAACTATATGCATATTTGGCTGGTGGAGGTTGTAAGGTTTATGTTGCATAAAGCTAATTTTTCCCTACAACAAAGGAATGTATTTGTTCAACAACTTGTTAAATTTAAGCATGAACAATTGAGTATGGTTCCTCCATCTCAATCCCAAACCAAGGTCATTATTAGCCCAGCAGTTTAGTAAAGTGATGAGGTCGGTCCATAATTCAAATACAAGGATACTCAAGAAAGTCCATAACCGGGGACACGGCTAATCATGATCACTTTGTACACTCTGCAGAGGTTTGTGCACTTTCCCCCACAAGACTCGATCGCCTACGTTTAATTTCTCGCACTGCATGGTGTTTGAGAAACGTATGACCGAGACATAGTCTTTCAGAAGCATTAACTCTTTACCCTGGGTAGACCATACCACCTACATCCACTACATCTGCTAGTCTACCAATGAAAGAGGTCACACAACATACTCAACTATGCCAGAGCCCATAATGGCTTGTGGCCGCACACGGAAGTTTATAGGCATGAATGATATATGATCCCTTTGAGCCTGGGTGGCATTCCATAGGATAATCCCATGGGTCCTCTAGGATTTCCATGGACAACACTAGATTCTCCAGGTGCATGCAACCAATCCACCCAGATGTGTATTAAATTCCACCTTAAAGAAACCCTTAGTTGTTATTACACTCACAACTTTCATGAAATAACTCATACCAATCCACGTCTAAAAGCATGGCTAAGCAATAAGTAACAAAGCGTATATTCCCTTCGTTGACCTCAAGTCATTGGGTTCCTATCTCATGATCTACAAAGCATCATATTATTTAACTTGTCCCACTCATGCAAGTGCTTGAGGAAATAACTAATGCAATAAAACTGGGTAATGGAAAGTATGATCAAAGTATGAACTTGCCTTGCTGACGATCGCTGAAACCTGAAGGCTCGTAGTAGCATGCTTCGCACTCCGGCAATTCTTTTTCAAACAAACAATAGCATACATAAGCACTCAAGCAAAGATGCACGGGTAAAACTAAAATAAGAAGATCAAATCTAAAAGTTCAACTGAAGAGCTTTGATTTGCAAAAAGAATCGATCGAGTCGGAGCTACGGAACTTAAACTATGGTCAAAAGAACTTTGAATTCAAATCTGCTTGAAACAAAATTTTAAATTGTCAAAACCTTGTTGAAGTTGATTAAAGGCTCGAGACGAAGATTTTGGCGTTGGTTTCACTGGATTTGGACGAACGGTTTAGAAACGGCGAGTGTTTGAAGATTAGGGGCTAATCTACAATAAAAATAATCGCGGACAGGTCCCTGGCCGAAAAAGAAAATAAAAGAGAATCTATCGGACGAACGTCCGCTAATAGAGACGAACGGGCGAATTCGTTCGTTAAAACGAAGGAACGAATGAACGAACGCAAACAAACTAAACAAGAAAAAACCAAACCGATCTAAATAAATAAAAATAAAAAACGAACCTAGCACTACTGGAATCTGGCACTTTGCCATCGGCCAGCAGATGGCAAACAGTTTGTCTGAAATCCAGTGGGCATTGGCTTCTTTGCCATCTGCTGGCTGATGGCAAAGAGCTTGTGCCTTTGCCATCAGCTGGCAGATGGCAAAGCCTCTTAACGGGGTTAGCCCCGTTAGAAGGCTAACGACATACTTTCTCGTCTGCCAGCAGATGGCAAAGGCTGCAGGCTCTTTGCCATCTGCCAGCGGATGGCAAAGGCTGCAGGCTCTTTGCCATCTGCTGGCAAATGGCAAAGAGCCCAAATAGGCCAGCCCAAATTTTACATGTAGATGACAAATGGCCTCTTTGCCATTTGCCAGCAGATGGCAAAGTGTCTATATTGCCCCATTTTTTTCATATATCAATTCATTTTCACAGAAAATCAAACACAAATATATTTATATGACCAATATAGCATATTCAACACATATTACCAACAGTCATGAACACATATATATCCAACACATGTGACCAATAGTAGCAAGTTTCATCCATACATATACATAGTTTCATCAATATTACACAGTTTCATCCATAGGTAGCAAGTTTCACAAGGTCAAAACAAAAACTAAATACAAGCACTCCATCAACCCAAGCTTCCGTGATCTTAAGCAAATCTGTAAAATGGGAAAGAAGAAAGTTAGAAGAAAAATACTAGAAGAAGAAGATTATTATGTTGCAACTAAAATGTGAAGATTATTATGATGCAACTTATATCTGTAAAATAGGTCATTTGAAGCTTAGTATGGTTATTATGTCATTTTTGAGCTAGCTAAGCATACTAAGTCATTTTGGTGTAAGACATGCTAAGGTCAACTTATATTTTTAAGCTTTCACTTGAAATTCATCAACTTCGCCAGACTTTATAGCCAGCTTCCATTTGGGAAACAATCCACTAAAAAAACTGAATCTGCAGCTTAACCATAAGCCTAATAACTTTTGGGGATAATTGGTAATGATGATAACACTAGGAGATCTTATCTCCTAACTGCTGTATGGCTGAGCCTCAAAGCTGACAGGATAGAGCATTTGCAATGGTAAAACCGCGTTCCCACATGACACAAAGATTGCAAGTCTGTAACAACTTACAGGTATCTTGAATTCTTATACGGAAGCAGTAGTTGTAATTGGCCTGATAAATTTTTTGACCTAAAATCTCTGCAAATAAAAGGCATACACACACTTAAAAAATAATGCTAACTTTGAAATACCAACATAGTATAGAAAAAAACCTTACGTATTGTACTTCTCAACAAATGATACAGTGATCCATTTCATGGCATAGCTTGCACCATGAATTTAATAGCAAAGCTAAAGACATGATGAAATGGAAGTGACTGTATAGTGGATTGAATATTTTAATACTTCCAGGTCTTCCATTCCGCTGAGAAGAAGAAAATGTCCAAACTCGTTAAACTGAAACATGTATTAACATCCAATTTAAATTTTCGTAGTAACTTGTCAACTACCATTGCAAGGTTACAAGTGCGAAAGGTATGCACACAAATTGGTCATAGTGTTTCCTTTTATAGAAATTAATAGCCATTTGAGATGCATCACAATATATACCATAGATAAATAGCAGAAGTATCATATGAAGTCATGCTACAGAACAAATTTACAAAATACCCAGAACAGTAGCATCCTTTTGAGGACAACTATGTTAAAGACTGCCTCAAATTACGAATTTGTATTACTATGGAGAATAACTAAGCAAAATCAATATCTTCAATGCAGAAGTTTTAGGAAACCCACATGTATGTTAGATTGGATAAAGTTGGGGGTGTACTAGGGAACTGGCCAACGATTCCACATTTTCTCAGAGATCTTCTTAACACAAAAACTGTAGTAAGTAATTATACTACTCAGGAAACTAAAATACAGTTCATTACGATAGTTGCAGACATACAATATCAAAAGATTTGCTGAATCTGGTATGAAATCAATAGTAGAATTCGCACCATCAAGATCACCAAGCATCCTTTAAAGAAATACCCGTTAAACATAGCACTATAAAGTATTTATTAAATTAGATTGTGTGGTACTGTGGTTTAGTTGTTAGTAGCTTTCCAGATTAGAGTACCACAGTAGTAATAGTAAACAAACTAAGGACAGTGCTATAATTTTTTTCATACTTAATAAAAGAAACAATTAGAGTACTTACAGATATTTCAGATTGATCAAATTAGAGAATTGTTTTGGAATAGGTCCATGAAGTTTCATCCCATATATTCTCATAGAAAGACAAGTGTATTAGTGTTCCATGAATGCAAATAAATAAGAAGCTTTTACTAATGAAACGAATGAGGTACTACTTGTGCATACAAGTCCGTGAGATTGGTAAAGTTCGCAATTATTTTTGGAAATAGCCCTTCAATGTAGTTATCAAACATCCACCTGCATAAGAAATTGGAAGATCATGTAATCCTTCCTTCGGATAAGAGTAAGTAAAAGGAAAATGACGCATACTTACAGGAATTGAAGATTCCTTAAGCTTCGTTTGGCACAAAGGGATTTGGGAGGATTTGGGAGGCGGGGATTTGGGAGGATTTGGTGAATCCCTCCCTTCCACCCAATCCCCTTCATTCCCCAATTCCCCTCCAGCCCCAATCCTCTTTGTACAAAAAAAACTCATTTGGTTGACAGGGTTTGCAATATAGAGATGACATGGTGCAAACAGTTGAAAATCCAATCTTTACAAGATATGACATTGCATTTTCCATGCTATTAAGTATATGGCGAACAGAGCATCGAGCAACAGCTACTGTTTCGACGACGGACCCAAGAACATCATCAAGTCATAATAAAACATATTAGTTGAATCCAAGAATAGCATCAGGCCAAGAACTTCAAATACCTACAGTAAACATTTGACTGGAAAACTGTATGAAAGAAAACTATATGGAAAATTTAAGAAGCTAGCTAGATCAGTACAGTACTAAACTAGCATGTATTAAGTATACTACATGTTCCTGTGACACTGTGCCCAAAAGTCCATCCATGCAGCTCATAACATCTTTAAATTTAAACCGTTCATGCACCTCACATCATTTGAACAAGAACACAAGTCCTGATCCAATCAGGATGGATGGGTTAATCATACATAATCTGCTAGCTCAACGCCAACAGCTAGCAAATAGACACAACAATGCCGCCACCAGTCAATTGCCACATTCAAATGGACCAACCGAGCCAATTGCCAATTGCCAATTGCTACAGCTGTGAAGAAATTGGATGCAGCCAACCAATTGCCACATGATATTAAGTAGTTGGAAGATTACATCTCTCTAATTTTCCAAAAGAAAAGCATATGGTGACACATACTCCTAGATAATATCAATTACAATCACATAACAGTTGGTCCATGCATCAAATTAGTAACTAGGTTCAGAACCATGGTTTCCCAAGAGATGCACCAGATCGTTACTATATTTCAGATCAGCTAGAAAGGAATGAAAATGAAAATATTTCAAACTGGTCTCAACTGATGATAGAGGGTGGGTGATAAAGGAACTTGAAGCATGTTTTTTTAGGACCATCTTTAAAATTATATTCCAAGGGTAAATAACTAAGGGTATAGTGGCCTCTTATTAAAGCCGATATACACATAACATGCATGTTCAAGGCTCGATGTTCACAGAGTATCTATGCTTGAATAATGCAATTGATATATCACAAAACAGTATGTATGTGAAAACTGGTGACTATTCTTAGTTAATCAAGTTCTTATGCAAAAGACATAACTATTGCTTATTCCAAATTATCCATAGATAAAATTCCAAAAAGGTGTCAAAAGCAGAAGTTCTAAAATTCATCAATTGTTTCTAAAATGATCTGTACATATCTTGCTGCCCAGACTAAATTGGTACACAGATCCAGTTTGTTTAAAAAAATTGCTGAATAAACATTAGAAAACATATGACATGTGGATAGTGAAATAAGGTGCACGGGGGTCAGTTCGGATCCTTTCTAAATGAAAATATTATGTCAGTTCTGATCCTTTTTGAAAGAAATGTAACGGGAGTGTCGCAGTGCCATAGAAGGACTGTCGGACATTTCTGTTGGCATACAATGGTCCTGACACTTTGCAAGGGCATACAATGTTTTTACCCCTCATACAAAGCCTGAAAAATTTAGCAATTTTCAGGAGTCATTTCAGAATTCAACACCAACACATTAAGAAGTGAAACTGAGCACAAATGTTAGCTGATTGTAACATCAACACAGTCAAATCATGAAAATCACACTGAATACAGATAGCAACAATGTGTAATCTCTTTGAATGCAGAAATAATAGTTATCATTTCATAAACAACATGAGCAAGTAATAGCTACAGAATATACAAGCTAATGTAAGCATTTCAGATCAAAACACAGACGCATAATGAAGCTTCAATTTAGTTTCAAGTACATTCACAACAAAAATTTGTATCATGCGCTGCTATCATTTAACAAGCTAATGTAAGAAATTGCAGCAAACCATTTGCAATAATACTTCAACCCAGCTATTTTTTTTGCAAGCAGCACCTCCTGCCTCCTATGCCAGCACAAGTGAACTCATCTTTCACCATGCATAGGTAACAGTGTAACAAACAAACGGTGTGCAATAAAGTTCTCCAGGGCACTCCTAACTCATCGTGACGCAACAAGCATATGCAACAATGCATGCCCCCAACGTCCAATATGCGCAGACTAACAGTTATATGATTAATCTAATTCATAGTCCTGAGTCCTGACCAAGTGACCATGCTAGTATGACATAGGATTGCAAACTGCAAATGCATGTAGTTAAGTTGACCAATTTTACATGGACATGGAGCGCCTCTAGGTTGGGAAACATCCGAGAAAGCCAGGCACTTTCTTCACAGCATTGTGGTCACCAAACTACACCTCCATGTCCAAAATCTGGACACTAGGGATAATATCCTCCTTGCTACCAGCTTGCAATGCACACGGAGATTAGGTGCACGGCCAATTAAATTTGCAGGATGTACTACAAATGCACCCAACGACCAAAAAACTAATTCATATCATCTATTAGTTAAAAAGGAAATTAAGATACAATACATTTAAAGTTCCAGAACCAAAATTATGACCAGATCCATCCATGGAGGAGGATCACTCCATGGCTGAAATCCTCTCTGGGAGACTGCAGCTATTCGAGGATGACCTAAGGACGCAATCAAAGGGGGTGTGGAAGGGGACGGGTGAGCGGGCACCTTTGGAGTTGGTGAAGAAGGCGAGGACGTCGGCGGCTAGCTGGTTTGCCTTGGCGCGGGTGTCGCGGCCGCCCCACTTGTTCTCCACCGCCATCTGCAGCACCGTCCACAGCGCGAACACCAGCCCGACGCCCTCCTCGAGCGCCGCGGCCGCCTGCGGCGAGAGACCCCCGCCGCCGCTGGTGGATGCCGACATGGTGCGGGAGCTCTGGGAAGAGGGCTGGGGCTTCGATGGCGTTTTGGGGCGTTTGGAGTGGACGGGGGCGAGATGCGGAGGACGACGAGGGGGCGGGCGGTTCTCACCTGGGGAGAGCGGGCGTCGCCGCTGCGCTTGGCCGGCAGGGACCTCGCGGTGCCGGACTCGGGGGGCGCGTCGTGCTCGGCCATGGGGTGGGGTGGGGTGGGGCAGGGTGCGGCGCGTCGGGTTCCGGTCGGGGCTGGTGGCGGCGGGGTGCCTGGGGGCAACGGCGGGGAGCTTGGGCAGTGGCGGGG
>LR738711.1:315406222-315498244 GCA_902687465.1 Secale cereale | reverse complement strand
GGGTTGTGGGGCGGCGGGTGGTGCGGGCGCGGGTGAGATGCGTGGGAGAGAAGGAGAGGAGGGGGGAGAGGGAGGGGATAAGAGAGAATAATTTTTTTTACATGGAAAAAATAACCCCATCTCTTTGCCATCTGCGAGCAGATGGCAGATGGCAAAGAGGTGGGGCTGGTACGCCGTTACACTCTTGACGGTCACAGTACTTGCCAACCTCTTTGCTATCTGCTGGCAGATGGCAAAGATTATTTGCCATCTGCTGGCAGATGGCAAAGAATTGGCTGATGGCAACCATGTTCTTTGCCATCTGTCAGTTCTTTGTCATCTGTTTTTTATAAGGAGATGGCAAAGACGTTCTTTGCTATCAGCTGGCAGATGGCAAAGAGCGGGCTGATGGCAAATTCCCAGATTCTAGTAGTGTAGGGCTTTTAAGCGAACCAGCAACTTTTACCAAAAAACAAAAAAACGGGACGGCGAGATCCAGCGGCGGCGGGGTGTGATGGCGGCGCGGCGAGGCGAGGCGGCGGGGTGCGGCGCGGCGCTGCGGCGGTGGGGCGGCGCAGGCGGCTGCGGCGCTGCTGCCCCTTGCCGCGGGGCGGGGCGGGGTGGCGATGTGGGCGTCGTGGGAGGCGGCGCCTCGGGCTTTAAAGGCCTGGGGGTGTGGCGTGCGGGAGGGGGCGGCGCCCGCGGCTCGGGGTCGGACTTCCCGAGTCCGTCGTGAGCACGACGACGGGAGGCGGCGGCGGGAGATGGGCCAGTTCGGCTTCGTGCCGGCTCGGTCCGAAACTCTTTTTTTTAAAATTCCGCCAAAAGAAAAAATAATACAAATAAAATATAAATAATTCTAAAAATACGAGAAAATAACTTGTTAATGCAATTGTTAAAATAATAAACTGCAAATAAAATCCAATAAAATTATTTTTAGTCAAAATCAAATTCCAAATTTTTCATTATATATTTGAAGAAGTCATATTATCTTCTCTCATTTAAATATTGGAAAAATGAAATTTGGCAAAAATATTATTGATCCAACCCCACTTGGAAAATAAATAAAATAGTGGGCTCCTCTTTGGAAAACTTACATCTCTCTCACTTGGGTCCTTGAGTTGCTTAAAGCTTTGGATCAATTTTCAAATAAAATCATGCTCAAAATGCTCAAATGATGAATGCATATGAATGATCTATGATAACATCCAAATTGTAAAACTGGGATGTTACATTGATTAGATCTCATGGTTTTGGAACTTGCGGTGGATGAAATAAAATTTCGTGGTCTCCCCTAGGGTTTTTGGGGTATGAGAGTATTTATACAGCGAAGAGGCAATGCGGGAGGCCACCATGGTGGCCACAACCCCCTGGGCGCGCTAGGGGGCCCAGGCGCGCCCTGGTGGGTCGTGCTCCCCTCGAAACCCCCTCTAGTACTTCTTCAGCCCATCCTATGTCTTTTGGCCCAGAAAAAATGTCCAAAAAGTTTCGCTGCGTTTGGACTCCGTTCGGTATTGATTTTCTGTGATGTAAAAAACAAGCAAAAAACAACAGCTGACACTGGGCACTATGCCAATAGGTTATTCCCAAAAATCAATATAAAATGATTATAAAATGATTGTAAGACATCCAAGAATGATAATATAACATATGGAACAATAAAAAATTATAGATACGTTGGAGACGTATCAGCATCCCCAAGCTTAATTCATACTCGTCCTCGAGTAGGTAAATGACAAAAACAGAATTTTTGATGGGGAATGTTGCCTATCATGTTCATCACATATTCTTTTCTTTATAGCATTGACATTTGGACTTTTTATATGGTTCAAATCAATAGTCTAGTTTTGACATGAAGACTTTAATACTCAAGCATACCAACAAGCAACCATGTCTTTCAAATATCAATACTAAAGCAAGTTATCCCAAGCCCATCATGCTCAATCATTGATCCTTTCATGAAACACACTCGCATATTAGCTACAACCAACGCTCAAGTATGATCATAGTGCCCCTTAGTTGGTGCTTTATAAGAGAAGATGGAGACACAAATAAAAATAAAATTACACAAAGTAAATAGAAATGCCCTTCGCAGAGGGAAGTAGGGATTTGTAGAGGTGATAGAGCTCAAAGCTTAAATTGAGATAATACTTACTTTGGGAGGCATACTTTTCCCATCAACGGAAACAACTTAGAGTTTCCAATACTTTCCATGCTAGATACATCATAGGCGGTTCCTAAACATAAAATAAAGTTTATTCCTTTTTCCACCATTCTTTAACAATCAATGGCTAACCGTATCCACGGGTGCCCTCCATACGAACACTTTCAAAGGAATTTATGTTTTGACAACATAATGTAAATTCATTTTTCATTTCATGATTGGGCATCCCTAATACCTTTGTCGTACTCTCGTGCAATGACAAGTGAATAAACACTCATCTTGAGAATAAAACATCGAGCGTGGAAAAATATCGGCCAGCCCTCACCGCCTCATGAGCGGTACGGGTACACAAAAGACAAGTTTATTTTGAAAATTAGAGATGCCACATAAAAATTTTCCTAGAACGGCAAGGGAATACCGCATATAGGTAGGTATGGTGGATTCATGTGACAAAACTGGGTTTAAGGATTTTGGATACACAAGTAGTATTTCTACTTAGTACAAGTGGAGGCTAGCAAATGGATTGAGGAGCGACCAACCAAGAAACGTATAATCAAATAAGCGAGCATTGAGCATAACTAACACCGCATAATGAACCATAAGTAGGATGTAATTTCATTGCACAACTATTGACTTTCGTGCTTGCATAGGGAATCACAAACCTTAACATCAATATTCTTACAAAATAACAAAGCACACCATGCTCAAAAAGATATAAGCGAAGCACTAGAGCAACTCCATAGCTCTAAAAAAATTAAGTGAAGCATAAAGAGGAATCATAGCATAATTTTAGCTCTCTCAAATAGGTGTGTCCAGCAAGGATGATTGTGAAAAAGTAGCAAACAAAACAAGCAAAGAATCATACCATACAAGATGCTCCAAGAAAAACTCAAAATATGTGATGAATAAAAATATAGTCTCGATGGTCGTTAGAAGAAAGAGGGGATGCCACTCGGGGGCATCCCCAAGCTTAGTTGCTTGATACTTCTTGAATATTATCTTGGGGTGCCTCAGGCATACCCAAGCTTAGCGTTTCACTAATCGTTATTCCTTCATCCATCATGACCTCACCCAAAACTTAAAAACTTCAATCACACAAAACTCAACAAGACCTCATGAGATCTGTTAGTATAACAAAATCAATCTTTACTTAATGTGGAAAACCAATTCATATTTTGTAATTGTATTATATCTACTTTATTATAACTTTTACATGGCAAAAACTCTTCAAAACAAACCATAGAATCATCAAAACAAGCACATAAAACAACACAAACAGAATCTCTCAAATACAGAACAATCTGTAAAGACTTGATTTTTTATCATACTTATGTAACTCTGAAAATTATGAAAAAACAAGAAATGTGGGAAATTTGTATACAGATAACGTGTAAAAATTTCAAGAATTTATTGCGGTCCGATCATCGTCAGAAATTCTAACACTGGACTTAAAAGTTTCTGAATTTCAATGCAATCAAATCTACTATTAACCAAATCGTCCCAAAGGCTTTGCTTGGCACAAACACTTATTTAAACGCCAAAAACACATATAAGCAGAGGTATATTTTTGTAATTTATTGAGAACGGCAGGAAAACCAAAAAGAAAAAATATACAAGTTGGGTTGCCTCCCAATGAGCGGTATTGTTTTACGCCCCTAGCTAGGCATAACACCAAGATCTCAAGTGTTGTCATCCTTTTTATTTTCCAAGGGTATGTCCTCGTCATGGAGTTCTTATCCATGGAAACTTTAGCTTTATCGAGTTGCCCATCTTTATACCCCCTTTTCTTACCGGCAACAATCCAAGACTAATGATGGTTAATATCATTAAAAACTTGTTGGATGATACCCAAGACAGGGATCTCCTTAAGGTTCTCATCAAAACTTTGATTGTTTCCAAGTAAAAGTCTCAGCATATAATCACTATTATAAAGAATCACCTATCACTGGTTTTTCAAGGTTCATACCATAAAAATAAAATAAATCTCTGGCCTCCCGCACTATGTAATGAAATTCATTCATAAGAATGCCAGCATCAATCTTTTTAGCTTTAGGATCCTATATAACATGTAGCTCATAAACAATCTTGGCAAAGTGGGATGAGTTCGGATAAACCTATTTTCAAATTTCAGAACAAGTGCCAAAATAGCTTCTGTATAGGATTTAGTTCTTCTAAGTATAAAAGCATCATCATGAGTCAAATTTCTAATACAATTGAAGAATTCTTGGATATGTTCTTTTCCTAAAACATTCCTTCTCCCAAAACAAAAGTTTTAGCATCCAAATTGCCAGATCACCCAATTTTAGGGGTTAGGCCATCATCTGTTTCTGCCATACCGAATGACTCATAACAGTATTTATATCACAAGACTCCACACTAGTGACGGGAGGAATCCGCGTACTAATAAAATCATCATTGTTTGTATTGGAAATATCACACAACTTAGTGTTCTCTTGCGTCATCTCCACCCATTGTAAACAAGAACACAAGTAGGCGATAGATCCGACCGGAAAAAGATGAATGAAAAAGAGGGCGAATGTAACACCCCAGATGTAAAACTTCCTTATACGGAAATATATACATTTACCATTTGGTTCTTTATTTTTTCCTTGTGGGTTTTCTTTTTCATTTATGCCTTGTCATCTTATTGCATTGTCATGTTTTTTGAATTATTGCATTATCATGCATTGGCTTCATTACCATCATTGCATCATGGTCACATCATATGGCATTCCACCTTGTCATTTTGCATTTCTCATCCTTATTATGTTCAAGTGAGTTTTCTTTGCATGATTTGGTGGTTTGATGCAAGGGCATGCTCAATCCATAAGCACTTCAAACTTCACCACCCCCTCCTTCTCCTTTCTTTCTTTTCCATTTTATTTTGAAGTGCTATCTAGCCTCCTCCTTTAATGTTCATCTCCTCCCAACAAATCTGGCCCCATGTCCTAAGCCACTATGCCAAACCTCACCCTATTTTAAAATGTTTTGGCCAGGTTAAAAAATGACCTAAGTTTGAATCATATTCAAACTTGTTTTATTTTTCTACCTCTAAAAATGTCCAACTCATTTTTATAAAATAGGGCATAATTCCAGGAGCTAAGGGATATTTTTATTTCTCCCTAATTCCTCTCCTAACAACATGGGCTTTTCCTTTTGTTTTTCTGCCTAAAGAAAAAGAAAAAGAAAGGCAAGCAACAGCAGTGCAGCAGCCAACTGCAGCCCAGAGAACAACATGTGCCTCGGCCACCAGGCCGGCCCAGCTAGCCAGTGCAGCAGCCCGCAGCTAGCTAGCCCACGCGCCCCACTCTGTGTCGCCTCCACGTGGCCAGGACGGGCCCGCGTGTCAGCGACCACGATCGCTCCCGCACCCACCTTTCGTCCTCCTCGCGCGCTCGCCATGGGGACCGCGAGCTCGAGCGCGACGCCGCTCCACTCCGTCGCCCTGGCCCTCCTCTTAAGCCCTCCTGCTGTCGACTGCGTGGAGCTGAAGGCCCCACCTACTTCCTCTCTTTCCTCATCTTCAACTCCGGCAGCAGCGGGCATTTGTCCACCCTCGCTGTCGACTCTAACCCCCTCATGGCAAGCCGAGGGTGTCATCGCGTTCGTGGTCAGCTCACGAACCTCCCCATGCCCTTTCCCCCCTCGTTTGTGCACTTTAGCAGCAAGTTTGTCGTGCGCCCAAGCTCGCCGCCGTTGGACCTTGTCTCCGACGAGTGCTTCGACTTCCTCTCGCCCCGTTTAGATGTCAAGTGGCCTCGCTGTGTTCCTCTTAGGAGAATCCCCGCGCGTAGTGGTTAGTTTAGCCTCTAGACACGCCGCATCCTTCTACGCCGTGTCGCCGCTGTCGTAGGTTGCCGGCATTGACTCCGTCGTTGTCTGGTGCATCTAGTGGCACCCAGGGGCGCGGGATCCCTCCATGGATCAATCGCGTGCCTCCCCTATCCTTAATGGTCGCCGGAGCAGCCATTGTGCCTCGCCGTCGCCTCTGCTTTGCCGGAGTGAAGTGGCTTGCTCCTTGCTCTGAATATATTTCAGGTGCAGTTCTCCTTCTCTGTCAGACGCACGCAGCCTCGCCCAGTGGCTCGCCGCTCGCTCCCTTAACCCAAAGACGCGGGTTCGAATCCCCCTCGGGCCGATGGAAAAACACCCATATTTTTGCACTGCCCCACCCACTGACACCCAGGCCCCACATGTCATTCTCTGCACACTCACACCCACTTCCACATCCAGCACTGCCACCTCATCACCTCCCTGGACCCACTGGTCATAGGCTGTAGCTAGTCCAGGCCGTGTCTGAAGTGTTCTATTCCTTTTCTGTTTGTTTTAGTTGGTTTTAAATCTGTTTGCATTTTGAATTCATCATATCTTTTAAATTATGCATCTATTTGAAATATTCTATCTAGCAAACTGCTTAGTTTTTAGTGTAGATTAATTATATGCATTTTGCTGCCATGTTAAAAACATTTAAAATGTTGTTTGAATACATTTTTGTAAATAACATGTTCAAATTGGTTTAATTCATAACTAAATAACCGTAGCTCCAAATTTGACAAACTTTATATGTAAATGGGGTGTAAAAATGTGTAGAATAACATGGTGTTGTTACTTTACATGTTTAACAAATCTAAAATATGATTACCACATATCTGTTCTACATTTTATTATATGCCATGGGAGTTTCCGGCATTGTTGTTTGTTCCTTCTCGCCCATTTAAAATGCTTGCATGATATTGTTGTTCTTAAGATGCACTCCTTGCCATGCTAAGCAACTGTTAAACTTGTTGGGTGTTTGGATAGTTCAACTAAATAACTACAAAGGTGACTATAATTTTTCTTGCATTCTTTTGCATGATGTGTCCCCTTACATGAATTCTGTTCTTGCATAATGCCATGCCACATGTGCACTCATCATGTTCCTTCGAGATGCATCATATCCTGACCATGCACATATTCATCATCTCTTGCATCATGTGTTTGAGCATTTGCATGGTGATTGATTGTTGTTCCTGTGTTGTATTGTTGTGTTGGTTAGAGCCCGGTGACGATTCGGAGTTCGAGGTTCCTGTCGAGACTGAGTTTGAGGAGCAATGTTACGATCCCTCCGTGGACTTAACAGGCAAGATGACCGTTCCCTGATATCACATGTATCTTTGCCTTGCTAGTTGTCTCGCTCTTTAGATATGCCTCGATGCCTATTCCTGTTTGTCAGCCTCCTATGTTGCCATGAAACACTCTAACCGCCTTCGTAGCAAACTGTTGTTTGGCTAAGTATGCTTTTGCTCAGCCCCTCTTATAGCGTTGTTAGTTGCAGGTGAAGTTTTGAAGATTGCTCCACGTTCGGACTTGTTTATTGGGATAACGCAATATACATCTTAATTAAATTAATGCACATATATATTGGTAATGGGTGGAAGGCTTGGCCTTCTGCTTGGTGTTTTGTTCCACTCATGCCACCTTAGGACCTGATAAACCGGTGTTATGTTCCTTGATTTTGCGTTCCTAACACAGTTAGGGTTTATGGGCCCCCCTTGATAATTCGCACTGCTTAAAGCTTTTCCAGTGAGACCCAATTTTGGTACTAGATTTACCTAACAACTAAAACTTGCATAGGGAGTTATAAACCCGAGTTCTTAATCAACACCCCGGGCCAGTGCTCCTCATGAGTGTTGGTCCAAACTAGGCAACCTGTGGGGCCACCTTGGGGAAACAAGAGGGCTGGTATATACCTGTAGCTTGTCCCATCCGGTCGTGGCTTGAGACGAGATACGCGTGGCTACTATCAGGGTGTCGGCACGCTGGGAGGTCTTGCTGGATTAGTTTTACCTTTGTCGAAATATCTTGAGCATGGGATTCTGAGAATACTCGGGTCTTCCCAATATGGAGTTGCGACTCCGCAGATCGTGACCTTGTGATGGGCTAAGTTGGGACACCCCTGCAGGGTTATGAACTTTCGAAAGCCGTGCCCGCGGTTATGTGGCTGATGGGAATTTGTTAATATCCAGTAGTAGATAACTTGACACCATATCCTTCAAAATACACTACATGTGTGAGTACCTTGATGGTCTCTTTTCGAAGGTGTTTCAGAAAGTGAACACGATGGGGTTATGCATGAACGTGAGTAGCTAGGATGACTTATTGATCATCTTTGGCGACCGTTGGCACATATTCTCATCTCGCTCTAAATTTGTAAGCTAGTTGCTTAGTGCTTTCTGCAAACACTTCATTACCTCTCCACACCTAAATGCTTTGTTAGTTTTGATACCCGGGAATGGGATTGGTGAGGCCTTGTGACTCACAAATTACAACACACACCAGATGCAGGTACAGTCGAGAACGATGCAGGGGATGGATCGGAACTTCACTGGGAGTTCTATGAAGAGCGTGGTCATTTCTATGTAACGTATCCCGACGATCAGTAGTGGTTCCTACTAGTGGCAATCATGACTTGTGCTTGTGGTATCTTTTCTCGTTTGGATTTCGTCCGTAGTCGGACCCTGTGTTATTTGGATGAATGTATGCTATTGTATTCATTGTGTGACGTGGCGAGTGTAAGCCAACTATTTTACTCTTTCATCCATGTTCTTTTACATGAGTTGTGCTAAGATAGCATGCTTGCGATCATTCCAGAATCCGCTTATGTCTCTACCTCGTGCCTCGACACGTAGGAGATATAGTCGCATCCTGGGCATTTCATGTTGGTATTCAGAGCCTTCTCCGACCTAGGAGCCCCCTCATTGATCGAACCATTGACGGTTGAGTTTAGGCACACACACAGAATGTTTTGAGTCTTATATATATCGGAGAGTAGGATTTCATTTTACTCCTCATCCCTTCGTCGCTCTGGTGAGGACTCCTAACGTTGTTTTAACTTCACTATTCTCAAAATTTTCACCAAATTTTTTTAGGATCACGCGGGTATTATTTGGATTGTTCCGATATCTTTGTGACGAGAACATTGTTCTTGGTGCCTCCTGTCATTTAGGGGTTGTGGCAGTGTCCCGGAGAGCTGAGCTCCGAGGTGTTGTCGTCAGAATTATATCGTTGCAGTTCTAGAATACCAGAGGCGGCCGACATCGAAAATTGTTCTATGCATGTCTGGTGATGAGATAACCCCGACGTCACCCAGTACTGGGGGGGATAGTTCGGGAGTATTGCCACAACCAGTATAGCGGATGCGTTTCGAAGGTCTGAGGTAAACAGTTTCCGAAGGTGCCTGGTTATGTGTTGACGGATCGATACAGTTGGATTTAGGATTTATTAGTTGAGTGATATGCGGTGCTTCCCCTGTTTCCCCAACACCAGATTGCATAACCGGAAAGCTTCGAGAATTAATAGGTGGGATTCAAGTAGTTCTTAGGTAATCTTCCAACGGGTGCATGATATGAGGTTGGGGTTCAACATCTAGTGGAGAGGCTATCATGGGCGTTGTTGCACTAGGGGGTTGCATCTTAAAGGATCCTTGGCTATGTTGATCCGGTGATTGCAAGGACCTTTGTAACACGTGCCATGGGGCATTCATCACGAACATGTGGGACAAAACCTCTATTATGTATTTGTTCCATCTGTTACCTTGTAGTTTTATTCTATCATTTGTTCTCCCAAGTGGCTTCTCGACAAGTTGATGTACCATTAAGCTATGGAATTCATTCGTTCAATTTTGTTTGGATGTTCATTGTGAAGACTATATGTTGCAAATATCTAGCCGTTGATTCAGCTTATCTATTATTTGCTTCAATGGCTAATTGTTGTCATCATCATCAGGATGGCACCTAAGAAAGTTCCCAACCAGAACCTAGAGGGTGAAGAAGAGCGTCCTCCTTCGCCTCCTCCTCCGTCTGAGGCATGGAGAGAGATTATGCAGGCAACCAATCAAAACACTCAGATGCACATGCAAATGATGCAGAGTTTCCTAGCAAATCAAGCAAATCAAGGCAATCAAGGGAACCAAGGCCAAGGAAACATGTTCAATCAACCTCACTTTGCAACTCTGAACCAATTACTAGCGAATCAACCCATGTCTTTCAGTTACTGTGTTGATCCGCTAGATGCTGAAGATTGGATCACAGACATCAAGAAGCATTTCGAGTGCAGTAACATCAGACCTGAGGATTATGTCAAGTTTGTCGCTTTCCAACTCAAAGATCAAGATGCAGATTGGTGGCAACAGTACAAAGACTCCAGAGCGGGTCGTGAGATCTCTTGGACTAACTTTTGCTGCGATTTCCATTCTCACGACATCCCTACCAGTGTCATTGAAGGCATGCATGAGCAATTCCGCAATCTGAAGAAAGGCACCATGTCTGTCTACCAATACAATGTCAAGTTCCAGAATCTTGCCCGTTATGCGAAGCAAGACATCTCCGATGCCAAGAGCAAAATCCAACAGTTCCGAGGTGGTCTGAAAGATGAACTCCAACTTCCACTCACTCTGTTCAAGCCAGATGAATTTGATCAATTCTACAACATGGCTCTCAAGCAAGAGGCAGCTCAGCTCAAATGTGAAGCTTCCAAAAAGACGATTAGAGATGCTTTTCACTCCTCCTCTTCCTGTCAACTGGTCGCCAAGCAGCAAAAGTTCTAGCTCCCGCCTCCTCCAGTGATCCGTCCTTCGAGTCAGAACAAGCACTCAGGTGGTCATTGATTTTCCCACCCACCCAACCCAAGCAACCAGTCCAAGTCTCAGTTCCAAGCTCCAAGGCCAAGCGGTCCTTATCATCGGCCACTTTCAGAAGTTACGTGCAACAAGTGTACGCATAAGGGTCACTATACCAACAAGTGTCCCAACCAAAGGCGCCTTCCGCCTCCTCCACCTGTCTGCAATGCTATTGTTAAGCACAATCACAAGCATGCAAGAGTGAATCTGATGTCGCTTGAGCTACGTCGGTATTTCCCAAAAGAGGAAGGGATGATGTAGCACAACTACGGTAGGTATTTCCCTCAGTGATAAGACCCAGGTTATTGTCACACCCCAAAAATATTTATTTGGAATTTTGAAAACTTTTCAAAATTTTAGCTAAGGTTTAAAAATTTTTCTTGGAGGGTTCTGATTGGAAGGTGGACTCATTTGATTTAATTATTTTGGAGGTTTCCAAAACTATTTCTTCCTAAAGAATCTTGGTTTTTGGTTATTTATTTTTTCAAGGGCAAAAATCCTTTCCACCTCTTCTAACACCATAAAACTTCTCCAAATATTTTCTGTCACTCCAAAAATTACCTCTCAAGTCATGCACACCTTCTGTGGTATTATTCAACTCCTCCCCACTCCAGAAAAATATTCTTTCTATATATTTTGAATTCCAAAAGTGGAATTTGAATTAATCATAGTTTCTTGACTTTTACAAAGGAACTATATTTTATATGACTCTTCTGCCTCTACCAAAATTATTCCTACATATATATGGTACCCTTAACCCATTTCTTCAAAAATCTTTGGTCCCACAGTTCAAAAATTTCAAACCAAATTCAATTCAAATTTGGTCCAGAAATCATATTTCTGCCCCAAACCATTTCCAAACTTCACCAAAATTCTTGGCCTCCTGGCAAACTCATTTTTGAGTAACTACACACCACCACACAAGACCCCATGATCAACCAAGTTGTTTAAGACCTCAAAACATTTCATCAAACAGTTGGCGGGCATACTGTTCCACACTGAATAAAATTTAGTTAACTGAATTTTCGGCCGACAGGGACAGCGATGCCGTGCATCCATCATCTTCCTCTCCCGCACGGCGATGTCGCCCGTTTTCATTGCCGCAGCTCCCCCTGGCCCAGCGCCCAGCCACTCCACTCCGGTGAGATGGCACCGGGCCGGTGCAGCCTCCCCGGGCTCGTCCACGGCGGAGCCGAGCGGAACGCCTCGGCCATCAATCGCTCTTTTACTCCACTTCAACGCTCCTACCTACCTCCCTGCCCACGCGTCATCTTCCTTCGCCCCTACGCGCAAAGGACACACCGGCCACGCCGCACGGGGCCCGTTTGACAGTCGCCGGAGCCGGCCGCTCCGCCGCGCCCGTGCGGACAGCACATCGCAAACGTGTCAAGCAGGCACGAGCTCGTCCACGCGGAAGCTTCGGACGAACACCACGGACCTCTTGAATGCTCCATCGCCCAGACCACCGGCCAGAACCAACCCCGGCGACCATATTAACTCCGGCGATCTTCACCCGCTTCGGCTATCTTCGAACCGCCTATAAAAAGGGGTCCCCGAGCCCCTCTAGCGCCAGCACTCGCCTCCACCACCACCCACACTCCCTCCTGACCACCCACCAGGCCCCGAGGGGGTCATCTTCTCCCTCTCCGGCCACCGCTCCGCCGCCTCTGTCCTCAAACCGAACCGAGCACCTACACCACCAGAGCAGCCCAAACTCCGTCGATCCTCCCCTTTTCCACCACCATGCCGAATCCCTAAGTCAATTTCCCTTCCCGAGCCCTCTCCGACGAGCCACCACCTCACCCGAATCATCGTCCGCCGGCGACGAGCTCACCGCCGTTCAGGTGACCGCCGGTGGCCAACCCCACCACCCCTGGATGCGGAAGGCCACGCTGGTCATGTTGCGACCAGCGCCGGGCCCTGAGACCCCGGCGATCGTCGCCGGCGATCGCCGCCGCTTCTCTGTACTCGCGCGCGAGCGCGTTCAAATTTTAAACCTGACGGGTGGCCCCCACCCGTCAGCTCTCTCTCTCTGTTTCCGTTTTAAGTGGAAGCGCACTCTGCGCTTTACGTCTTCTGCACTGGAAGACGCACTCGTATCCGAAACGTTTTCTTTTAAAACGACTCAGGGACTTCTGTTTTACAGAAAAACCCCTGGTTTTGAAAAGCTAATAACTTTTAAAATATAAATCCAAATGAGTTGATTCCTTTTGCCAAAATTTTCTTTTCTGCTCTAGTTTATTTTAAGATTTATTTAAAAATATTTTTAGAACTTTTTCTGTTCTGTTGATTTTCTTATTCGAATTCAAATTTGAATTTTTCAGAAAAAGAAGAAGGAACTTTTGCTGGGATTTCTGAAGGGTTTTCTCCTGATTACTTTGGACAAGGCAAGCATTATTGAACTTGAGATATGATGTTGCTTTCTTGCATGGCTACATATTTTTAGTAGTGCATCATATACGTTGCATGTTATATCACATGTGCATGCATGGTCATGTCATGTTTGTTTTACCTTGGCTTGCATGTCACACTAGCTTGTCTGGCATACAAGTGGTTACGTGAGGGCAGAGATGCTGCTGCTGGTTGGGACATGCTAGTAGGCATGGTCCTTTGTTGACACAGTGGTGTCGTGTGGTACTGATGAGGAACACTGGTGTTATTTTGACAATACCTCCTGAGTCTGCCTAGATCGAGTCTTGCTCTATACACCTAGCTGTACACCGTGCTGCCACGGGTCCTTCCGAAAGGAGGGTACGGCCTAGTAAGTTGATAACCCCTGTACGGGTGCACGCCACACAGATACTACGATGAAGGTTGTAGCCTGTCATCGGGTCAGGGGCATGGGTGTTTCCGGTTATAGCCGAGAGGGGGGCACCCCTTGTAATCCGCGCATTTAATAGTGATCCCATGCTTTTCGGAGGTTGTAGCCTCCCTGACTTAAGGTTTCTGGAGCGATGCTCTGGGTGAGTCCTGGCATCCGGTCGGTGTGTATGCGTCAGGCGTGTTTTCAACCCAAAGTCCGTATTGGGTATTAGTCAGTGCACGGTACTGTCTAAGGAAAGCCCATACGCGTGGGTAAAGAGTACACCCTCTGCAGAGTTATATCTATTCGAATAGCCGCGTCCACGGTCAAGGTCTTAGTTGGGTGGGTCAAGTATCGGTCTCGGTGTCAGTCTCTGGAGGAAAATAATACACTTGAGCATGTTATGTTTGCATGATGTTTTTGTCACAGTCAGAATATTATCATAAATTTATCTATGGTGAATATTATGCTTATGGACTAACCTTGTGATTTTATCATTACCTTCGAGAGTGTCTCAGGGGCTGGCTAGACTACCCCGGACACTCGCTCTTCTTTTAAAGTCCTTTTGAGGCGTCCCTCGAGTGTCAGGCGGTTTATCTCGCCACTACTCTTGTGGACACCCAACTGGCATTTCTTTTAAAGTCCTTTTGAGGCGTCCCTCGAGTGTCAGGCGGTTTATCTCGCCACTACTCTTGTGGACACCCAACTGGCATTTCTTTTAAAGTCCTTTTGAGGCGTCCCTCGAGTGTCAGGCGGTTTCTCACGCCACTACTCTTGTGGATACCCAACTGGCATTTCTTTTCAAGTCCTACCGTGATGTCGCTTGATATCCGACTGGCATTCCTTTTATCTTTTTATAATATAGTGACCAAAAATTTATTTTGAACTAACCATGTTTCATCATGCCAAGTCTTGATATTTGTTGCATGCATATAGTATTTTATCATGGCTTTCGCTTCAGTATACCTTATGTTCATAATGTTTGCGAGTACATTCAAAGTACTCACTGGCTTGTCCCTGGCTATTTACTTGGCCAGACTTGGAGGAGGACGAACTGTTGGAGGAGAATTGCGCTAGCGAGGCCGACGCTTAGAAGGTTTCCAGTCAGCACACCTGTGTCTTGGAGTCTATCACTTGTACCATCCGTCAAGCTTCCGCCACACCAATAAATTAGTCAAGCCTCACACTGACGCTTGACCCTATGCTAGTATATCAGTGTTGAGTTCCACTACCCACTGTCATATTCCGCCCGCCTAGTGCGTTGAGATGTTGTAATAAATTATTGAGTCACCCTGACTCAACCCTGTGTAATATTATTGTACTGGTTATCTATATCAAGGTTGTCCACTGGCTGTGCTTGGGAGCTAGTGTGACTTAAGGCTATTCTGTGATTTATTTCTCAGAAGTGTGCCTGACAGACCTTGGTATCAGAGCCAGGCTGACTGTAGGAGCCCTAGGCACGATCGCTAGTCACCGAGTCAGTGCTAACATTTTTTTTTCCAGCATGCATCTCATGCATCGTAGCAAATTTTCCTTAGTCATCATACACTTATGACATGGCTACTTGGATTTTTGTCTACTGTTGTAGATGGCTGGTGGCAGCTGCCCATCTCAGATTTTCGCCAACGAGCCTGCGGGATTTTCCCGCCTTCTCGTGAGCATCGCGAGGGACGCGATGGGGTCCCTCGGGCGTCCGGAGTACGTCGTTTACCCGGACAAGATCTCAGAGACCCTGACTATGTACCAGGCTTCGGTATATATTCGGGGTGGTGCGTCTGTGTCTTTCCGCAACTATCGCTTCATGGGGAGAGCCATGCCCACTGAGAGGCATGCTATCCAGATGGCCGCACGTGAGGCTATCGCACGTCTCCGGGACATCCTGAAAGTTATGCAGGACCGTCCCTACTACTATCTGCCTTGCCACGTTCCATATACTAGCCACTATGCTTTTTCCTGCACCATAGGGGAAAAGGATATGGCTATTGAGCCACTTGTCCAGTATATCATGGCCTTGGAGTCAGCTTTCACCTCCCTGGTGGATGACTACCTCACTGCGCGGATGGACTTGTCTCGTGCGAGAATTATTCGCAGGAGCGAGTACCGCTCTCCTTCGCCTCGTGCTCCACACACTTCCACTCCACCAAATACTTCTCTGGCTAGTCCCGCGGCTCAGCGCTCGACCACAACTAGCGATGCTAGCCGTCCGACTGCACCCATTCCTACCAGAGCTTCTCCACTGACGAGCACGGTGCCACCTCCGGCAGGCACGGCATCAACGACCACCCGACTAGAGGCGATCCTCGAGGAGGAAGAGGAGGAGGGCGATATCACATCCTGGGTGCCTTGCCTGAGTCTCACTCTCAGCAGGACCTAGGATGAGCCATGGGGACGAACGCAGTTTTCTTCGCCAGATGACTGCTTGAGAACATGGATGTAATATATTTATTTCCTGTTCTGCCTAGCCTTTGTAAGATAGAGATGTTAGGACCGCTGGTCGATGAGAGCACGGAGAGTGCGCTAGTAAAATAAATGATCTTGTATGATACAGTTTCCGCATGTATCCTGTATAATTAAATCCTGCTTGTATAATTAAATCACTTGTGTAATATAACCGGCTGCCTTGTCTTACCTTGTCTTGGGGGAAAAATTTATTTGGAAATTTATTTTCTGCCATTTGATTATTTTCCTTGGTGTTATGCAAATACCCCAGAAAGAAAATGCATCGTCCCTGGACCCGTTCTATGCCAACTCAACCTGAGAACAACTCTGGACAAATGGGAAATAATTTTACTCAAGGGCAGACTAGTCAGCAGACCAGTGAATCAGCCTTCTCGCAAGTATGCCGCCTATATGAGCAGAGTCAGCAACAGCATCAGGAGATGATGCAGCATTTGATGAACATGGGAAATCAACAAGGACAACCACAACCCAGGTCCAAACTGTCGGAATTACAAAAGACCCGCCCAACGGTCTTTACGCACACTGACAAGCCACTAGAGGCAGACGACTGGCTTCGAGACATGGAAAGAAAATTAGTTATTGCCCAGTGTACTGACCAGGAAAAGGTGCTGTACACGCCACACTATTTTTCTGGAACGGCTGCTTCGTGGTGGGAAAACTTATGTCACACCCACCCTGATGGAGCAAATATGACGTGGGAACAATTCAAGGAGAATTTCCGAGGAGCGCATATTCCAAATAGCATTATGAAATTGAAGAAGAGGGAATTTGAGGATCTCAAACAGCGAGGCTCCACAGTATCCCAATATCTGGATCAGTTTACTCAGTTGGCCCGGTACGCCAACGACGAGTATATGACAGAGAACAAAAAGATGGAGAAATTTCTCGACGGACTTATTTCATCCCTAAAGTGCCAGCTGATGGTGCATACCTTTCCAGACTTTAAGACTCTTGTGGATAAAGCTATTATTCTGGAAAATGAACACCGCAATATGGATGAGGCCTGCAAGCGCCGCATGAACCAGTCAGTACAGGTTCGCAACAACAGACCCAGAAATGATGTTCAAAAGCCAGTAGTAACCCGACCAACAAATACAGCTCCACCACAGAACCGCAGTGCATTCCACAATAGGACCAAGGATACAAACTTTTATCCTGGAGTCACCTGTTACTCCTGTGGAGAAGCGGGGCATTATGCTAAACAGTGCCCAAAACAAGAAACAACCCTCCCAAAGCCAACAACAACAACAATGGCTGTGGTGCGACCAACGCTCCGCGACGCAATAACTTCAACCCCAATAACAATCACAAGCAAGGACATATCAACCACGTGACTTTTGAGGAAGCTCAGAACGCACCGGATATCGTGTTTGGTACGTTCCCCGCCAACTCAGTAGATGCTACAATTTTATTTGATTCCGGAGCTTCCCATTCTTGCATTTCCAAAAGGTTTGCCTCAAAGAATCAGTTTCCCTTTTTGCCGTTACAAAATTCCATGGTTATTCAGTCCCCGGGATCAAAGAAAAATACTCAATGGTACTGCAAGGATGTGAACATCGAAATTGAAGGAATGGGATTCCTAGCCAATCTCATCGTACTAGACGCAGTTGATTTGGACATTATTCTGGGAATGGATTGGTTAACCACCAACAAAGGTTTCATAGACTGCTACAACCGTACGGTAACCCTTACCAATTGCCAAGGAAAGACAATAAAAGTGGGTACAAGGAAGATTGCCACATCCCAAGGGAAATTAAATCAAGTGGATACGGTGGAATTAAGTAAGGTTCCTGTAGTCTGTGAGTATCCTGACGTATTTCCTGAAGAGTTACCAGGAATGCCACCGGACCGCGAAATTGAGTTCGTTATTGAACTAGCACCTGGAACGACACCCATATACAAGAAACCGTACCGTATGGCCCCAACGGAATTGGCAGAATTAAAGAAGCAAATTAAGGAGTTGATGGAGAAAGGTTACGTACGACCCAGCTCGTCACCATGGGGTTCGCCAGTTTTATTCGCCAAAAAGAGGGATGGTACCCTACGGCTGTGCATTGATTACAGGGCACTTAATATGGTCACTATCAAGAACAAATATCCACCGCCCAGAATCAACGACTTATTTGAACAGCTAGCAGAAGCCAAAGTCTTCTCAAAGATAGACCTGAGATCAGGTTATCATCAGTTAAAAATTCGGACGACAGACATACCTAAGACGGCGTTCACTACCAGATACGGATTATATGAATTCACAGTGATGCCATTTGGTTTAACCAATGCCCCGGCATATTTTGTGCATCTCATGAACAAGGTTTTTATGAAATATCTGGATAAATTTGTGGTGGTATTTATCGATGACATACTTATTTACTCTAAGACGCCTGAAGAACATGAGCAGCATCTTCGGAGAGTACTGGAGGAGTTAAGAAAACATCAGCTATACGCCAAATTCAGTAAATGTGAATTTTGGTTGAGAGAAGTTGGTTTCCTTGGGCACGTATTGACCCAAGACGGAATCGCTGTAGACCCGGGAAAGGTAAAGGATGTGTTGGGATGGAAGCAACCCACAAACGTAACGGAAGTCAGAAGTTTTCTTGGCCTAGCGGGCTATTATCGAAGGTTTATTGAAGGGTTCTCCACTATAGCCAGACCCATGACCCAGTTACTCAAGAAAGACAAGAAGTTCGAATGGACTGAAGCTTGTGAAAAGAGTTTTCAGGAGTTGAAGAAGAGGTTAACAACATCACCAGTTCTGGTTGTGCCCGATGTGCACAAAAATTTTGATATATATTGTGACGCATCCGGGAAAGGCCTTGGAGGTGTGTTAATGCAGGAAGGAAAAGTAGTGGCTTACACCTCAAGACAGCTACGGCGACATGAAGAAAATTACCCCGTTCATGATCTGGAACTCGCTGCAGTAGTACACGCACTCAAAGAGTGGCGACACTATCTTCTGGGGAACCGATGTGAAATATACACGGATCATAAAAGTCTTAAATATATTTTCACGCAGCCAGAGTTAAATTTGAGACAACGGCGTTGGCTTGAGCTAATTAAGGATTATGACGTAGGAATTCACTATCACCCAGGTAAGGCCAATGTTGTGGCAGATGCCCTCAGCAGGAATCCATACGCCGGAAATGGCAGTGTACAACTTTCGCAACATGTGCTCAGCCAGGAGTTTGCCAAGCTCAACATGGCCCTAGTCACGGAAGGGACCATTTCCCAGTTGGAAATAAAACCAACAATAGAGGACCAGATCAGAGAAGCCCAGAAGGGGCACCCAAGTATTGAAGGGATTAGGAAGAAGATGAAGCTGGGCAGGGCGCCCGAATTTATGGAAGACAACCAAGGAGTTATTTGGTTTGGACAGAGATTATGCGTACCAAGCATTGAAGATTTAAAACAACAAATAATGACAGAAGCACACACCACTCCATATTCCATTCATCCCGGAGGGACCAAAATGTACAAGGATCTACAGGAGAGATTCTGGTGGCACGGGATGAAAAGGGATATAGCCATATATGTGGCATGTTGTGATACATGCCAACGTGTGAAAGCGGAACACCAGAGACCAGCAGGGTTATTGCAACCAGTTAAGGTGCCTGAATGGAAATGGGATAGAATTGGAATGGATTTTGTTGTCAGCTTGCCAAGGTCACGACATGGGAATGATGCTATCTGGGTAATAACAGATTCGCTGACCAAGGTAGCACATTTCATTCCGGTAAAAACCACCTACTCAACACAGAGGCTAGCCAGGCTGTATCTATCCAGGATTGTTTGTCTACACGGGGTACCCAAAATAATTGTCTCTGACAGAGGCACCCAATTTGTCTCTAGATTTTGGGAACATCTACAGCAAGCCTTAGGCACGCAACTGGCTTTCAGCACTGCATACCACCCGCAGACCGGAGGACAGACAGAGCGGGTAAATCAAATATTAGAAGACATGTTGAGAGCTTGTGTGCTTACCTACGGAGTCAGTTGGGAGGATAGTTTGCCTTATGCAGAATTCTCCTACAACAACAGTTATCAAGCTAGCCTAAAAATGGCACCGTTCGAAGCATTATACGGACGACGATGCCGGACCCCATTAAATTGGTCTGAAACCGGAGACAGCCGAATTTTTGGACCAGAAATACTAGTAGAGGCAGAGACCAAAGTAAAGCTTATTCAGGACCGACTAAGGGCAGCTCAAAGCCGACAGAAGAGTTATTATGATCAAAAACACCGCCAGGTCCACTTTGAACCCAATGACTACGTATACCTTAGAGTATCCCCGACAAGGGGGCTACAGAGATTTAAGGTTAAGGGGAAACTAGCACCAAGATTTATTGGACCGTTTAAAGTAACCGCAAGGAGGGGCAAGGTTGCCTATCAACTAGAATTACCGGCAGAATTATCAGATGTCCACGATGTGTTCCATGTATCTCAGCTGAGGAAATGTGTTAGCAACCCGGAGAAGCAGATCCAGCACCAAGAGTTGGATCTTCAACCAGATCTTACCTATCGGGAACGTCCCATAAAGATTTTGGAGGAGTCTGAACGGAGAACCCGACAGAACGTAATAAAATTTTGCAAAGTTCAATGGAGTAATCACACCGAGGAAGAGGCAACCTGGGAAAGAGAAGATCACTTAAGGACTGAGTATCCGTACCTGTTTGAGGGACAGCTGGAATCTCGGGGACGAGATTTTTCTTAAGGGGGTAGGTGCTGTCACACCCCAAAAATATTTATTTGGAATTTTGAAAACTTTTCAAAATTTTAGCTAAGGTTTAAAAAATTTTCTTGGAGGGTTCTGATTGGAAGGTGGACTCATTTGATTTAATTATTTTGGAGGTTTCCAAAACTATTTCTTCCTAAAGAATCTTGGTTTTTGGTTATTTATTTTTTCAAGGGCAAAAATCCTTTCCACCTCTTCTAACACCATAAAACTTCTCCAAATATTTTCTGTCACTCCAAAAATTACCTCTCAAGTCATGCACACCTTCTGTGGTATTATTCAACTCCTCCCCACTCCACAAAAATATTCTTTCTATATATTTTGAATTCCAAAAGTGGAATTTGAATTAATCATAGTTTCTTGACTTTTACAAAGGAACTATATTTTATATGACTCTTCTGCCTCTACCAAAATTATTCCTACATATATATGGTACCCTTAACCCATTTCTTCAAAAATCTTTGGTCCCACAGTTCAAAAATTTCAAACCAAATTCAATTCAAATTTGGTCCAGAAATCATATTTCTGCCCCAAACCATTTCCAAACTTCACCAAAATTCTTGGCCTCCTGGCAAACTCATTTTTGAGTAACTACACACCACCACACAAGACCCCATGATCAACCAAGTTGTTTAAGACCTCAAAACATTTCATCAAACAGTTGGCGGGCATACTGTTCCACACTGAATAAAATTCAGTTAACTGAATTTTCGGCCGACAGGGACAGCGATGCCGTGCATCCATCATCTTCCTCTCCCGCACGGCGATGTCGCCCGTTTTCATTGCCGCAGCTCCCCCTGGCCCAGCGCCCAGCCACTCCACTCCGGTGAGATGGCACCGGGCCGGTGCAGCCTCCCCGGGCTCGTCCACGGCGGAGCCGAGCGGAACGCCTCGGCCATCAATCGCTCTTTTACTCCACTTCAATGCTCCTACCTACCTCCCTGCCCACGCGTCATCTTCCTTCGCCCCTACGCGCAAAGGACACACCGGCCACGCCGCACGGGGCCCGTTTGACAGTCGCCGGAGCCGGCCGCTCCGCCGCGCCCGTGCGGACAGCACATCGCAAACGTGTCAAGCAGGCACGAGCTCGTCCACGCGGAAGCTTCGGACGAACACCACGGACCTCTTGAATGCTCCATCGCCCAGACCACTGGCCAGAACCAACCCCGGCGACCATATTAACTCCGGCGATCTTCACCCGCTTCGGCTATCTTCGAACCGCCTATAAAAAGGGGTCCCCGAGCCCCTCTAGCGCCAGCACTCGCCTCCACCACCACCCACACTCCCTCCTGACCACCCACCAGGCCCCGAGGGGGTCATCTTCTCCCTCTCCGGCCACCGCTCCGCCGCCTCTGTCCTCAAACCGAACCGAGCACCTACACCACCAGAGCAGCCCAAACTCCGTCGATCCTCCCCTTTTCCTCCACCATGCCGAATCCCTAAGTCAATTTCCCTTCCCGAGCCCTCTCCGACGAGCCACCACCTCACCCGAATCATCGTCCGCCGGCGACGAGCTCACCGCCGTTCAGGTGACCGCCGGTGGCCAACCCCACCACCCCTGGATGCGGAAGGCCACGCTGGTCAAGTTGCGACCAGCGCCGGGCCCTAAGACCCCGGCGATCGTCGCCGGCGATCGCCGCCGCTTCTCTGTACTCGCGCGCGAGCGCGTTCAAATTTTAAACCTGACGGGTGGCCCCCACCCGTCAGCTCTCTCTCTCTGTTTCCGTTTTAAGTGGAAGCGCACTCTGCGCTTTACGTCTTCTGCACTGGAAGACGCACTCGTATCCGAAACGTTTTCTTTTAAAACGACTCAGGGACTTCTGTTTTACAGAAAAACCCCTGGTTTTGAAAAGCTAATAACTTTTAAAATATAAATCCAAATGAGTTGATTCCTTTTGCCAAAATTTTCTTTTCTGCTCTAGTTTATTTTAAGATTTATTTAAAAATATTTTTAGAACTTTTTCTGTTCTGTGTTGATTTTCTTATTCGAATTCAAATTTGAATTTTTCAGAAAAAGAAGAAGGAACTTTTGCTGGGATTTCTGAAGGGTTTTCTCCTGATTACTTTGGACAAGGCAAGCATTATTGAACTTGAGATATGATGTTGCTTTCTTGCATGGCTACATATTTTTAGTAGTGCATCATATACGTTGCATGTTATATCACATGTGCATGCATGGTCATGTCATGTTTGTTTTACCTTGGCTTGCATGTCACACTAGCTTGTCTGGCATACAAGTGGTTACGTGAGGGCAGAGATGCTGCTGCTGGTTGGGACATGCTAGTAGGCATGGTCCTTTGTTGACACAGTGGTGTCGTGTGGTACTGATGAGGAACACTGGTGTTATTTTGACAATACCTCCTGAGTCTGCCTAGATCGAGTCTTGCTCTATACACCTAGCTGTACACCGTGCTGCCACGGGTCCTTCCGAAAGGAGGGTACGGCCTAGTAAGTTGATAACCCCTGTACGGGTGCACGCCACACAGATACTACGATGACGGTTGTAGCCTGTCATCGGGTCAGGGGCATGGGTGTTTCCGGTTGTAGCCGAGAGGGGGGCACCCCTTGTAATCCGCGCGTTTAATAGTGATCCCATGCTTTTCGGAGGTTGTAGCCTCCCTGACTTAAGGTTTCTGGAGCGGTGCTCTGGGTGAGTCCTGGCATCCGGTCGGTGTGTATGCGTCAGGCGTGTTTTCAACCCAAAGTCCGTATTGGGTATTAGTCAGTGCACGGTACTGTCTAAGGAAAGCCCATACGCGTGGGTAAAGAGTACACCCTCTGCAGAGTTATATCTATTCGAATAGCCGCGTCCACGGTCAAGGTCTTAGTTGGGTGGGTCAAGTATCGGTCTCGGTGTCAGTCTCTGGAGGAAAATAATACACTTGAGCATGTTATGTTTGCATGATGTTTTTGTCACAGTCAGAATATTATCATAAATTTATCTATGGTGAATATTATGCTTATGGACTAACCTTGTGATTTTATCATTACCTTCGAGAGTGTCTCAGGGGCTGGCTAGACTACCCCGGACACTCGCTCTTCTTTTAAAGTCCTTTTGAGGCGTCCCTCGAGTGTCAGGCGGTTTATCTCGCCACTACTCTTGTGGACACCCAACTGGCATTTCTTTTAAAGTCCTTTTGAGGCGTCCCTCGAGTGTCAGGCGGTTTATCTCGCCACTACTCTTGTGGACACCCAACTGGCATTTCTTTTAAAGTCCTTTTGAGGCGTCCCTCGAGTGTCAGGCGGTTTCTCACGCCACTACTCTTGTGGATACCCAACTGGCATTTCTTTTCAAGTCCTACCGTGATGTCGCTTGATATCCGACTGGCATTCCTTTTATCTTTTTATAATATAGTGACCAAAAATTTATTTTGAACTAACCATGTTTCATCATGCCAAGTCTTGATATTTGTTGCATGCATATAGTATTTTATCATGGCTTTCGCTTCAGTATACCTTATGTTCATAATGTTTGCGAGTACATTCAAAGTACTCACTGGCTTGTCCCTGGCTATTTACTTGGCCAGACTTGGAGGAGGACAAACTGTTGGAGGAGAATTGCGCTAGCGAGGCCGACGCTTAGAAGGTTTCCAGTCAGCACACCTGTGTCTTGGAGTCTATCACTTGTACCATCCGTCAAGCTTCCGCCACACCAATAAATTAGTCAAACCTCACACTGACGCTTGACCCTATGCTAGTATATCAGTGTTGAGTTCCACTACCCACTGTCATATTCCGCCCGCCTAGTGCGTTGAGATGTTGTAATAAATTATTGAGTCACCCTGACTCAACCCTGTGTAATATTATTGTACTGGTTATCTATATCAAGGTTGTCCACTGGCTGTGCTTGGGAGCTAGTGTGACTTAAGGCTATTCTGTGATTTATTTCTCAGAAGTGTGCCTGACAGTTATCGAACCAGTAGGAGAACCATGCAACACTATGTAAATGGTAACTGCACACAAATAACAAATACTAGCAACCCGACGTATAAGAGGGGTTGTCAGTCCCTCCCGGGTAATAGATTGTTATATAGATAGATTGATAGACCTAAATGGATGAACCACAAATAAAACGCAACAAGGTATTTTTGTGTTTTTGATAATATAGATCTGAACATAAAATTTGCAAATAGAGGAAAAAAGCAAATAACAATATAGATCTAAAAGTATATGATAGGAAAATAGACCCGGGTGTAGTAGATTTCACTAGGTGCTTCTCTCGAAAAATAGCAACGGTGGGTTGATGAGTTAATTTTGGGCTATTGATAGAAAAGCAAATAATTATGACGATATACAAGACAATGATCATGTATATGGTCTGTTGTCCAGCATGCATCTATCGTATTAAGTTCATCGACAAACGGAATAATGCGATAAGAACGATGACATGATGCAGACAAGATCTATTCATGTAGGAATAGACCCCATATTTTTATCATTAATAGCAATGACACATGCGTGCCTTGCCGCCCCTTCTGTCACTAGGAAAGGACACTGCAGGATCGAACCGATTACAAAGCACCTCTTCCCATTGCAACATAAATAGATCAAGTTGGCAACAACAAAATAAATTCGGAGAATAAATATGAGGCTATAATAATCAAGAATGGATATCAAATAAAGGCAAATCTGATCATAAACTCAGAATTCATCGGATCCCAGAAAACACACCGCACAAAGTCATTATATCATATAGATGTCCAAGAAACAATTGTATTGTGAAACAAAGAGAGAAGAAGCCATATAGCTACTGCCTACGGGTCATAGGTCTGAGGTAAACTACTCACACATCAACGGAGAGCTACCAATGAGGATGATGAACCCTTCTGTGATCGTGTTCCCCTCCGACGGAGTGCCAGGAAAGGGCTCTAGATTGGATCTCGTGGTTCTCAAACTTGCGGCAGCTGGAATAAAATTTCATCCACTCCCCTAGAGTTTTCGGAGTATGGGGGTATTTATAGAGCGAAGAGGCGGTGCAGGGGGCCACTACGATGGGCACATCCCACCTGGGCGCGCCATGGGGCCCAGGCGTGCACTGGTGGGTTGTGCTCCCATCAGAGCCCTCCCTCCGATACTTGTTCAACCCATCATTTGTCTTGTGTCCCAGAAAAAATTTCCAAAATGTTTTGCTGCGTTTGGGATCCGTTTGTAATTGATTCTCTGTGATGTAAAAAAACAAGCAAAAAACAACAACTGACACTCTTATCGGTGTCGAAACCAGCAGATCTCGGGTAGGGGTGCCCAAGCTGTGCGTTTAAGGATTGATGGTAACAAGGGACTGGGGACATGATGTTTTACCAAGGTTCAGGCCCTCTTTATCAAGGTAATATGCTACTTCCTTCTTGATTGATCTTAATGAATATATGGTTACAAGATTTGATCTACCTTGAGATCGTAATGGCTAAACCCTTGAAGTCTAGCTTATGTAATTGTGATTCTACTGGCTTCTACGGACTAAACTCTCTGGCTTTTATACACACCGGAGGGGTCGTAGGGTTATGCAAAGATAACTTGGGGAGGAAGGAATTAGTACATCCGGACATCTATCTTGCCTTTCTACATACATAGGAGTCCTATCCGGACACGGGGGATGACCTTCTGCTTTTATCTTCATGACCGATCAGTCCGGCCCCACTTTAGTAGCCCGGACACCCGAGGACCCCTAAATCCAGAACTCCCTTAGTGGCCCCCGAACTTTCCTTCAATGACAAGGTCGTATCCGGCTTCATGTCTTCTGTCTTGTAAGGAGTTTCTTCTCCGGAACAAATGACAGTTCGGTTCTTATTTTGATACCGCGCCCTGCTGATTCCTTCCCGTCGTCGCCTAGGCTTCCATGTGTGACGAATGCAAACAGTCCATGTACTTTTTACAAATAAACCCTTGGCTGCACTGGGATGGTGTCTAATTAAAGAGATTGGATCTCAGATGCCATTCTACACCATGCAGAAACCCTTAGAGCCAGCCATGGAAAATACTCCAAATATGGCCAGCGCCCCCGGCTCCTCCGCGCTACCCCACGGCCCTCAAGCATGATATTGGTGAAGCTGCTCGGTATCTCATGCCCATATGAATAGACTTCATATGGAGGGATATCTCCCTCTAGCGGATCTAGTCTCCGTCCAGGCTGGATTAACTTCGATAGATGGCGAAGCCTTGGCGGAAAACTTGCCCAACCCCACTAGAGAGGAGCGGGTGTGCTTCATTTCCTTCCTCTTGGGAGGCATAGGATTTCCAATACATCCTTACCTCAGAGGTTTCCTGGAGTTTTATGGGCTCCAACTGCACAATATCACGTCAGGCTCTATCCTGCATATTGCGGGCTTCATTGCTCTCTGCGAGCTATCTTTAGGCTGTGAGGCTCATTTCGAGCTATAGAGGAAATTATTTTCCCTCGTCCCTCACTCCCAAAATGGATCCATATTTTAGGTGGGTGGCGCTGAAGATTGGTGCATAGACGGGACATGCTACCTGTCCGGCACTCCAAAGAAGGGATCCGAAGAGTGGCCCTAGGAGTGGTTTCATATCGAAGATGTTGTTCTTCCAGACCCAATTCAGTGTGGTCTTCCCGAATTCTCCAGCGCTCCTATGAAGAAATGCTTCAACTGGCGTCCTCGAAGCCTCAAGGAAGAAGACAATGCAGAGATTAAAAGGCTAGTGAGAAAGATCAGAATACCCGCTCACTTCGAACATCCGATAATTGAAGTAATGGCCATCAAGATAAAGTGATGAATTTAGCCACTGCAGTTTAGAGGTTTTCCCATGCGGCATTACAATGGGCCGGATGATGCATCTCGCTGCCTACGCGAGTAGGGCTAGAATTGGAGCCGAATCGAGCCAGCTCGGCTCAACTGACTAGAGCTCGTTTCATTTACGAGCTAGCACGACTCGACTCATTACTATAACGACCTCAAACCCAAGATTGGCTCGACTTGTATAACTCATGACCTGGCTCGTTTAGCTTGTTAGACTCATTAAAAATATAAACATAAAGCCCTCAAATATGATAAAAATGATTATGTATGTATTAAAAATATATATCACTAAGAAACTGTAATTTCCTTGTAATGCATGAGTCCCCTAGGCGGCTAGGCCTTCAACGGATGGGCCTTGTGTTGTGCGCCTGGGACGTAGGTTGCTGAGTGGCTGATCTATCTTCGTATTGGGAGTGGATGATCTATTGTATCGAGTGTAACAAGTTACGCTAGTACTCATGATATTGGCTAGTTTAACTTGGCCTATAAATGATCTTAAAATAAAGCTAGACTCGACTCGTTATTCTTCGAGTTCGAGTCAATTCGAGCCGAGTCACGAGCTACTTGTTTAGCTCGCGAGCTTCGAGCTTTTTTTCCATCCCTTTAAGCGAGGGTCTGGATACCCTTGCCGCCTTGGCCTCCATCTTAGCTGATCTTTATAAGGGGGAGAAAGAAGACTTCGTCCGCTTCATGTGCCAGGAAGGTTTTTCCATGTACAACCCCATCGACGGGGTGATTCTCTTCGATTGTTAGCATTATATAACTTCTTTACTGAGATATGCTAATCCGAACTAAATTCAGCTATTTTTCAACAGGTGTGGAGGAAGGTGATTGAGGGGGTTTATTTCCCTACCCTGCAGCCAGGACCATGTTCATGACAAAGATCCCGGATTTGAAGAGGACCTGGATATATTCATAGAACTCATTGACGGAGTCTTCTATCAAGCGAACCACGATGGTATAAAAGTGGCCATTGTAGCCAATTTCCCTGGCCTTCACCCCTCCTCCCATGTAAGTACCCAGGAGACATCCTTTCAAAGAGAGCCTTCCCTTCGCACCTCACCCACCACACTATCTCATGCTCCAAAGGGGAGGCGCTCGTCTCGCCATACCGCATCATTGGCATCTACCAAGAAGACGACGACTGCGCAGGGCAAGTCTTCGAAGCGAAAGGAAGCGGGGGACACTGTCGGGCCCCCTCCTTCATCGAAGAGATATAGTTTTCAACATGTGCCTAGTAGCAAGGCCGGATTGTCATAGTTTTCCCTTAATCTTATTTCAGAAGGAGAATACGCAGAACTGTGTCCGAGGACCTTGCTGGCCAAACACCAACAGATCCGGCCCCGGGCCCATCCACAAGGACAAGATGGATTGTACTCTCCAGATGGATTCGGATAATGTATCTGTTACAAATTCCGAAGTGGAGAGTGCGATCATGCACGATCCAGTATTTATTGAGCAGGCATTCAACACCCTCAACTCTTTGGATGCATATATCCGAGCTGCTCGGGACGGGCTTCCCAGAGCCACTCAGCTACTTTCAAAGGATATGTGGGTAAGAGTTTTCGTAAATTATTAAGCATATGATAGTAGCCCCTGAGACTTGAAGCAGTTGGCCCAACTGATTTCAGGAACATTATGACCGCAGGTTCTCAATGGAAAGAATGACGCGTTGTCCAATGAGCTTGAAGCAAATCGGATCAAGCTATACGCCATCACCACCGAGATGGAAGACTCGAAGAAATCACTCATAACAGTATTGATATCACAAGACTCCGCACTAGTGACGGGAGGGAATCGGCGTACTAACAAAATCATCATTGTTGGTATTGGAAATATCACACAACTTAGTGTTCTCTTGCGTCATCTTCACCCATTGTAAACAAGAACACAAGTAGGTGATAGATCCGACTCGAAAAAGATGAATGAAAAAGAGGGCGAATAAAAACAACAAATTTTTGTGAAGTGCCGGAGATGAATACAAGGGGCAAAAGGAAAATAATATAAATTGCAAGGAGATGAGATTTTTGATTAGGAACCTGATAGATGTTGATGATGTATCCCTAGCAATGGCGCCAGAAATTCCTTTTTATGTCACTTGAGCTACGTCGGTATTTCCCCAAAGAGGAAGGGGTGATGTAGCACAACTATAGTAGGTATTTCCCTTAGTGATGAGACCCAAGTTATCAAACCAGTAGGAGAACCACACAACACTATGTAAACGGTACCTGCAAATAACAAATACTAGCAACCCGACGTATAAGAGGGGTTGTCAATCCCTCCCGGGTAATAGATTGGTAAATAGATAGATTGATAGACCTAAATGGATGAACCACAAATAAAATGCAACAACGTATTTTTGAGTTTTGGATAATATAGATCTGAACATAAAAGTTGCAAATCTTTACCTAATAATAAAGAAAATTCGTTTTCTTCCCGTCCGTTATGGCATTTTTCAGAAAAGTCCCTCTACTTCACAGAATTCAACCCGCGGTCCTATTTTAAGTTAAAACGAATTTTTTTTTGTATTTTACACAAAAGTCCTTGTGTTTTCTTGAAATCAACCCACAGTCCGGATTTAAGTCATACCCGAACTGTTATTTTACAATTTTCGAAACCCTCCCCTGATGTTTTAGGTAATTCATCCGCGGATCATATTTAAGTCAAATACATGTTTTTTTAAATCATCCATATCTTTTACACCGTAACTCCATTTTGAACATGTTATATATGAAATTTGATTAGAAAATATGTAGAATATGAATATGAGATTATTTTTACCTGTTAAGTATTTTTAAATATTATTTTGGAACATATTTAAGTCAAACAAGTGATTTTTTAAATTATACGTATCTTTTACATCGTAACTTTGATTTTAGCATATTGTATATGAAATTTTATTTAAAAAATGTGTAGAATCCAAATATGATGTTAATTTTACCTATTAATTTTTTTAAAATATTGTTTTGGAAGCTAACTTATAATTTATAGCGCAAGATCCGTTTTTTCTTTCGTACCGGTGGCAATCCAGATTGCAAATAAGCACTCCACTATAACCATATAGGGAAAAGAAAACATCGATAACTACACATGCATACCTCTGAAAAATGTTGCAGTGGAAAACAACAGATTTCTCGTCGCGAGAGTGAGAGAAAGCGAGAGAGAGAGAGAGAGATACAGAGAGAGAGAGAGAGAGAGAGAGAGAGAGAGAGACGCCTTAGGATTAACCATATTTAAACACGTTTTTTTCTTTGTTTTGTGTGAACACTGAGGCCATCGCCGGCGAGGGTGAGAAGGAGGATAAGCGGCAACACAAATATGATGCCTCGCAAAAATAAAGGAGATGGACCTATTGTAGTCTTGAGTGATGGTTGTTGGGTTAAGATCGTGTGTTATGTTTTCTCTCCCGTTGCAACGCACGGGCTCCTTTGCTAGTAGAGGAAAAAGCAAATAACAATATAGATCTCAAAGTATATGATAGGAAAATAGACCCGAGGGTTGTAGATTTCACTAGGTGCTTCTCTCGTAAAATAGCAACGATGGGTTGACAAGTTAATTTTGGGCTATTGATTGAAAAGCAAATAATTATGATGATATCCAAGACAATGATCATGCATATAGTTATCACATCCAAGATTAGTAGACCGACTCCTTCCTGCGTCTACTACTATTACTCCACACATCGACTGCTATCCAGCATGCATCTATCGTATTAAGTTCATGGACAAACGAAGGAATGGGATAAGAATGATGACATGATGAAGACAAGATATATTTATGTAGGAATAGACCCCATATTTTTGTCCTTAATAGCAACGATACATGCGTGCCTTGCTGCCCCTTCTGTCACTAGGAAAGGACACCGCAAGATCGAACCCATTACAAAGCACCTCTTCTCATTGCAAGATAAATAGATCAAGTTGGCAAAAAAAAATATCAGAGAAGAAATATGAGGCTATAATAATCATGAATGGATATTAAATCAAAGCAAATCTGATCATAAACTCACAATTCATAGGATCCCAAAAAACACACCGCACAAAGTCATTACATCATATATATCTCCAAGAGACCATTGTATTGAGAAACAAAGAGAGAAGAAGCCATCTATCTACTGCCTACGAACCCGTAGGTCTGAGGTAAACTACTCACGCATCATCGGAGAGCCACCAATGAGTATGATAAACCCCTCTGTGATCTTGTTCCCCTCCGGCACAGTGCCGGAAAAGGGCTCTAGATTGGATCTCGTGGTTCTTGAACTTGCGGCAGCTGGAATAAAATTTCGTCCACTCCCCTAGAGTTTTTGGAGTATGGTGGTATTTATAGAGCGAAGAGGCGGTGTGGGAGGCCACTGAGGTGGGCACAACCCACCTCGGCGAGCCATGGGGCCCAGGCTGGTGGGTTGTGCTCCTATAGGAGCCCCCCTCCGGTACTTGTTCAACCCATCCTGTGTCTTGTGGCCCAGAAAAAATCTCCAAAAAGTTTCGCTGCATTTGGGCTCCATTTGTAATTGATTTTTCTGCAATGTAAAAAACAAGCAAAAATAGCAACTGGCACTATTGTTGGTGTCAAAACCAACTGATCTCGGGTAGGGGTACCCAAGCTGTGCGTTTAAGGATCGATGGTAACGAGGCACAGGGGACATGTTGTTTTACCCAGGTTCAGGCCCTCTCTATCGAGGTAATACCCTACTTCATGTTTGATTGATCTTGATGAATATAGGGTTACAAGAGTTGATCTGCCTCGAGATCGTAATGGCTAAACCCTAGAAGTCTAGCCTATGTAAATGTGATTCTATTGGGTTCTACAGACTAAACCCTCCGGCTTATATACACACCGGAGGGGGCCTAGGGTTATGCAAAGATGACTTGGGGAGGAAGTAATCATTACATCCGAACATCTATCTTGCCTTTATACATACATAGGAGTCCTATCCGGACACGGGGGATGACCTTCTGCTAGTATCTTCAGGGTCCATCTGTCTCGCCCAACTTCAGTAGCCCAGACACCCGAGGACCCCATAATCCAGGACTGCCTTTGTAGACCCCGAACTTTCCTTCAATGACGAGTTCGTATCCGGCTTTATGTCTTCGGTCTTGTAAGGAAGTTTCTTCTCCGGAACAAATGACAGTTCGGTTCTGATTTTGATACCGTGCCCTGTTGATTCCTTCCCGTTGTTGCCTTGGCTTCCACATGTCAGACGAATGCGAACAGTCCATGTAATTTTTACTAATAAATCCTTGGCCGCGCGGGGATGGCGTCTATTTAAAGAGATTGGATCTGAGATGCCATTCCACACCATACAGAAACCCTTAGAGCCAGCCATGGAAAATACTCCAAATATGACCAGCGCCCTCGGCTCTTCCTCGCGCCCCCACAGCCCTCAAGCATGCGATTGGGAAAACTGTTCGGTATCTCATGCCCATCTGAATAGACTGCAGACGGAGGGATATCTCCCTCCAACGGATCTAGTCTCTGTAACATCCCAAATTTCCAATTTGGAATGTTTTACAATTATTAACTAAGCATCTATGCATTTTTTTTATTTTGAGTGTCATTTGGAAATTTCAGAGGCATTTGAGTTTTATCTGACTTTGGATTCTACTTGGCAATTGAAATTTATTTCAAAAATCCCTGACGAGATACTTGTTCAAAAGTATGAGAGGAGCTAACATGACACTCCAAAAAGTCAGAAGAAAACAATGCCCAAAGTTTTGAATTCAAATTTGAGTTTCATTTGGATTTTAAGAAAAATGTTTTTTTTATAAAGTTTTTATTTAGCCTCTGAAAAATAGTTCATCTTGTAGGATTTATTTTTCTGATTTTTTTGATATATATATGTCCTATATTAAATTATTTTTATTTTCTATCTATATATTTTTTTTTCTCTCTCTGTCAAAAAAAAAAACGCAGCCCAGCAGGCCCATGCCCAGCGCTATCTTCTTCTTCCTCCTCTTGTCGTTACAGGAACATGAACATAGAGCAACAGCCATGAACACCTCCACCTCTCTCTCCCCTCAACTCCCTTCTCCCGCACTCACTAACCCCCGGAATCGGTTCCCCTCGCCTTCCTCTACCCCTTCCCCTTCCTAGTGCGCCTTGGAGTCGCCTGTAATGGCCATTACGAGGCAGAGAAACAGCCACCATTAACACATCTCGCCCCACCCAACTCTGGACCTCCCCAAGCCCTATAAAAGGCACCCCGTGAGCCCCTCTCACCCCTCGTCCGAAGCCCTCTCCTTCTGGAGCTTTTCCCCCTCCCTAACCTCGCCAATTGCTCGCCGGAGTTCGTGAAGTCCGGCGACCTCTCACCGTGTGTACATGAAGCTATCTACAACCACACCTTGATCAAGTGGTTCACCTCATCATCCTCTACACCGTCCTGCACGCATCCTTCGCCGAAGCACACCGGAGCCGCCTTCTTCCTCGTCTCCGGCGACAAGTCCGGTGAACACCCTGTCCGATTTTTTTTCTCTTTTATCAGTATATTTTCCAATTCAGATTCTTTACCGAATCTTGTTTCTAGTATATCTTTTAGTCTATAGATCCGATTTAGTTGATTCTTTTTCCTACGGTTTCATAAAAATATCCTCTATCCAGAGAACCAAACGAAATATATTTTTGAAAATTTTAAAATTTGAATTCAAACAGATCTGATTTCAAACTTCGTTAGGCCATAACTTGAGTTTCGTAACTCCGTTTTGGGTAATTCTTTTTGCAAATCGAAGCTTGTGACATGTACTTTCTGTTAAAACCAAAACCATTTATTTTTGTTGCTGTTAAAATTATATTCTGTACAGAAACTTTATTTTGGTCTTTTTGGAGTTTTCGAAGTCTTTTATTTACTTTCTTTTTGGATCTTTGCTTGTATGCTTATGTATGTTATTGCTTGCTTACGCTAGATCATCCGGAGTGCGAAGCTTGCTACTACGAATCTTTAGAGTTCAACGAACGTCAGCAAGGCAAGTTCACACTTTGATCATAAATTTTTCAATACCCAGTTTTTACTATGCATTAGTTTCACCCTCAAAGATTGCATGAGTAGGATTGGGAACATGTGGTTATGCTATGTAGTTCATTTGGTAGGAACCTATGACCTTTTATTACCCCGGGAATATTCGTTATATCATATATTGCTTAGCCATGCTCGTAGACGGGGATTGGTATGTGTGATATATGCAAGTTGCGAGAGATAATAATTTTGGGACAACATAAGGTGGCAACTTTAATACACATCTGGGTGGATTGTTTGGGGCACCTGGAGAAACCAGTTCTTGCCTAAAGGGAATCCCGGACTACCCGTGTGATTACCCTAGGTCCGCCACCCAGGCTCAAAGGGATCATAAGATATTTCATGCCTAGAAACTTCCGTGTGCAGCCACAAGCCATTATGGGCTCTGGCATAGTTGAGTAAGTTGTGTGACCTCTTTCCGTGGTAGACTAGCTGATGTAGGGGAAAGTAGGTGTACAGGTCTACCCAGGGTTTGGATGAAATACTTCAGAAAGACTATGTCTCGATCTTCCGATCATGGAGGTGGTCGAGTCTTGTGGGGAAAAGTGCGCAAACCTCTGCAGAGTGTACAAACTAATCATGATTAGCCGTGTCCCCGGTTATGGACAACTTGAGTATCTAGAAGTGAATTATTGGTTGATCTCATCACTCTTCTTAATGAAATTATTGGGTTACTAATAACTTGGGAATTTTGGGATTGAGTTGGAGGAACCTTCTCAATAATGGCATTTTTAACTTAGTAGTAAATAAAAATTTATTCCTTTGTTGTAGGGTAAAATTGGCTTTATGCAAACATTAAACTTAGAGCCTCCACCAGCTAAGTTTGCATATAGAGATAGTCTTTTTCTTTATTATTATTATTCTATGGTGTGACATTGCCAGCATATTCCATGTGCTGACCTACACGGCTGCAACGTCTCATGTTGCAGAGTTTTCCGACGAGGAGTAAAGGTGCGATAGGTCGTTATTCTGCACTCAGTTTGCCGTTGAGTTGATGGACTTATTTTACTTTTGATGCTTCCGCAGTTATTTTATCCAGATGGCCTTTGGCCATATTATTGTAATAAATACTCTTTTGAGGACCTCGATGTAATAAAGTGTGTGATTGAACTCTGTTATAATTCATCGAGTACTGTGTGTGTCAGCATACCGATCCAGGGATGACACTTAAGCACAGAGACTTCGATCCATTTGGGTCGGGTCGCTACAAGATGGTATCAGAGCACACGCTGACTGTAGGACACGACCACTAGGAAATGGAAAACCATAGGAAGAAAACTCTATTTTATGTCTACCTTATATATCCGTTGGTCTGCACTCTTTTCTATTCATTCCTATCTCTTCTCTACTTCAATTCGATAGTTGTTGAACCCCATGACCAAGTTGCTCAGCTGATGAGACCAAGACCCATGAAGACATCATTGAAGAAGAAGAAGAAGCTAGAGTTGACGTTAATTTGAGAAGATTTAGTCAGACCACCACTACCAAACGGAGTCCGACGATAGATTGCGGTAGTATGAAGAGATCATATCTCTTGTGGATATGACCTTACATGTAGGTTTTGCTTGTGTGGTGTGATTTGTGTGAATTGCTTGATTTGAAGTATTATTGCAATCATAAGCATATGGGTAGTGATTTCTCTCACTAGGCCCTTATTCTATTCAAATTTCTCATCCACTCTAAACCGTACCGGATGCCCGCAAATGATCTGGAGGAAATTAAGAAGCAGATTAAGGAATTATTGGAGAAAGGTTATATTCGACCGAGTTCATCACCTTGGGGAGCCCCCATGCTTCTAGTTGAGAAGAAGGATGGATCCGTGAGAATGGTTGTGGATTACCGTGCGTTGAATGAGGTGACGATCAAGAACAAGTACCCTCTGCCGATGATCAATGATTTGTTTGACCAGCTACAAGGAGCAAAAGTTTTCTCAAAAATCGATCTTCGATCTGGATATCACCAGCTGAAGATTCGAGAACAGGATATACCCAAGACAGCCTTTACCACGAGATATGGGCTTTATGAGCATACAGTCATGTCTTTTGGTTTGACTAATGCCCCTGTATATTTTATGAATATGATGAATAAGGTATTCATGGTGTTCTTGGATAAGTTTGTTGTGGTATTCATTGATGACATATTGATTTACTCGAAGAATGAAGAAGAACACAAGGAACATTTGCGCTTGGTTCTTGAGAAGCTCAGGGAACATCAGTTATATGCAAAGTTCAGCAAGTGTGAATTCTGGTTGAAGGAAGTTGGATTTCTCGGACATGTTATATCAGGGGAAGGAATAGCAGTGGATCCTTCGAAAGTTGAAGCCGTCACCGAATGGAAGGCACCCACCTCAGTCGGAGAGATTCACAGTTTCCTTGGACTCGCAGGATATTATCGGAGGTTTATTGAGAATTTCTCCAAGATCGCTAAGCCCATGACAGAGTTATTGAAGAAAGACACCAAGTTTAATTGGAACGAGGAATGTGAGGCTTGTTTTCAGGAGTTGAAGAAATGTTTGGTCACAGCCCCAGTACTAATTCTTCCGAATATACGCAAGGATTTTCAGGTATATTGCGACGCATCTCATCAGGGACTTGGAGGTGTTCTTATGCAAGAAGGAAGAGTTGTTTCAAATGCCTCACGTCAACTTCGACCCCATGAGCGGAATTATGCCATGCATGATTTGGAGTTAGCAGCCGTAGTGCATGCGCTCAAGACCTGGAGGCATTTTCTTATTGGAAATCATTTTGATGTTTACACGGATCACAAGAGTGTGAAATACATCTTCACGCAAAAGGAGTTGAACCTCAGGCAGAGAAGATGGTTGGAGCTCATAAAAGATTATGACATGAAATTGCACTATCACCCGGGAAAGGCAAATGTTGTGGCAGATGCATTGAGCCGCAAGAGTTATGTCAATACCCTCACAGCAGGAGGATTACCTCAAGAGTTAATTGATGATCTCAGAGATCTCCGATTGGAGATAGTACCACAAGGTTTTGTTACCGCAATGGAAATTCAATCCACCTTGTTGGGAAAGATTCGAGAATCCCAGAAGTTAGACAAAGGTATTGCAGAAATAAAGGAAAGGATGAACCAAGGAAAGGCAGCAGGATTTCGTGAGGATGAACACGGAACCTTATGGTTTGAGCAGCGTATTTATGTGCCAAATGACACAGAGATCAGGAAGTTGATTCTTCAGGAGGCTCATGATTCGCCTTATTCGATACACCCAGGAAACACCAAGATGTATTTGGACTTGAAGGAAAGTTTCTGGTGGACAGGTATGAAAAAGGATATTGCCGAGTATGTCGCAGTATGTGATGTATGTCAAAGGGTTAAGGCACAGCACCAGAAACCAGCAGGATTACTTCAGCCTTTGCCGATACCGGATTGGAAGTGGGACAAGCTTGGCATGGACTTCATTACATGATTACCCAGGACCCGATCAGGCTATGATTCTATTTGGGTAGTAGTTGATCGCTTGACCAAGGTAGATCACTTCATCCCCGTGAAAACCACATATACAAGTGCTAAGTTGGCCAAGATATATATGACCAGGATCGTATGTCTGCATGGAGTTCCGAGGACCATCGTATCAGATAGAGGAACACAATTTACCTCAAAGTTTTGGCATCAGTTACCCGAAACTTTGGGTACCAGGCTAGAGTTCAGTACAGCCTTTCATCCGCAGACAGATGGGCAGACCGAGAGAGTCAATCAGATACTGGAGGACATGTTGAGAGCTTGTGCGCTAGATTATGGATCTAGTTGGGATGATAATTTGCCATACGCAGAATTCTCATATAACAACAACTATCAAGCTAGTTTGAAGATGGCCTCTTTCGAAGCTTTGTACGGAAGGAGGTGCAGGACACCATTAATGTGGGATGGAGTTGGAGACCGTAAATTATTTGGTCCCGACCTTATCAGAGATTCAGAGGAGAAAGTCAAGTTGATCCGTGACAGACTTAAGATAGCCCAATCCAGACAGAAGAGTTATGCCGATACTAAACGCAAGGAAGTAACTTATGAAGTCGGAGATAGAGCATATCTTCGTGTGTCTCCACTTCGAGGAGTTAAACGGTTTGGAGTTAAAGGAAAACTAGCACCATGATTTGTGGGGCCATACAGAATTTTGGAACGCATGGGTGAAGTTGCCTACAAGTTGGAATTACCCGAAGCCTTGTCTGGAGTTCATAATGTGTTTCATGTTTCCCAGTTGAAGAAGTGCCATGCGGAGATGGCCGATATTCCTTTGAGAGATACAGTGCCACTAGAAGCCATACAGTTGGATAGTGATCTGACCTATGAGGAGAAGCCCAAGATTCTCGAAACAACAAGCAGGGTTACCCGCAGCAAGGTCATCAAGTTTTGCAAGGTTCAGTGGAGTCATCATACTGAGGAAGAAGCCACGTGGGAACGCGAAGAAGATCTTCAACAGGATCACCCACACCTTTTTGCTAGCCAACCCGAATCTCGAGGGCGAGATTCATCTTAAGGGGGGTAGGTTTGTAACATCCCAAATTTCCAATTTGGAATGTTTTACAATTATTAACTAAGCATCTATGCATTTTTTTTATTTTGAGTGTCATTTGGAAATTTCAGAGGCATTTGAGTTTTATCTGACTTTGGATTCTACTTGGCAATTGAAATTTATTTCAAAAATCCCTGACGAGATACTTGTTCAAAAGTATGAGAGGAGCTAACATGACACTCCAAAAAGTCAGAAGAAAACAATGACGAAAGTTTTGAATTCAAATTTGAGTTTCATTTGGATTTTAAGAAAAATGTTTTTTTATAAAGTTTTTATTTAGCCTCTGAAAAATAGTTCATCTTGTAGGATTTATTTTTCTGATTTTTTGTGATATATATATGTCCTATATTAAATTATTTTTATTTTCTATCTATATATTTTTTTTTTCTCTCTCTGTCAAAAAAAAAACACAGCCCAGCAGGCCCATGCCCAGCGCTATCTTCTTCTTCCTCCTCTTGTCGTTACAGGAACATGAACGTAGAGCAACAGCCATGAACACCTCCACCTCTCTCTCCGCTCAACTCCCTTCCCCCGCACTCACTAACCCCCGGAATCGGTTCCCCTTGCCTTCCTCTACCCCTTCCCCTTCCTAGTGCGCCTTGGAGTCGCCTGTAATGGCCATTACGAGGCAGAGAAACAGCCACCATTAACACATCTCGCCCCACCCAACTTTGGACCTCCCCAAGCCCTATAAAAGGCACCCCGTGAGCCCCTCTCACCCCTCGTCCGAAGCCCTCTCCTTCTGGAGCTTTTCCCCCTCCCTAACCTCGCCAATTGCTCGCCGGAGTTCATGAAGTCCGGCGACCTCTCACCGTGTGTACATGAAGCTATCTACAACCACACCTTGATCAAGTGGTTCACCTCATCATCCTCTACACCGTCCTGCACGCATCCTTCGCCGAAGCACACCGGAGCCGCCTTCTTCCTCGTCTCCGGCGACAAGTCCGGTGAACACCCTGTCTGATTTTTTTTCTCTTTTATCAGTATATTTTCCAATTCAGATTCTTTACCGAATCTTGTTTCTAGTATATCTTTTAGTCTATAGATCCGATTTAGTTGATTCTTTTTCCTACGGTTTCATAAAAATATCCTCTATCCAGAGAACCAAACGAAATATATTTTTGAAAATTTTAAAATTTGAATTCAAACAGATCTGATTTCAAACTTCGTTAGGCCATAGCTTGAGTTTCGTAACTCCGTTTTGGGTGATTCTTTTTGCAAATCGAAGCTTGTGACATGTACTTTCTGTTAAAACCAAAACCATTTATTTTTGTTGCTGTGAAAATTATATTCTGTACAGAAACTTTATTTTGGTCTTTTTGGAGTTTTCGAAGTCTTTTATTTGCTTTCTTTTTGGATCTTTGCTTGTATGCTTATGTATGTTATTGCTTGCTTACGCTAGATCATCCGGAGTGCGAAGCTTGCTACTACGAATCTTTAGAGTTCAACGAACGTCAGCAAGGCAAGTTCACACTTTGATCATAAATTTTTCAATACCCAGTTTTTACTATGCATTAGTTTCACCCTCAAAGATTGCATGAGTAGGATTGGGAACATGTGGTTATGCTATGTAGTTCATTTGGTAGGAACCTATGACCTTTTATCACCCCGGGAATATTCGTTATATCATATATTGCTTAGCCATGCTCGTAGACGGGGATTGGTATGTGTGATATATGCAAGTTGCGAGAGATAATAATTTTGGGACAACATAAGGTGGCAACTTTAATACACATCTGGGTGGATTGTTTGGGGCACCTGGAGAAACCAGTTCTTGCCCAAGGGGAATCCCGGAGTACCCGTGTGATTACCCTAGGTCCGCCACCCAGGCTCAAAGGGATCATAAGATATTTCATGCCTAGAAACTTCCGTGTGCAGCCACAAGCCATTATGGGCTCTGGCATAGTTGAGTAAGTTGTGTGACCTCTTTCCGTGGTAGACTAGCTGATGTAGGGGAAAGTAGGTGTACCGGTCTACCCAGGGTTTGGAGGAAATACTTCAGAAAGACTATGTCTCGATCTTCCGATCATGGAGGTGGTCGAGTCTTGTGGGGAAAAGTGCGCAAACCTCTGCAGAGTGTACAAACTAATCATGATTAGCCGTGTCCCCGGTTATGGACAACTTGAGTATCTAGAAGTGAATTATTGGTTGATCTCATCACTCTTCTTAATGAAATTATTGGGTTACTAATAACTTGGGAATTTTGGGATTGAGTTGGAGGAACCTTCTCAATAATGGCATTTTTAACTTAGTAGTAAATAAAAATTTATTCCTTTGTTGTAGGGTAAAATTGGCTTTATGCAAACATTAAACTTAGAGCCTCCACCAGCTAAGTTTGCATATAGAGATAGTCTTTTTCTTTATTATTATTATTCTATGGTGTGACATTGCCAGCATATTCCATGTGCTGACCTACACGGCTGCAACGTCTCATGTTGCAGAGTTTTCCGACGAGGAGTAAAGGTGCGATAGGTCGTTGTTCTGCACTCAGTTTGCCGTGGAGTTGATGGACTCATTTTACTTTTGATGCTTCCGCAGTTATTTTATCCAGATGGCCTTTGGCCATATTATTGTAATAAATACTCTTTTGAGGACCTCGATGTAATAAAATGTGTGATTGAACTCTGTTATAATTCATCGAGTACTGTGTGTGTCAGCATACCGATCCAGGGATGACACTTAAGCACAGAGACTTCGATCCATTTGGGTCGGGTCGCTACAGTCTCCGTCCGAGCTGGATTATCTTCGATCGATGGTGAAGCCTTGGCAGAAAACTTCCCCAACCCCACTAAAGAGGAGCGGGTGTGCTTCATTTCCTTCCTCTTGAGAGGCGTAGGATTTCAAATACATCCTTTCCTCAGAGGTTTCCTGGAGTTTTATGGGCTCCAACTGCACAATCTCACGTCAGGCTCTATCCTGCATATTGCGGGCTTCGTTGCTCTCTACGAGCTATTTTTAGGCTGTGAGGCTCATTTCTAGCTATGGAGGAAATTATTTTGCCTCGTCCCTCACTCCCAAAATGGATCCATATTCGAGGTGGGAGGTGCCTAAGTGTGGCGCATATCAGAGACATGCTACCTGTCCGGCACTCCAAAGAAGGGATCCGAAGAGTGGCCCTCGGAGTGGTTTTATATCGAAGTTGTTGTTCTTCCGGACCCAATTCGGGATGGTCTTCCAGAATTCGCTAGTCCTCGTGTGCAGAAATGCTTTAGCTAGCATCCCCAAAGCCTCAAGGAAGAAGACAATGCAGAGATTAAGAGGCTAGTCAGCAAGATCAGAGTACTCGCTCACTCCGAACTTCCGATAATTGAAGTAATGGCCATTACGATAAAGTGATGCGTTCAGCCACTTCAGTTTAGAGGGTTTCCCATGTGGCATTACAATGGGCAGGATGATGCATCTCGCTCCTACACGAGTAGGGCTAGAATTCGAGCCGAGTCGAGCTAGCTCGGCTCGATTCGCTAGAGCTCATTTCGTTATAGAGCTAGCTCGACTCGATTCGTTACTATAACGAGCTCAAACCCAAGATTTGCTCGACTAATATAACTCGTGAGCTGGCTCGTTTAGCTTGTTAAGCTCGTTAAAGATATAAACATAATGCCCTAAAATATGATAAAAATGATTATGTATATATTAAACATATATATCACTAAGCAATTGTAATTTCCTTGTAATGCATGAGTCTCCTAGGCGGCTAGGCCTTCAATGGCTGGGCCTTGTGTTGTGCGCCTGGGACGTAGGTTGCTGAGTGGCTGATCTTTCTTTGTATTGGGAGTGGCTGATCTATTGTATCGAGCCTAACGAGTCACACGAGTACTCATGAGGTTGGCTCGTTTAACTTGGTCTATAAATGATCTTAAACTAAAGCTCGACTCGACTAGTTATTCTTGGAGTTCGAATCGATTCGAGCCGAGTCACGAGCTACTTTTTTAGCTCACGAGCTTCGACTCTTTTTTCCAGCCCTATACGTCAGGGTCCGGATACCCTTGCCTCCTTGGCCTCCATCTTAGCTGATATTTTTAAGGGGGGGAAAGAAGACTTCGTCCGCTTCAAGTGTTAGGAAGGTTTTCCCATGTACAACCCCATCGACCGGGTGAGTCTCTTTGATTGTTAGCATTATATAACCTCTTTACTGAGATATTCTAATCTAAACTAAATTCAGCTATTTTTCAACAGGTATGGAAGAAGGTGATCAAGAGGGTTTATTGCCCTGCCTCACAGCTGGAGGACCATGTTCGTGCCAAAGATCCTGGATTTGAAGAGGACCTGGATATATTCATAAAACTCACTGACGGAGTCTTCTATCGGGCGAGCCATGATGGTACAGAAGTGGCCATTGTAGCCGATTACCCTGGCCTTCTTCCCTCCTCCCATGTATGTACCCAGGAGACATCCTTTCAAAGAGAGCTTTCCCTTCGCACCTCACCCACCGCACTATCTCATGCTCCAAAGGGGAGGCGCTCGTCTCGCCATACCGCATCAAGGGCATCTCCTAAGAAGACGACGCCTGTGCAGGGTGATTCTTCAAAGCGAAAGGAAGTGGGGGAAACCGTTGGGCCCCCTCCTTCATCGAATAGGTATAGTTTTCAACATGTGCCTGGTAGCAAGGCCGGATTGTCATATTTTTCCCGTAGTCTTATTTCAGAAGGAGCGTACGTCGAACTGTGTCCAAGGACCTTGCTGGCCAAACACCAACCAATCCGGCCCCGGGACCATCCACAAGGACAAGAGGCGATATGGGCATAACGCCGGATTGTCCACTCTTGGAGAATTTCGAAAATGTATTAGTTACAAATTCAGAAGTGGAGAGTGTGATGAATCATCGGCGTTAAAAAGAGGCCATGCACGATCCAGTATTTATTAAGGAGGCGTTCAGCACCCTCAACTCTGTGGATGCATATATCCGAGCTGCTCGGGACGGGCTTGCCAGAGCCACTCATCTGCTTTCAAAGGATATGCGGGTAAGAATTTTCGTAAATTAATAAGCATATGCCAATAGCCCCTGAGACTTGAAGCAGTTGGCCCAACTGATTTAAGGATCATTATGACCGCACATTCTCAGGAAAAGAATGATGTGTTGTCCAAGGAGCTTCAAGCAAATCGGATCAAGCTAAATGCCGTCACCACGGAGCTGGAAGACTCAAAGAAATCCAAGAACGGGTCTAATGGTAAGGACGAATAGTGTCCGAAAAATACGATTATCGTCGTTAATGATGTTGAAGCATACATTGTTTTAGTTTCAGTGGCGGAATCGACAGATAAACTAGAGGAAAAATGAAGGGCTGCTCTGGAGGACAAAAACCATGTCGAATGACAAGAAGCAGCTGGTCAACGTTTATTAACACGGACCATTAAGGTAAAGAACAAACGACTGGATGATAATGTCAAGCAAGCCGAAGAGCTAAAGGACCTATGGGCCCAACTATCAGATGCTTTGAAAGAAAATAGAAAGTTAAAAGGCGGCATATTCGGTATGACCTTTGAACTAGCCTTCATAATATCCAATGATTCAGAGCTTCACAATGCTATTCCTGCAGGTTTGTTAACTGGGCGGCCCGAAGGAGAAGTCTCTTGATTTCAAGGCAACGTGCTACAAGAGCTCGCCAAAGTGCATGAGCGAGTTAGGAAAGTCATGAAGATCATGGCTAAAGCCTTATGGCTATCCGATTCACCTCCAGAAATTAAGGAGGATCTGGCGAACTTATTCAAAGGAGCTCGGCGTCGATTTGAACTATGGAAGGCATCAGCATGCCGAGAAGGTGCACGGGAGGCATGGGCCATGGTGAAAACACGCTATATGGAGCTTGATCCGAATCGTATTGCCCGAGTTGGACCTCAGGGACCAGACGGAAAAGGAATTCCCGTTAGCTTTGTGTATGACCAAGTAATGATAGCTGCAATGTTTTTGCAAGAAGACTATAGGTTAGACAGTCTTATAGATGGCATAGATGAAGAATAGGCGTTTGATTCCATGTACCAATGTACTTTATCATCCAACTTCTCTCCAACCAAACTTATTAAAAACATTTCACGGCACAACTTCGGCTTCAATCTCCTAAACCCATGGGTTGGAGTGTTTCCGGATACTATACTTGTGGTGAACACTTAGTATGTTCGGAAAACAGGCAATCCAGTCATTTTGCTTGAACAGACAAGTTTTTTTCGGGGAGTTATGCTATATTACTATTTAACGTAAGAAACATCTTCCACGGAGAATAGTTCCGTTAAGGATTCCTTTCTCTAGGTCTGCATGCATACTTATGCGTGCTTAGGCTTTGATCCTAAAAAATAGGATTACATGAAGCTTATACTTCGAAAATTTATGTGCAAGAAGGCAATTCATCGTTTGTCCACCGACCAATGATTCCCTTAAGAAATATAGCTTTCGGCTTCACCTGTCTGAGGTACAGGTCCGGATTACCCAGTTGTAAAAATCATAGAGGTGCTCCCTTTACACCCTCGCCGAACAATCGAGAATGTAGGGTATAAACACATGGTAATGGGGTATGGCCTGAAAGCGTGAGAAAGCGTCCCGCCCTTGGATGGCGTGGTATCCGCTGTTGAAGGGGACAATGTGGAAGACCAGTTCCTCTGACCTGTAGTTCTCGGTTGTGCCGAATACTACGTCGAATTTAATACTTCCCGAATACTGGGCTTACCACTGGGGATGATTCCTCGAAAGGTTGTATTACTTTGCTCAATGCAAGTTTTATCGCCCTGCATTTTTTCCAGCGTGTCCTCATTTATGAGGTTGAGTTTGCTGCCGCCGTCCATGAGCACTTTGGCAAGGTGAAAGCCATCTACTATTGGGTTTAGTACAAGAGCGGCTGGGGCTCGGATTGGCCGGACTCGTGGTTCGTCGACGGCAGTAAAAGTAATTGCCACGTCGTTCCATGGGCTTATAGCGGTTATTTGATGAACCTCGCCGATTTCGCGATGTGCTCTCTTGCACCGGTTGTTTGAAGAAAAGGTCTCGAAGACCGCGAGGACATTAAAATTGTCCTCCTCTAGAGTTGCGGTGACGAGGATGGCTTCACCACTTTTAGCTACCTGCCGGAGTACCCAACATGCTCGAAGGTTGTGGGTTGGGATCATGCGAGGGGTCGCATGTATCGGGCAAGGTTTATCAAGGAGTTCGTCCAAAATGGACCTATATCCCATAAAAGGTTTATTTTTCTTGTCGACGGGCATATGATCGGATGCCCTGCTAGGGTATAGCCGTTTTGCTTTAGCGGCATATTGTCTGAAGACATGTTGTTCCAGATGGGTGTTCTGGGCCTTCCAAGTACTTTCCATGGCGCAGTACTTTCGTACTAAGTGGGACAACTCTGTAAAACTCTGTACACGACAGTGGTTGAGGGCATTCAAGACTCCCTCGTCCATGCAATTGCGGTGAAAGATTGGAACCACGTCGTCGTCGCATTAGTCCTTAATCTTGTTTTTAACAAGTAGGAATCAGGCCCAGAAGTGGTGGACCATCTCCTGGTGTTGCTGCCGCACGTACATTAAGTCACATATGTCTGGAGGGCCATAGTCACTTGGAGAGTATTGATTGTGGTTGGTGGGCGTGGCAAAATTTGAGTACCGACCCAATATAGTGTCCGGGGTTTGCAAATTCTCCGATGTAGACAACTCGGGACTACCAGGACCTGAGCGTTCCCCGGGCTCGGCGTCTGTCGCTGAGCTCGAAGGATCCGAAGTCCCGCCTGAAGGAAGGATGTTCGGCTCAAAGGGTTCATAGATCTGGACATCGCCGGTCTCCAGTTCATGAGGAGAAGGGTCTTCGGCCCGTTCCTCGACGGCCTCCACCAGGTTAGTGATCAGGGTGGAATTGTCTTCCTCCTGACCGTGTTTAGGCCCAATCCGATCATTGGATGCTGAAAGCCCCTGGGCGGCGATGCGATCCAACAACTCGTTTAAGGATGAGGGATCTGCCGGATTCGCATCTTCAGAGTGTTCGGAGCTGATGTAGAAGTGGTGCTCGGTAACCGCATGGGACACAGTCGGCTTGAGGGCCACGCCGGCGCATATGGCGAACCCACCGAGCTAGAGGACCTGGCCAAGAGCCAGGCTTTTCCGAGGGTGATGTCGTTGTTAATGACGAGAAGAGCCACCGATCTCTTATCATGAGGACACAATGGAGATCCCAATGAAAGCACCATTGTCGATGTCAAAACCGGAAGATCTTGGGTTGGGGTGCCCAAGTTGTGCGACTAAGGATCGATGGTAACAAGGGACTGGGGACATGATGTTTTACCTAGGTTCATGCCCTCTCTATCGAGGTAATACCCTACTTCCTGCTTGATTGATCTTCATGAATATAGGGTTATAGGAGTTGATCTACCTCGAGATCGTAATGGCTAAACCCTAGAAGTCTAGCCTATGTAATTGTGATTATGCTGGCTTCTACGGACTAAACCCTCCGGCTTATATACACGCCGGAGGGGGCCTAGGGTTAGACAAAGATGACTTGGGGAAGAAGGAATCATTACATCCGGACATCTATCTTTCCTTTCTACATACATAGGAGTCCTATCCAGACATGAGGGATGACCTTCTACTTTTATCTTCAAAGCCCATCAGTCCGGCCCAACTTTAGTAGCCTGGACACCCGAGGACCCCTAAATCCAGGACTCCCTCAACTGGGCACTGTGTCAATAGGTTAGTCCCAAAAAATGAAATAAAATGATTGCAAAACTTATATGAATGATAATATAACAACATGGAACAATACAAAAGTATAGATACGTTGGAGACGTATTAGTATGAACCAGGGAAAATTTCGAATACATTAGAGATAACACCATTATAAAGTAAGATTGAGTTCACAACAGTACCTACAAGTAAGGATTGGATTTGTTTTACTAAGGGATCTCACGAGTTTTTTGTTGAGTTTTGTGTTGTGAAGTTTTCAAGTTTTGGGTAAAGATTTGATGGATTACGGAATAAGGCATGGCAAGAGCCTAAGCTTGGGAATGCCCAAGGCACCCCAAGGTAATATTCAAGGACAACCAAGTATCTAAACTCGGGGATGACCTGGATTACTTGAGGCTATATTTTTATTCACCAAGTGATATGTGTTTTTCATGGAGCATCTTGTATTATTTGAGTCGTTTATTTTTAGTTTGCCACAATCATCCTTGATGTACACACCTTTCGAGAGGGACACACATTTATCGTGAATTTATTAGAATACTCTGTGTGCTTCACTTATAACTTTTGAGCTAGGGTAGTTGCTCTAGTGCTTCACTTATATCTTTTTGAGCATGGCGGTGATTTTATTTTGATGAAACCGATGAACTCTCTTCTTCACTTATATTATTTTGAGAGTCTAATAATAGCATGGTAATTTGCTTGGGTTGTGAATTTAGTCCTAAAATCATAGGCATCCAAGGCGGATATAATAAAAACTTCATAAGGAGCATTGAATATATGAGAAGTTTGATTCCTTGCAATTGTTTTGAGATATGAAGATGGTGATATTAGAGTTATGCTAGTGGTGAATTGTGTAGTTAAAGAAATAATTGTGTTAAGGTTTGTGATTTCTGTAGCATGCACATATGGTCATCTAGTTATGTGATGAAGTTGGAGCGCAATTTATTCTTGATTGTCTTCCTTCGCATGAAAGTCGGGATGGCGCGATGGTTAACTCCTACCAACCTCTCCCATAGGAGCATGCGTAGTAGTACCTCGCTTCCAGGGCTAATAAAATTTCTGCAATAAGTATGTGAGTTCTTTATGACTAATGTTAAGTCCATGGATTATACGCACTCTCACCCTTCCACCTTTTCTACCCACTCTAGTATCGCGCAACTTTCGTTGGTGCATAAACCCACCTATTACCCTTCCTCAAAACAGACACCATACCTACCTATTATGGCATTTGCATAGCCATTCCGAGATATATTTCCATGTAACTCCACCATTCCTTCATTATGAGTTTGAGTCACCTTGAGTTGTAAGTAAATAAAAGTGTGATGATCATCATTAATAGAACATTATGCCATGTGAGGTTATAAATAAAAGATACCAAAGATCCCAAATAAAAAATAGGCCAAAGAGCCCAAAAGAAAAAAAGAGAAAAAAGTCTCCCAAAAAAAGAGGAGTCTAAAAAAATGAGAGAAAAGGAGAGAAGGGAAAATGTTACTATCTTTTTCCACACTTGTGCTTCAAAGTAGCACCATGTTCTTCTTGATAGAGAGTCCACTATTTTGACACTTTCATATATTACGAGTGGGAATTTTTCATTATAGAACTTGGCTTGTTTATTCCAACGATGGGCTTCCTCAAATGCCCTAGGTGTTCACGAGGAAGTAAGTTGGATGCACACCCACTTAGTTTTTTTAAGCTTTCATAGACCTATAGCTCTAGTGCATCAATTACTTGGCAATCCCTAATCACTCACATTTATGTCAATTGATGGACATCTCCATAGTCCAATAATTTGCCTAGTTGATGTGAGACTTTCTCCCTAATTTTTTCTACTACCGCCTTCTATTCCATCTATAAAGATATGTCCTTGGCTCATGCTCATATATTGCGTGAAGAGTTGAAAAAGCTAAAGCACGTTAAAAAGTATGAAACAATTGCTTGGCTGACACTGGGGTGGACATGATTTATGCTTTTTGTTAAGAAGAGGGAGCATAACAAAACTATATGATTTTGCAGGGATAACTTTCTTTAGCCATGTTATTTTTGAAGCTTCATGATTTTTCTTTCTAGTATGCTTGCAATATTATTGTTTTTATGGCAATGAACTTTTGTTTTGAATCATATGGATCTGAACATTCATGCCAAAATAAGAAGAAATACATTGCTAAATATGTTAGGTAGCATTCCACATGAAAAATTCTATTTTTATCATTTACCTACTTGAGGATGAGCAGGAATTAAGCTTGGGGATGCTTGATATGTCTCCAACGTATCAATAATTTTTTGTTGTTCCATGCTATTATATTATCAACTTTGGATGTTTTTTATGCATGAATATGCTATTTTATATTATTTTTGGGACTAACTTATTAACCTAGTGCCTAGTGCCAGTTTTTGTTTTATACTTGTTTTTGAGTTTCGCAGAAAGGGACAATCAAACGGAGTCCAAATGGAATAAAACTTTCGCGATGATTTTTATGGACAAAAACACACCTACGTGACTTGGAGTAGGGGCCAGGGAAACCACAGGGTGGCCATAGTCCATAGGGGTGCGGCCTAGGAGGGTGCCCCTGGGCTTGTGGGCCCTCTGTGACACCCCTGCCCCGCCTCTTTGCCCTATATATTATCTAAAATCTGAGAAACCTAGAGCGATCGCCGGGAATTCTTTTCCACCGTCATAGGACTCTGTTCCCATGAAATACCATCTTGGGGCCTTTGCGGTACTCCGCCGGAGGGTGATTCGATCACGAAGGGCATCTACATCTACCTTGCTGCCCCTCCGATGATGTGTGAGTAGTTTACCACAGACCTACGGATCCATAGCTAATAGCGAGATGGCTTCTTCTCTCTCAATGATATTTAGTACAATGTTCTCCTCGGTGTTCTTGGACATCTATTTGATGTAATCTTCTTTTGCAGTGTGTTTGTCGAGATCCGATGAATTGTGGATTTATTTTCAGATTATATATGAATACTATTTGAGTCTTCTCTGAACTCTTTTATGCATGATTAATATAGCTTTGCATTTCTCTTCGATTTATCGATTTGGTTTGGCCAACTAGATTGGTTTATCTTGCAATGAGAGAGGTGCTTTGTGATGGGTTCAATCTTGTGGTGTCCTCACCCAGTGACATAGCAGGGGTAGCGAGGCACGTATTGTGCCGTTGCCATTAAGGATAAAAAGCTGGGGTTTATATCATATTGCACAAGTTTATCCCTCTACATTATGTCATCTTGCATAAGGTGTTACTCTGTTTTTAACTTAATACTCTAGATGCATGCTTGATAGCGGTCGATGACTGGAGTAATAGTAGTAGATGCAGGCATGAGTCAATCTACTTGTTACGGAAGTGATGCCTATATTCATGATCATTCCCTTAGATATCGTCATAACTTTTCGCTTTTCTATCAATTGCTTGACATTAATTTCTTCACCCACCTTATGCTTTCGTCGAGAGAGAAGCCTCTAGTGAAATCTATGGCCCACATGTCTATTTTCCATCTCATATTTCAAGATCTATTAAACCAAAAACCCAAAAATATCTTGCTGCAATTATTTTTAGTTTACTTTATTTAGCTTTTTTACTTTAGTTTATATCTATCTCTACCAGATCTCACTTTTGTTCGTGACCGTGAAGGGATTGACAAGCCCTTTTCTGTGTTGTGTGCAAGTGTTTGTTAGTTTGTGCAGGTGCATAGATTGGAGACTTGCTTGTGCCTCCTACTAGACTGATACCTTGGTTCTGAACTGATGGAAATACTTATCTCTACTTTGCTACATCACCCTTTTCTCCCCAAGGGAAAAATAAACGCAAGCTCAAGAAGTAGCAGCAATAATCTCTAGATGATACGTCTCCGTCCTATGTACTTTCCAAACTCTTCTGCCCTTATTTTGGACTCTAATTTTCTTGATTTGAATGGAACTAACCCGGACTGACACTGTTTTCAGCAGAATTGGCATGGTGTTGTTTTTTGTGCAGAAATTAAAGTTCTCGGATTGATCTAAAAATTTATGGAGAATTTTAGTGGAATAAAAAAAATATCGGCTAATGAATTAACTAGAGGGGGCCACCGAGAGGCCACAAGCCCTGGGGGCATGCCCCCCAGGCAAGTGATCCCCTGGAGCTCCTCCGACCCTAACTCCAACTCTATGTATTGACTATCGGGGAGAAGAAAATCAGAGTGAAGGATTCATCGCGTTTTACGATACGCAGCCGCCGCCGCCTCCTATTCTTCTCCGGGAGGGTTGATCTGGAGTCCGCTAGTGGCTCCGGAGAGTGAAATCCATCGCGGTCGTCATCATCAACCTTTCTCTATCACCATTTTCAAGATGCTGACCGCCGTGCGTGAGTAATTCCATCGTAGTCTTGTTGCATGGTGATGGGTTGGATGAGATTTATCATGTCATTGAGTTAGTTTTGTTAGGGTTTGATGCCAAGTATCCACTATGTTTTGAGATTGATGTTGTTATGACTTCTCTATGCTTAATGCTTTTCACTAGGGCCGAGTGCCATGATTTCAAATCTAAATCTATTAAGTTTTCATGAATATATATGTGTTCTGGATCTGATCTTGCAAGTTGAAGACACCAATTACGTGTTATGATCCGCATACCCCAAGGTGACAATAATTGGGATTCTTTCCTGTGATTGTCGTAGTTTGAGGAGTTCATGTATTCACTAAGTGCTATTTCTTTGTTCCGGTTCTCTATTAAAAGGAGGCCTTAATATCCCTTAGTATCCATTAGGACCCCACTCCAATGGGAGGGTAGGACAAAATATGTCATGCAAGTTCATTTCCATAAGCACGTGTGACTATATATGAAATACATGCCTACATTACATTGATGAATTGGAGCTAGTTTGTCGTTGCCCTAGGTTATAACTTCTACATGATGAATATCATGTGACACATATCATCACCGATTCATTGCCTATGAGTTCATTTCATATTGATATTTGTTAAATTAGTTTCATTGCTACTGTTGTTACAATCACCACAAAACTGCTACTATTACTTTTGCCATAGTTATCGTTACTATCATACTACTTTGCTACTAAATACTTTGCTGTAGATACTAAGTCTTTCAGGTGTGGTTGAATTGACAACTCAACAACTAATACTCATGAATATTGTTTGGCTCCCCATGTGTCGAATTAATAAAGTTGGGTTGAATACTCCACCTTCGAAAACTGTTGCAATCCCTTATACTTGTGGGTAATTGATACGTCCAAAACGTATCTATAATTTCTGCTTGCTCCATGCCTCTTTTGTGTGATATTGCTAGGATATTTATACACTTCCATACAATTTGATCATATTTGGACTAACCTATTAACTCAGTGCACCCCAGTGCCAGTTTCTGTTTTCTGCTGTTTTTGTATTTCAGGTTTTCCCATCACGTAAACTGCCAGAAAAATCCCGGAAAAATTATATAAAAAGACAGCGTTCCGGAAGCTTCCTTGCGGCAAAAGTAGGGCCGGAGGGGGTCCACCAGGGCTCCAGGCACCCTGGTGGCGCGGCCCCCCTCCTGGCCGCGCCGGGGGGGCGCCTGGGCCCCCCAGGTCTCCGCTGATGCCCCCCTTTGGCATATATTTACACCACATCCCGAAACCCTCGAGGACGGAACCCTTTTTCGCGATCTCATCTCTGTTCCGCCGCCGCAGCGCTTCCAAGAACGGGAGCACCAGGAGAATTCTTCCCGGCACCCTGCCGGAGGGGAGGATCACCACCGGGAGCCTCTCCACCACCATGGACGCCTCCCGGATGAGTTGTGAGTAGTCTCCCTTGGACCATGGGTCCATGACCAGTAGCTATGTGATGTTCTCCTCCCCTCTTTGTTCTTCACTAATTAGACCTCGTGAGCTGCCCTACATGATCGAGGCACATATGTAATCCTTATGCTGTTGCTGTGATGAGTTTGCTGGGATCCGATGGATTGTGAGATTATGTTCAGATTGTGTGTGAGTAATATATTTGATTTACCTCTTTTATATTTATGTTCTTGAGTAATTCTTGCATGTTCTCCGTTGCTGTTTATTGCTTTGGCCAAGTAGTAGGTAGTAACTCCAAGAGGGAACGTTATGCTTGATTGTGGGTTCATGCCCCTCGATGACTAGTTTGAGTGACAGAAACATGAGTCTAGGGGATGTGCTGTTGCCACAAGGGGGAAAACAACGGTGCTTGTACTCGCGGGTGCAAGGATTGTTTACTTTACGCAAAGTTCTTTTAATGCAGTTGTCTGTTGCTTTGAGTTTACACTATGGGTGGGACTCGCAACTTAATACCAGCGAGATGTTCTGGATAGATATCTCAAGGTGGATGATTAGTAGTAGATGCAGATGGATTTCGGTCTACTTACCTTGGCGTACCGCCCATGCTCTTGAGCCTCAACCTTTCTTGCATCATAGTTAGCATTGGTTTGCGCACATAATTCTGTCAATTGCCCAGCTGTAATTCGTTTACCTCACATAGCTGTTTTATCGTATTTTGTGAGAGAGACATCACTAGTGAACATCATGGGACCCCGTGTTGGGGAACGTAGTATTTTAAAATTTTCCTACGATCACGCAAGATCTATCTACCAGATGCATAGCAACGAGAGGGGAGAGTGTGTCTATGTACCCTCGTAGACCGGGAGCGGAAGCGTCAAGTGACGCGGTTGATGTTGTCGAACTTCTTCGCGATCCAACCGATCAAGCACCGAACGTACGGCACCTCCGCGTTCAGCACACGTTCAGCTTGATGACGTCCCACGAGCTCTTGATCCAGTTGAGCTTCACGGGAGAGATTCGTCAGCACGACGGCGTGGTGACGGATATGATGTGTTCACCGGCGCAGGGCTTCTCCTAAGCTTCGCGACGGTACGACCGAGGTGTGATTCTGTGGAGGGGGGCACCGCACACGGCTAAAACAATTCTACTTGTGTGTCTTTGGGTGCCCCCTTGCCCCCGTATATAAAGGAGCAAGGGAGGAGGGGCCGGCCAACTCTCCTGGTGCGGCTAGGGAAGGGATTCCTACTAGGAATAGGATTGCAATCCTATTCCTAGTAGGATTCACCGAAAGGAAGAAGGGGGAAAGGAATAGGAGAGGTGGCGCCCCCCAAATCCTAGTCCAACTAGGATTCCTAGGTGGGGGCGCCGGCCAGCCCTATGGGCTGCCTCTCTCTCACCCTTTAGGCCCACTATGGACCATCCCCTCTCGTAGGGGGTTCCGGTAACCCCCTCCGGCATTCCCGATAAATCCGAAACTTTTCCGGTATACTTCCGGTGTCCGAATATAGCCGTCCAATATATCAATCTTTATGTCTCGGACATTCCGAGACTCCTCGTCATGTCCGTGATCTCATCCGGGACTCCGAACTACCTTCGGTACATCAATACTCATAAACTCATAATACCGATCGTCATCAAACATTAAGCGTGCGGACCCTACGGGTTCGAGAACTATGTAGACATGACCGAGACTCATCTCCGGTCAATAACCAATAGCGGAACCTGGATGTTCATATTGGCTCCTACATATTCTACGAAGATCTATTATCGGTCAGAACCGCATAACAACATACGTTGTTCCTTTTGTCAACGGTATGTTACTTGCCCGAGATTCGATCATCGGTATCTCTATACCTAGTTCAATCTCGTTACTGGCAAGTCTCTTTACTCGTTCCGTAACTCATCATCTCGTGACTAACTCATTAGTCTTTTGCTTGCAAGGCTTATTGTGATGTGTGTTACCGAGAGGGCCCAGAGATACCTCTCCGACACTCGGAGTGACAAATCCTAATCTTGATCTATGCCAACACCACGAATACTTTCGGATACACCTGTAGAGCATCTTTATGATCACCCAGTTACGTTGTGACGTTTGATAGCACACAAGGTGTTCCTACGGTATTCGGGAGTTGCATAATCTCATAGTCATAGGAACATGTATAAGTCATGAAGAAAGCAATAGCAGTTAAACTAAACGATCATAGTGCTATGCTAACGGATGGGTCTTGTCCATCACATCATTCTCCTAATGATGTGATCCCGTTGATCAAATGACAACTCATGTCTATGGCTAGGAAACATAACCATCTTTGATCAATGAGCTAGTCTAGTAGAGGCATACTAGGGACATACTGTTTTGTCTATGTATTCACACATGTATTAAGTTTCCTTTAATACAATTCTAGCATGAATAATAAACATTTATCATGATATAAGGAAATAAATAATAACTTTATTATTGCCTCTAGGGCATATTTCCTTCAGTCTCCCACTTGCACTAGAGTCAATAATCTAGCTCACATCGCCATGTGATTTAATACCGATAGTTCACATCGTTATGTGACCAACACCCAAAGGGTTTACTAGAGTCAATAATCTAGTTCACATCGCTATGTGATTAACACCCAAGAGTAATAAGGTGTGATCATGTTTTGCTTGTGAGAGAAGTTTAGTCAACGGGTCTGTCATATACAGATCCCTATGTATTTCGCAAATTTCTATGTCTACAATGCTCTGCATAAAGCTACTCTAGCTAATTGCTCCCACTTTCAATATGCATCCAGATTGATACTTAGAGTCATCTGGTTTTAGTGTCAAAGTTTGCATCGGCGTAACCCTTTACGACGAACTCTTTATCACCTCCATAATCGAGAAATATTTCCTTAGTCATCCAATTACTAAGGATAATTTTGACCGCTGTACAGTGATCTACTCCTGGATCACTATTGTACTTCCCTGTCAAACTCTTGGCAAGGTACACAACGTGTTTTGTACACAGCATGGCATACTTTATAGAACCTATGGCTGAGGCACAGGGAATGACTTTCATTCTCTCTATATTTTTCTGCCGTGGTCTGGCTTTGAGTCTTACTCAACTTCACACCTTACAAGTCAGGCAAGAACTTCTTCTTTGACTGATCCAATTTTTGAACTATTCCAAAATCTTATCAAGGTATGTACTCATCGAAAGTCTTATCAAGCGTCTTGATCTATCTATATAGATCTTGATGCTCAATATGTAAGCAGCTTCACCGAAGTCTTTCTTTGAAAAACTCCTTCCAAACACTCCTTTACGCTTTCCAGAAAATTCTACATCATTTCCGATCGACAATATGTCATTCACATATACTTATCAGAAAGGTTGTAGTGCTCCCACTCACTTCTTGTAAATACAGGCTTCTCCAAAAGTCTGTATAAAACCATATGCTTTGATCACCTCATCAAAGCGTACATTCCAACTCCGAGATGCTTGCACCAGTCCATAGATGGATCGCTAGAGCTTGCATACTTTGTTAGCACCTTTTGGATTGACAAAACCTTCTAGTTGCATCATATACAACTCTTCTTTGAGATATCCATTTAGGAATGCAGTTTTGACATCCATTTGCCAGATTTCATAATCATAAAATGTGGCAATTGCTAACATGATTCGGACAGACTTAAGCATCGCTACAGGTGAGAAAGTCTCATCGTAGTCAACTCCTTGAACTTGTCGAAAACCTTTCGCAACAAGTCGAGCTTTGTAAACAGTAATATTACCGTCTGCGTCGGTCTTCCTCTTGAAGATCCATTTATTTTCGATGGCCTGCCGATCATCGGGCAAGTCAACCAAAGTCCATACTTTGTTCCCATACATGGATCCCATCTCAGATTTCATGGCTTCAAGCCATTTTGCGGAATCTGGGCTCATCATCGCTTCCTCATAGTTCGTAGGTTCATCATGGTCTAGTAACATGATTTCCAGAACTGGGTTGCCGTACCACTCTGGTGCGGAACGTACTCTGGTTGATCTACGACGTTCAGCAGAAACTTGATCCGAAGTTTCATGATCATTATCATTAACTTCCTCACTAATTGGTGTAGGAATCACTGGAACAATTTCCTGTGATGTACTACTTTCCAATCCGGGAGAAGGTACAATTACCTCATCAAGTTCTACTTTCCTCCCACTCACTTCTTTCAAGAGAAACTCTTTTTCTAGAAAGGATCCGTTCTTAGCAACAAATATTTTGCCTTCGGATCTGTGATAGAAGGTGTACCCAACAGTCTCTTTTGGGTATCCTATGAAGACACATTTTTCCGACTTGGGATCGAGCTTATCAGGTTAAAGTGTTTTCACATAAGCATCAAAGCCCCAAATTTTAAGAAACGACAACTTTGGTTTCTTGCCAAACCATAGTTCATAAGGTGTCGTATCAACGGATTTAGATGGTGCCCTATTTAACGTGAATGCAGCTGTCTCTAATGCATGACCCAAAATGATAGTGGTAAATCGGTAAGAGACATCATAGATCGCACCATATCGAATAAAGTACGGTTACGACGTTCGGACACACCATTATGTTGTGGTGTTCCGGGTGGCGTGAGCTGTGAAACTATTCCACATTGTTTCAAATGAAGACCAAACTCGTAACTCAAATATTCTCCTCCACGATCAGATCGTAGAAAACATTATTTTCTTGTTACGATGATTCTCTACTTCACTCTGAAATTCTTTGAACTTTTCAAAAGTTTCAGACTTGTGTTTCATTAAGTAGATATACCCATATCTGCTCAAATCATCAGTGAAGGTCAGAAAATAACGATACCCGCCGCGAGTTTCAACACTCATTGGTCCGCATACATCAGTATTTATGATTTCCAACAAATATGTTGCTCGCTCCATAGTTCCGGAGAACGGAGTTTTAGTCATCTTTCCCATGAGGCATGGTTCGCAAGCAGCAAGTGATTCATAATCAAGTGATTCCAAAAATCCATCATTATGGAGTTTCTTCATGCGTTTTACACCAATATGACTTAAACGGCAGTGCCACAAATAAGTTGCACTATCATTATTAACCTTGCATCTTTTGGCTTCAATATTATGAATATGTGTATCACACGATCGAGATCCAACAAACTATTTTCATTGGGTGTATGACCATAGAAGGTTTTATTCATGTAAACAGAACAACAATTATTCTCTATAACTTACATGAATAACCGTATTGCAATAAACATGATCAAATCACATTCATGCTCAACACAAACACCAAATAACAGTTATTTAGGTTCAACACTAATCCCGAAAGTATAGGGAGTGTGCGATGATGATCATATCAATCTTGGAACTGCTTCCAATACACATCGTCACTTCATCCTTTAACTAGTTTATGTTCATTATGCAACTCCCACTTCGAGTTACTACTCTTTAGCAACTGAACCAATATCAAATACCGAGGGGTTGCTATGAACACTAGTATAATACACATTAATAATCTGTATATCAAATATACCTTTGTTCACTTTGCCATCCTCCTTATCCGCCAAGTATCTAGGCCAGTTCCACTTTTAGTGACCATTTGCTTTGCAGTATAAGCACTTGTTTCAGGCTTGAGTTTAGCTTTGGGTTTCTTCACGTGAGTGACAACTTGCTTGTCATTCTTCTTGAAGTTCCCCTTCTATCCCTTTGCCCTTTACTTGAAACAAGTGGTCTTGTTAACCATCAACACTTAATGTTTTTTTTTCATGATTTCTACCTTCGCCTACTTTAGTATCGCGAAGGGCTGGGAATTCCTTTTGTCATCCCTTGCATATTATAGTTCATCACGAAGTTCTACTAACTTGGTGATAGTGACTAGAGAACTTTGTCAATTACTATCTTATCAGGAAGATTAACTCCCACTTGATTAAAGTAATTGTAGTACCCAGACAATCTGAGCACATGCTCACTGGTTGAGCTATTCTCCTCCATCTTGTAGGCAAAGTATTGTCAGAGGTCTTATACCTCTCGACACGGGCATGAGTATGAAATACTAATTTCAACTCTTGGAACATCTTATATGCTCCGTGGCGTTCAAAACGTTTTTGAAGTCCCGGTTATAAGCCGTAAAGCATGGTGCACTAAACTATCAAGTAGTCATCATATTGAGCTTTTGTTAAAACGTTCATAACGTCTACATCTGCTCCTGCAATAGGTCTGTCACCTAGCGGTGCATCAAGGACATATTTCTCTGTGCAGCAATGAGGATAATCCTCAGATCACGGAACAATTCCGCATCATTTCTACTAACATCTTTCAACTTGGTTTTCTCTAGGAACATACGAAAAATAAACGGGGAGCAACATCGCGAGCTATTGATCTACAACATAGATATGCTAATACTACCAGGACTAAGTTCATGATAAAATAAAGTTCAATTAATCATATTACTTAAGAACTCCCACTTAGATAGACATCCCTCTGGTCATCTAAATGATCACGTGATCCAAATCAACTAAACCATGTCCGATCATCACGTGAGATGGAGTAGTTTTCAATGGTGAACATCTTATGTTGATCATATCTACTATATGATTCACGCTCGACCTTTCGGTCTCCAGTGTTCCGAGGCCATATCTGTATATGCTAGGCTCGTCAAGTTTAACCCGAGTATTCTGCGTGTGCAAAACTGGCTTACACCCGTTGTATTTGAACGTAGAGCTTATCACACCCGATCATCACGTGCTGTCTCGGCACGACGAACTTTCGCAACGATGCATACTCAGGGAGAACACTTATACCTTGAAATTTAGTAAGGGATCATCTTATAATGCTACTGTCGTACTAAGCAAAATAAGAAGCATAATAAGATAAACATCACATGCTATCAAAATATGTGACATGATATGGCCATCATCATCTTGTGCTTTTGATCTCCATCTTCAAAGCACCGTCATGATCACCTTCGTCACCAGCTTGACACCTTGATCTTCATCGTAGCATCGTTGTCGTCTTGCCAACTATTGCTTCCACGACTATCGCTACCGCTTAGTGATAAAGTAAAGCAATTACATGGCGATTGCATTTCATACAATAAAGCGACAACCATATGGCTCCTGCCAGTTGCCGATAACTTTACAAAACATGATCATCTCATACAAAACCGTATAACTCATCATGTCTTGACCATATCACATCACAACATGCCCTGCAAAAACAAGTTAGACGTCCTCTACTTTGTTTGTTGCAAGTTTTACGTGGCTGCTACGGGCTTAGCAAGAACCGTTCTTACCTACGCATACAAAACCACAACGATGTTTCGTCAAGTATGTGCTGTTTTAACCTTCACAAGGACCGGGCGCAGCCACACTTGATTCAGCTAAAGTGAGAGAGACAGACACCCGCCAGTCACCTTTAAGCAACGAGTGCTCGTAACGGTGAAACCAGTCTCGTGTAAGCGTACGCGTAATGTCGGTCCGGGCCGCTTCATCTCACAATACCGCCGAAGCAAAGTATGACATGCTGGTAAGCAGTATGAGTAGTATCGTCCACAATCTCATTGTGTTCTACTCGTGCATATCATCTACGCATAGACCTGGCTCTGATGCCACTGTTGGGGAACGTAGTATTTTAAAATTTTCCTACGATCACGCAAGATCTATCTACCAGATGCATAGCAACGAGAGGGGAGAGTGTGTCTACGTACCCTCGTAGACCGGGAGCGGAAGCGTCAAGTGACGCGGTTGATGTTGTCGAACTTCTTCGCGATCCAACCGATCAAGCACCGAACGTACGGCACCTCCGCGTTCAGCACACGTTCAGCTTGATGACGTCCCACGAGCTCTTGATCCAGTTGAGCTTCACGGGAGAGTTTCGTCAGCACGACGGCGTGGTGACGGATATGATGTGTTCACCGGCGCAGGGCTTCTCCTAAGCTTCGCGACGGTACGACCGAGGTGTGATTCTGTGGAGGGGGGCACCGCACACGGCTAAAACAATTATACTTGTGTGTCTTTGGGTGCCCCCTTGCCCCCGTATATAAAGGAGCAAGGGAGGAGGGGCCGGCCAACTCTCCTGGTGCGGCTAGGGAAGGGATTCCTACTAGGAATAGGATTGCAATCCTATTCCTAGTAGGATTCACCGAAAGGAAGAAGGGGGAAAGGAATAGGAGAGGTGGCGCCCCCCAAATCCTAGTCCAACTAGGATTCCTAGGTGGGGGCGCCGGCCAGCCCTATGGGCTGCCTCTCTCTCACCCTTTAGGCCCACTATGGACCATCCCCTCTCGTAGGGGGTTCCGGTAACCCCCTCCGGCATTCCCGATAAATCCGAAACTTTTCCGGTATACTTCCGGTGTCCGAATATAGCCGTCCAATATATCAATCTTTATGTCTCGGACATTCCGAGACTCCTCGTCATGTCCGTGATCTCATCCGGGACTCCGAACTACCTTCGGTACATCAATACTCATAAACTCATAATACCGATCGTCATCAAACGTTAAGCGTGCGGACCCTACGGGTTCGAGAACTATGTAGACATGACCGAGACTCATCTCCGGTCAATAACCAATAGCGGAACCTGGATGTTCATATTGGCTTCTACATATTCTACGAAGATCTTTTATCGGTCAGAACCGCATAACAACATACGTTGTTCCTTTTGTCAAACGGTATGTTACTTGCCCGAGATTCGATCGTCGGTATCTCTATACCTAGTTCAATCTCGTTACCGGCAAGTCTCTTTACTCGTTCCGTAACACATCATCTCGTGACTAACTCATTAGTCTTTTGCTTGCAAGGCTTATTGTGATGTGTGTTACCGAGAGGGCGCAGAGATACCTCTCCGACACTCGGAGTGACAAATCCTAATCTTGATCTATGCCAACATCACGAATACTTTCGGAAACACCTGTAGAGCATCTTTATGATCACCCAGTTACGTTGTGACGTTTGATAGCACACAAGGTGTTCCTACGGTATTCGGGAGTTGCATAATCTCACAGTCATAGGAACATGTATAAGTCATGAAGAAAGCAATAGCAGTTAAACTAAACGATCATAGTGCTATGCTAACGGATGGGTCTTGTCCATCACATCATTCTCCTAATGATGTGATCCCGTTGATCATATGACAACTCATGTCTATGGCTAGGAAACATAACCATCTTTGATCAATGAGCTAGTCTAGTAGAGGCATACTAGGGACATACTGTTTTGTCTATGTATTCACACATGTATTAAGTTTCCGTTTAATACAATTCTAGCATGAATAATAAATATTTATCATGATATAAGGAAATAAATAATAACTTTATTATTGCCTCTAGGGCATATTTCCTTCACCCAGGTCCATATTACCATCATTGATCACATCCTCTATTTACTTTCTGCTTTTACTTACTAGTTGCAATTATACCTATCACTATTATCTCTTGCGTTTGATCCTTTGTAAACGACAAGGCCGGAGGGATTGACAACCTCTCTGTACTCGTTGGGAGCAAAGTTATTTGTATCTGTGTGCAGGTCCAGTTAATTGCTAAGTATCTGGCGCCATTAGCAGTTGACACCTTCTTGTTGAACCTTGGAGTCTCAGGGGAATTCGATCCTTGGTATCTTTGCCAAGGGAAAACTACCGCTACACTGCATCTCAAACCTTCCACTTGGGGTAACCAACGAGGGGCGAGAAGCCATCAAGCAAAGTTTTCTGGCGCCGTTGCCGGGGACTCCACTCTTGAAGATAGGGGAGTTGCACGCTATCTTTTACCTTTGCTTTTTAGTCTTGTTGGTTTACCTTTCAATTTTTCTTTAGTATCTTTTATCGAAAATCACAAAAATAGTTATGTTGCTTGCTTGCTGCTATGGGTTCCACCGAGAACACCAAGTTGTGTGACTTCACTAGTCATAACAACGATGACTTTATCTGCACGCCTATCACTACACCTGCCACTTCAGCACCTTCTTATGAAATTAAACCTGCTTTACTGAACCTAGTTATGAAAGATCAATTCTCCGGTGCTGGAGATGATGCTGCTTTACACTTGTACAATTTTGTTGAACTCTGTGATATGCAAAAGTACCAAGAAATAGATGGTAATATTGTTAAGCTTAAGCTTTTTCCTTTCTCCTTGAGAGGAGGAGCTAAAATTTGGTTTCAATCCTTGCCTAGAAATAGCATAGATTCTTGGGACAAGTGCAAGGATGCTTTTATTGGAAAATACTATCCACCTGCTAAAATTATCCAACTAAGAAGTAACATAATGAATTTTAAACAATTGGATAATGAACACGTTGCCCAAGCTTGGGAACGCATGAAGTATCTTGTCAAGAACTGCCCTACTCATGGTTTGACTACTTGGATGGTTATCCAAACTTTTTATGCAGGCTTGAACTTTACCTCGCGGAACTTGTTAGATTCAGCCGCGGGAGGAACCTTTATGTCAACTACACTTGGTGCTACCACGAAGCTTCTCGATGAGATGATGACCAATTATTCCCAATGGCACACCGAACGCTCTCCAACAGGTAGGAAGGTAAACTCTGTCGAGGAGATTTCCTCCCTAAATGAAAAAGTTGACTTGATCATGTCTCTACTTTCCAAGCAATCTTCTGTTGATCCTCGTGATGTTCCTTTAAATTCTTTGATTGCTCAAGAACAAGTAGATGTGAACTTTATCTCTAGAAACAATTTTAATAACAACGCTTATAGGAGTAATTTTGGTAGCAATCCTAGACCGTTCCCCTCTAATTCCTATGGGAACAACATTGCTTATCCTAGCACCAAGAACTCCACTTCTGAACTAGAGAGTATGCTTAAAGATTTCATCACTACCCAAAAAGCCTTTAATAAGAGTGTAGAAGAAAAACTAAACAAACTAGATAATCTCTCTTCGAAGGTAGACAATTTAGCCCATGAGGTAGAATTGCTTAAAATTAGAACTTCTCCTCTCGAGGAGAGGAAGGTCACTCCTATGAATGCTATTCAAGTGCAAATTAATGAAAACATTAGGATGTTGGCTAAACTTAAAGAGAGATGGGCTAGAGAAAAGGAGGAAGAAGATAGAATTAAGAACCTTCCTACCCACCACACTGTTGCTACTATCCAAGTTGTTGAGGATATCCAAACTCTTAGCACCCAATGCACTCCTGGTCCCATTGGACCTATTAATGGTGATGCTATGACCATAGAAACTACCAAACAAGTGAGCCTAAAGGACACCACTACCACCTTACTTGATAGTAGTGACCTTGATTTTGATAATTGCACCCTTGCCAAAGTTATTGATTTCCTTCACAAGATGTCTAGAGATCCCCACACTAGCATGCTTAACCTTGCCTTCACCGAGCATATCACTAATGCTCTCATCAAAGCTAGGGAGGAGAAACTTAGGGTAGAAGCCTCCATACCTAGAAAGCTAGAAGATGGTTGGGATCCTATGATTAAAATTAAGTTGAATAACTTCTCTTGCTATGCTTTATGTGATGTTGGAGCTAGTACCTCCGTTATGCCCAAAAGAATATATGATATGCTTAAATTGAAACCTTTTTATTCTTGTTCTTTTGGTGTTTGTCTTGTTGATTCTTCCATAAAGAAACCTTTGGGGAGGATCGACGATGTTCTTATCATTGTCAATGACAACTACGTTCCCGTTGATTTTACTATTATGGATATTGAATGTGAACCTTCTTGTCCAATTATTTTGGGACGTCCTTTTCTTCGCACCGTTGGTGCCATCATTGACATGAATGGGGGGAATATAAAATTCGAATTTCCTCTCAAGAAAGGGATGGAACACTTCCCTAGAAAGAAGATTAAGTTACCTTTTGAGTCCGTTATACGGGCTAGCTATTCTTTTACTCTTGATAAGACTTGATCTCTTTGCATTATGCCTAGCTTAAAGGCATAAAAGAAAGCGCTTTTGGGAGGCAGCCCACAATGAATAAAATTTTATTTTGCTTTTGTTGTGTCTTGATGTTGTTACTATAGTAACATCATCATTGTATCTTTACTTTTCAGCTTTGTGCCAAGTGTAGCCTCTGATTGCAAGAAAGTTCAAAAGTTGTGACGTGCTGTCCAGGAAACAGATTCTATCCTTGGATAGAAAAATTCGTATAAAATCACCAAATCATCTTTTTGGTCTGAACTTTTTCGAAAGCGTGCTCTATACAATTGTCTTTCGGGCGTCTGTTCTGAGTTTTTTGATTTGAGTTGCAGAAGTGCCCCGAAAAAATCATTTACTACCTGCTGGTCTGTTTTTCACAGATTCTGTCCTGTTTTGCCTTTCCTTCTTTTTGCAAACCTTGAGCTTGCTTTTTCTTTGCAAAAACCTTTTGGCAATCTTGAGAAACAGTAGACCTTCAAGAATATCCTTATTTCCAGCAAGGAACAATTATTTTATTATGGGTACTAACCTCGCTAATCAGATTATGATGAGTTATGTATGAAGGGAGTTTTCAAGTGTGCGAGGGAAGATGATAAAAAGATTCAGGAGTGTCAAACGCTCAAGCTTGGGGATGCCCCCATGCAACCCCAAGAAATATTCAAGAAGACTCAAGCGTCTAAGCTTGGGGATGCCCCCGTGCATCCCCTTCTCCATCAACAATTATCAGTTCGTCTTTCGTTCCACTATATTTTTATCACTTCATGTGTTATGTGCTATGCTTGGAGCGTCTTGCTTTTAGTTTCCTTTTTAGTTTTCTTTAGCTTTGCTTGCTGTTCATAACGAGTTGGAACTCAGCTTTCTTTGTGTGGGAGAGAAACACGCTCCACTTCAACCTAGAACATAACATAGAATTTTCATGTCTATCTTTGATGTGTGTGTTCTTGGTCTTTCAATAGCTACTATCATGTTCAGCTCTTAGTTTTCATGCTTATCTTTTTAAAGAGCTTTTTTTAGTTGGTCGCTGGGACTCTCTTTAGTTATCATGCTTATCTTATTAAGAGAGTTGGCTTCTGTTGCATTGGTTGATATGTCTATGATAAAATGCTATGTGCATAATGATGCTTAGTAGTTCATGTTTTCTTATGGTTAGTCTCAAATAGCTGGGGGGTTCTCAATGTGTTATTGGAGTACCAACATGATTTGTTTGCCTATGATGTGGTATGGTTTAGTGATATATTCCTTCAAGAATTTATTTTGATTGACTTGGCATATGCTCACGCATATTTCAGACTGTAAAGAAAGTCTATCAAGCCTTGATGATCTTTAATTTCTGAGTAGCGATATAACTTCCATGCCTGATTCAATGTTGCTTTGTCGCTCTGCATGATTATGACCATCATTGCTCTTTTAGTTGGTCGCTCCCAGTCTTTTGCTAACCTTCGCCTGTACTAAGCGGACTGACTGCTTATGCATCCAAAATCTTTTAAACCAGTTATGCCATATGAGTCCACCATACCTTCCTATACATGGTATTTACCTGCCATTCCTAACGAAGACTTTCATGTACCATCTCGAAATTATTCAAAAAAGCATTTCTCTTTTGTGCCTCTGTTTTAGTTCATGAGGAAGTAGTAGTTAATTCATGATCTTTTTAAGTTGGACAAGCTTCACCCCGGGACTGCATGTCTAATGTGCAAACCCATAATACGAGAAGGAACTGGCATAGAGTGCGCCCGGCTCATTAAAAAATTATACAACAAACAAACCCTCCTTCATGCTTTGTTCATGAGAAATCAGAAAACTTTGGTAGTGATAAACAAAGGAGATTAAGAGGATGTGATCGTCCTCATTCGGGAGCCGTTCCTTGAAACTTGTCCAGCTCAAGAAGTGATTGAGTTAAATGCTAGCATTCGTTGACGAAATATGCATAATCTAAAAAAATAATTATTACCTCTGTTTTTAAAACCAAGAGCTCTGGTACATGTTTAGTTTATGTTTCCGACCACGGGTTTTCAACCTTGCCATCAAAAGCCACAGTTCGAGAGTCTCCACCTTCTTTAAAGCACCAACTACTGAGAGCATGATTGTCATTCTGAGTGTAATGTGCATTGTCCCAAAGTAGCGTTGTCTTTTGCATGATTGTGATATCGTTTATTCTGAAATCATTGTATCTAGTCGTCACTTAAACCTTGGAGGTGCCCCTGCATTTATGTTTTGCTTCACTAAAGGGGGCAAGCGAGGTACCACTTTATCATATTTGCACACCATGCTCATTACAAATCTGTTGAGTGTTTCAATATCATATTGTACAACTTTCAGTTCTTTGTGATTTTCTCATGAGGCAACTTAATTACTACAGATTCATTGTCTCAGTAAGCACTTGTCATGTGACTATGAAAAGTTCTTATATGGTTAATAGCATGTCACCACAGAAATTATGCTTGTTATCATTTACCTACTCGAGGACGAGCAGGAATTAAGCTTGGGGATGTTGATACGTCCAAAACGTATCTATAATTTCTGCTTGCTCCATGCCTCTTTTGTGTGATATTGCGATGATATTTATACACTTCCATACACTTTTGATCATATTTGGACTAACCTATTAACTCAGTGCACCCCAGTGCCAGTTTCTGTTTTCTGCTGTTTTTGTATTTCAGGTTTTCCCATCACGTAAACTGCCAGAAAAATCCCGGAAAAATTATATAAAAAATCAGCGTTCCGGAAGGTTCCTTGCGGCCAAAGTAGGGACGGAGGGGGTCCACCAGGGCTCCAGGCGCCCTGGTGGTGCGGCCCCCTCCTGGCCGCGCCGGGGGGGCGCCTGGGCCCCCCAGGTCTCCGCTGATGCCCCCCTTTGGCATATATTTACACCGCGTCCCGAAACCCTCGAGGACGGAAACCTTTTTCGCGATCTCATCTCTGTTCCGCCGCCGCCGCGCTTCCAAGATCGGGAGCACCAGGAGAACTCTTCCCGGCACCCTGCCGGAGGGGAGGATCACCACCGGGAGCCTCTCCACCACCATGGACGCCTCCCGGATGAGTTGTGAGTAGTCTCCCTTGGACCATGGGTCCATGACCAGTAGCTATGTGATGTTCTCCTCCCCTCTTTGTTCTTCACTAATTAGACCTCGTGAGCTGCCCTACATGATCGAGGCACATATGTAATCCTTATGTTGTTGCTATGATGAGTTTGATGGGATCCGATGGATTGTGAGATTATGTTCAGATTGTGTGTGAGTAATATATTTGATTTACCTCTTTTATATTTATGTTCTTGAGTAATTCTTGCATTTTCTCCATTGCTGTTTATTGCTTTGGCCAAGTAGTAGGTAGTAACTCCAAGAGGGAACGTTATGCTTGATTGTGGGTTCATGCCCCTCGATGACTAGTTTGAGTGACAAAAACATGAGTCTAGGGGATGTGCTATTTCCACAAGGGGGAAAACAACGGTGCTTGTACTCGCGGGTGCAAGGATTGTTTACTTTACGCAAAGTTCTTTTAATGCAGTTGGCTGTTGCTTTGAGTTTACACTATGGGTGGGACTCGCAACTTAATACCAACGAAATGTTCTGGATAGATATCTCAAGGTGGATGATTAGTAGTAGATGCAGATGGATTTCGGTCTACTTACCTTGGCGTACCGCCCATGCTTTTGAGCCTCAACCTTTCTTGCAGCATAGTTAGCATTGGTTTGCGCACATAATTCTGTCAATTGCCCAGCTGTAATTCGTTTACCTCACATAGCTGTTTTATCGTCTTTTGGGAGAGAGACATCACTAGTGAACATCATGGGACCCCGGTCCATATTACCATCATTGATCACATCCGCTATTTACTTTCTGCTTTTACTTACTAGTTGCAATTATACCTATCACTATTATCTCTTGTGTTTGATCCTTTGTAAATGACAAGGCCGGAGGGATTGACAACCTCTCTGTACTCGTTGGGAGCAAAGTTATTTGTATCTGTGTGCAGGTCCAGTTAATTGCTAAGTATCTGGCGCCATTAGCAGTTGACACCTTCTTGTTGAACCTTGGAGTCTCAGGGGAATTCGATCCTTTGTATCTTTGCCAAGGGAAAACTACCGCTACACTGCATCTCAAACCTTCCACTTGGGGTAACCAACGAGGGGCGAGAAGCCATCAGTAATCAAGAACTTTTTCTGGCACCGTTTCCGAGGAGGTTCTACATCAGGCCTACGAAGTACTTGTCATAAACTTTCATCTCTTGCACTTACATTATTTGCCATTTGCATGTCATTTTCATCTCCCCCACTTCTAAAACGTTGTCAGAAAAACACAAAAATTCTTGCCTTTTCTTTTCCTTTATCTTCTCGTTATGACTAGCACCGCAACCCATCCTTTATCTCCAGACTTTGAAGTTCTTCACTATAGACAGATACAAGGAGAAAATTTAAAGGATAATTGGTATAGGATGATAGAGTATAATTGCATATGTGGCATAAAGAGGGATATTAAGATTTTACTTTGAATTTTTTACATTGGTTTAACCATGACCCAGAGGCAACTTTTGGATTTCGCTGCTAAAGGAAATTTTATTGAGATTGATGCCAATACTGCTTATGAGATAATAGAGGGTATGGTAGAAATACCGCCCCCACAAAAGGCATTCGATTCCGCACAAGGGGAACATGAGTTTTGGAAAAGTTGTGTGAAGTTCAGAAAAACTTCGTTGATTTACAAAAATCTAGTGAACCTCTGAATAATATTAGTGGAAACCTCCACCACATGAATATGTAGATCACTCTTGGCAACAAGCGGTTGGATGCTCTAGATATAAAGATTGCTGAAGACGATGGGAAGTGCAAGGAACCTCCCGGATTTGAACATAACCCCACAAGAAGGACAAAGACCAAATATGACAATACCTAGATCGTTGCTTTTTGCCTACCTAGGGGCGCTCAACAATAGCGCTGGTTGTGAGGCAACCCAATTTTATTTTTGTTTTAATATTTTTCTTGTTGTTCTTGAATAAATTTATCATCTAGTCTCCGGTTAGATGTGTTCTCATGTTTTAATTTAGTGTTTGTTCCAAGTAAGACCTTTGGGATGATTTGGAAAATGGTAGATTGGTTTTTCTCGAAAACAGAAACTTTTGCGTCCAGTGCCAGAATTTTTTTCTGATTACTGGAATGTGAAAAAACTCTGAATTTTATACAAGATTATAATCTACCAATTTCCCACATTGTCCTATTTTTTAAATTTTTTAGAGATACATAAGTTTCACTTTAATTCGTATCTTTACAGATTCTTTTTTCATTGTGTTGTTTGCTTATTTTGATGCATCTATGGCTAGTATCGGGGGGTATGAATCATGGGAAAGTTGGAATACAGTATATATGACACCATTATAAAATAAGAATGAGTTCAAAACAGTACCTACAAGTAATGATTGGATTTGTTTAACTAACGGATTTCACGAGTTTTCTGTTGAGATTTGTGTTGTGAAGTTTTCAAGTTTTGGGTAAAGATTTGATGGATTACCGAATAAGCAGTGGCAAGACACTAAGATTGGGCATGCACAACGCACTCCAAGGTAATATTCAAGGACAACCAAACATCTAAGCTTGGGGATACCTCGGATGGCATCCCCTCTTTTATCGTCAATCCATCGGTAAATTTACTTGAGGCTATATTTTTATTCACCACATGATATGTGTTTTGCTTGGAGCGTCTTGTATTATTAGAGACATTGCTTTTTAGTTTTCCACAATCATCCTTGCAGTACACACCTTTTGAGAGGGACACACATTAATCATGAATTTATTACAATACTCTATGTGCTTCACTTATATTTTGTTGAGCGAGGGTAGTTGCTCTAGTGCTTCACTTATATCTGTTTCATCACGACGATGATGTTATTTTGAATATATAGGTCAACTCCCATGCTTCAGTTACAATATTTCGAGAGTCTAACAACAGCATGGTAATTAGCTTGGGTTGTGAATTTAGTCCTAATATGATAGGCATCCAATATATGAGAAGTTTGATTCCATGTAATTGTTTTCAAATATGAATATGGTTATATTAGAGTTATGATAGTAGTGAATTGTGTAGTTAAAGAAATAATTGTGTGAAGGTTTATGATTCATGTAGCAAGCACATATGGACTTCTAGTTATGTGATGAAGTTGGAGCGCAATTTATTCTTGATTGTCTTCCTTTGTATGAATGTCGGGAGCATGTGATGGTTAACTCCTACCAACTCTCCCCTAGGAGCATGCAAAGTTTACTTTGCTTCAAGGGACAATAAACTTTTTCGTAATAAGTATGTGACTTCCTTATGACTAATGTTGAGTCCATGGGTTTTACGCACTCTCACCCTTCCACACTTGCTAGCCACTCTAGTACCACGCAACTTTCGCTAGTGCATTAAACCCACCTTTTAACCTTCCGCAAATAAACCACCATACCTACCTGTTATGCCATTCCGAGATATATTGCCATGTAAATCCACCGTTCCGTCATTATGAGTTTGATTCACCGTGAGTAGTAATTTTAAGTTGTCAGTAAATAAAAGTCTGATGATCATCATTATTAGAACAATGTCCTAGGTGAGGTTATAAATAAAAAAGGCCAAAGAGCCCAAATAATAAAAGAGGCCAAAGAGCCTAAAAGAAAAAATTGAGAAAAAAGTCTCCAGAAAAGAGAGAGGAGTCTAAAAATAAATTTTAAAAAAATGAGAGAAGGGGCAATGTTACTATATTTTTCCACACTTGTGCTTCAAAGTAGCACCATGTTCTTCATGATAGAGAGTCTCCTATTTTGACACTTTCATATATTACTAGTGGGAATTTTTCATTATAGAACTTGTCTTGTATATTCCAACGATAGGCTTCCTCAAATGCCCTAGGTCTTCATGAGCAAGCAAGTTGGATGCACACCCACTTAGTTTTCTTTTGTGCTTTCATACACGTACAGCTCTAGTGCATCCGTTACATGGCAATACCTACTCACTCACATTGATATCAAATGATCGACATCTCGATAGTCCATTAATGTGCCTAGTTGATGTGAGACTTTCTCCCTACTTTTGTCTACTACCACCTTCTATTGTACCTATAGTGCTATGTCCATGGCTCAAGCTCATATATTGCGTGAAGTGCTTAAAAAGCCGAAGCATGTTAAAAAGTATGAAACAATTTATTGGCTGACACCGGGGTGGGCATGATTTATACTTTGAGTTAAGAAGAGGGAGAATAACAAGACTATATGATTTTGTAGGGATAACTTTCTTTAGCCATGTTATTTTTGAACCTTCATGATTTTTCTATCTAATATGCTTGAAGTATTATTGTTTTCATGTCAATTAACTTTTATTTTGAATGATATGGATCCGAACATTCATGCCAAAATAAGAAGAAATACATTGCTAAATATGTTAGGTAGCATTCCACATCAAAAATTATGTTTTTATAATTTACCTACTCGAGGACGAGCACAAATTAAGCTTGGGTATGCTTGATACGTCTCAAATGTATCAATAATTTTTGATTGTTCCACGCATTATATTATCAACTTTGGATGTTTTATATGCATGACTATGCTACTTTATATAAATGTAGGGACTAACTTATTCACCTAGTGCCCAGTGCCAGTTTTTGTTTTTCCTTGTTTTTGAGTTCCTCTGAAAAGGAATATCCAATGTAGTCCAAACGGAATAAAACTTTCGTGAATATTTTTTCTAGAGAAAACACACCTACATGACTTGGTGTGACCACAAGTCATAGGGGTGCGCCCCTGGGCTTGTGCCCCCCATGACTCCCCTGCACCGCCTCTTTGCCCTATATATTCTCTAAAATCCTAGAAACCCTAGAGCGATCGACGAAAATACTTTTCCACCGCCGCAGGTATCTGTTTCCATGAGATCTCATCTTGGGGCCTTTTTCGGTACACCGTCGGACGGGAATATGATCACAGAGGGCATCTACGTCAACCTTGCTACCCCTCTGTGATTTGTGAGTAGTTTACCACAAACCTATGGGTCCATAACTAGTAGCTAGATTGCCTTTTCTCTCTTTGATATTCAATACAATGTTCTCCTCGATGTTCTTGGAGATCTATTCGATGTAATTTTCTTTTGTGGTGTGTTTGTCAAGATCCGATGAATTGTGGATATCTGATTAGATTACTTATGAATATTATTTGAGTCTTCTCTGAACTTTTTTATGCATGATTAAGATAGCTTTGTATTTCTCTTCGATCTATCGATCTGGTTTGGCCAACTAGATTGGTTTATCTTGCAATGGGGAGGTGTTGTGTGATGGGTTCAATCTTGCGGTGTCCTCACCCAGTGACATAGTAGGGGTAGCGAGGCACTTACTATGTTGTTTCCATTAAGGATGAACATATGGGGTTTATATCATATTGCATGATTTTATCCCTCTACATCATGTCATCTTGCTCAAGGCGTTACTCTGTTTTTAACTTAAAACTCTAGATGCATGCTGGATAGCGGTCGATGAGTGGAGTAATAGTAGTAGATTCAGGCAGCAGTCGGGTCTACTTGTCACAGATGTGATGCCTATAATCATAGTTATTTCCATAGATATCGGCATAACTGTCACATTTATATTAATTGCTTGGTAGTAATTTGTTCACCAACTATATGCTTTCTTCGAGAGAGAAGCCTCTAGTGAAATCTATGGCCCCGGGGTCTATTTTCCATCATATATTTTCAGATCTATAAAACCAAAAACCGAAAAATTATGATTGAAACTTTCTGGTATCGCAAGCGCCTTTGTCGGGGGTTAGTTTATAACTTTTATGGAATTGTAACCTCGTGATAATGAAAATAAGTCTTTTACGAAACATATTGTTGTTGTTATGATGAAATCTTTTGAAGAAAAACTTGAGTTGGAAGTTTCAATCCCTAGAAATCTTTATGATGATTGCGAACCTTCTATTGAAACCAAGATCAAAGATCATGAATGCAATGCTTTGTGTGATTTGGGTGCTAGCGTTTCAGTAATTCCAAAAACATGATGTGATGTGCTAGGTTGCCATAAACTTGATGATTGTTCTTTAAATTTGCATCTAGGACATTCCACTATTGAAAAAACCTACGGGAAGGATTAATGATGTTCTTAATGTTGCAAATAGGAATTATGTTCCTGTAGATTTTTTTTGTTCTTGGTATAGATTGCAATCCAACTTGCCCAGTTATTCTTGGTATACCTTTCCTAAGAACGATTGGTGCAAATATTGATATGAAAGAAGGAACCATTAGATTCCAATTTCCATTAAGGAAGGGCATGGAACACTTTCCAAGAAAGAAGATTAAGTTACCATATGAATCTATTATGATGGCTAATGGTATGAAACCAAATATGGCAATACCTAGATCGTTGCTTTTTTCCTAGCTAGGGGCGTTAAACAATAGCGCTTGTTGGGAGGCAACCCAATTTTATTTTTGATTTAATTTTTTGGCTTCCTGTTATTGAATAAATTTACCATCTAGCTTCTGGTTAGATGCGTTTTCGTGTTTTAATTTAGTGTTTGTGCCAAGTAAGACCTTTGGGATGATTTGGAAGATAGTAGATTGCTTTTGCTGGAAAATAGAAACTTTAATGTCCAATGCCATAATTTGTTCTGATTACTCGAACGTTAAAAAGCTATGATTTTTTTTCAAGTTTCTTATCTACCAATTTTCCATGTTGTCCTTATTTTTCAGAATTTTTACATATACATAGGCTTTACTTTAATTCATATCTTTACACATACTTCTGTTTTTTCATAGTTTCTGTTTTCAATGTGTTGTTTGCTTATTTTGATGCAACCATGGAAAAGTTGGAATATAGTAGACATAACACCAATAAAATATAAGAATGAGTTCATAATAGTACCTAGAAGTAAGGACTGGATTTGTTTTACCAACGGATCTCACGAGTTTTCTGTTGAGTTTTATGTTGGGAACTTTCCAATTCTTATTCCTTAGTCCATCAATTTTTTATCCAAAACTTGAGAACTTCACAAGACAAAACTCAACAGAAAACTCGTGAGATCCGTTAGCAAAACAAATCCAATCCTTAATTGTAGGTAATGTTGTGAACTCGTTATTATTTTATAATGGTGTTATATCTACTATATTCCAAATTTTCCATGGTTCATACCCCCACATACTAGCAATAGATGCATCAAAATAAGCAAACAACACAATGAAAACTAAATCTGTCTAAAACAGAACAGTCTGTAAAGATGTGAATTAAAGTGAAATCTCCGTATCTCTAAAAATTCTGAAAAATGAGGACAACGTGGGAAATTTGTAGGTAATAAGCGTGTAAAAAATTCAAAGGTTCTTCACGTTCCAATAATCAGAAACAATTCTGGCACTGGATGCAAAAGTTTCTATTTTCCAACAATACCAATCTACTATCTTCCAAATCATCCCAAAGGTCTTACTTGGTACAAACACTAAACTTAAACATGAAAACACATCTAACGAGAGGCTAGATGATACATTTATTCAAGAACAACAAGAAAAATATTTAAAAAATAATAAATTTGAGTTACCTCCAAACAAGAGCTATTGTTTAACGCCCCTAGCTAGGCAAAAAGCAACGATATAGGTATTGTCATCTTTGGTATTCATACCATAAGTAGCCCTCATAATAGATTCATATGGTAACTTAATTTTCTTTCTTGGAAAGTGTTCCATGCCCTTCCTTAATGGAAATTGAAATCTAATGTTTCCTTCTTTCATATCAATAATTGCACCAATCGCTCTAAGGAACGGTCTACCAAGAATAATAGGGCATATTTGATTGCAATCTATATCAGGAACAATAAAATCTATGGGCACATAATTCCTATTTGCAACAATAAGAACATCATTAATCCTTCCCATATGTTTTTTAATAGTGGAATCTGCTAGATGCAAATTTAAAGAACAATCATCAAGTTTATGGAAACCTAGCACTTCACATAAAGTTTTTGGAATTGTTGAAAGGCTAGCACCCAAATCACACAAAGCATTGCATTCATAATCTTTGATCTTGATTTTAATATTAGGTACCCAATCATCATAAAGCTTTCTAGGGATTGAAACCTCCAACTCAAGTGTTTCTTCAAAAGATTTCATCATAGCGTCAACAATATGTTTCCTAGATTTTTGATTGTTGAATCATAATTAGCTAGGAGACATAATCTAGTGAAACATAATTTATAATTATAGGGTTGAAATTTTAACATGATTGATATTAGCTTGCTTGCGTCCGAAGGACTCCTCCAACTAACCAGCGGGGTGGCCACAAGCCCCCTGGGCGGGCCCTGGGTAGGGCGACGTACCCCTGAGGCTTTTGGGCCCCTTGGGCACCACCTTGCGTTGATTCCACTTCCCAAAATTCATATATATTCCAAAAAATCTCCATCATTTTTTTATCGCGTTTGGACTTTGTTAAATATGGATTCCTGCGAAACAAAAACATGCAACAAACAGGAACTAGCACTGGATCAATATGGTAGTCCAAGAAAATCATATAAATTGTTGCCAAAAGTATGTAAAAGTTGTAGAATATTGGCATGGAACAATCACAAATTATAGATACGACGGAGACGTGTCAGCATCCCCATGCTTAATTCCTGCTCGTCCTTGAGTAGGTAAATGATAAAAAATATAAATTTTGATGTGGAATGCTACCTAGCATAATATTTACCATGTAATCTAATTATGGCAGGAATATTAAGATATGAGTGATCCAAAGCAATAGTCTATCATTTGACATAAAAGACATCAATACTCGGGCATCCCAACAAACAATCATGTCTTTCAAAATATCAATGCTATAGAACGCTATCCCTAAAAAATCATATAGCCTTATCATCCTCCATCTTCGTAACACAAAATATAAATCATGCACTATCTAGGTGTCAGCCAAGCAAGTGGTTCATACTTTTTAACGTGCTTCAGCTTTTTCAACTCTCACGCAATACATGAGAGCGTGCCATGGATATAGCACTATGGGTGGAATAGAATGCAGTGGTAGAGGTTAATGTGGAGAAGATAAAAAGGAGAAAGTCTGACATCAACTAGGTGGATCAACGGGCTATGGAGATGCCCATCAATTGATATCAATGCGAGGAGTAGGGATTTCCATGCAACGAATGCACTAAGAGTTATAAGTGTATGCAAGATCAAAACAAAACTAAGTGGGTGTGCATCCAACTTACTTGCTCATGAAGAACTATGGCAATTTGAGGAAGCCCATTATTGGAATATACAAGCCAAGTTCTGTAACGAAACATTCCTACTAGTAATATGTGAATGTGTAAAAATAGGAGACTCTCTATCATGAAGAACATGGTGCTACTTTCAAGCACAAGTGTGGAAAAGGATAGTAGCATTTTTCCCTTCTCTCTTTTTCTCTCATTATTTTGGGAGACTCCCGTTTTTTGGAGACGCTTTCTCTCTTTTCTTTGGAGACTCTTTTGGCCTCCCTCTTTTCTCTTTTTTACAGCCTCACATGGGACATTGTTCTAATAATGATGATCATCACACTTTTATTTACTCACAACTTGATATTACAAGTCGACAAAACTAATACATGATGACTCTATGAATGCCTCTGGCAGTATACCAAGACATGCAATTATATAGCATAGCAAAGATATCAAAAAACAGACAAGCCATGAAAATATCATGCTAGCTATTTTACGATCATGCAAAGCGATATGACAATGAACGCTCAAGTCATGTATATGATGATGATGTAAGTTGCATGGCAATATATCTCGGAATGGCTATGGAAATTCCATAATAGGTAGGTATGGAGGTGTAATATCCCGATTCTCGAAATATTTAAGAAAAAGTTTTTCAAAAATTAGGGTGAGAAAATTTCGTTTTGTTTTATTTGTGAACAAAGCTTAATTTGGACTTTTATAGTTTGGAGGATTTAATTTTAACTAATGCCAACTTAATTTAAATTGTTTTCTTTTGTTTCCTGTTAGTTTGGTTTTATTTTTGCCTTGGGCATATTCAAATATGCAAGTCTCCAATTTATTGGATTTCTCAGTTTGTTTGATATTTCCTTGAGCTTCTATTAATTCTCTATGTTGTCCTAGAAGCAAAGTTAATATATTTCCACCTATCAAACTCTAGACATAATTTCCAAGTCCCTATCCATCTCTCTCTTTTCCATTAGTATCTTACAGTATTTTCTTTTGACCACCGAATTGGCCACGCCCATTTTCTCTCTCTCTCTTCTCTCTTCCCACTATCCCAATTGGGCCTGTCCTATCTGGCTCAACACCTAACCGAGCAAGCGCCTCATCTCCTTCCTTTTCCTTCTTCTGTACGTTAACGAACCTGCAGAGAAGAAACGTCTACACCACATGAATGTGCACATATGAAACGACAATTGCCTCTTCCTTAATTCATTCTCCTTGACGCTTCCCTTCCTTACTTATCTCCACTTGCCCATCTTCCAATGCAAACCCAAGCGCTTTTCCTTCCTCACGGCTCCACCCACAATTGCACGTATGTACGCACACAGAAGCTGAAACGTACAGGCACTAGCACCTCTGATTCCCTTAACTCTCATCTGTTCTCAATCCGTGAGTATATATATGTGTGCATCCCCCTCCTCTTGCAATCGAGTACCACCTCCAGCCCTCTCCCTTCTCTTTTCTTCCCAAATTCATCCACGAGGTGCTGCTGGTCCATGGACGTCGGTTCTCGCTCCTGTCGACTCCGAGCATCTCCATCCATGTCCTCGCGCCAGATGATACTCCTCCATGCCACAACTCAATTCAGAGAAGAAAGAATGTGATCCATCGACCACACGCGAAGAATTTCACATGTGCGTGTACACTGTTCGTGCAGTTCACCACACCGTTCCGTCCAACTTGGTGAGCCTCTATCCAATTCCTTTTGCACGCCTCCTCAACATCACTCGTTGTACCTACTAGATATCATGTTTCAACATGTCTATGTCGTTGCTCGCGTCAATGCATTAACGAATGCCATCAACATGTCCGCGTACTTTTTAGTTCGTTGGATGATCTTGTGTTCAACATATTTTTATTTCTCATGCCCATAGTAATCCCATGGTGGAGTTAGATCGCAAGTTTTATCGATAGGATTTTAGTATGCATTTCTTTTTATACTTGTTCCTGCCCAAGATTGAATAAGGTTTGTTCATTGGTTAAATTTTGTTTTAATTTGTTATTGTTCTTACGTTTGTGATATGCCTAGGAGTGCATCCTATTGGTCTCATAATTTTTGCGTGTGATAAATTACTTATTAGAGTTATTGTTTATTGTTTACCGATTATAGTTTTTGTTGTCGCAAGTTAATAATATGTTTGTATTGTTATTGTCTTGTGTTATACACGCCTTTAGATTTTAATGTAGTTTTGTATGGTTCCACTTATATAATTCATGCCTAATCGTAGTAGTATGTTACGACTTGTTTCATATTAATTCTTGTGATTTGTTATCATATGTAGTAATTCATCGTTAAACTTTTGTGTTGGTTTGATATTTTTATATGGTCGTGATATGCTTAGGAGTCGCTCCTACTTATTCGATAATTCTATGAGCTAGATGTATTTGACTAGATTATTGTACGGATTTATTTTAATTATTTCTTATAGTTTTGTATGGTGTCTCATGTTGTTACTTTTTTTATAGATCATGTAGCTCTCTTTTGTGCACGCGTAGAAAATTTGGTGAATGGTAACCAACAAGCTTATAAGTCAATAGAATTAATCTAAGCTTTGCTTTCTTTCTTGAGTCGTGGAATATTCCATGTTTTGATTATTTTAGTTTTTGCTTAGTATGGATATATCTTAGATATAGTTTACATATTCATGTTCATCCATAGTGCATGTTAATTTTATTGGTTTCAAATTACGTCATGCCATGTCTAGTATAGTTGAGTTGTATTATTTCATGTATTTTGCGTAGTTTTGATTATGCTCAATGTTAAATGAAATGTCTTGTTGTAGATGTTTGTTATGAAAGTTTACTTGGATGGTTGCTTTATGTCATGTATAGGATTTGTGTTGCTACAAATTATTTATTCTTATGACATATAACTTAGCTTATTACATCTTGATAGTTATTCGACGTGTTTTGTTTACCTAGATAATACCTTGCCATGCTACCACTTGTTCAAATGTTGAACGCATGTTTTATTGTATGGTTCCCATGTGTTATAAAATTGCTAGTGTGTACTATATGATCATACTTGTGGTTTGCCTTTGCTTGGGTAGGTATACATGTTAGTACTTCATTGATCTTATATTTACTTAAGTAGAATCCATTCTTGCCTGTTCAATGCCATGTCATGATGTTCGATTGTATAACTTGATTGCATAACATGTGTGTGTACCAATCCGTTTGTTGTATGATGCTTAGTTGTGTACCTTTTATATATTTATAAGTGTATCATGACTACATAGAAATGCATGTCATGATCTTGATATTCATGCTTCTATAACGCATGGTGATTTGGTTGATGAGATGATCTAGTTGTATACTTTCCTACGTGCTTAGTATAGTATACTTCCATGTTCTCATTTATCATAACTAGCATGGTAGTGTTGTATGCTAATGGCATGCTTGATCTTTAGGTAACTTGTTATCAACTAGATTATCTCATAGTCACACGTTGCATTTTATTAGTAGCATATTTTGGTATCTTGTGAGATGACCATCCATGCTTAGCATCATATCGGGTTTATCTTACCGTTGCATTTGTGGTATTCCTAATTTTAGACATCAAGTCATGCTAGTCATCTTTCATGTGTTATTATATTCCGTGTGTTATAAATGTACTTGTGTTGCTCATATATGCTTGACTTGTTTCATGTTAGTATCATGTGTTTTATATGTGTTGCAATAGTTCATCACACGCTTGGAATAGTTTACATTTCATGTCAGTTGAGTTGTATCTTTCTCATATGTGTGATGCTTGTGTTATTCATTTGGACATCTAGTGATTCTATACTCATATGCCTTGTGTGAGAAGTGTGTTATTGTTAAGTTGTTTCATTAGTTGTACCTTTGTATTGGTTTGTCTTCTTTAATAGAAATTCTTAATAGTTGTTATGATCAACATTTAGTCTTTGCTTGTTGTTAACCATTGTAAGTATGTGGATTCATCCAAATATTTATTCTTGATTGATTTTCACTCTTAATCATATCATGTCTAGGATAGTTGTTCATCCACTTGTTCCATGTGTTGTATAGTTCTTGTTGACTGTTTGACACATGAATTTGTTAGATATAACGGTGTTGATCTTATTTTATTTTAATAATGTTTTAGGGCTAGACCTAGATCAATTCAATTTACATGTTGTTGAATGATGTTTGGTTGTTTATCTAGTATGGTTTATGATGTTGGTTTGGTTGTCAATACTTGCTTATGAATGATTGTAGAGTTAATGTATATGTTTTGCTGCTGTTGGCCATTACAAATATTTAGAGTCCGTCTAAATATTTGTTGGTTGTTACCTTCTACCTTATCATGCAATGTTGGGATTGTGTAGTTAAATGCATAGGGTGGATGCATTTCGTGTGTGTTGTTTCCATTGTGTTGGTTATATAGTAGTTCCCTATATAGTTAGTCAAGATATATAGTGGTCACTTCAATTTGTTAGTAAGACAATTTGTATCAGAATGTTGGTCTTGATCGCCAAGCCTTGCTTAGTCGTGTCAACTTGAACTCCAACAATTCGTTGAATCCTCTTTAATACCTCCCTATCGTGCTAACTCATTTTTGGAATCTCCATATTGATCAATATTTTGCTTCCATCCACTCTTAATTGTTTTGGATGTTATTTGGATTTACTTTTGCTTTGGTATTCACATGATTTTCGTTTGCTATCATTACGATGAGTAGGGAGTGATGATGTTGGACATGGAGATAACAGGTTACCGAAGGACTCAACAACAAAGGCATGCCTCCTTCTTTGATCATACTTATCCTATGTTTACAAAATTGCATTGTGTTTTATGGTTACTATATACATGCTTTTTAATCTCGTAGCTAGCGTGTCGATTGACACGTTACCCTGATCCGCTTTTCTCATATTCACTTGAGACCTGAGTAGAATTGCAGTATTCTGGTAGAGTAGAAATGCTTAGCCATGCTTATTACCCTATGGGTGCTTTGTTGAATGAACTCTGAGTCATTCACACTTGAAACTTATCGCTGAGCTTAGCTGGTTGGCCCTTGTTAATCTTCGCTACTCTCTTCTACTCTGGGTGAAACTTACCATCTAAATACTGGCACGAGCGACAGCTGAATCAAGGATTGAAGGAGCGATTGGCTGCTCTTCACGAGTTGAAGGGGGCAATCAGTCGTCCGTGCCGCATGAGGCCTAATAAGTCTTGGATTTGAAGAGTGTGATAACAGTACAACCACATGCTATATGGGCAGTGGCTTGGTTAATTAGTTAGCTCACTCTTATTGTCGTCATCTCCATACCGCAGATGGGACAGCTGCCTTGCGAGGAGTGTCCTCGGCACAAAAGGGGGCTCGGACTGTGAACTGCGGTTACTTCCGTGTTGAAACCTAGTTGGCTTGGCACAGTAAGTTTGATCTAATGAAAGACCTCGTCACAATCTCCCTGCCGGTATACCAAATGGTGTACTATGCTAGCGATGGCTAGTGGCAACAAGCCGGGATTGTGTCATGTGGGTAAAGTGTACACCCTCTGCAGAGTGTAAAACTATTCGAATAGCCGTGTCCACGGTCATGGATAACACATGAATCTTTCTTGACATACGGGACCTGTCTTGCTTATTCCCTCTTTCCCCTATTCTTGGAACCTATGAAGAGTGTGAGTTGATCGAGGGTCCTCACTTTGATGAAAGTTATTCTGGAGACAAAACATGTTTTAATCTAAAAATGCTATTATCCAACTGCTATATGTTTTTCGAACGAAATTAGCTTTATGCAAATGAGCCATACAACCATCCTTTGAAGCCACATGTAGCTATTAGGTCCTTCCCCGTAGGAGGCATGTTGAGTATGTAATGTACCCATGGAAATAATTTTGTTGACAATAGAGTTTCATGAAGACTAAGGTGATGCTACAAAAACTATGGTGATCAGTAAGAGTGTGGTCACGTGGACTACATTGACTGCCTGTGGCTGAGATGGAGTTGCTACGCATTTTACTTTCCACTGATTTCTGATTGTAAATGTCATGAGACATTTAGCTAGGTATGTCGTGTGACAAATATACTATTTGTAATATTTCTACGTATTGTGTACTGATACCATTTCGATTTTTTGTCAACAATGATCCTGGGGTTGACTAATATACACAAGAGGGTCTGGAAGTTAATTCTAGGTTCTCACAGGTGGCTTTTTTGAAGATGGTATAAGGAGGGTTTTATGCACCAGCGAAAGTTGTGCGGCACGAGAGCGGCTAGCAATAGTGTAAGGGTGAGAGTGCGTGTAATCCATGGACTCAAATTAGTCATAAAGAACTCACATACTTATTGCAAGAGTTTATTAGCCCTCGAAGCAAAGTATAACTACGCATGCTCCTAGGAGGGAGGTTGGTAGGAGTTAACCATTGCACGCCCCCTACTTTGACACGTAGATAGACAATCAAGGATAAATTGTGCTCTAACTTCGTAACATAACGGGAGACCATACGTGCATTCTTCGGGAATCACAAACCTTAACACCGGTATTCTTACTAAACCACAATCATTCACTAGTACCTCCCACATATTAGCATCTCTATATCGCAAAACTATTGCAAGGAATCAAACATGCCATATTCAGTGATCTACAAGTTTTATGTAGGATTTTATGACTAACCATGTGAGTAACCAATTCCTGTTATCTCTCTAAATATATATAAGTGAAGCAAGAGAGTTTAATTCTCTCTACAAAAGATCATGCTCTAACAAATATAAGTGAAGCAAAAGAGCATTCTACAAATAAAGATTTTTCTATGTAGAGAAACAGGAATCTGTCGGTGTACCAAAGTAGGGGTACCTAAGTATCCCGACTTGTGCACGGGCAGTAGCAGCGTCCCGTGGTCTGGCTCACCACGCGCCCGCCAAAGCCCACTCTAGACCCTTTTAAGACATTCAAGAACAAAGTATTCAAGTTAAGAGACAAGACCCCGGCAAGAGGAGCTTGCCGGGAAGGCCGCACCAGGCTCAAAGTTATCATTCCAGCACAAGACCCTGGCAAGAGGAGCTTGCCAGGAAGGCCAAAAGAACGGCCCCTCAAGAAGGTGTATCGCGGCGCATCATGCGCCCCGGCAGGACCCGGAGAGCGACAAGCTTCCGGGCCCGGCAAGGTTGCGACCCCGGCAAGGTGCTTGCCGGGGAAGCCTATGCTGTGTGCCTTCGCTCCAGCTCATCTGGCCACGCGTCGCCCTGGGGCCCTTCCAGGGGCACGTGGCAGATGGCTGTGCAGCCTGGGGTACACGGTGGCAAGCCGCGGTGACGAGGATATCGCCGTGGCGAACGGAGACGCATGAACGGGCGCTTTTTGGGGCGACGGCGACGGGCATTCAATGCCTTTGTCCCCCACCGTCAAAGTTAGGTGAAGACCACTATTTATACACTGTTCATGCACTGTTACAACCACCACCATTTTTAAATTTTTACCCTCCTCTACGTTGACACCTGTCGGTGACCCCTTTGAGCTATAAAAGGAGGCCCATGCACAACGTAGAGGAGGTTCGATCCCAGAAACTCGATCACCACTACGCTCGGTGTAGCTGGTACTGTAGATCTTCAAGCTCCCGAGCTCCAGAAACTCAATACGACCAAGGCAGGAGTAGGGTTTTACGCGTACGCGCGGCCCGAACCTGGGTAAACTGCCCGCGTGTGCTCCTCGATCTGCTCTCTGTGCTCCCTCCGCTCCCTTACCGCAACGTAGAAGGGGCTCCGGTCCCATAGGTGTTCGTGGGCGTCCAGTTTCCCCGACATCTTTGGCGCGCCAGGTAGGGGGCGTCGAGGTTGTGCGAACCTGATCCGACGCTCACGCGGGCGCAACCTTCAGCAACTTCACCAGCTCCATCAACATCATCGACTACATCAACATGCCTCCGAAGAAGAAGGCTACGGAGGTCGGAGGCCCGTCCGCGTCGATACCACCACCACCAGAGCCGGCGGTTGGTGGGGGAGACGCCGGCGGAAGGGTGGACGCAGGTGGGGAGACTCACGGCGCCACCAAGTCTAAGGACAAGACGGACGACCGGGTGAACTCCAAGGCCTCGGTGTCCGTGCACGCACCACGTCCCTCTCAGGAGGTGCCAGACCAGCAGCGACGTGGTACCGGAGGTACCATACGCTTGCTGGGACGTGGCCAGGCCGGCGGGTCACGGGACGCTCAAGGCCAACGTCCTGGCACGAGCAAGGCGCGGTCGCCGGGACGGGAACATGCTCCTTCTAACGCAGTTAGAAGTCCGAGCGTGTCCCGCTCCTCGCACCGTTCGCCACCATTTCCCTCCTCTCCAGCAGAAGCCCTGGCCAGGGCTCAGCTGCTCCTCGACTTCCCTCCAGCGGCGGACAAGGCCGAAGACGGGAGGGCGACGATCCAGAGCCTCATCGCCTTCGCCAACAACGACGCGCCGCAGCAACCGGCAACTTCACGGCCGCGGCAAGTCGACCAAGCGAAGGCCGACGGTGACACGACCGACGGGGGTGCAACTACCGTGCACTCCCCGCCGCGGAGGCAGAAATCGCCACCCCGTCGGATCAACATCGACGACGACTCCACGGTGTCGTCGGATCCGTGGGCTCGCCGCGATCAGCGCCAAGTCCTCGACGACAGGCGACAAGAGGACGCTCGAACTCGTATCGAGCGTCGAAGAGAAGCTCGAAGACAGTCCGATCAGCGCGCTGGGACCACTGTCGACATGCACGCGCCCGGTGAACCAGGCGACTTTCCGTACGCGGCAGGTTGCCCTGCGTTCACCCGAGAGCTGCGGCAAGTCCAGTGGCCCAGCATGAAGAACTTTAAGCCCGACGTACCCGAGAAGTACGACGGCAAGACACACCCCTCGGAGTTCCTCAGCATTTACACCTTTGCGGTGCAGGCTGCAGGGGGACGCGACGAGGAGATCCTAGCCAACTACTTCCCGCTCGTGCTTAAGCCAAACGTCAGGTCTTGGCTTATGCACTTGCCGGAGAACTCCATCTCTTCATGGGCGGATTTGTGCCACCAGTTTGTTGGCGCCTTCACGGGCGGCCACAAACCCCACGGCCAGGAGAGCGATCTCCACATCCTGGCCCAGAAGGAGGGAGAGTCCCTGCGCAAATACATCCAAAGGTTCAGCCGTGTTCAACACAATATCCCCGATGTCCACCCTGCCGCGGTTATCAGCGCGTTCCACCAGAACGTGCGTAACCGCCGGATGAGGGAGGAGATGGCGATGACCAAGATCCGGGACGTCAGCGAGCTTTACGCTCTGGCTGACAAATGTGCACGTGCTGAAGAAGGGAGGAGACTCCCCGAAGAGGATACCGGTGCAGGAGGAAGCGACAGCGAGGATGCCGCCCCGGCAAAGAAAAACCGGCGGCGGAACAAGAAGAAGAAGAACAAGGAGGTACTGGTTGTCAAGCAGTCCGGCAAGGAGGCTCATGCCAGGAAGACACAGGCTGGTGGCTCCGGCAAGGAGGCCGCCCCTGTAGCGGCAGCCGACAAGCAGGACGGCTCCGACAAGCAGTACTGCAAGATCCACCGCACCAAGGGCCACGATCTCCAAAACTGCAAGAGGGTAGAGTACCTCGTAGAGCAGCAGAAGGCTGAATACGAGCGTCGCGACAAAGAGAAGGACCAAGGAGGCGGAGGAGAGCCCAGCAAGAAGCGGCCGTTCAATGGCCGGGGAGGACGCCGCGGCAAGGCCAAGCAGCGGCAAGGAGACAGACCTCCCCGGGGCCGCGACAAGGACGAAGACGAAGACGATGACGAGGACATGGATGAAGGAGACAATAGCGAGCAGGAGTTCCAGAAGGCCACAGAAGTTCTGTGCGTCGATGGAGGTGCCTCTCTGCACACTTCCCACCGCCAACTCAAACAATGGGTGCGGGAAGTGAATGCAGCTGAGCCACCCATCGAGTCGCGCAGGCTGCTGAAATGGTCCGGCACGCCCATCATCTTCGACCTCGAGGACCACCCTGACCGCACAACCGCGGTCGGGTGCTTGCCGATGTTGGTTTCACCAACTATGCGCAACCTCAAGGTCACCAAGATGTTGGTTGACGGCGGGGCCGGCCTCAACTTGATTTCCTCCGCTGTGATCAAGAAACTGCAGTTCCCCGACAGCGAGCTCGAGGAAACCGGGACGTTCCAAGGAATCAACCCGGGAAGGAGCAAGCCGAAGGGGAAGATTACGCTGCCAGTGACCTTTGGTGGAGAGCTCAACTTCAGGACGGAGAGGATCACGTTCGATGTTGCCGATATCCCATTGCCGTACAATGGGATACTCGGCCGTCCTGCGCTCGCCAAGTTCATGGCAGCTTCCCACTACGCATACAACATGCTCAAGATGCCACGACCGATAAGCGTCATCTCTGTCCCCGGCGACAAGAAGGATGCGCTTATCTGCGCCGACAAGATCTACCGGGACGCTGCAGCCGCGGCAGACAGCAAAACACTTGCCGCTGAAGCTCCCGGGGGGAAGATCAAGACCAAGTCCGGCAAGAGCTCTGGAGCCCACTCCGGCAAACGCACCTCTTCGGAGTGTTGCACTGCCGTCGAGGACGCACCATCGAGCTCCACCGGCAAGTGCAAGAAGGGAATGGCAGCTCCACCGGCAACCAAGAAGGTGTCCGCCAAGGAGGACGGCACTGGTGGTACCTTCACCATCAGTGCTACACTCGACCCCAAATAGGAAAGCGCGCTCGTTGCCTTCCTGCGGGCGAATGTGGACGTGTTTGCGTGGCAACCGTCTGACATCCCCGACGTTCCCAGGAAGGTAATTGAGCAAAGCTTGTTGTTTGTCCTCACGCGCGGCCCGTCAAGCAGAAGGTCAGAAAGCAAGCGGTGGAGCGCCAAGAGTTCATCGTCGAAGAAATCAAGAAGTTGGAAGTAGCAGGCCTTGTTAGAGGCGTACTTCATCCCACGTGGCTGGCCAATCCAGTTGTCGTGCGCAAAGCCAATGGGAAGTGGAGACTTTGTATAGACTTCATTGATGTGAATAAAGCATGTCCCAAGGATCCATTTCCCTTGCCGCTCATCGACCAAATTGTGGACTCCACGGCTGGCTGTGAGTTACTTTCATTTCTCGATGGATACTCAGGTTACCATCAAATATTCATGGCTGAGGAAGACGAGGAGAAGACCGCGTTCATTACTCCATGTGGCACATATTGCTTTATACGCATGCCCTTTGGATTGAAGAATGCGGGCTCGACATTTGCAAGGGTGGTACACACTGCTTTTGAGCCACAGATACACAGAAATGTAGAAGCCTACATGGATGATATAGTGGTCAAGAGCAAGTGCAAGGATACCATGATTCAAGACTTAGAAGAAACCTTTGAGAATCTGCGCAAGATACAACTCAAGTTGAACCCCGAGAAGTGCGTTTTCGGAGTCCCCTTCGGCAAGCTTCTCGGGTTCTTTGTGTCCCAGAGGGGGATTGAAGCCAATCCCGACAAGATAAAAGCCATCAAGCAGATTGAAGCCCCGAAGCGCGTCAAGGATGTAAGAAGACTTGCTGGTTGTGTGGCTGCCCTCAGCGGGTTCATTTCAAAGTGTGCAGAGCGCGCCCTGCCTTTCTTCAAAATCTTGAAAAAGGCAGGTCCTATGAAATGGACTCCGGAAGCAGAGGCAGTGCTGCAAGACTTGAAAGGATACCTATCCTCCACTCCAATACTTGTCGCACCTAAACCACAAGAGAAGTTGCTGTTGTACTTAGCGGCAACCAATCAAGTGGTTAGTGCTGCGTTAGTAGCGGAGAGGGAGGCAGATGAGGAACCCACATCCCCGGCAATCGCATTCAGCGACAAGCAGGGGGCTTCCCCGACAAGCTCTGGCCCCGACAAGGACAAGTCTGCGCAGGGGCAAGGAGAAGTGCGAAAGAAGATGGTGCAGCGCCCCGTTTATTTTGTAAGTTCCCTCTTGCAGGGGGCTAGATCGAGATACTCTGGGGTGCAGAAGTTACTTTTCGGCCTCCTCATGGCCTCAAGAAAGCTGCGCCATTACTTTCAAGCACACGAGATAACAGTGGTCACTCGCTTTCCGTTGAAGAGGATATTACAAAATCCAGAAGCAACAGGCAGGATCGTCGAGTGGGCACTGGAGCTGTCAAGTTTTGGTCTCAAGTTCGAGAGTACTTCAACCATACAGAGCAGAGCTTTGGCAGAATTCATAGCGGAATGGACCCCAACACCAGATGAAGAAGTTCCAGAGACAAGCATCCCCGTCCAAGAAGCAAGCAAGGAGTGGATAATGTACTTCGATGGTGCCTTCTCACTGCAAGGCGTCGGCGCTAGCGTGTTACTCATAGCGCCCACCGGAGAGCACCTCAAGTATGTTGTTCAAATGCACTTTCCCAAGGAGCAAGAGACAAACAATACTACCGAGTATGTAGGTTTGCTTGCCGGTCTTAGAATTGCGGCCGAACTTGGGATCAAGAGGCTGATTGTGCGGGGAGACTCACAGTTGGTGGTCCGACAAGTAAACAAGAGTTACCAGAGCCCTCTGATGGAAGCTTATGTTGACGAAGTGAGGAAGCTTGAAGAACACTTTGAAGGCCTACAGATGGAGCACGTTCCAAGAGCTCAAGATGACATCGCAGATGGCCTCTCAAAGTGTGCTGCAATGAAGTTACCTGTAGAACGAGGGGTCTTCGTGCTCAAGCTAACTCAGCCATCCGTTACACCATCAGTTGGGCAGAGCAAGAAGAGGAAGTTGGTCTCCGGCGACTACTTGCCGGTAGATCTTCCCGAAGCCGCCGCCAAGGTCCCCAAGATCAGCAACCAAAATGCTGAGGAACAATCTGCTCCTGCGGACCCAAGGGTCCGTACAGTTGAAGCAGGCGTTCCCGACAAGCCTTGCCCCGGCAGGCTTGCCGGGGAGCCCTCAGCTCCGGTAGAGCCGCAGGTTCTTGCCGTAGAAGCTGAGGTTCCCGCAGCCGCCCTGATGCCTTTAGTCCTTGTTGCTGAGCCTCAAGCTCCAGCATGGGCACAACAAGTCGTCCGTTTTCTTCAGACTGGAGAACTTCCCGAAGAACCAGAAGAGATAGAGAGGATAACCAGGCAGTCAAGTATGTACCGGTTCGTTGGCAACGAACTGTACAGAAGAAGACTCAATGGTGTCAGATTGAAGTGCATTTCCCGGGGAGATGGACAAAAGCTGTTGGCAGAGATACACGGAGGCATATGTGGTCACCACATTGGCGCAAGATCACTTGCCGGGAAGGCGTGCCGGCAAGGTTTCTTTTGGCCAGAAGCCCTCCAAGATGCAACTGCACAGGTAACTAAGTGTGAAGCGTGCCAGTTCCATGCCAAGCAAATTCACCAGCCAGCTCAAGCTCTCCTGACGATCCCTTTGTCCTGGCCCTTCTCGGTCTGGGGGCTCGACATCCTCGGCCCCTTTCCCCGCGCCGTCGGGGGCTTTGAGTACTTGTACGTCGCAATCGACAAGTTCACAAAGTGGCCATAAGTGGAACCAGTGAGAAAGGTGACAGCAGAGTCAGCAGTCAGGTTCTTCAGATCAATAGTTTGCCGTTTCGGAATCCCTAACAGGATCATCACCGAGAACGACACGTAGTTCACAAGTCGCACCTTCATGCAATACGTCCAAGACCTTGGCGCCAAGGTCTGATTCGCTTCTGTTGCTCACCCAAGGAGCAATGGTCAAGCGGAGAGGGAAAACGCTCAAGTGCTGCGCGGACTGAAGACAAGAACCTTCGACAGGCTGCACAAGTGCGGAAGAAACTGGATCGAGGAGTTGCCGGCGGCTCTTTGGTCAATCAGGACGACACCGAATCGAGCCACAGAACAGACACCCTTTGCTCTTGTCTATGGAGCAGAGGCAGTTCTCCCCACGGAACTCGTATACGGGTCTCCTCGAGTGCTCGCTTACGACGAGCTCGAGCAAGAGCAACTGTGACAGGATGATGCATTGCTCCTTGAGGAGGAACGTCTCCAGGCTGCTGTACGAGCTGCTCGATATCAGCAAGCCTTGCGTCGCTATCACAGCTTCAAGGTCAGGGCCAGGAGTCTCGAGGAAGGCGACCTTGTTCTTCGGCGCGTTCAGTCCGCCAAGGGCTCCAACAAGTTGACGCCGAAGTGGGAAGGCCCTTATCGGGTGAGACAAGTCACAAGGCCTGGCGCTGTCCGCCTTGAGACCGAAGAAGGCTTACCGGTGAGCAACTCTTGGAACATAGAGCATCTTCGCAAATTTCACCCGTAAGGCGCGGTTGCCGTGATCCGCTCCGGCAACCACCTTTTGTACAAGTCTTGCCGCTGTTGCATGTAAACCTTTGTACAAAGCCGGGCACAGACCCCGTGCATCAGTAAAACTTTTGTGCTTCGCACCATTTGTCATTTCGCGCTTTTCCTTTTTACTTGCATGTGTCATCTGACATTTTGTGCAGCACACACCCCTGGTAAGCAGTAACAAGCCACAAGGCTCCGTACTTGTATTTCCTCCTCTTTTGCCTTTCTCTCTGAAACAGAAGGAGTGTTCCTCGCGCACAAGTTTGCCGGGGGGG
>LR738711.1:315336860-315406108 GCA_902687465.1 Secale cereale | reverse complement strand
AGATAGAAGTATGGACCAAGTGCTGTTGAAGAAAGAAAAGTCTTGCCGGGAAACAAACAATCCATGAAAGCTAAGTTACCAAAGTTTGAGCATTCAAATTTTTAAATTTTTTGTTATCTTCCTTGATCAACCACACTTTGTATGGAAAACCCGTGCGCGGAGGAACCTACCCGTGGCTAGCCGCGCCCTTACTTTGTTTCGAGCACGCTCAACGGCTTAAGTGAGCTGCGACAAGTGTCGCGCCCTTACTTCGTTTTCGAGTTCGCTCAGCAATCTAAGTGTGCTGCGACTAGCTGCGGCAAGGTTTCCTGCCGACAAGGGCTTTGCTAGCAGGCTGCTAAGAGTCCCGCACTCAGCGCTCGCGGCAAGGGCCCCTTGCCGGCAAGTTCCCCTAAAAGCGTAGGGTGGAAAGCATACAAAGTGAAGGGACTAAAGCAAGGGAGATAACATTGCATTTATTACCCGAAATAAAAGTATATATTACAGAGATAACTTGCCGCTGTTCTAAACAACTACTACCTATGACTTAATTGACAGCGGCGAGGGAAGCAAGGTGCCTAGTCTCTACGGTCTCCGTCAATCCTCTGGATCTTGCCCACCTTGGCTACGATGTGGGCAACTTGGGCCTTCAACGCCTCCTGGTCAGCTTCGGGCGACAGGGTCCGGAGGACGTTGACGAGGTTGATCCCGGGGTTGCGATAGACGATCTTCGACAACACCCGCTCCATAGTACCCGTGCAAAGCCGGCGCGCCTCGTCAGCCAGCTGCGTGGGGATCTTCTCCCGTAGCTGCGAGAGAGCCGGCGCCACTCCTCTGAGGAACAAGCTCAGCTTGGCGCTGTAGGGGAGATTCTCGTCGGGGGAGTACGCGAGGTGCTCCGCCCTCAGCGCCACCATCTCCATATCGATGTTGGCGGCGGAGGTGACGAGCTCCTCGGTCCACTGCTCCACCGTCCACTGAAAGTGATTTTGCGAGACGGCGGCGCTCTCAAGCAAGGCCCTCTCAGTACGGAGATCGTCCTTCAGCTTCGTCTCGCGGTCCCGGGCGGCGTCAAGCGAGTCGGTGAGGGTAGAGACCTTCATCTCCAAGTCAGCGATGGAGTCCCTAGCGTCGGTGAGCTCTTTGCCCTTCTCGGAGAGGCGGATTTGCAGCTCCGAGTTGGTGTGGGCATCCTTCTCCCACGCCACGTTGAGCGCGGTGACCCTATCTTCACTCGCCTTCAAGTTCAGCTCCATCTGCGCCACCCTGGCCTCCAGATCCCTTTTGGTGGTCTCTGCGGCAGCGGCGGCATCCCTCGCCTCCTCCAGAGCCCCGCCAATAGCCTGCTCCCGAGCGGTGAGGTCGTCCTCGTGGCTGTCAAGGTCGACCTTCCGCTAGTTGAGCTCTCCTTCCCGCCGAGACAGCTCCTCGGCGGCCAGACGCTGCTGCTCCTCCACCTCGGCCTTCTCGAGGAGGAATGCTTGGTGTGCTCCGGCAAGCTCTTCGCGCTCCTCCGCCAAGTTTCGGAGGGCCGCCTGGTTGGCGGCACGGAGCTCCGCGGCGCGCTTCTCCAAATCAGCACCAGCCTTGGCAGCCAGAGCCTCCCGAGACTCCAACTTCGCCTGCCTAGCCCGGTACAAGGCCAGGAGTCGACGCAGGAGTTGCTCCTCCTTGGGCTCGTCGCTGCTGCCGGGCGCATCGACAACCTTCAACCCGGCGGAGGCAAGAACTTCTTCGTCAAACGTCTCTCCCTCCGCGGGTGCCCTTGATGAGGACGCCCACGGGACTTGGATAAAGACCCCGTTGGCGGCCTCCAGATAGACGCCCGACCTAGCCGCAGAGGCGGAAGGATCGGTGGCCGGTGCAGCGTCCGGCGCTCCTGCGGCCTCCGGGCCAGCAGAGCGGTCGCCGGTCCCTTCCCCAGCCGCGGCGTCAGCGGTCGGGGCGGTCTCCTCGGCGGCTGGCTCATCGGCGCCAACCGTTCCCTCTGCAGCGGTGGCATCGCCAGCGTCGCCATGCACCTCCTCCTCGGCAATGGTTTCCGTCTCCATCGACTCCGGGGCGGGCGGATCTAGCAGAAGAAAAAGAAAAGAAAGATTTGTCAAGCAAATATCCAAAAAGAAGAATCCAAGAAGAAGAAAGTACAAGGGTTTAGCTGCGCAGGCCTCTTCGATGACGGGGTCCCTCGCCGGGGAGCTCTCCCTTGGCGGCGTAGAAGTGGCCCCTGCTGGCGGAGGGCCGCTTGCGCCCTCCCTTGGCGGGGTGCTCACCCTTGTCGGGCTGCTCACCCTTGGCGGGGTACTCGCCCTTGGCGGGGTACTCGCCCTCGGCGGAGTGCCCGTCCTTGGCGAAGCGCTGTCCCTCGCCGGGGAGCTCATCCTTGGTGGGGAGGGTGGAACAGGCGGCTCGTCGGGGGCGGCCTCCTGGTGCTCCTGTGGCTGCGGCTCCACTTCTGCACAAGACAACAAGACATCAGTAAGGACAATAACCTCAAGCGCGCCCGTCAAGCAAAAAAATGAATACCAGACTTACGCTGGGGGCTGCGCTGGGGGCTGCTCCCCGGAGGAGCAGGCTGGTCCGGCAAGTCTGTCGCTGGCGCATCACCTGCCGCTGCGACGGGCTCGTCGTCCTCGAGATCGACCACAGGGATCTTGGCCCTCTTCGCCATCCTCTGGATCGAGGTCCTGGAAGCCAAAACAAGATCAGAACCAAGCAAGAGAAATCAAGACAAAATCAAAGGAAATAAAAATTGCATGTACTTACTCTTCCTCCTCTTCATCAGAGCTGAGGGCGGAGAAGTCAAACCCCGCCTCGTGTGCTCCAGCGCGAGGAGCTGGAGGAGAAGGCTCCCTCGGGCGCTTGGCGGGCTCCGGGGCTGCGGGCTGTGAAGACCCAGCACCGGTCGTCGCCGAAGACCAAGGGGCGGAGGGGGCACCAGAGCCACTCCGGGAAGATCCCCCTCCGCTTGTCGCTCGAGCACGGGGCGCCTCCTTGACGACCTCGCTCGTCGTGGTGGCACGCGTCGCAGGGCGCTTCGGCTGCTGTCGAGGCGCCTGTGGCCTCGTCGTCTCAGCTGCCTTGCGGAGGCGCTTCTTCTGCTGTGCCGGAGGACTCGGTGGCGGCGGAGAGTTCTCCGAGGATGAGGAGGTGTCGTCGTCAAGATTCAGAGACCTGCCAGAATCTTCGTCGGAATCACCGGACTCGGCGTCCTCCTCCTCCTCGGCGGGCCCGCTGGACTCACTACCCTGCCCGGCAGCCTCGCCCATCCCGGCAGGCTCCCCGGTAGGCTCCCCGGCAAACTCCTCGGGCGCGAGCTTCAACAACTTGAGGATTTCCTCCTCCTCAGCCTGACTCACCGCTTCTGCCGCCTCCACTTCATCCACAGTGTATCCAAATTCACCTGCCACCGCAGCCGCAGCGGCCTCCTCCATCCTGGAGGCAATGTACGCCACATCTCGCTCGGTGGTCTCCCGGGTGAGCCCCTTCTTCTCCTCGGCTTTGCGTGGTTTTTCAACCAGGTTGTCGAAGAAGGCTTGCACGGTCTCCGCTGAAGGCACCAGTCAAGTGGGCACGATCCCGTGGGAGTCGCACTCAGGCATCACCGCGCGGATGGAACTGAGGGCAGTATTGTTGCATAAAGGAACTACTCCGACCGATGGTCGGAACCACTCCGGGTGCTTGGGGTCATGCTTGAACAGCTCCCGGACCATCCCCTTCAGTTCCAAGACGGTGAAATTATAGTTCAGCCTGGGGCGCAGCCTCATGCGGTCTGCCGCGTTGCCGAACTCCCAGGCAGGCCTCTTCCTTTCCTGCAGAGGGGCAATGCGGCGGCGGAGGAAATCGGCCCAGATTGGCAGCCCGGAGACGAAGGATCCTAGTAAGGGCAATCTGCAGCTTGTCGTCCTCCGGGGCCAAGTCACTCCAATCCTTGCCGCGCACTATTGCAGTCTGGCGCGGCAAGGTAAACTTCTCGGGCTCATCTTCCAGAATCCAACACCAGTCAGCCCTCCACTCCTCCCACTTGCCGCGAAGCTCTCCCTTCAAGTACGCCTCTTTCTTGTTCAGCCTAAAAATCCAGGAGATGCCGCCGGAGAGTGGGGATCCAGATTCTACTCTAGGCGTGAAGAACTGGCGGAAAAGAGCTACATTTGGGTAGACCCCGACATAGTTTTCGCACAGATGTGCGAAAATGGCCAAGGTGAGAATGGCATTTGGGGTGAAATCTAGGAGGCGGAGGCCATACGTGTTCATCACATCACAGAAAAACTCCGAATACGGAGGGCAGAGACCGCAATAGAAGAACGAAGCGAAGAAGTGGTAACCTCCCGGGAACATGTCAACGGCCACGGTGGGGAGGACTCTGGTGCGCGGGTGATCCTTCGTCTCCCTCGCCCAGAACAAGTAGTACTTGTCCCGCAGCTCCCTCGGGCCGAGCCTCGGCGTGAAGACCACCATTCTTCTCCGCATGGCTGCCTGCTTCGCCGCCTGCTCAGACTTCTCCTTCTTCGCCTTGTCGCTCTTCGCCTTGTCGCTCTTCGCCTTGTCGCTCTTCGGGGCCATGGCGGGGACGGCGAGGGAGGATGGCGGCGCTGCGGGTGGGGAAGACGGGGGAGAAAGGGCGGAAGCAGGGAGCGGCGGGGGTTTCTGAAGATTCAAGGCGCAATGAAAGCAATGGGGAAAAACCGCCCCTGCTTCCTCTGCTTTTAAGGGGGAAGTGGGGGACGTTCCGCATTTCCCCATTAAAGAAACAGGCCACGATCTCTCCCACGACGCCGCAATCGACGCGTGCCGTTAGGGAGGGATGCAGCGAATCTGGAGTGGGAAACGGCGCGCCGTGGGCCGCGTGTGCCCGTGCACTGTTCTGGACCTGGCCCAACAGCGCTCGGCACCGTGTGTGTCCCAGGCCCGGGGGCTCCTGTCGGTGTACCAAAGTAGGGGTACCTTAGTATCCCGACTTGTGCACGGGCAGTAGCAGCGTCCCGTGGTCTGGCTCACCACGCGCCTGCCAAAGCCCACTCTAGACCCTTTTAAGCCATTCAAGAACAAAGTACTCAAGTTAAGAGACAAGACCCCGGCAAGAGGAGCTTGCCGGGAAGGCCGCACCAGGCTCAAAGTTATCATTCCAGCACAAGACCCTGGCAAGAGGAGCTTGCCAGGAAGGCCAAAAGAACGGCACCTCAAGAAGGTGTATCGCGGCGCATCATGCGCCCCGGCAGGACCCGGAGAGTGACAAGCTTCCGGGCCCGGCAAGGTTGCGACCCGGCAAGGTGCTTGCCGGGGAAGCCTATGCTGTGTGCCTGTGCTCCAGCTCATCTGGCCACGCGTCGCCCTGGGGCCCTTCCAGGGGCACGTGGCAGATGGCTGTGCAGCCTGGGGTACACGGTGGCAAGCCGTGGTGACGAGGATATCGCCGTGGCGAACGGAGACGCATGAACGGGCGCTTTTTGGGGCGACGGCGACGGGCATTCAATGCCTTTGTCCCCCACCGTCAAAGTTAGGTGAAGACCACTATTTATACACTGTTCATGCACTGTTACAACCACCACCATTTTTACATTTTTACCCTCCTCTACGTTGACACCTGTCGGTGACCCCTTTGAGCTATAAAAGAAGGCCCATGCACAACGTAGAGGAGGTTCGATCCCAGAAACTCGATCACCACTACGCTCGGTGTAGCTGGTACTGTAGATCTTCAAGCTCCCGAGCTCCAGAAACTCAATACGACCAAGGCAGGAGTAGGGTTTTACGCGTATGCGCGGCCCGATCCTGGGTAAACTGCCCGCGTGTGCTCCTCGATCTGCTCTCCGTGCTCCCTCCGCTCCCTTACCGCAACGTAGAAGGGGCTCCGGTCCCATAGGTGTTCGTGGGCGTCCAGTTTCCCCGACAGAATCGAAACTTGAAATTATATAAGTGAAGCACATAAAGCATTCTATAAAGCCATAATCAGAAGATATAAGTGATGTGTAAAGAGCATTCTATAAATCAACCAAGGACTATCTCATACCAGCATGGTGTATTTATTAAAATAAAATAAAAAGCACACGATGCTCCAATATTTATGAATATCATGTGACAAATAAAAATATAGCTCTAAGTAAAATTACCGTTGGTCGTTAGAAGAAAGAGAGGATGCCTTTCGGGGCATCCCCAAGGTTAGTTGCTTGGCAGTCCTTGAATATTACCTTGGGGTGCCTCGGGCATCCCAAATCTTAGGCTCTTTCCACTCCTTATTCCTTCATCCATGGTGATCTCACCCAAAACATGAAAACTTCAATCACACAAAACATAACAAAACTTTTTATTAGAGGGGTTAGTTCATTTAACATCAAATCCCATCATGTATTGCTCAAACATTATTCTATAATTGTAATAAAACATTACCCATTGTATGCTATCACAATTCTATGGCCCTAAGTCAAAGGAGGCTCAACAAGATTTCAAATATACACAAATAATGGAGATATAACAACAATCTATGAAAACAGGGCAGACTAAGGCATAGCTTAGTGGTGGGAAGGGGTTGATGCCTTCCCACCCACCCAGGTTCAAGGCACGGTACTTGCAATTTCGGTTTGTTGCACCAATTATACTGTAGGGGGGTCCCTTACAGTCTTTTTGTCCAAAAATCTATGAAAACAGGATTGTCTGTAGCAATCTTCACATTAACCATACTTCTGCAACTCTAAAAATTCTGAAAAATTAGGAAGCAGTAGAAAATTTACATAGCAGTTCTATGTAAAAATTTCAGAAAATTAGCACATTCTAGTAAAAAAATGTAAATTCACACACTAGAGACAAAGTTTCTACTTTTGCACTACACACACAAAACAAGAAATCTAAACATCCTAAAGGTAAATTTGGCTCATTATTTTTATAATACAATGGATTTTTACATGGAGATAATTAGTTTTGTTGAAATTTTTCTAGTAATTAAAGATTTGCAAAGTTTCCATCGGCATGAGTAAAGTTTCGGCTCGCCTTTCTTACTTTCACTTTTCCTTTTGAAAAGTTTTAGTTCCCCACTTTATTTTTTATTTTTAAAATATTTAAAAGCGCACAACAGAAGAAAGTGACTCTCTAAAACTTCCGGGTTGTCTCCCTGACAGTGCTTTCTTTACATCCATTAAGCTAGGCATATAATGCTCAAGTAATGGATCTACCCAGATCCAAAGGTATATCAAAGCCAATTTTAATTAACAAAGATTTGTGATTTAGTAGTGAGCAGAAAGTAACATATATCATGCAACAACGAAGTCTAACTCTCTTCCTATGCATTGGCATGTCATAAAATAACAATTCATGCACATCAAGTAAAGGCCAATGCATAGTATAAACAGTTTCTTGCAATTTTATCGTATTGGAAACATAGAGAGGCGGAGATATAGTTCCTCTCTCATAATAATTGCAAGTAGGGGGAGAAAGCACATGCATATTATATTAATCAATATCATCATGTGCAATAGTATAGCACACCCCATCAATATAATCCTTAGTAAGCGCAAACTTCTCCAATATAGTGTAGTTGGGAGAATTCAAAAAGATAATAGGACTATCATGCGTGGGTGCAATAGCAACAATTTCATTCTTAACATATGGAACTATAGCAAGTTCATCTCCATAAACATAATTCATATTGGCATCATGGCCACAAGCATAGAAAGCATCAATTTCATCAACAACGAATATTTCAAAAGAACCAAATGGATCATAGCAATCATCATAGCATTCACCCTTCGGTAAGGACGAAGGGAAATTAAAAATGTATGGGATAAAGATTTACTATCATTAGAAGGTGGGAACGGATGATCAATCCGCTCTTTCTCCTTTTGTTCTTCGCTCTCCTCCTCATCTTTTTCATCTAATAAGCTCACAGTGTCATCAATTTCTTCTTCCATAGATTCCTGTAAAATATTAGTCTCTTCTTGGACAGCAGAGACTTTCTCAATATACTCATTAATATAAGCATTAGAAGAATAATTTTCATAGAAATATTTAGGTATGGCAAAAAAATTAGATTCGTAAAAAGTAGTATCTTACTTTTCAATCAAAGAAGCAATTTCTTAAGCACCTTTAAAATCAACAAATTCTTCAATTTGTTCAGCCTCATAGTAATTATAAACACGCATAGCATAAGAAGATAAAATTACATTATCACTAAACTCACAATGATAGGTAAGGTGTTTCTTAGGGTCTTGAGAACAACAAATAAAATCATGTATTTTGCATAAATTCGAAGCATAGCAATGCATAGTGTCGCGGGAAAAACGCAGAGACCTATGGGACCTGCGACCCCTTTGTGGTTCAGCAAGGGGGAATGGCACATTGCACAAAGAGCAAAGGCCGTACAGCTGCACGACGACGGTCACATAGACAATTTTTACCCAGGTTCGGGCCATCGCTAGGCGTAAAACCCGACTCCTGCTTTGTTGGAATGATGGGTGGACGTTGGTGGAAAAGCGCAGTGCTCGTGCTCGGCAAGGGTCGCCTAGGGGCGAGAGCCACTACGCGTGTACGTGGGTATAAAGGTCCAGGGTCTGAATCCCTTCCCTCGTCACCAAGGGCCTCCTTTTATAGATTAAGGGGTCACCACAGTGGCAAATCAGTCATTGTGTACTGATTAGATAGCAGACAATGCAATCATACCTAACTCTGATGACAACACAAGGTGCATTAAATGCACCGCTTAATGTCTTGTCAGTGAGTAGCCCGACAAGCCTTGCCGGGCCAATATCACCACCTCCTCACCTATCTGTTTGACACGTTGTTGGACGTGTGTCGTCTATGGGTTATTTCCTCAGGAGATGGCTGCCACATACTGAATTACGGCAAGTTAGTCATTTGAGGGCTTTACACCGCACTGATGGATGACTTGTGTTGCTGTGACATGGTGGGGTGGCGCCTTGTTGGGATAATCCGCCCCTCGCGTCCCCGGCAGGCTTGCCGGGGGAATCTTTGGGGCTTTGCCTTCGGGGCAGGCTCGTCCTTGGCGGGCTCACCTAACTAGCAAGGGAGGCCGTCTCTTTAGTGGTGCTTCACATCTCTGCCTTGGGCTTGGTCCTCTTGATTCTCCCCCTAGTTTCTCAAACAGCTAGCTCTCTTCTACTTGGTCTTGGTCTTGGTGCTTCAACTTTCGGCTCGATGCATATGTACAGTCTGGGAAAAATACACCCATGTTTGTTGCACCGACAGAAGCCCCCGAACCTGGACGGAACGCATTGCCGGACGTCGTCAGGGTAGGCTCTAACAAGTACACATGCAGCAGTCTTGAGCTGGATTACCTCTGGGCATTTTTCTTGCTTCTTCATTAACCTGTGATTGAATGAGGGCAGTTTCCATTCTTCCTACCCATCATGCGAGCCATCGTGGGGTGATTATTGGCCCACGGCTCGAAGGATGCCAGTATCTGACGCTCACGGGAAGGTATCTACCCCGTTATCAGTGGAAAGCCAGGCGCCGTGATGTGACGCCCGGATAATTAAGATACATTAATCCCTTGTTAACGATGCCACCTCACCACGATTACTGTTGTCAAACTTGTGTTCATTCGAAAACGGTTCAAATTCAAATTAAAAAAGTAAAGTCAAAAATATAAGTTTTGGAATGTCAAAACTAAAATGTGCAAACTGTGGCAAATAATTAGTAAGTATTATTGGTGATGAAACAATTTTTTTATAAAAGGTCTAAATGCACTAAAATAATTACAGAAGTGGTTTCAACAATAAATTAAATGCCTTTTACAAATTATAAAATTGCAAACTATTTTAATTAAGTGTCAAACTTTCTGTGGTAGAGGATTAAATTGCGATACTTATTATGTGGCCATCTCGACATTTTATAAAAGTCATTTGGTGCTCTAGTTAAATGCAAAATAGTAACTATTGAAATTAAGATAAGGAATAAAAGGAAAGACTAAGGCTTACTGTGAGAACCCGGAATTAGCTTCCAGACCCTCCTGTCTATATTTCGCAACCCCAGGATCATTGTTGACAACACAGCGAAATGATATCATTGCACAATACGTAAAAGTATTACAAGTAGTATATTTGTCACAAGACATACCTAGCGAATTGTCTCATGACATTTACAATCAGAAAAAAACAGCGGAAAGTACAATGCGTAGCGACTCCATCTCAGCCACAGGCAGTCGATGTAGTCCACGTGACCTCACTCCTACGGGTCGCCATTGTTGTCGTAGTCATCACCTTTGTCTTCATGGATCTCTGTTGTCAACAAAATTATTGCCATGAGTACATTACGTACTCAACATGCCTCCCGCGGGGAAGGACCTAATAGCTACATGTGGCTTCAAAGGATGGCTGTATGGCTCATTTGCATAAAAGCTAATTTTGTTTGAAAAAAAAATATAGCAGTTGGATAATAGCAGTTTTAGATGAAAACATGTTTTGTCTCCGGAATAACTTTCATCAAAGTGAGGATCCTCGATCAACTCACACTCTTCACAGGTTCCAAGAATAGGGAAAAGAGGGAATAAGAAAGACAGGTCCTGTATGTCAAGAAAGATTCATGTGCCATCCATGACCGTGGACACGGCTATTCGAATAGTTTTACACTCTGCAGAGGTTGTACACTTTACCCACACGACACAATCCCGACTTGTTGCCACTAGCCGTCGCTAGCATAGTACACAATTTGCTATACCGGCAGGGAGATTGTGACGAGGTCTTTCATTAGACCAAACTTACTGTGCCAAGCCCACTAGGTTTCAACATGGAAGTAACCGCAGTTCACAGTCTGAGCCCCCTTTTGTGCCGAGGAAACTCCTCGCAAGGCAGCTATCCCATCTGCGGTACGGCAATGACGATAATAAGAGTGAGCTAACTAATTAACCAAGCCAGTGCCCATATAGCATGTGGCTGTACTGTTATCACAATCTTCAAATCCAAGACTTATTAGGCCTCATGCGGCACGGACGACTGATTGCCCCCTTCAACTCGTGAAGGGCGGCCAATCGCTCCTTCAATCCTTGATTCAGTTGTCGCCCGCGCCAGTATTCAGATGGTAAGTTTCACCCAGAGTAGAAGAGAGTAGAGAAGGTCAACAAGGTCAACCGACCTAGCTCAGCGAGCTCATCAACAAGTTCCAAGTGTCAATGATCCGAAGATCATTCAAATAAGGACCTATAGAATAATAAGCATGGCTAAGCATTTCTACTCTACCGGAATAATATATAATTCTACTTAGGTGTCAAGTGAATAGGCGACAAGCGGATCAAGGCATGTGTCAATCGACACGCTAGTTACGAGATTAAAAGCATGCATATAGTAACCATAAAACACAATGCAATTTTGTAAACATAGGATAAGTATGATCAAAGAAGGAGGCATGCCTTCGTTGTTGAGTCCTTCTTCGGTAACCTGATTCTGTCCATATCCAACATCGTCGTCACTCCCTACTCGTTTCAACGATAGCAAATTGAAAACAAATAAATACCACAACAAAAGTAAATCCAAATAACATCCAAACAAATTAAGGGTGGATGTATAGAGATATTGATCAGATAGAGATTCCAAAAGGAGATAGAATGATTGCAAGGTAAGTAGAGAGGACTCAATGAATTGACAGGATTTAGGTTGATGACAGATAATCAAGGCTTCCCAACAAAACTAACGTTTTGATACAAATTATGCTATTGACCAGAAGAAGTACCCACTACACAACACAACTAACTAAATACGAATTACTATATAGCTAACACAATGGCAACAACACACATGGAATGAAACCACCCCATGCTTTTAACTATACAATCACAACATGGCATGATAAACGTAATAGTTAACCACAAATAAATATTTAGATATAATCTAAATATTTAAAATGGTCAATAGTAGTCAAACATATACATCAACTATAATAACTCAAAAGACAATAGTTCCATAAGGCAAACAAACAACCATTAGAAATCATACTAATAAGCAATGAAACGTTATACAACAACATGAATTGAATTGGATCTAGATTCTATCCTAAATCAAAACTAAAGTAAAATAGGATCGACTTCATTATATCAAGCAATACTATGACCACACAATTAAACAACAGGACACATATTACACGAAGTATGTGAAAGATAAGTTATAAATAAGTATTGACTAATATCACAAGCATCAAGCATAAAGTGACCATGGCAATATACTACACTAGGACATGCTCTTTATGATAATAAATAACAAATGTCTAATTAACCACTACCAACAGCATTATCAGCACATGATTGTAACAACATGGCAAACTATGCACACTTGGCATATGATAAAGACACAACTCAACTAACGAATGGTAAACTATCCAAACCATGTGATGAACTAATGAAACAAGTATTAAACACTCATAATACTAACATGATACAGAGGTAACATCTATAAGAAAGAACTGAACTAGGCAACTGTAATACACCAAACATCATAAAGCATGAAAGATGTCAAAGCATAGAATAACACATTAGCGAGGTAAACAATGTAATGTCTAAACATGGATGATCGAGATACCACACTAGGCTACCAATAGAATACCGTAACTATGAGATAACTAACATCGCGATCAAGTAGGGTAGTAGCACGCAACCCTGCACACTATTTATGACATGTAAGAACATGGAAGCATGGCATTATCACACAACACTATCATGCTTGTTATAAAATATAACCACACCGAGAAAGCAAAATGAGCATGTAGGAATGTAATACTCCACTGCCGGATGTGAGCTACTCTCTTTCCTTGATGCATATTCAGGCTACCATCAGATTTTCATGGCCAAGGAAGATGAAGAGAAGACTGCATTTATCACTCCATGTGGCACTTATTGCTTCATACGCATGCCATTTGGACTGAAGAATGCAGGATCAACATTTGCAAGGGTAGTGCACGCTGCTTTCGAGCCACAGATCCACAGAAATGTAGAAGCTTACATGGATGACATCGTGGTGAAGAGCAAGAGCAAGGATACCCTGGTCCAAGATTTGGAAGAGACATTTCAGAACCTGTGCAAGATACAGCTTAAGTTGAACCCCGAGAAGTGCATTTTTGGAGTCCCCTCCGGCAAGCTTCTCGGGTTCTTTGTGTCACAAAGGGGGATTGAAGCCAACCCCGACAAGATTAAAGCCATCGAGCAGATCGAAGCCCCGAAGCGCGTCAAGGATGTCAGAAGGCTTGCAGGTTGTGTGGCTGCCCTCAGTAGGTTCATTTCGAAGTCTACAGAATGCGCCCTTCCTTTCTTCAAAATCTTGAAGAAGGCAGGTCCTATGAAATGGACTCCGGAAGCGGAGGCGGCGCTGCAAGACTTGAAACGGTACCTATCCTCTACTCCAATACTTGTCGCACCTAGACCACAGGAGAAGTTGCTGTTGTACCTAGCGGCAACCAACCAGGTCGTTAGTGCTGCGTTAGTAGCGGAGAGGGAGGCCAACGAGGAGTCTGCACCACCGGCAAGCGAATCCAGTGACAAGCAGGGGGCTCCTCCGACAAGCTCTGGCCCCGACAAGGATAACTCTGCGCAGGATCAAGGAGAAATGTGGAAGAAGATGGTGCAGCGCCCGGTGTATTTTGTAAGCTCCCTCTTTCAGGGGGCTAGATCAAGATACTCTGGGGTGCAAAAGTTGCTTTTCGGCCTCCTCATGGCCTCGAGAAAGCTGCGCCATTACTTCCAGGCACACGAGATAACAGTGGTCACTCGCTTTCCGCTGAAGAGGATATTGCACAATCCAGAAGCAACAGGCAGCATCGTTGAGTGGGCACTAGAATTATCAAGCTTTGGACTCAAGTTCGAAAGTACCTCAACCATACAGAGCCGAGCTTTGGCAGAATTCATAGCTGAATGGACCCCGACGCCCGATGAGGAAGTTCCAGAGACAAGTGTACCCGTACAAGAAGCGACAAGTGAATGGGTAATGTACTTTGATGGTGCCTTCTCGCTGCAAGGTGCTGGAGCCGGTGTGGTACTCATAGCACCCACCGGAGAACACCTCAAGTATGTTATCCAGATGCACTTTCCCAGGGAGCAAGCGACAAACAACACTGCTGAATATGAAGGTTTGCTCGCCGGCCTCAGGATTGCGGCCGAACTTGGGATCAGAAAGCTGATTGTGCGGGGAGATTCTTAGTTGGTGGTCCGACAAGTTAACAAGAGTTACCAGAGCCCTTTGATGGAAGCTTATGTAGATGAAGTGAGGAAGCTTGAAGAGCACTTTGAAGGTCTGCAGATGGAGCACGTCCCGAGAGCTCAGAATGAAATTGCAGATGGCCTTTCGAAGTGTGCGGCGATGAAGTTACCTGTGGAACCAGGGACCTTCTTGCTCAAGCTAACTCAACCATCCGTTACACCATCAATTGGGCAGTCTAAGAAGAGAAAGTTGGTCTCCGGCGACTACTTGCCGGCGGATCTTCCCGAAGCCGCCGCCAAGGTCTCCAAGATCAACGATCAGAACGCTGAGGAACAGTTTGCTCCTGCAGATCCCCGGATGTGTACAGTTGAAGCAAACGTTCCCGACAAGCCTCGCCCCGGCGAGCTTGCCGGGGGGCCATCTGCTCCGGCAGAACCAGAGGTTCTTGCCGTAGAAGCAGAGGTTCCCGCAGCGGCCCTCATGCCTTTAGTCCTTGCCGTTGAGCCTCGGGCTCCGGCATGGGCACAGCAGATCGTCCGTTTTATGCAAACTGGAGAACTTCCCGACGACCCTCAAGAGATAGAGAAGATAACCAGGTAGTCAAGTATGTACCAGTTCGTGGATAACGAGCTGTACAGAAGAAGACTCAATGGTGTCAGGTTGAAGTGCATTTCCAGAGAAGATGGACAGAAGCTGTTGGCAGAAATACATGGAGGTATATGCGGCCACCACATTGGCGCAAGGGCGCTTGCCGGGAAAGCTTTCCGGCAAGGGTTCTTTTGGCAAGAAGCCCTCCAAGATGCAACTGCACTAGTAACCAAGTGTGAAGCGTGCCAGTTCCATGCAAAGCAGATTCATCAGCCAGCTCAAGCTCTCCAGACGATTCCTTTGTCCTGGCCCTTCTCGGTCTGGGGGCTCGATATCCTCGGCCCCTTCCCCCGTGCTGTCGGGGGCTTTGAGTACTTGTACGTTGCAATCGACAAGTTCACAAAGTGGCCAGAAGTGGAACCGGTGAGAAAGGTGACAACACAGTCAGCAGTCAGGTTCTTCAGGTCGATTGTTTGCCGTTTCGGGATCCCTAACAGGATCATCACCGACAACGGTACACAATTCACTAGTCGCACCTTCATGCAGTACGTCCAAGACCTTGGCGCCAAGGTCTGTTTCGCTTCTGTTGCTCACCCGAGGAGCAATGGTCAAGCGGAGAGGGCCAATGCTGAAGTGCTGTGCGGACTCAAGACAAGGACCTTTGACAGGCTGCGTAAGTTCGGAAGAAACTGGATAGAGGAGCTACTGGCGGCTCTTTGGTCAATCAGAATGACACCAAATCGAGCCACCGGACAGACACCCTTTGCCCTAGTCTATGGGGCAGAGGCAGTTCTCCCCACGGAACTCGTATACGGATCTCCTCGAGTGCTCGCTTATGATGAGCTCGAGCAAGAGCAACTGCGACAAGATGATGCATTGCTCCTCGAGGAGGAACGTCTCCAGGCTGCTGTACGAGCTGCTCGATACCAGCAAGCCTTGCGCTGCTATCATAGCCGCAAGGTCAAGGCCAGGAGTCTCGAGGAAGGCGACCTTGTTCTTCGGCGTGTTCAGTCCGCCAAGAATTCCAACAAGTTGACGCCGAAGTGGGAAGGCCCTTATCGGGTGAGACAAGTCACAAGGCCCGGCGCTGTCCGCCTTGAGACCGAAGAAGGCTTACCGGTGAGCAACTCCTGGAACATAGAGCATCTTCGCAAGTTTCACCCATAAGGCGCGGTTGCCGTGATCCGCTCCGGCAACCACCTTTTGTACAAGCTTTGCCGCAGTTGCATGTAACCCTTTGTACAAAGCCGGGCGCAGACCCCGTGCATCAGTAAAGCTTTTGTGTTTTGCGCTATTTGCCTTTTCCATGCTTTTCTTCGCTATTTGCATGCGTTATTTGGCATCTTGTGCAACATACGTATCCGGTAAGCATTAGCACGCCGAAAGGCCATATACTTGTTTCCCTCTTCTTTTTTCCTTGCCTCTTAAGCAGAAGGAATGTTCCTCGCGCACAAGTTTGCCGGGGGGGAAGGAGATGGAAGATGAACCAAGTGTTGTTCAAGAAAGAGAAGCCTTACCGGGAAGCAAGCGATATATGAAAGCTAAGTTATTAGAATTTGACCAGTTCAAAATTTTAAATTTTAGTTGTCTCCCTTGAACAATCACACTTTGTATGGAAAACCTGTGCGCGGAGGAACCTACCCGTGGCTAGTCGCACCCTTATCTTGTTTTCGAGTACGCTCAACGACTTAAGTGAGCTGCGACAAGTGTCGCGCCCTTGTTTCGTTTTCGAGTTCACTCAACAAGCTGAGTGCGTTGCGACTAGCTGCGGCAAGGTTGCTTGCCGGTAAGACCTTGGCCAGCAGGCTGCTCAGAGTCCAGCACTCAGCGCTCGCGGCAAAGGGCCCTTGCCGGTAAGCTCCCTGGAAGCGTAAGGTGAAAAGCATACAAAGTAAAGGACCAAGACAAGGGAGATAACATTGCACTGATTGATCAAAATAAGATAAATATCTTACAAGGGATAACTTGTCGCAATGACTAATGAGTTCATAGCACACTATGCAGCAACAAAAGAGATGAAGAAGAGGTGGCCTAATCTACGCGGTCGCCCTCAATCCTAGAGATCTTGTTCACTTTGGCGATGATGTGGGCGACCTGCGCCTTCAGCGCCTCCGTATCCGCGTCGGCCGGCAAGCTTCGGAGAACGTTGACGAGATTTATACCAGGGTTGCGGTACACTATCTTCGTCAGAACGCGCTCCAAGGTTCCCGCGCAGAGCTGGCGCGACTCCTCGACCAGTTGCGCGGGGAGCTTCTTCCGAAGATCTGCAAGGGCCGGCGCGATCCCTCTGAAGAAGAGGCTGAGCTTGGCGCTGTGGGGGAGGTTTGGATCCGGAGAGTATATAAGATGCTCAACCTTCAGCGCCAACAGCTCCTGGTCGATGTTGGATGCAGAGGCCACCAAGTCGTCGGTCCATACCTCGACAGTCCGGCGGAAGTTCTCAGCCGCGGTGGTGGCGCTCTCCACCAAGCCTCGCTCCTTGCGGAGATCTTCCTTCAGCTTGGTTTCCCGGTCCCGGACGGCATCAAGCGAGTCCTTCAACGTGGAAACCTTCAGCTCCAAATCCTCAATCGAATCCTTGGTGGCCTTCAGCTCGTCGCCCTGCTTGGAGAGACGCACCTGGAGTTCGGAGTTAGTGTGGGCGTCCTTCTCGCGCTCTGTGTTGAGCGCGGTGACCCTCTCCACGCTCGCTTTCAGAGACTCCTCCAGCTGCGCAACCTTGGCCTCGAGCTCCTCCTTGGCGGTCTCCGCGGCAGCCGCGGCGGCCTTCGCCTCCTTCAGCTCTCCGCCAAGGGCCTGCTCCCGGGCGGCAAGGTCTTCCTCGTGGGAGTCGAGGTTGACCTTCCGTTGGGTGAGCTCACCTTCTCGCCGGGACAGCTCTTCTCCGGCGAGACGCTGCTGCTCCTCGGCCTCGGCCTTCTCCAAGAGCCACTCCTGGTACTCCCCGGCGAGCCTCTCGCGCTCCTCCGCCACGTCACGGAGGGACGCGGCGGATGCGGAAGTGGATTCGGCGCGCCGTGGGCCGCGCGTGCCCGTGCACTGTTTTGGGCCTGGCCCAACAGCGCTCGGCACCGTGTGTGGCCCAGGCCCGGGGGCTCCTGTCGGTGTACTAAGGTAGGGGTACCTCAGTACCCCAACTTGTGCACGGGCAGTAGCAGCTTCCCGCGGCAGGGCCTACCACGTGCTTGCCGGAGGCCTTCCTGCTCCATATAAAACCATTCAAAAACAAAGTATACAAAACAGAAGATCAAGACCCCGGCGAGTGGAGCTTGCCGGGAAGGCCGTTCCAGGCTCAAGATTACCTCACCCACGCAAGACCCTGGCAAGAGGAGCTTGCCAGGAAGGCAAGAAGATTGCACTTCAGAAGACATGCCGCGGCGCGACGCGCGCCCCGGCAGGGCACGGGGAGCGGCAAGCTCCAGGGCCCGGCAAGGTCAAGACCCCGGCAAGGTGCTTGCCGGGGAGAGTTACGCTGTGTGCCCGCGCTCCAGCTCATCGAACCACGCGTCGCCCTGGGGCCACTCCAGGGACGCGTGGCGGATGGCTGTGCAGCCTGGGGGACACGGTGATACTCCACGGTGGTAAAGCCATCGCCGTGGCAAACGGAGACGCAAGGGCGGGCGCTTTTGGGGTCGACGGCGACGGGCATTAAATGCTCTTGTCCCCCACTGTCAAAGTAGGTAGCGACCACTGTTCATGCACTGTTGCTCCACTATTCCCGCACTGTTGCAACTACCACCACTATTACATTTTTACCCTTTCTCCTATGTTGACACCTGTCGGTGACCCCTTGAGCTATAAAAGGAGGCCCATGCACAACGTAGAAGGGGTTCGGAACCTAGATCGCACTTACGCTCGGTGTAGCTAGTTCTTCAAGCTCCCAAGCTCCCCAACTCAATACAAACTAAGCAGGAGTAGGGTTTTACGCGTCCATCGCGGCCCGAACATGGGTAAACTGCCCGCGTGCTCACCACGATCTGCTCTTTGTGCTCCCTCCGCTCCCTTACCGCACGAACAAGGGGCTCCGGTCCCATAGGTGCTCGTGGTGGACAGTTTCCCCCGACACATATTGATTAATCAACAACCTACTACGATATATATCTACCAAGTAAAGTCTAATCACATGTATGAACATAAGGTACAAACTACCAATGATACAACACATTATAGGCATACAACCAAATATGTATTTTACTTTGAGTAAGTACTAACACGGCATGTCTATCAACTAAGCATGCACTATTACCATCCTAGGTAAACAAAACATGTAGGATAATTTAAAAGAAGTATGAATTAAGTTATGTGATACAAACATATAGTATACATAGCAATACAAATCTGAATAATGATATGAAGCAACCAACCACATGAAATAATGGATAACAAACATCTACAAAACAAGAGGATCACCTAGGCAATAATATGTTATGCGACAAGAACCCCAATGGGTTTGTTCTCCAAACAAGAAACCATTTCATTTGACTTCTAGCATAAAATAACTATGCAACAACAATTACTAAAAATATATAAGCATCTCTCGTACACCGAACATAATTGCAAACAAAACAAACGTGCAACATGGATGAAAATGAATATGTAACCATATCTAAGATATCGCCATGCTAAACAAAAATTAAACTAATTAAAACATGAACTATCCCAAGATAAGATAAATAAGGCAACACCTAGAAAAATTCCAAGGAATTATAAGTATGGCAAACATTCACCAAAATTTGTACGCACGCAACAATTAGTATCGAACATTACTAAAACAGTAATAATAATAAGATTATCCTAACAACGATCCAAATCTAATTTAAAAATAACACTAGCCACGCATGCATGAACAATGATAATCCAGTACACCAATCAAGTTCTACACATGGTAATCATTCACAAAATCTTACATGCATACGATATGACCATGTGCCGCACCAAAGAACAATGCCACAACATGTTCAACAATATTCAAATAACTATAATCAGTAAAAAGATGGTTTTAACAAGCTACTTGCCACACACTAAAATTCTGAGACAAATAGCATGCGCTCCTCGGCATGTCATGAGCACAACAAAAATATTAGACAAACTATAAAACTTATCAAACTTAAAACACTACCGAATTTAGGACAATCCGACTATATTTAACTCATTACTACAGCTCTAGTTACAAAACTATTATTCTAACTCCGCAATATGATTCCTATGGTCATACGACACGTTTCATATGTTGAACACAAGATCATTCGAAGAACTAAAAAGTACGCGGACATGTCGATGGCATCCGTTCGTGCATCGACGCGAGCAACGACAGAGATAGGATGAATAATGATGTCTACAGGATAGAGTAGATGATGTGGAGTACGAGTGCAAAAGTAATTGGACAGAAACTCACCGAGCGCGACGAATCGATCCGACGAACTCGATGAACAGTGTACGCGGACATGCAGAATTCTTCGTGTGTGGTTGATGGATCGTGTTCCTTCTTCCCTGAATGGAGTTGTGGCATGGAGGAGTATTATCTGGCGCAAGGGTTTGTGCCAAGATGGTCCAATTCTGTTTTGGTAACTGATAAAATTGATGGGAATTAAGAGGAGAGGAGGGATCGTGGCTGTTGAGGTTTCCTCTTGTGTGACTTATGAACGTACAGGAACGAGAGAGGAGAGGAGTCCTTCGCTAGTTAGGAGACATGGGCCAATTCGGTCAGGCCCATGAGGAAGGAGGTTTAGGGACAAATAGAAAAGAGAAAAAAAACAGATGGGCTAGGCCCACTCGGTTGAAGGTGAAACTAAAAACAAAAGGAGGTGGGTTTTACTCAAGTGATGAAACAGGATAAAGCCCAAGAGAGACTAAGAAAATAAAACAAACGAGACAAATGGTTTGGCTCATTTGGTGCACATCTAAAAAATATACGACGAGAAAAGTGGAAGATAAATTGGGTCTAAGAATTTGTTTGAGAGAGGGAAAATAAATGTATTTTCTCTTAGGAAAATATGGAAAAGGAAAGAAGCTCGAACTAATATTAAACAAACGGAGAAATTCAAGAAAATGCAAACTCGCACATTTAAATATGTTGCAGACAAAAATAAAAACCAGCTAAAGGAAAATACAAAACAGAATTTAATTTAAGTTGGCATTAGTTTAAATTAAATCCTCCAAATTATAAATGTCCAATTTAATCTTTGTTAACAAATGAAACAACCGAAATTTTCTTGTACTGAATTTTGAAAAACTTTTTCTTAAACATTCTGAGAATCGGGATGTTACAGATCTACCCCACTTAAAAGGAATCTCGTCCCCGAGATTCAGGCTGACTAAAGAGAATGGTTTGGGTTAGCTTCGTCTTCGACATGATTCTTCTCAGAAACTTGTGGGGTCACTGTTGATTCTAAACTTTGTGACAAGCAACTCTGGGTCTTGGTTGGAGATACTTCTATTGTCAAAATTTATTCTAGCTTGATCTTGGCTTGGAAACTGTCCTTCGGTCTTGGCGATGGTAACCACATCGCTTCTGTGACTGGATGAACATTCTTCGTTCTTGACCTTCTTCTTTTGGTTAAGCTTCAGTTCGGCCAGACTCATTGATTCTTCCTTCGGGTTGAACTTATGGTAGGTGTTGTGAAGCTATTCATATCTTCTTTGTGAACGAAGGTCTTCAAATATTTTTCTTCCTTGTGAATGAAGGTCTTGAAATCTTTGATCTTGACAGAAATCATCGTCTACTACCCCCCTTAAAAGAGGTTTTCCATAAGGCTCTCTTCGATAATAGACCTCCAAATGGTTGTTGCGGCTTCCTTGCTCTCAAGGTATCTTCCGGGGTTTATAGAGAAGAGGGAAAGCATAAAGATGAGTTACATAATCCTACCCAAAGGCAGAGATACCCCAGAAGATAAACAAAAGATATCACCGATATAACCATGAAGCTATACAAATAAAACTCAAAAGCAACTCATTTTTGCAAATATGGTTTTAGTATGACTGCATAGGAAAACACCAAAAATATGCAGACAATACTCACACAAGAAATGTTTTGCGTCTACAAGCTACGAGTTCTTTCACTACAAGGGTGTTAACAACCTAATCCTATATGGCAGGTCACATCATAACTTGGTGCAGATCTTCGACATTGACGTTTGAAGCATAATCGACGGTTGTTGACTTCTTGAGTTCTCGAGGTGTCTTCTCTTGGGAAAAATGTTGCTACTCAAAGCTTCAGGATTGAAGTTATCTTGAAATTCTCGCCACATCGTGTGAAGCTTTTGACTTTTCAACACCTTGGGCGCGCAAAAGGGTTTCACATACTATAAGGAAGAAGGTAAGAAAGTAGAGTTTTAAATTTCAATTGAATAAGAGGAGATGGCAATAGCAATAGTGAAGGAGAAGAGTACGAGAATGATCCTTTCCAAAAAAGTTTTTCTTATAACAATAGTCCCTATGGCTTTCCATTTCTAACTAAGGCCACACGACTAGGTCGACATCGGCTCTGATACCACTTCTGTGAGAACCCGGAATTAGCTTCCAGACCCTCCTGTGTATATTTGTCAACCCCAGGATCATTGTTGACAACACAGCGAAATGATATCATTGCACAATACGTAAAAGTATTACAAGTAGTATATTTGTCACAAGACATACCTAGCGAATTGTCTCATGACATTTACAATCAGAAAAAAAACAGCGGAAAGTACAATGCGCAGCGACTCCATCTCAGCCACAGGCAGTCGATGTAGTCCACGTGACCTCACTCCTACGGGTCGCCATTGTTGTCGTAGTCATCACCTTTGTCTACATGGATCTCTGTTGTCAACAAAATTATTGCCATGAGTACATTACGTACTCAACATGCCTCCTGCGGGGAAGGACCTAATAGCTACATGTGGCTTCAAAGGATGGCTGTATGGCTCATTTGCATAAAAGCTAATTTTGTTTGAAAAAAAATATAGCAGTTGGATAATAGCAGTTTTAGATGAAAACATGTTTTGTCTCCGGAATAACTTTCATCAAAGTGAGGATCCTCGATCAACTCACACTCTTCACAGGTTCCAAGAATATGGAAAAGAGGGAATAAGAAAGACAGGTCCTGTATGTCAAGAAAGATTCATGTGCCGTCCATGACCGTGGACACGGCTATTCGAATAGTTTTACACTCTGCAGAGGTTGTACACTTTACCCACACGACACAATCCCGACTTGTTGCCACTAGCCGTCGCTAGCGTAGTACACCGTTTGGTATACCGGCAGGGAGATTGTGACGAGGTCTTTCATTAGACCAAACTTACTGTGCCAAGCCCACTAGGTTTCAACACGGAAGTAACCGCAGTTCACAGTTCGAGCCGCCTTTTTTTGCCGAGGACACTCCTCGCAAGGCAGCTATCCCATCTGCGGTACGGCAATGACGATAATAAGAGTGAGCTAACTAATTAACCAAGCCAGTGCCCATATAGCATGTGGCTGTACTGTTATCACAATCTTCAAATCCAAGACTTATTAGGCCTCATGCGGCACGAACGACTGATTGCCCCCTTCAACTCGTGAAGGGCGGCCAATCGCTCCTTCAATCCTTGATTCAGCTGTCGCCCGCGCCAGTATTCAGATGGTAAGTTTCACCCAGAGTAGAAGAGAGTAGAGAAGGTCAACAAGGTCAACTGATCTAGCTCAGCGAGCTCATCAACAAGTTCCAAGTGTCAATGATCCGAAGATCATTCAAATAAGGACCTATAGAATAATAAGCATGGCTAAGCATTTCTACTCTACCTGAATAATATATAATTCTACTCAGGTGTCAAGTGAATAGGCGACAAGCGGATCAAGGCATGTGTCAATCGACACGCTAGTTACGAGATTAAAAGCATGCATATAGTAACCATAAAACACAATGCAATTTTGTAAACATAGGATAAGTATGATGAAAGAAGGAGGCATGCCTTCGTTGTTGAGTCCTTCGGTAACCTGATTCTGTCCATATCCAACATCGTCGTCACTTCCTACTCGTTGCAACGATAGCAAATGGAAAACAAATAAATATGTCACACCCTGCATTTTGTAACATGTTATTTGTAACTTTGAAGCATGAAAATTTGGACCAGCAAAAATTTTTTTAGCATCATTTGGCTTTTATTTGAATTGAGTTTTCTTCATTTTCTTTTTCATGTGCTCATTAAAGTCAACTATGACCTCTTGTAGATTTTATCTCCTTACCCAAAACTTCTGCCCAATGATCATGCCAAGTGTTATATAGCAGTGTAGTATTTTCTTACAAAATTAATTTGGCCAAAAAGTATTTTATAAATTTAGTTTTCCAAAAACCCCTGAATTAAGATTTGCACTGCAAGTACTTGATTTAGGGTGAGAAAATTGTTTCAAAAGGTTTATTTGAGACCTAGTAGTCATAGGACTCCCAGAAACCACAAAGGTATAATTTTAAAAGTTATTTTCCTATTTTATTTAAAAGCATTTTCTTAAGGCCAGAAATGGTCTTTAATAGGGGAAAATTATTTAACTGTTTCAAAAATATTTGCCAAAATTCAGAGAGACTCATAGGACATATATTGTCCATATATAAGAGTTTCAACACTTGGTCATGTTCAAAATAATGGGCTAAACCCTCTAAAACCCTTTCTGGATATTTCAAGCTTTTGAAATATTTACAAAGGAAATTTTCTCCAAAAATTCCAGGGAAATTCTATCATGTCATATATGACATATTTGATGATCTTGCCAAGTCCCATGCCTTGGGAAGCAAGAAAACATCCTCAAACCCCTTCATAACCATTCTGTCCATATTTGAAGTTTGAGCAACTTTACATTGCCAAACTTGTCCAAATGCTCTCAAACTTGGTGCACATGCTATAATGACCTAATAAGGCATCTAGACCAAATGGCACAAGAATTTGAATAGAGCAACTTGATCAGATCACCTTAAAACCCTTTCTGTTCAAATGCAAATTTGAACAACTTTACATTACCAACTTTTTATCTGGAGTTTCAAACTTTGTGAGCATGATCAATACCCAAAATGATGATGCTACACCAAGTGGTGCATCAAGGGGAGATGATTAGCTTGACTCAATTAAGATGAAACTGTTTCTGTTGATTTCTAGGGTTCACCAAAGTTACGTTGGCTAGTTTCTCCAAATGAGCCCAAATTTGGTGAAGCACCCTATTTTCTCATGACTTTCAACCCTGTCAAGTGCCATGTCAAGAGGAGCTCATTTACTTGACCAAACACAGATCAAACACCTTCTGCAGAATTTCTAAAACCTCCAACTTGACCACTTTCACTTTTCTCCATGGCCTCAACTTCTTACCACATGCTCATTGAGTTACCAGCTACCTCCAGTAACTCCCCCAGCACCCCAGCTCCATGATTGAAGGGTGAAACCCCTGTTTTACCTTGCTGTACAACCAGCTTTCACAATTTCACCAGCCCTCTCCCTCTCTCTCTGCATCTCCAGGGCATCCAAGGCCTCAGGGCATTTCTTTACTTCCCCCTCTATGCGCTGGACACTGTTGGACACGCTAGTTTGCACCAAACCGGCGAGAGCGCGGCAATGCCAGCCATACACACGCTCTGGAGCGTGCAACAGTGCACCTACGCACGCTGGCTCGGGCCAATCAGCCTCCCCCGACAGCCTCGGGCTTCCCCCTTGCGTCAGTCGAGGCCCCTCGACGTCCGCGACCTCCCCGGCGCTGTCCCCCCTCCTCCTGCGCCCTCCAGTGGCCGTCGCCGCACGCGCGCTGGCCGCCCGCGGCGGCCACTCCTCTGCCTCACATGCGCGCGCTCCTCTGACGCTCCCCCGCTCCTCTTTTCCCCTTAGCTGGACGTGGAGCTAGTCCACGAACCTCCCCGGCGTGATCCCAGGCTCCAGAACCCTCCCTGGCCTCGCCTGCAACCTCGTCGGCGCACGGGTCCATGGTGGACCACGGGCGCGGCTATATAAGCCCCTCCCGAGCCTCTCCAACGGCACCACAAGCCTCACTCCACTCCACTGAGACCCCCAGCACCCTTCACTCCTCCCCAGGACGTCCCAGTGCTCGGGATCGACCGGAGCTCCGCCGCGTCGGGCCGCCGGTGATCTCGCGGTACGGGCCTCCCCTGCCTCTCCTTCCACCTATTTCGGAACCGCAGAGCCACCCTGACTCTTTCCCCCTCGTTTCCCCTCTCTGTGGCAGTCAGAAACGGCCTCGACCACGGCCCTCCGACGAGCTTCCGCCGTCCCACCTCGCCACCGGTGAACCAGGCCTCCCCGCCGTGCCGCACTACCACCACTGCAACCGCGACACGACGTTGGTCACGTTCCTGCCCTCCGTTGCCGTCGCCGTGGCCGGAATCCTCGCCGGTGAGCTCGCCGCCGCCGTGGCCGTGGGGTTAGAGATGACAGGAGGGCCCCGCCTGTCATCCCCTCACCTCTCTCCCCCTCCTCTGAGCCACTAACCCACGGGCCCCGCCCGTCAGGTTTGAAAACCTGACGTGCGCGCGCAGGCTCCCGTGCGGCTGGGCCGGTCCATCTGGGCCGTGCACTGTGGCCTTCTCTGGCCCAGTGCACAGGACCATTTTTCCTTTTCTTTTCTGTAAATGCCTTAAACATTTCTACAGAAAAGAATATTGATCCAAATTAAATAATTCCAACTCCTAAAATCTTGTAATATTCCAACCTATTTAATGGTACCACTTTCATTCAAATCCATGAAACTTTGCTGTACTGTTCAAATTTAAATTCAAATTTGGGCAGTAATACTCCTGTTCTAAAATCAATATATTCCATTCTGTTACTCCAAAACTCCAACTAAGATTTTCCCCATCTTAGAAATTCCTCTAGTATTTTACAAAAATGAGTTGACATTTTTCTGAGCACTTTGATTTTTCTGTTTTGTTTGTATTCTTATTTTCCCGTGGTTATTATGCGACGTATAGATCCCGTATTTGACGAAGTTGCTGTGGAAGAAGAAGGAGAATGACTTGAAGACTTTGAGGATCAAGCCAATCCAGGCAAGCAGCCCTTTGACCATGATACACTTGTTCCTCGGAACCCGTTTGTTTCCGATGCATGATATTAGGATTACGATGGTAACCTAATTGATTCCACCACATGATGCATTCTTGATCTTGATCTTGCTAAGTGCTAGATGGCATGCAAATAGATGGTCATGATGCTTATATGATGCATGGGTGAGGTGAACCCTCGTAGTTGAAATCTTTGCATGAACCCATCGGGTGCCCCTAATGCCCGAGGGTGATGAAGTGTTAGGTCATCACTTGAGAAAGAAGTGATGTGCCGGTAGATCATGTGCATGGTGGAATGATGGATTAGATTTATGTGTGACTACCGTCCCAACCAAACATGTGCAACCACACTACCCCTTATGGGACGGGGCTTTATTGATTACTTAGGTCGATACTAGCATGGTGCCCGCATTACTAGTGACGGGAAGACTTGAGGTCTTTCCCGGGACGGGGTCTTGCTTGGATAGACGGCCATGACTGTTTTTACAGGGCAACGGACACACCGTTGGTCCCTTCGGGTACGCGTGACATTGAAATTAGGGCAAGTCCCGTGATCTATTGTTTGTACCCGAGGGCCGTGTACCAACGAGTGGACTCTATGTTAGTGTCGTCTAAGGAAAGGTAATGACCGGGTGCTTACCCCGGGTACTTGAGGTACCGCGGGTCGTGGATGACACGGAAGTTCCCCGGATCTTGTGGGTAAAGTGCGCAACCTCTGCAGAGTGTAAAACTATTCGAATAGCCGTGTCCACGGTCATGGACAGTTGGGTGGTGCTACTTAAACTATGTCCAGAATTTTACTTCATCGGTGTTGGTATGTGTGTGATGCGTCTAGGTGGAGACTTGACTCAATGAGTTGAATCATATTCATGTTGATATCGGTAACCTGTCTTCGAGGTTACGCGAGGTTATTGATGCATAAACTTGATGATAGCATATTGTTCTAGCTTTCCGCTAGATTGTTCATTATAGTTCCATTGCACTGTTACTTTAATCCACATCATGGGTTGCTTGCGAGTACATTCAAAGTACTCATTGGCTGGCCACTGGTTATTTAATTGGCCAGGCATGGAAGAGCAGGAATATGAGGAAGAGTTCTTTGGAGACGATCATGCGAACTAGGACGCTATCCCAGTCAGAATGCATGTAGGGTTAAGGCAGATGGCATGGGTTCTACCCGTTTATCGAAGACTTCCGCTATTTCAGTTATTTCCTATTCAGCCCGTGAGGCTCTATCTATGTAAGACTTGGCCATAATGGCCTTAATTCGTGTAAGACTATTTGTATGGATGTAAGACTCTTGTTATTTCAGCTTCTGTGTGTTCAGTGAGCATTGATCTCTGGGATCACTGTACACGTGCATTCGGTGATCTCGACTTCTAAGTCGGGGTCCCCACAGAGCTGGTATCAGAGCCATCCTGACTGTAGGAAGCCTTAGTTAGCATGGGCGTTAGTTAGTTGAGACCCCCTTTTCAAAAACCTTCTGAACCTCTCTTCTTTTCTAAAACCTGAGATTTCATCAGCTTATTAACCCCTCCTATTCCACCTTTGTAGATGGCCGCTGTACCCGAAGAGCACCTGACCACTGGGTTTCCCTTACTTCTCGAGGATAGCCTCCAGGATTGTCAGTTCCACCGAGCACCCATCCTCACCTACCTTGATCATTGGGTGAGCGACACTGAGGTGGAGTACCATGTGGAAGTGATCGTAAAGGCAAATGATCCTCCCACAAGTTGGTTCTTCGAGGGACCCCAGATGGAAACACTACCACTCGCTGTCGAGGCTGCTGCACTCAAGGCACTAACCCGTCTCCGCGAGCTTCTTCCGGAGATGGCAGCCAATATGGCAACTCGCTTCTTACCTTACCGGAAGGAAGGTGACAAAGAAAGCAGCGCACTAGCCCCTCCACTGAAGGAAGGACTCTCTCTTCGGTTCCAGACCTACTTCAGTCTATGTGCCGACAGTCTGGCACAAGACTTGGCCTCGGAATCAATGAAGCTTCGAGAAGAACTTCACAAGACCAAGGCACTTCTTCGTCGAGCTCAAGAGAAGGCCAATAGGATCAAGAAGGAAGGAGCACCTTCTGGACAATCCGCTATCGCATATCGAGGCGGAAGGCCCTCCGAGGATGTGTCTTCCAAGGATGAAGAACCACCTCGGTGACGCCGGATGATAGCAAGGGAATATCGCAAGCTTTTCCCTGCACCACCGTCGAAGCACCGTCGTATCCAACTCCTCCACTCCCCCACTCCCTCAAGCGACAAGGGAGCCCAGACAGTTGAAGACAAGGAGGAAGACCCAGAAGAGCCGGAATACGCGACCGAGCATTCCGCCGCTTAGGCATTATTCGCTACTCGGATATGCCAGTTGTAACCCCTACGGTAGGATAGGTCGTGTAACCCCTATGCGCAGTCGAGTCCTTGTATGGTTCATATGAAACCATCTAGTGTTTACTTTTGTTGTGTCTGGATGTAAGTCGTAATCTTCCTTCGGGAATGTGTAAACGACTACATCACCCATTTGGATTTTAATGGATGTGTTTTGGCCTTACGGCCCTTGCATGATTTGATTTAGTGTCACACCCACCCCCTTACTAGGCACCCATCTATCTTGCTTTCCCTCTTCCGAGTCATGAGACCTTTTACCGCTCCAACAGGATGCCTGTTGTAACTCGTACTGGTACCTCTACCCAGCAGCCCGAAGCTGGAGCATCTTCTCAGCCAGAGGCAGGCCACGACCAAACCAACGACCAAGCTCCACCACCACCTCCTCCAAGCATGGACATGGCTCAGCTTCTCCAAGCTTTCCGAGAGGAACGCCAAGCCAACACTGCAGCTCTCCAGCTGATTGCTCAAGCTGTCACCAACAACCGCCAGCCGGCGGGGAATGGCAATGGATGTTCCACGTTGGCAGAGTTCAAGAAGCATGCACCGCCAACCTTCATCGAGACTGCTGAACCCCTGGATGCAGATGACTGGATCCGTTCCATTGAGGAAATCCTGGAACTAGTCGGATGCACCGAAGATCGCGAGAAGGTGGCTTATGCAGCCCACTGCCTCGGGGGAACCGCAAGAGCTTGGTGGGATGGATTCAAGGTCATGCATGCTGAACAAGACATCACTTGGGTGAACTTCAAGGCAGAATTCCGCAAGTCCCACATTCCTTTCGGAATCATGGCTATCAAAAAGCGTGAGTTCCGAGCCCTGAAGCAAGGAAGTGGCACTGTCAAGGAGTACATGCAGAAGTTCAGTGTTCTGTCAAGGTATGCCCCTGAGGATGTCAGCACTAATGCTGCCAAAAGGGAGCGCTTCATGGAAGGCCTTAATCAGACTCTGCAATACTCACTTGTCGTGTGCGACTGCCCGTCTTTCCCTGACCTGGTGAACAAGGCACTTATGCTTGAAGACAAGCGGCATGCTTTGGAAGACACTCGCAAGCGCAAGTTGGTCAGCAAGGGAAGTTCCAGCAACCAGAAGCCTCGTCTGTGGCAGTCAGCCCCGGCCAAGCCAACCTATCAGCAACCAAGAGCTCCTGCACCCCGTGCCAATCGTCAGCCTCAGCAGTATGCCAACCCCAAGCCAGCTTTCAACCCCAATACCAGTGGTGGCAACAAGATCAATCCAAACCAAGTCACTTGCTTTGGATGTGGTCAGCCCGGACACATCTCAAGGGTGTGCCCCAACAAGAAGCCTGATGCCCCGCGCCCCAATGCGCAGAACCAGGGACAAGGCCGTGGAATGCCACCAAGGAACCCAGCTCCTCGCAATCCACCGAACTATGGGAAGGGGCGTGTGAATCACGTCACTGCTGAAGAAGCCCAGGAAGACCCGGACGTCGTGTTGGGTATGTTCCTTGTCAACTCAGCACCTGCAACTGTCTTGTTTGATTCTGGAGCAACGCATTCATTTGTCACTCAAAGATTTGCATTAAAAAGTGGCATGACCCCTACACCCCTGAATAACCCTATGGTGGTACAAACCCCCGGAGCCGAGATGAGAGCCAAGATAGGCTGTAAAGGAGTCAGTATTACCATTAACGGTGTAGACTTCCTAGCAGACCTTATCGGCCTGAGATCGCAAGGCTTGGATGTGATCCTAGGCATGAATTGGCTCAGCAAGCACCAAGGCTTGTTAGACTGTGCCAATCGGACAGTCACTGTGACCAATGACCAAGGAGTCGAAGTCAAGTTTGCCCCCAATCCTCTTCCGCTCAAGCTGCTAAAGTAAACTGTCTGTCTGAAGTTGGGCTAGATCAAGTACCGGTGGTATGTGAGTATCCTGATGTCTTTCCGGATGAACTACCGGGAATGCCCCCTGACCGTGACATTGAGTTCATCATCGAGCTCGTGCCCGCAGCAGGACCCATCTATAAGAAGCCTTATAGAATGGGGACGAAAGAATTAGCCGAGTTGAAGAAGCAGCTAGAAGAGCAGCTAAGGAAGGGATTTATCCGCCCAAGTGCCTCCCCTTGGGGATCTCCTGTTCTGTTTGTGGCCAAGAGGGACGGTACCATCCGCTTATGCATTGACTATCGTTCCCTCAATGAAGTTACAATCAAGAACAAGTATCCACTTCCCAAGATCGAAGATCTGTTTGATCAGCTCAGCGGAGCCAAGGTATTCTCCAAGATCGACCTCAGATCTGGGTATTACCAGCTGAAGATCAGACCCCAAGATATTCCGAAGACGGCATTCGTAACCAGATATGGCCTGTACGAGTGCACGGTCATGTCTTTTGGGTTAACCAATGCCCCAGCTTACTTCATGTATCTCATGAATAAAGTCTTCATGGAATATTTGGACAAGTTTGTTGTTGTCTTCATTGATGACATCCTTGTGTTCTCGAAGTCGGAGGAAGAGCATGAGCAGCATCTGAGGATGGTCCTAGACAAGCTTCGTGAGCACCAACTGTATGCCAAATTCAGCAAGTGTGAGTTCTGGCTGCATAAATTTGGATTCTTAGGTCATGTCTTGACCGAGGAAGGATTATCTGTTGATCCTGCAAAAATTGAAGCTGTGACCCAATGGCAATCTCCAACGACCGTCAAGGAAGTCAGAAGCTTCCTCGGACTAGCGGGTTATTACGCAAGTTCGTGGAATGATTCTCTAGCATTGCACGACCAATGACTCAGCTCCTCAAGAAGGACAAGAAGTTCGAGTGGATGCCAAAATGCGAAGAGAGCTTCCAAGAGCTCAAGAAGAGATTGACCACCGCCCCAGTTCTGGCAACACCTGATATTCACAAGGAGTTCGTGATATATTGTGATGCCTCTCGAACCGGATTGGGAAGCGTTCTGATGCAAGAAGGCCGCGTCATAGCATACCTCTCCAGGCAACTACGACCTCATGAGGAGAACTACGCTACTCACGATCTTGAGCTAGCGGTAGTAGTTCATGCCTTGAAGACATGGCGGCACTACCTCCTAGGGAAACGGTGTGAGATTTACACAGACCACAAAAGTCTGAAGTATATTTTCACCCAAAAGGAATTGAACATGAGGCAGCGGAGATGGTTGGAACTCATCAAAGATTATGACCTCAGTGTTCAGTATCACCCTGGGAAGGCTAACGTGGTGGCCGATGCCTTAAGCAGGAAGGCTTGCTCTTTGAATGCCATTATTCAAGAAAGGCAGCCAGCCTTGTTTAAGGAGATCGAACAATTCAGTTTGGAATTGGTCACCCCTGGATTTCTGGATCATTTGGAAGTCAAACCGACCCTGCTGGACGACGTCAAGAAGGCTCAAGATGGACATGCAAGCATCGAAGGTATCAAGAGGAAGATGAAGCTGGGCAAGGCCCCAGGATTCTTCGAAGACAAGCACGGGATTGTTTGGTACAAAGGTCGCCTCTGCGTACCAAACAACACCGAGCTGAAGACGCTGATTCTACAAGAAGCCCAAGATACTCCGTATTCCATCCACCCCGGAGGAACCAAGATGTACCAAGACTTGAAGGCACGATTCTGGTGGCACGGTATGAAGAGAGAGATTGCAACCTATGTTGCAATGTGTGATGTGTGCCAAAGGGTCAAGGCTGAATATCAGCGACCTGCTAGATTGCTTCAACCACTCAAGGTTCCTGAGTGGAAGTGGGATAAAGTCGGAATGGACTTCATCACTGGATTACCAAGGTCGAATAGAGGACATGACTCTATCTGGGTCATAGTTGATCATTTGACCAAGGTGGCCCATTTCATTCCTGTCAAGACCACTTATGATGACAACCGGCTGGCAGCTCTCTACATTGACCGAATCGTAAGTCTTCACGGTGTTCCCAAGGAGATTGTGTCAGATCGAGGAACCCAGTTCACCTCTAGATTCTGTAAGAAGTTCCAAGAAGCCTTGGGAACCAAGTTGTCTTTCAGCACAGCTTTCCACCCACAGACCGGAGGTCAGACCGAGCGAGTCAATCAGATTCTCGAAGATATGCTCCGAGCCTGTGTCTTGGCATATGGAGCCAAGTGGGAAGACTGTCTCCCTTTTGCCGAGTTCTCCTATAACAACAGTTACCAGTCAAGCCTTCAGATGGCACCATTTGAGGTGTTGTACGGACGCAGATGTCGCACACCCCTCAACTATTCAGAGACTGGAGAAGGACTAGTCTTTGGACCAGATAATCTCCGCGCAGCAGAAGAGCAAGTCCAACTAGTCAGAGAGCGATTAAAGGCAACCAAGTCAAGGCAGAAGAGTTATGCTGACACTCGACGCCGAGACATGAGTTTCCATGTCGGGGACCATGTGTACCTGCGGGTAACTCCTCTGAAGGGAACCAAGCGTTTCCATGTCAAGGGGAAGCTCGCACCAAGGTTCATTGGACCCTTTGAGATCACTGCACGACGAGGAGAAGTGGCTTATCAGTTGGAACTACCACCTGAGCTATCCGATGTGCACAATGTATTCCATGTGTCACAACTCCGGAAATGTCTCCAAGTTCCAGACAAGCCCAATCTCTACAAGGATGTGGATCACCAAGCCATTGATCTGCAGCCTGATTTGACCTACCGCGAGAAGCCCATTCGTATTCTGGACGAAGCAGAACGACGTAAGCGGAGCCGTACCATCAAGTACTTCAAGGTCCAGTGGAGCAACCACACCGAAGCAGAAGCAACCTGGGACCGAGAAGACTATCTTAGATCCGAGTTTCCCGACCTCTTTTAAGCCCTAGTATAGGAATCTCGGGGACGAGATTCTTGTAAGGGGGGTAGGTCTGTCACACCCTGCATTTTGTAACATGTTATTTGTAACTTTGAAGCATGAAAATTTGGACCAGCAAAAATTTTTTTTAGCATCATTTGGCTTTTATTTGAATTGAGTTTTCTTCATTTGCTTTTTCATGTGCTCATTAAAGTCAACTATGACCTCTTGTAGATTTTATCTCCATACCCAAAACTTCTGCCCAATGATCATGCCAAGTGTTATATAGCAGTGTAGTATTTTGTTACAAAATTAATTTCGCCAAAAAGTATTTTATAAATTTAGTTTTCCAAAAACCCCTGAATTGAGATTTGCACTGCAAGTACTTGATTTAGGGTGAGAAAATTGTTTCAAAAGGTTTATTTGAGACCTAGTAGTCATAGGACTCCTAGAAACCACAAAGGTATAATTTTAAAAGTTATTTTCCTATGTTATTTAAAAGCTTTTTCTTAAGGCCAGAAATGGTCTTTAATAGGGGAAAATTATTTAACTGTTTCAAAAATATTTGCCAAAATTCAGAGAGACTCATAGGACATATATTGTCCATATATAAGAGTTTCAACACTTGGTCATGTTCAAAATAATGGGCTAAACCCTCTAAAACCCTTTCTGGATATTTCAAGCTTTTGAAATATTTACAAAGGAAATTTTCTCCAAAAATTCCAGGGAAATTCTATCATGTCATATATGACATATTTGATGATCTTGCCAAGTCCCATGCCTTGGGAAGTAAGAAAACATCTTCAAACCCCTTCATAACCATTCTGTCCATATTTGAAGTTTGAGCAACTTTACATTGCCAAACTTGTCCAAATGCTCTAAAACTTGGTGCACATGCTAGAATGACCTAATAAGGCATCTAGACCAAATGGCACAAGAATTTGAATAGAGCAACTTGATCAGATCACCTCAAAACCCTTTCTGTTCAAATGCAAATTTGAACAACTTTACATTACCAACTTTTTATCTGGAGCTTCGAACTTTGTGAGCATGATCAATACCCCAAATGATGATGCTACACCAAGTGGTGGATCAAGGGGAGATGATTAGCTTGACTCAATCAAGATGAAACTGTTTCTGTTGATTTCTAGGGTTCACCAAAGTTACATTGGCTAGTTTCTCCAAATGAGCCCAAATTTGGTGAAGCACCCTATTTTCTCATGAATTTCAACCCTGTCAAGTGCCATGTCAAGAGGAGCTCATTTACTTGACCAAACACAGATCAAACACCTTTTCCAGAATTTCTAAAACCTCCAACTTGACCACTTTCACTTTTCTCCATGGCCTCAACTTCTTACCACATGCTCATTGAGTTACCAGCTACCTCCAGTAACTCCCCCAACACCCCTGCTCCATGATTGAAGGGTGAAACCCCTGTTTTACCTTGTTGTACAGCCAGCTTTCACCATTTCACCAGCCCTCTCCCTCTCTCTCTGCATCTCCAGGGCATCCAAGGCCTCAGGGCATTTCTTTACTTCCCCCTCTACGCGCTGGACACTGTTGGACACGCTGGTTTGGACCAAACCGGCGAGAGCGCGGCAATGCCAGCCATACGCACGCTCTGGAGCGTGCAACAGTGCACCTCCGCACGCTGGCTCGGGCCAATCAGCCTCCCTCGACAGCCTCGGGCCTCCCCCTCGTGCTAGTCGAGGCCCCTCGACGTCCGCGACCTTCCCGGCGCTGTCCCCCCTCCTCCTGCACCCTCAAGTGGCCGTCGCCGCACGCGCGCTGGCCGCCTGCGGCGGCCACTCCTCTGCCTCACACGCGCGCGCTCCTCTGACGCTCCCCCGCTCCTCTTTTCCCCTTAGCTGGACGTGGAGCTAGTCCACGAACCTACCCGGCGTGATCCCAGGCTCCAGAACCCTCCCTGGCCTCGCCTGCAACCTCGCCGGCGCACGGGTCCACGGTGGACCACGGGCGCGGCTATATAAGCCCCTCCCGAGCCTCTCCAACGGCACCACAAGCCTCACTCCACTCCACTGAGACCCCCAGCACCCTTCACTCCTCCCCAGGACGTCCCAGTGCTCGGGATCGACCGGAGCTCCGCCGCGTCGGGCCGCCGGCGATCTCGAGGTACGGGCCTCCCCTGCCTCTCCTTCCACTTGTTTCGGAATCGCCGAGCCACCCTGACTCTTTCCCCCTCGCTTCCCCTCTCTGTGGCAGTCAGAAACGGCCTCGACCACGACCCTCCGACGAGCTTCCGCCATCCCACCTCGCCGCCGGTGAACCAGGCCTCCCCGCCATGCCGCACTACCACCACTGCAACCGCGACACGACGCTGGTCACGTTCCTGTCCTCCGTTGCCGTCGCCGTGGCCGGAATCCTCGCCGGTGAGCTCGCCGCCGCCGTGGCCGTGGGGTTAGAGATGACAGGCGGGCCCCGCCTGTCATCCCCTAACCTCTCTCCCCCTCCTCTGAGCCACTGACCCACGGGCCCCGCCCGTCAAGTTTGAAAACCTGACGTGCGCGCGCAGGCTCCCGTGCGGCTGGGCCGGTCCGTCTGGGCCGTGCACTGTGGCCTTCTCTGGCCTAGTGCACTGGACCCTTTTTCCTTTTCTTTTCTGTAAATGCTTTAAACATTTCTACAGAAAAGAATATTGATCCAAATTAAATAATTCCAATTCCTAAAATCTTGTAATATTCCAACCTATTTAATGGTACCACTTTCATTCAAATCCATGAAACTTTGATGTACTGTTCAAATTTAAATTCAAATTTGGGCAGTAATACTCCTGTTCTAAAATCAATATATTCCATTCTGTTACTCCAAAACTCCAACTAAGATTTTTCCCCATCTTAGAAATTCCTCTAGTATTTTACAAAAATGAGTTGAAATTTTTCTGAGCACTTTGATTTTTCTGTTTTGTTTGTATTCTTATTTTCCCGTGGTTATTATGCGACGTATAGATCCCGTATTTGACGAAGTTGTTGTGGAAGAAGAAGGAGAAGGACTTGAAGACTTTGAGGATCAAGCCAATCCAGGCAAGCGGCCCTTTGACCATGATACACTTGTTCCTCGGAACCCGTTTGTTTCCGATGCATGATATTAGGATTACGATGGTAACCTAATTGATTCCACCACATGATGCATGCTTGATCTTGATCTTGCTAAGTGCTAGATGGCATGCAAATAGATGGTCATGATGCTTATATGATGCATGGGTGAGGTGAACCCTCGTAGTTGAAATCTTTGCATGAACCCATCGGGTGCCCCTAATGCCCGAGGGTGATGAAGTGTTAGGTCATCACTTGAGAAAGAAGTGATGTGCCGGTAGATCATGTGCATGGTGGAATGATGGATTAGATTTATGTGTGACTACCGTCCCAACCGAACATGTGCAACCACACTACCCGTTATGGGACGGGGCTTTATTGATTACTTAGGTCGATACTAGCATGGTGCCCACATTACTAGTGACGGGAAGACTTGAGGTCTTTCCCGGGACGGGGTCGTGCTTGGATAGACGGCCATGACTGTTTTTACAGGGCACCGGACACACCGTTGGTCCCTTCGGGTACGCGTGACATTGAAATAAGGGCAAGTCCCGTGATCTATTGTTTGTACCCGAGGGCCGTGTACCAACGAGTGGACTCTATGTTAGTGTCGTCTAAGGAAAGGTAATGACCGGGTGCTTACCCCGGGTACTTGAGGTACCGCGGGTCGTGGATGACACAGAAGTTCCCCGGATCTTTTGGGTAAAGTGCGCAACCTCTGCAGAGTGTAAAACTATTCGAATAGCCGTGTCCACGGTCATGGACAGTTGGGTGGTGCTACTTAAACTATGTCCAGAATTTTACTTCATCGGTGTTGGTATGTGTGTGATGAGTCAAGGTGGAGACTTGACTCGATGAGTTGAATCATATTCATGTTGATATCGGTAACCTGTCTTCGAGGTTACGCGAGGTTATTGATGCATAAACTTGATGATAGCATATTGTTCTAGCTTTCCGCTAGATTGTTCATTATTGTTCCATTGCACTGTTACTTTAAACCACATCATGGGTTGCTTGCTAGTACATTCAAAGTACTCATTGGCTTGCCACCGGTTATTTAATTGGCCAGGCATGGAAGAGCAGGAATATGAGGAAGAGTTCTTTGGAGACGATCATGCGAACTAGGACGCTATCCCAGTCAGAATGCCTTTAGGGTTAAGGAAGATGGCACGGGTTCTACCCGTTTATCGAAGACTTCCGCTATTTGAGTTATTTCCTATTCAGCCCGTGAGGCTCTATCTATGTAAGACTTGGCCATAATGGCCTTAATTCGTGTAAGACTATTAGTATGCATGTAAGACTCTTGTTATTTCAGCTTCTGTGTGTTCAGTGAGCATTGATCTCTGGGATCACTGTACACGTGCATTCGGTGATCTCGACTTCTAAGTCGGGGTCCCCACAAAATACCACAACAAAAGTAAATACAAATAACATCCAAACAAATTAAGGGTGGATGTATAGAGATATTGATCAGATAGAGATTCCAAAAGGAGATAGAATGATTGCAAGGTAACTAGAGAGGACTGAATGAATTGACAGGATTTAGGTTGATGATGGATAATCAAGGCTTCCCAACAAAACTAACGTTTTGATACAAATTATGCTATTGACCAGAAGAAGTACCCACTACACAACACAACTAACTAAATATGAACTACTATATAGCTAACACAATGGCAACAACACACATGGAATGAAACCACCCCATGCTTTTAACTATACAATCACAACATAGCATGATAAACGTAATAGTTAACCACAAATAAATATTTAGATATAATCTAAATATTTAAAATGGTCAATAGTAGTCAAACATATACATCAACTATAATAACTCAAAAGACAATAGTTCCATAAGGCAAACAAACAACCATTAGAAATCATACTAATAAGCAATGAAACGTTATACAACAACATGAATTGAATTGGATCTAGATTCTATCCTAAATCAAAACTAAAGTAAAATAGGATCAACTTCATTATATCAAGCAATACTATGACCACACAATTAAACAACAAGACACATATTACACGAAGTATGTGAAAGATAAGTTATAAATAAGTATTGACTAATATCACAAGCATCAAGCATAAAGTGACTATGGCAATATACTAAACTAGGACATGCTCTTTATGATAATAAATAACAAATGTCTAATTAACCACTACCAACAGCATTATCAGCACATGATTGTAACAACATGGCAAACTATGCACACTTGGCATATGATAAAGACACAACTCAGCTAACGAATGGTAAACTATCCAAACCATGTGATGAACTAATGAAACAAGTATTAAACACTCATAATACTAACATGATACAGAGGTAACATCTATAAGAAAGAACTGAACTAGGCAACTGTAATACACCAAAGATCATAAAGCATGAAAGATGTCAAAGCATAGAATAACGCATTAGCGAGGTAAACAATGTAATGTCTAAACATGGATGATCGAGATACCACACTAGGCTACCAATAAAATACCGTAACTATGAGATAACTAACATCGCGATCAAGTAGGGTAGTAGCACGCAACCCTGCACACTATTTATGACATGTAAGAACATGGAAGCATGGCATTATCACACAATACTATCATGCTTGTTATAAAATATAACCACACCGAGAAAGCAAAATGAGCATGTAGGCATGTAATACTAGATAATGGCATCAATCAATGAACATGTATTCTACCAGAACGATTAGCAAGATGATATGCATTTCTATCTAGTATAACTTACTATTGTAATGACAAATGATACACAACTAGAAATGATCTATAACATGAACTGATACAACACACTATGTAATCTAGTTATACAAGCATAACAACATGGCATATTGATTAATCAACAACCTACTACGATATATATCTACCAAGTAAAGTCTAATCACATGTATGAACATAAGGTACAAACTACCAATGATACAACACATTATAGGCATACAACCAAATATGTATTTTACTTTGAGTAAGTACTAACACGGCATGTCTATCAACTAAGCATGCACTATTACCATCCTAGGTAAACAAAACATGTAGGATAATTTAAAAGAAGTATGAATTAAGTTATGTGATACAAGCATATAGTATACATAGCAATACAAATCTGAATAATGATATGAAGCAACCAACCACATGAAATAATGGATAACAAACATCTACAAAACAAGAGGATCACCTAGGCAATAATATGTTATGCGACAAGAACCCCAATGGGTTTGTTCTCCAAACAAGAAACCATTTCATTTGACTTCTAGCATAAAAGAACTATGCAACAACAATTACTAAAAATATATAAGCATCTCTCGTACACCGAACATAATTGCAAACAAAACAAACGTGCAACATGGATGAAAATGAATATGTAACCATATCTAAGATATCGCCATGCTAAACAAAAATTAAACTAATTAAAACATGAACTATCCCAAGATAAGATAAATAAGGCAACACCTAGAAAAATTCCAAGGAATTATAAGTATGGCAAACATTCACCAAAATTTATACGCACGCAACAATTAGTATCGAACATTACTAAAACAGTAATAATAATAAGATTATCCTAACAATGATCCAAATCTAATTTAAAAATAACACTAGCCACGCATGCATGAACAATGATAATCCAGTACACCAATCAAGTTCTACACATGGTAATCATTCACAAAATCTTACACGCATACGATATGACCATGTGCCGCACCAAAGAACAATGCCACAACATGTTCAACAATATTCAAATAACTATAATCAGTAAAAAGATGGTTTTAACAAGCTACTTGCCACACACTAAAATTCTGAGACAAATAGCATGCGCTCCTCGGCATGTCATGAGCACAACAAAAATATTAGACAAACTATAAAACTTATCAAACTTAAAACACTACCAAATTTAGGACAATCCGACTATATTTAACTCATTACTACAGCTCTAGTTACAAAACTATTATTCTAACTCCGCAACATGATTCCTATGGTCATACTACACGTTTCATATGTTGAACACAAGATCATCCGAAGAACTAAAAAGTACGCGGACATGTCGATGGCATCCGTTCATGCATCGACGCGAGCAACGACAGAGATAGGATGAATGATGATGTCTACAGGATAGAGTAGATGATGTGGAGTACGAGTGCAAAAGTAATTGGACAGAAACTCACCGAGCGCGACGAATCGATCCGACGAACTCGATGAACAGTGTACGCGGACATGCAGAATTGTTCGTGTGTGGTTGATGGATCGTGTTCCTTCTTCCCTGAATGGAGTTGTGGCATGGAGGAGTATTATCTGGCGCAAGGGTTTGTGCCAAGATGGTCCAATTCACCGGGAACGAGCACCGGCGTCCATGGAGCTTCTTTGGAGAGAGAGTTTCTGTAGAGAAAGAGGAAGGTGAGGGCAGAGGTGCTACGTGAATGGAAGAGAAAGTGGAGGCGCTGAATATGATGGCTTCTGTTTTGGTAACTGATCAAATTGATGGGAATTAAGAGGAGAGGAGGGATCGTGGCTGTTGAGGTTTCCTCTTGTGTGACTTATGAACGTACAGGAACGAGAGAGGAGAGGGGGCCTTCGCTAGTTAGGAGACATGGGCCAATTCGGTCATGCCCGTGAGGAAGGAGGTTTAGGGAGAAATAGAAAAGAGAAAAAAAAACAGATGGGCTAGGCCCACTCGGTTGAAGGTGAAACTAAAAACAAAAGGAGGTGGGTTTTACTCAAGTGATGAAACAGGATAAAGCCCAAGAGAGACTAAGAAAATAAAACAAACGAGACAAATGGTTTGGCTCATTTGGTGCACATCTAAAAAATATACGACGAGAAAAGTGGAAGATAAATTGGGTCTAAGAATTTGTTTGAGAGAGGGAAAATAAATGTATTTTCTCTTAGGAAAATATGGAAAAGGAAAGAAGCTCGAACTAATATTAAACAAACGGAGAAATTCAAGAAAATGCAAACCCGCACATTTAAATATGTTGCAGAAAAAAATAAAAACCAGCTAAAGGAAAATACAAAACACAGTTTAATTTAAGTTGGCATTAGTTTAAATTAAATCCTCCAAATTATAAATGTCTAATTTAATCTTTGTTAACAAATGAAACAACCGAAATTTTCTTGTACTGAATTTTGAAAAACTTTTTCTTAAACATTCAAAGAATCGGGATGTTACACTTACTAATGGACTGGGCCCCTAGTGGGTGCAGTGCGGCCCCGCCCAGCCGAGCCGGCCTTTCCTGTACCTCTAGATACTGGAGACCGATACCATGGCGCCAGGAACACGTGTGGGCCGTCCACGCGCCCGATCTCCTCGTGTCGTTCATCCGTCGGTGCCCGAGATGCATAAGACCCTCCTCGATGGGCTGGACGAACCCTAGCTCGCCCATTTCCCCTTCTCCAGCTCGCCCTTCTCGAACTGATACACGACCGAACCGCCACCACCACACCCATTGCCGGTCCCATGACCACCGGCCGTCCCTCATCACTGCACCAGGACCAGGAGTCACACATCATCGCCTTCTTCATAGACGTAGCAGGAATCGAGCTAAACCGCCTTGCAGTCGTCGCCCCGGTAGAATCTCCATTGCCTCGGCCACCACCGTTCTCGTCATTGTCGCCGCCTTTAGACCACCCCGATTCCCTCGACCTTGCAATCGAGCTCAATGTGAGCAACTTCCCCATAGCACCTCTTCCTCCCTGTTCATTCGAGCTATAGCCCAGATCCCGTCGCCACGGACAGCCACCATGGCCGCGAACTCGAGTTGACCTTGGCTAGGACCTGTCCACCTGGTCTGTGAGCTCGTCGGAATGAGCTCGCACCTGCTCGTGCCTCCACACTCCCGTACATGCTCGTGCGCATCAACCTGTATTTGTCGCCGTGGCCGCGCCCCGCCGCCCTTGGCCGCGCCCCTGCGCCTACCACCGCTGCTATCTCCCTGCTGTTATGATGCTATTGCTGCTCCTGCAGCTGGCTACTGCCGCTTGCTGCACTGCTGCTTTTGCATACTGTTGTTGCTCTTGCTGACTACTACTCTTGTGTACTACACCCGCTCCGACCGGTCGCGTCCGCCCCGTCGCTACTCGTGGCTCGCCCCGCTCGCTACTCTGCGGTGCCCGCTCGCCTCGTCTCCTGCTCCACCCGCCCGCGCCTAGCCACTAGTTCGCACCCTCTCGACGTCGGCCCTGCCCGCTCGCTAGCCGCGCTCCACTCCCTCACCCGCTCGCCCCGTCGCCGACCACTTCTACTTCTTGAGCTTGCGTTGTATTCCCTCGAAGAGGAAAGGGAGATGTAGCACAGTAGCGTAAGTATTTCCCTCAGTTTTTGAGAACCAAGGTATCAATCCAGTAGGAGACCACGCGCGAGTCTGTCGGTGTACTAAGATAGGGGTACCTTAGTACCCCAACTTGTGCACGGGCAGTGGCAGCTTCCCGCGGCAGGGTTCACCACGTGCTCGCCGGAAACCTTTCTGGTCCCTACAAAGCCATTCAAGAACAAAGTATACAAGTCAGAAGATCAAGGCCCCGGCAAGAGGCCATACCAGGCTCAAGATTATCACATTAACACAAGACCCTGGCAAGAGGAGCTTGCCAGGAAGACCAGAAAACAGCATCTCAGGAGACATGTCGTGGCGCATCACGCGCCCCGGCGGGACCCGGGGAGCGACAAGCTTCCGGGCCCAGCAAGATCATGGCCCCGGCAAGGTGCTTGCCGGGGAAAACTATGTTGTGTGCCCGCGCTCCAGCTCATCGGCCCACGCGTCGCCCTGGGGCCCTTCCAGGGACGCGTGGCGGATGGCTGTGCAGCCTGGGGCACACGGTGGCAAGCCATGGTGACGAGGCTACCGCCGTGGCGAACGGAGAAGCATGGACGGACACTTTTGGGGTCGGCGGTGACGGGCATTTAATGCCCTTGTCCCCCACTGTCAAGGTTAGGTGAAGACCACTGTTCATCCACTGTTCATGCACTATTCCCGCACTGTTACAACTACCACCAAAGTTACATTTTTACCCTCCTCTGCGTTGACACCTGTCGGTGACCCCTTGAGCTATAAAAGGAGGCCCATGCACAACGTAGAAAGGGTTCGGAACCTAGACAGCTCTCTGGCTCGGTGTAGCTATCTCTTCGAGCTCCCGAGCTCAAGAACTCAATACAATCCAAGCAGGAGTAGGGTTTTACGCGTCCGCGCGACCCGAACCTGGGTAAACTGCCCGCATGTGCTCTTCGATCCGCTCTTCGTGCTCCCTCCGCTCCCTTACCGCAACGTAGAAGGGGCTCCGGTCCCATAGGTGCTCGTGGGAGGACAGTTTCCCCCGACATCTTTGGCGCGCCAGGTAGGGGGCGTCGAGGTTGTGTGAACCTGATCCGGCGCTCACGCGGGCGCATTCTTCATCAACCTCTCCAGCTCCATCAACTTCACCAACTGCAACAACATGGCCCCGAAGAAGAAGGCTTCGGAGGTCGCGGGCCCGTCTGCGTCGATCCCACCACCACCAGAACCAATGGTTGGTGGAGGATATGCCGGCGGAAGGGTGGTCGCCGGCGAGGAAACTCACGGCGCCACCAAGTCCAAGGACAAGACGAACGACCGGGCAAATTCCAAAGCCTCGGTGTCCGTGGACGCACCGCGTCTCTCTCAGCAGACGCCAGGCCAGCAGCGCCGTGGTACAGGAGTTACCATTCGCTTGCTAGGGCAAGGACAAACCGGAGGATCGCGGGACGCTCAAGGCCACCGTCCTGGAGTGAGCAAGGCGCGGTCGCCGGGGCGAGAAACTGCTCCTTCTAACCCTGTTAGAAGTCCGAGCATATCTCGCTCCTCGCACCGCTCGCCGCCGCTCCCCTCCTCTCCAGCAGAAGCTCTAGCAAGAGCACAACTGCTCCTCGATTTCCCTCCAGCGGCAGATAAAGCCGAGGACTGGAGGGCGACGATCCAAAGCCTCATCGCCTTCGCCAACAACGAAACGACGCAGCAGCCGACGACATCGCGGCCACGGCAAGTCGACCAGACGAAGGCTGATGGCGACAAGACCGCTGGGGGTGCGACCACCGTGCACTCCCCGCCGCGGAAGCAGAAGACGCCACCCCGCCGGATCAACGTCGACGAGGACTCCACGGCGTCGTCGGACCCGCGGGCTCATCGGGACCAGCGCCAAGTCCTCGACGATCGGCGACAAGAAGATGCTCGGACGCGCATCGAGCGCCGACGAGAAGCCCGGCGACAATCGGATCAGCGCGCTGGGACCGCTGTCGGCATGCACGCGCCCGGTGAACCAGGTGACTTGCCGTACGCGGCAGGTTGCCCAGCATTCACCCGTGAGCTGCGGCGCGTCCAGTGGCCCAGCATGAAAAACTTCAAGCCCGACGTACCCTAGAAGTACGACGGCAAGACGCACCCCTCGGAGTTCCTCAGCATCTACACCATCGCGGTGCAGGCTGCCGGGGGACGCGACGAGAAGATACTAGCCAACTACTTCCCGCTAGTGCTTAAGCCAAACGTCCGCTCCTGGCTTATGCACTTGCCGGAAGGCTCCATTTCATCGTGGGCAGATCTGTGCCACCAGTTTGTTGGCGCCTTCACGGGCGGCCACAAACCCCACAGCCAGGAGAGTGATCTCCACATCTTGGCCCAGAAGGAAGGAGAATCCCTGCGCAAGTACATCCAGAGATTCAGCCGCGTGCAACACAACATTCCCGACGTCCACCCTGCCGCGGTTATCAGCGCGTTCCACCAGAACGTGCGTAACCGCCGCATGCGGGAAGAGATGGCCATGACCAAGATTCGGGATGTCAGCGAGCTCTACGCTCTGGCTGACAAGTGCGCGCGCGCCGAAGAGGGGAGGAGACTCCCCAGAGAGGATACTGGCGCAGGAGGGAGTGACAGTGAAGACGCCGCCCCGGCAAAGAAGAGCCGGCGGCGGAACAACAGAAGAAAGAAGAGCAAGGAGGTGCTAGTCGTCGAGCAGTCCGGCAAGGAGGCTCCCGCCAAGAAGGCACAGGCTGGCGGCTCCGGCAAGGAGCCTGCCCCTGTGGCGGCAGCCGACAAGCAGGACGGCTCCGACAAGCAATACTGCAAGATCCACCGCACCAAGGGCCACGATCTTCAGAATTGCAAGCGAGTCGAGTACCTCGTAGAGCAGCAGAAGGCTGAATACGAGCGGCGCGACAAGGAGAAGGACCAAGGTGGCGGAGGAGAGCCAAGCAAGAAGCGGCCATTCAATGGCCGGGGAGGACGCCGCGGCAAGGCCAAGCAGCGGCAAGGTGATCGACCTTCCCGGGGCCGCGACAAGGATGAGGAAGAAGACGACGACGACGACATGGAGGAAGGAGATAACAGCGAGCAGGAGTTCCAGAAGGCCACAGAAGTTCTGTGTGTCGACGGAGGCGCCTCTCTGCATACTTCCCACCGCCAACTCAAGCAGTGGGTGCGGGAAGTAAACACAGCTGAGCCGCCTGTTGAGTCACGCAGGCTGCTGAAGTGGTCCAGCACGCCCATCATTTTTTATCTTGAGGATCACCCCGACCGCACAACGGCGGTCGGGTGCTTGCCGATGTTGGTCTCACCAACCATCCGCAACTTCAAGGTCACCAAAATGTTGGTTGACGGCGGGGCCGGCCTGAACTTGATCTCCTCGGCTGTGATCAAGAAACTCCAGATCCCAGACGGCGAGCTCGAAGAAACCGGGTCGTTCCAAGGAATAAACCCGGGGAGGAGCAAGCCGAAGGGGAAGATTACTCTGCCAGTGACCTTTGGCGGGGAGCTCAACTTCAGGACGGAGAGGATAACCTTCGACGTGGCCGATATCCCATTGCCATACAATGGGATACTTGGACGTCCTGCCCTCGCCAAGTTCATGGCAGCTTCCCACTATGCCTACAACGTACTCAAGATGCCGGGGCCGATAAGCGTCATCTCTGTCCATGACGACAAGAAGGACGCGCTTATCTGCGCCGATAAGATCTACCGGGATGCAGCAGCCGCAGCAGAAAGCAACACACTTGCCGCTGAAGCTCCCGAGGGGAAGACCAAGACCAAGTCCGGCAAGAGCTCTGGGGCCCACTCCGGCAAACGCACCTCCTCGGAGTGCTGCGCTGCCGTCGAGGACGTACCATCGAGCTCCACCGGCAAGTGCAAGAAGGGGATGGCTGCTCCACCGGCAACCAAGAAGGTGTCCGCCAAGGAAGACGGCACTGGTGGTACCTTCACCATCAGTGCTACACTCAACAATAAATAGGAAAGCGCGCTCGTTGCCTTCCTACGGGCGAATGTCGATGTGTTTGCGTGCAACCATCTGACATCCCCGGCGTTCCCAGGAAGGTAATTGAGCACAAGCTTGCTGTTTGTCCTCATGCGCGGCCCGTCAAGCAGAAGTTCAGGAAGCAAGCCGTGGAATGCCAAGAATTCATCGCCGAAGAGATAAAGAAGCTAGAAGCAGCATGCCTGGTTAGAGGCGTGATCCATCCCACGTGGTTGGCCAATCCAGTTGTTGTAAGCAAGGCCAATGGGAAGTGGAGACTCTGTATAGACTTCACTGATGTGAATAAAGCATGTCCCAAGGATCCATTTCCCTTGCCGCGTATTGACCATATTGTTGACTCCACCGCTGGATGTGAGCTGCTTTCCTTCCTCGATGCATACTCAGGTTACCACCAGATATTCATGGCCAAGGAAGATGAAGAGAAGACTGCATTCATTACTCCATGTGGCACATATTGCTTCATACGCATGCCCTTTGGACTGAAGAATGCGGGCTCAACATTTGCAAGGGTGGTGCACACTACTTTTGAGCCATAGATCCACAGAAATGTAGAGGCTTACATGGATGACATAGTGGTCAAGAGCAAGAGCAAAGATACCCTGATCCAAGACTTGGAAGAAACATTTGCAAATCTACGCAAGATACAGCTCAAGTTGAACCCCGAGAAGTGCGTCTTCGGAGTCCCCTCCGGCAAGCTTCTCGGGTTCTTTGTGTCCCAGAGGGGGATTGAAGCCAATCCGGACAAGATAAAAGCCATCGAGCAGATTGAAGCCCCAAGGCGAGTCAAGGACGTAAGGAGACTTGCTGGTTGTGTGGCTGCCCTCAGCAGGTTCATTTCAAAGTCTGCAGAACGCGCCCTGCCTTTCTTCAAAATCTTGAAAAAGGCAGGTCCTATGAAATGGACTCCGGAAGCGGAGGCACCGCTGCAGGATTTGAAAGGATACCTGTCCTCCACTCCAATACTTGTCGCACCTAGGCCACAAGAGAAGTTGCTGCTGTACCTAGCGGCAACCAATCAAGTGGTTAGTGCTGCGTTTGTAGCGGAAAGGGAGTCAGAGGAAGAGCCCGCACCACCGGCAAGCGAATCCTGCGACAAGCAGGGGGCTCCACCGGCAAGCTCTGGCCCCGACAAGGACAACTCTGCGCAGGAGCAAGGAGAAGTGCGAAGGAAGATGGTGCAGCGCCCAGTGTATTTTGTAAGTTCCCTCTTGCAGGGAGCTAGATCAAGATACTCTGGGGTACAGAAGTTGCTTTTCAGTCTCCTCATGGCCACGAGAAAATTGCGCCATTATTTCCAAGCACATGAGATAACAGTGGTCACTCGCTTTCCGTTGAAAAGGATATTGCAAAATCCAGAGGCAACAGGCAGGATCGTCGAGTGGGCGCTGGAGCTGTCAAGCTTTGGTCTAAAGTTTGAGAGTACTTCAACCATACAGAGCAGAGCTTTGGCAGAATTTAGTGCAGAATGGACCCCAACACCAGATGAAGAAGTCCAAGAGACAAGTGTCCCCGCACAAGAAGCGACCAGCGAATGGGTAATGTACTTTGATGGTGCTTTTTCGCTGCAAGGCGCCGGTGCCGGCGTGCTACTCATAGCGCCCACCGGAGAGCACCTCAAGTATGTTGTCCAGATGCACTTTCCCAAGGAACAAGCGACAAACAATACTGCTGAGTATGAAGGCTTGCTTGCCGACCTCAGGATTGCGGCCGAGCTTGGGATCAAGAAGTTGATTGTGCGGGGAGATTCACAGTTGGTAGTCCGGCAAGTAAACAAGAGTTACCAAAGCCCTTTGATGGAAGCTTATGTTGATGAAGTGAGGAAGCTTGAAGAGCACTTTGAAGGTCTGCAAATGGAGCACGTCCCGAGAGCTCAGAATGATATCGCAGATGGCCTCTCAAAGTGCGCTGCAATGAAGTTACCTGTGGAACCAGGGACCTTCCTGCTCAAGCTAACTCAACCATCCGTTACACCATCAGTTGGGCAAAACAAGAAGAGAAAGTTGGTCTCCGGCGACTACTTGCCGGCGAATCTTCCCGAAGCCACCGCCAAGGTCCCCAGGATTGACAGTAAGAACGCCGAGGAACAGTTTGCTCCTGCAGATCCAAGGGTCTGTACAGTTGAAGCAATCGTTCCCGACAAGCCTTGCCCCGGCAGGCTTGCCGGGGGGCCATCAGCTCCGGCAGAACCAGAGGTTCTCGCCGTAGAAGCTAAGGTTCCCGCGGCGGCCCTCATGCCTTTGGTCCTTGCAGTTGAGCCTCGGGCTCCGGCATGGGCGCAGCAGATCGTCCTATTTCTACAAACTGGAGAACTTCCCGACGACCCAGAAGAGATAGAGAAGATAACCAGGCAGTCAAGTATCTACCAGTTCGTTGCCAATGAACTGTACAGAAGAAGACTCAATGGAGTCAGGTTGAAGTGCATTTCCAGAGAAGATGGACAGAAGCTGTTGGCAGAGATACATGGTGGCATATGTGGCCACCATATTGGCGCAAGGGCACTTGCCGGGAAGGCATTCCGGCAAGGGTTCTTTTGGCCAGAAGCCCTCCAAGATGCAACTGCACAAGTAACCAAGTGTGAAGCGTGCCAGTTCCATGCCAAGCAAATTCACCAGCCAGCTCAAGCTCTCCAGACGATTCCTTTGTCCTGGCCCTTCTCGGTCTGGGGGCTCGATATCCTCGGCCCCTTTCCCCGCGCTGTCGGGGGCTTTGAATACTTGTACGTAGCAATCGACAAGTTCACAAAGTGGCCAGAAGTGGAACCAGTGAGAAAGGTGACAGCACAGTCAGCAGTTAGGTTCTTTAGAGAGATTGTTTGCCGTTTCGGGGTCCCTAACAGGATCATCACCGACAACGGCACACAGTTTACAAGTCGCACCTTCATGCAGTACGTCCAAGACCTTGGCGCCAAGGTCTGTTTCGCTTCTGTTGCTCACCCGAGGAGTAATGGTCAAGCAGAGAGGGCCAATGCTGAAGTGCTGCGCGGACTCAAGACAAGAACCTTCGACAGGCTGCGCAAAAGCGGAAGAAACTGGATAGAGGAGTTACCAGCGGCTCTTTGGTCAATCAGGACAACACCAAGTCGAGCCACCGGACAGACACCCTTTGCTCTAGTCTATGGAGCAGAAGCAGTTCTCCCCACGGAACTCGTATACGGATCTCCTCGAGTGCTCGCTTATGATGAGCTCGAGCAAGAGCAACTGCGACAAGATGATGCATTGCTCCTCGAGGAGGAACGTCTCCAGGCTGCTGTACGAGCTGCTCGATACCAGCAAGCCTTGCGTCGCTATCATAGCCGCAAGGTCAAGGCCAGGAGTCTCGAGGAAGGCGACCTTGTTCTTCGGCGTGTTCAGTCCGCCAAGAATTCCAACAAGTTGACGCCGAAGTGGGAAGGCCCTTACCGGGTGAGACAAGTCACAAGGCCTGGAGCTGTCCGCCTTGAGACCGAGGAAGGCTTACCGGTGAGCAATTCCTGGAACATAGAGCATCTTCGCAAGTTTCACCCATAAGGCGCGGTTGCCGTGATCCGCTCCGGCAACCACTTTTTGTACAAGTCTTGCCGTTGTTGCATGTAAACCTTTGTACAAAGCCGGGCGCAGATCCCGTGCATCAGTAAAGCTTTTGTGTTTCGCACTATTTGCCATTTCCATGCTTTTTTGTTATTTGCATGCATTGTTTGGCATCTTGTGCAACACATATACCCGGTAAGCACCAGCAGGCCAAGACGCCCTATACTTGTTTTCCCTTCTCTTTTTCTTTCCCTCTTAAGCAGAAGGAACGTTCCTCACGCACAAGTTTGCCAGGGGGGAAGGAGGTGGAGGATGAACCAAGTGCTGTTCAAAAAAGAGAAGCTTTGCCGGGGAACGAACGAACTATGAAAGCTAAGGCACCAGAATTTGAGCAGTTCAAAATTTTAAATTTTAGTTGTCTTCCTTGAACAACCACACTTAGTATGGAAAACCTGTGCGCGGAGGAACCTACCCGTGGCTAGCCGCACCCTTACTTTGTTTTCGAGCACACTCAACGACTTAAGAGAGCTGTGACAAGTGTCGCGCCCTTACTTCGTTTTTCGAGTTCGCTCAGCAAGCTAAGTGTGTTGCGACTAGCTGCGGCAAGGTTGCTTGCCGACAAGGTCTTTTGCCAGCAGGCTGCTCAGAGTCCAGCACTCAGCGCTCGCGGCAAGGGCCCCTTGCCGGCAAGTTCCCTAAAAGCGTAGGGTAAAAAGCATACAAAGTAAAGGACCAAAGCAAGGGAGATAACACTGCATGGACTAATCAAAATAAGATCGTATATTACAAGGATAACTTGCCGCGATAACTAATCGATTCATCTCCGTAACATAATTTGCAGCGGCAGAGGAAACAGAAAGGAAGAAGCCTAATCTACGCGGTCGCCTTCATGCCTTGAGATCTTGTTCACCTTGGCGACGATCTGGGCGACCTGCGCCTTCAACGCCTTCTGGTCAGCGTCGTCCGGCAAGGAGCGGAGGACGTTGACGAGGTTGATGCCGTGGTTGCGGTAGACAATATTCGTCAAGACGTGCTCCAAAGTGCCCGCGCAGAGCTGACGCGACTCGTCGGCCAGCTGCGCGGGGAGCTTCTCCCGCAGCCGTGCAAGCGCCGGCGCGATTCCCCTGAAGAAGAGACTTAACTTGGCGCTGTGGGGGAGGGCCTCGTCGGAAGAATACACGAGGTGCTCCGCCCTCAGCGCCATCATCTCCTTGTCAATGTTGGTAGCGGAGGTGACCAGCTCGTCAGTCCACTGCTCCACTGCCCGGCTGAATTGGTTCGCCGAGACGGCGGCGCTCTCCACCAGGCCTCGTTCCTTGCGGAGCTCGTCCTTCAGCTTCGTCTCGCGATCCCGGGCAGCGTCGAGCGAATCAGTCAGAGTAGAGACCTTCAATTCCAAGTCAGCAATAGAATCTTTGGCGGCAGTGAGCTCGTCGCCTTTCTTGGAGAGGCGTACCTGCAAGTCAGAATTAGTGTGGGCATCTTTCTCCCGCTCCACATTGAGCGCGGTGATTCTGTCCGCACTCGCCTTCAGGTACCGCTCCAGCTGCTCCACCTTGGCCTCGAGATCCTTCTTGGCGGTCTCCGCGGTGGCTGCTGCGGCCTTCGCCTCCTTCAGGGCTCCGCCAATGGCCTGCTCCTGGGTGGTGAGGTCGTCCTCGTGGGTGTCGAGGTCGACCATCCGCTGGTTGAGCTCTCCTTCTCGTCGGGACAGCTCTTCGCCAACCAATCGCTGCTGCTCCTCGGCCTCAGCCTTCTCAAGGAGGAACGCTTGCTGCTCCTCGGCAAGCCCTTCGCGCTCCTCTGCCAAGTTGCGGAGGGCCGCCTGGTTGGCGGCGCGGAGCTCCGCAGCGCGCTTCTCCAAATCTGCTCCAGCCTTGGCGGTGAGAGCTTCTCGGGACTCCAGTTTCGCCTGCCTGGCCCGGTACAGGGCCAGGAGCTGGCGAAGAAGCTTCTCCTCTTCGGGCTCGTCACTCCCGCCAAGCGCTTCGACAACCTTCAACCCCGCAGAGGCGAGGACCTCTTCATCGTAGGTCTCTCCCTCCACGTGGGCTCGCGACGAAGACCCCCACAGGACTTGTATGAAGACCCCGTTGGGGGCCTCAAGATAGACGCCTGACCGCTCCATGGTGGCGGAGGGGTCAGCAGCCGGTGCAGCGCTTGTCGCTCCTGCTGCCTCCGGGCCAGCAGTGTGGTCGCCGGCCTCTTCCCCAGCTGCGGCGTCGGCGGCCGGGGTGCTCTCTGCAGCGGTCGGCTCGTCAGCGGCGGTGGCGTTGCCGTCGCCGCCGTGCACCTCCTCCTCGACGGTGGCCTCCGTCTCCATCCGCTCCGGTGCAGGAGGATCTAACAGAAGAAAAAGAAAAGAAAAGATCAAGCAAATATCCAAAAAGACAAGTTCAAGAAGGAAAAGCTACAAGGACTCACCTTCGCGGACTTCTTCGACGACAGGCTCCCTCGCCGAGGAATCCACCCTTGGCGGCGGAGTGGTGGCCCCTGCTGGCGGAGGGCCGCCCGCGCCCTCCCTTGGCGGGGTGCTCACCCTTGTCGGGCTGCTCACCCTTGGCGGGGTGCCCGCCCTCGGCGGGGTGCCCGTCCTCGGCGGAGCGTTCTCCCTCGCCGGGGAGCTTGCCCTTGGCGGGGATGGTGGGGCATGTAGCTCGTCGGGGGCAGTCTCCGGGCGCTCCTGCGGCTGCGGCTCCACTTCTGCACAAGACAAACAAGACAACAAGACATTAGTACGAACAAAAACCTCGAGCGCGCCCGACGAATAGAAAATTCAAGACCAGACTTACGCTCGGGGCTGCGCTGGGGGCTGCTCCTCGGAGCAGCGGGTTGATCCGGCAAGCTTGCCGCCGGCACGTCTCCAGTCGCCGTGACGGGCGAGTCGTCTTCAACCTCAACCACAGGGATCTTGGCCCTCTTCGCCATCCGCTGGGTCAGGGTCCTGAAAGCAAAGCAAAAACAAGATCAGAATCAACAAGGAAAATCAAGACAAAATCGAAGAAGTTACAAGTTGCAAGTACTTACTCCTCTTCCTCGTCGTCGTCGGAGCTGAGGGCGGAGAAGTCGAACTCCACCTGAGATGCTCCCGCGCGAGGAGCAGGAGGAGAAGGCTCCCTCGGGCGCTTGGCAGTCTCCGGGGCTGTGGGCTGCGAAGACCCAGCCTCTGTTGACACCGAGGCCCGAGGAGCAGGAGGAGCAGCCGTTCCGCTCCGGGAGGATCCCCCTCCGCTTGGCGCTGGTGCGCGGGGCGCCTCCGTCGCGGTTTGGCTCGCCCTGGTGGCGCGCGTCGCCCGGCGCGCAGGCTGCTGTCTAGGCGCCTGCGGCCTCGTCGCTGTAGCCGCCTTGCGGAGGCGCTTCCTCGGTGCTTGCGTAGGACTTGCCGGAGGCGGGGAGTTCTCTGAGGACGAGGAGGCATCGTCGTCAAGTCCCAGAGATCCGCCGGTGTCTTCATCGGCCTCGACATCCTCCTCCTCCTCCCCGGCAGGCCCGCTGGACCCAGCACCTTGCCCGGCGGCTACGCTCCCTCCGGCAACCTCGCTCCCTGCGGCGGCATCGCTCACAACCCCGGGTATCCCGGAAAGCCTCAGGGAAGGAACCCCGGCAAACTCTTCGGGCGGAAGCTTGAGCAACCTGAGGATTTCAGCCTCCTCTGCTTGGCTCAACACGTTCGCGGCCTCTGCATCGTCCACGGTGTATCCAAAATCTCCTGCCGCTGCGGCTGCGGCGGCCTCTTCCATCCTGGAAGCAATGTAAGCTATATCCCGGGCCGTAGTGGCCCGGGTGAGGCCCCTGTTCTCCTCGCTGTTCTTGGGCGTCTCAACTAAGTTGTCGAAGAAGCTCAGCACAACATCCGGCGGAGGCACGATCCAGGTGGGGACGATGCCATGGGAGTCGCACGCCGGCATCATTGCGTGCAAGGAATCACAGGCGGTGTTGTTGCACAGTGGCACCACTCCCTTGGCCGGTCTGAACCACTCCGGATGGGCCGGGTCATGCTTGAAGAGCTCTCGGACCATTCCTTTCAGCTCCAAAGCAGTGAAATTGAAGTTTAATCCAGGGCGCAGCCTCATGATATCCGCCGCATTGCCGAACTCCCAGGCAGGCCTTTTCCTTTCTTGTAAAGGGGCGATGCGGCGGCGGAGGAAATCTGCCCCAACCTCTCCGATGGTCAGATTGGCTACCCAGAGACGGATAATCCTGACGAGGGCAATACTGAGCTTGTTATCCTCCGGGGCCAATTCACTCCAATCCCTGCCGCGCACTATGGCAGTTGTGCGCGGCGCGGTGAAGGGCTCCGGCTTGTCCTCCACCACCCAGCACCAATCTGCACGCCACTCCTCCCACTTGCCGCGGAGTTCTCCCTTCAGGTATGAATCCTTTTTATTCAACCGGAAGATCCGGGAGATGCCGCCGTAAAGGGGAGCGCCAGCCTCTACTCTAGGCATAAAGAAATGGTGGAAAAGGGCGACATTCGGATGAATCCCAATGTAGTTTTCGCACAGGTGTGCGAAAACGGCCATCGTAAGGATGGCATTGGGAGTAAAATCTAGGAGGTTGAGGTTGTATGTGTTCATGATATCGCAAAAGAACTCCGAGTACGGAGGGCACAATCCACAATGGAAGAAAGCAGCGAAGAAGAAGTACCCGCCGGGAAACAGATCTTTGGCGACGGCGGGGAAGGCTCTGGTGCGGGGATGAGCTTTGGTCTCCCCCGACCAGAACAGATAGTACTTGTTCCGCAGCTCCTTCGCGCCAAGCCTTGGCGCGAAGACCACGCTCCTCTTCCGCAGGGCGGCCAGCTTCGCCGCCTGCTCGGACTTCTCCTTCTTGGTCTTGTCCGCTTTCGCCTTGTCGCTCTTCGGGGCCATGGCGGAGGCGGCGAGGGAAGAGGCGAGGAGCTCGACGGCGCCGCGGGTGCGGAAGACGGCGGAGAAGGGGTGGAGGCAGGGAGCAGCGGGGGTTTCTGGAGAGTCAAGACGCAATGAAGACGAAGGAGGGAACTGCCCCTGCTTCCTCTGCTTTTAAGGGGGAAGTGGTGGACGTTCCTTATTTCCCATTAAACAACAGGCCACGATCTCTCCCACGACGCCGCAATCGACGCGTGCTCTTAGGGAGGGGCGCGGCGGATGCGGAAGGAGATACGGCTTGTCGTGGGCCGCGTGTGCCCGTGCACTGTTTTGGGCCTGGCCCAACAGCGCTCGGCATCGTGTGTGGCCCAGGCCCGGGGGCTCTTGTCGGTGTACTAAGATAGGGGTACCTTAGTGCCCCAACTTGTGCACGGGCAGTGGCAGCTTCCCGCGGCAGGGTTCACCACGTGCTCGCCGGAAACCTTTCTGGTCCCTATAAAGCCATTCAAGAACAAAGTATACAAGTCAGAAGATCAAGGCCCCGGCAAGAGGAGCTTGCCGGGAAGGCCATACCAGGCTCAAGATTATCACATTAACACAAGACCCTGGCAAGAGGAGCTTGCCAGGAAGACCAGAAAACAGCATCTCAGGAGACATGTCGTGGCGCATCACACGCCCCGGCGGGACCCGGGGAGCGACAAGCTTCCGGGCCCGGCAAGATCATGGCCCCGGCAAGGTGCTTGCCGGGGAAAACTATGCTGTGTGCCCGCGCTCCAGCTCATCGGCCCACGCGTCGCCCTGGGGCCCTTCCAGGGACGCGTGGCGGATGGCTGTGCAGCCTGGGGCACACGGTGGCAAGCCATGGTGACGAGGCTACTGCCGTGGCGAACGGAGAAGCATGGACGGACAGTTTTGGGGTCGGCGGTGACGGGCATTTAATGCCCTTGTCCCCCACTGTCAAGGTTAGGTGAAGTCCACTGTTCATCCACTGTTCATGCACTATTCCCGCACTGTTACAACTACCACCAAAGTTACATTTTTACCCTCCTCTGCGTTGACACCTGTCGGTGACCCCTTGAGCTATAAAAGGAGGCCCATGCACAACGTAGAAAGGGTTTGGAACCTAGACAGCTCTCTGGCTCGGTGTAGCTATCTCTTCGAGCTCCCGAGCTCAAGAACTCAATACAATCCAAGCAGGAGTAGGGTTTTACGCGTCCGCGCGGCCCGAACCTGGGTAAACTGCCCGTGTGTGCTCTTCGATCCGCTCTTCGTGCTCCCTCCGCTCCCTTACCGCAACGTAGAAGGGGCTCCGGTCCCATAGGTGCTCGTGGGAGGACAGTTTCCCCCGACAGAGTCCCTCGCACCTGTACAAACAAATAAGAACTTTGCAGCCAACGCGATAAGGGGTTGTCAATCCCTTTACCGTCACTTACGAAAGTGAGATCTGATAGACATGATAGTTTATATTTTTGTTACTTTTAGTTTGTAAGAGCAGCAAATAAAAGCGATAAACATAAAGTTGATGAAGATTGATATGTTGAGAATAGACCCGGGGGCCATAGTTTTCTCTAGTGGCTTCTCACATGATAGCGTTGTTCTACGGCGGGTAAACAAATTACTGTCGAGCAATTGATAGAAAACCGAATAATTATGAGACTATCTAGGCATGATCATTGTATATAGGCATCACGTCCGAGACAAGTAGACCGACTCCTGCCTGCATATACTACTATTACTCCACACATCGACCGCTATCCAGCATGCATCTAGTGTATTGACTTCATAAGAACAGAGTAACGCCTTAAGCAAGATGACATGATGTAGAGGGATAAACTCAAGCAATATGATATAAACACCATCTTTTTATCCTCGATCGCAACAATACAATACGTGCCTTGCTGCCCATACTGTCACTGGGAAAGGACACCGCAATATTGAACCCAAAGCCAAGCACTTCTCCCATTGCAAGAACTATAGATCTAGTAGGCCAAACCAAACCAATAATTCAAAGAGACTTGCAAGGATATTATGAGCACACATAAAAAGTTCAAAGAAGAACCAAATATCTTTCATAGATAACCTTGATCATAAACTCACAATTCATCGGATCTCGACAAACACACCGCAAAAAAGAGATTACATCGAATAGATCTCCTCGAAGATCGAGGAGATCTTTGTATTGAGAACCAGAGAGAGAGAAGAAGCCATCTAGATACTAGCTATGGACCCGAAGGTCTGTTGTAAACAACTCACAACTCATGGTGAGGGCAATGATGATGATGATGAAGGCCTCCGTGATGGATCCCCCTCCGGTGGAGCTCCGAAACAGGCTCCAAGATGGGATCTCCACGAGAACAGAAGGTACGATGGTGGAATTAGGGTTTTCTCTTTGTTCACGGAGTTTCTGGGGTACGTAGACTTATATAGGAAGAAGGAGGGCACCGGGGGACGCTCGAGGGGGCCACCCTTTGGCCCCCACCCTCGTGGGCCACCCTTTGGCCCCCTGACGTGGCTCTCAAGCTCTGCATGCGTGATTTTCTCCAAAAATATCTCTCGCGAAGGTTACATTCCGTTTGGACTCCGTTTGATATTCTTTTTCTGCAAAACCCTGAAACAGGCAAAAAAACAGCAATCTGGACTGGGCCTTTGGGTTTGTAGGTTAGTCCAAAAAATGATATAAAAGTGAATGATAAAGCCCATTAAACATCCAAGACTTCATAAATAATAGCATGGAACAACAAAAAATTATAGATACGTTGGAGACGTATCAAGCATCCCCAAGCTTAATTCCTGCTCGTCCTCGAGTAGGTAAATGATAAAGAAAGAATTTTTGATGTGGAATGCTAACCAATATAATTTTTCAATTTAATTCTCTTAATTGTGCCATGAATGTTCAGATCTGAAAATTCAAGATAAAAGCCTATATTAACATAAGAAATAACAATACTTCAAGCAATACTAACAAATCAATCATTTCTTCTCAAAATACTATGGCTAAAGAAAGTTATCCCTACAAAATCATATAGTCTAGCTATGCTCCCTCTTCATTAGACAAAATATTCATATTATGCACAACCCCAATTTCAGCCAAGCATTTGTTTTCATACTCTATCTTTTCAAACCTTTCAACTTTCACGCAATACATGAGCGTGAGCCATGGACAAAAGAGGTGGTTGTGGAGAAGACAAAAAGGAGGGAGATAGTCTCACAGCGACTAGGCGTATCAACGGGCTATGGAGATGCCCATCAATAGATATCAATGTGAGTGAGTAGGGATTGCCATCCAACGGATGCACTAGAGCTAAATATGAATGAAATCTCAACAAAAGAAACTAGTGGGTGTGCATCCAACTTGCTTCCTCACGAAGACCTAGGGCATTTGAGGAAGCCCATCGTTAGAATATATAAGCCAAGTTCTATAACGAAAATTCCCACTAGTATATGAAAGTGACTAAACATGAGACTCTCTACAACGAAGAACATGGTGCTACTTTGAAGCATAAGTTGAAAAAAAGATAGTAGCAATTGTCCCTGTTTTCTTTTCCTTTTTTTTGGGGCCTCTTTTTTTTTCTTTGGCCTTTCTTTCCTTTCTTTTCCTTTTTTTGGCGGAGGGGATTTATAGATTTAGCCTTTCCTCCCATGGGAGAATGCTCTAATAATGATGAACATCACACTTTCATTACAACTCGATACTACAATAACAAAGTATGACTCTATATGAATGCCTCCAGTGGTGTACCGGTATGTGCAATGAAACAAGAGTGACATGTATAAAAATTATGCATGGTGGCTTTGCCACAAATACGATGTCAACTACATGATCATGCAATGGCTATATGAAAATATGATGCGTGTCATATGAACGGAACGGTGGAAAGTTGCATGGCAATATATCTCGGAATGGCTATGGAAATGCCATCATAGGTAGGTATGGTGGCTGTTTTGAGGAACAATATGGTGGCTGTTTTGAGGAAGGATATATAGTGGGTTTATGGCACCTACGAAAGTTGCGCGGTACAAGAGAGGCTAGCAATGGTGGAAGGGTGACAGTGCGTATAATCCATGGACTCAACATTAGTCATAAGAACTCATATACTTATTACAAAAATCTACAAGTCAACAAAACAAAGCAATCAACGCATGCTCCTAGAGGGGGGGTTTGTAGGAGTTTACCATCGCGCGCCCCCGACCTCCACACAAAGGATGGCACTCTACAAATACCTCATGCTCTAACTTCGTCACATAGCGGTTCATAATACATGCATGATACAGGAATCACTAACCTTAACACAACTATTTCTAAATTTCATAATAACTCCACTATCATGACTCTAATATCACTATCCTCATGTCTCAAAACATTTATCAAGCATCCGACATCTCATTTTATTCAATGCACTTGGTGTGAATTTTTTTACTACATTGACATTGGATGTCTATCATGTGAAGACTAGTTTCTTTAGCCTAAACACATTACCATGCTGTTTTAATATACTCTCAAAAGTATATATATGGAGCATTAGAGTTCAACAATTTCTACAAAATATTACCACCACCGTGCTCTAAAAGATATAAGTGAAGCACTAGAGCAAAAACTATTCAACTCAAAAGATATAAGTGAAGCACATAGAGTGTTCTAACAATTTCTAGGCCATATTTAACTCTCTCAAATAGGTGTGTCCAGCAAGGATGATTGTGTCAAACTAACAAGCAAATACTCAAATTATACAAGATGCTCCAAGCAAAACACATAACATGTTGCGAATAAAAATATAGCTCCAAGTATAGTTACCGATGGATGAAGACGAAAGAGGGGATGCCTTCCCGGGGCATCCCCAAGCTTAGGCTTTTAATTATCTTGAATTTACTTGGGGTTCCATGGGAATCCCCAAGCTTAGGCCTTTGCTACTCCTTGTTCCATAGTCCATCAAAGCAATACTCATAACTTGAAAACTTCACAACACAAAACATAGACAAAAATTCTCGTGACCTCCGTTAGTATAAGAAAGCAAACCACTACTCAAAAGTGCAGCAATGAATTCATTCTTTGTTTATATTGGTGTTAAAACTACTGTATTCCAACTTCTCTATGGTTCATATCCTGCAATACTACTCATAGATGCATCGGAATAAGCAAACAACACACGAAAAACAGAATTTGTCAAAAACAGAACAGTCTGTTGTAATCTGCAGGATTCGCCTACATCTAGAACTCCAAAAAATTCAAACTAAATTGGTAAATTTGCGGAATTTGTCTACCAATCATCTGAAAAAAGAATCAACTAATGAGCATGCACCAGTAAAATCTGAAGACTACTTTAGCGAGCGCTAATGATTCTATTTTTCACAGCAAGATCACATAAACTTCACACAAGACTTCCCAAAGGTTCTACTTGGCACAAACACTAAAGAAAACATGAAACCACATCTAATCAGAGGCTAGATTTAATATTTATTCCCTAACAGCAACAAAAACAAAAAACAAAAAATTGGGTTGCCTCCCAACAAGCGCTATCGTTTTACGCCCCTAGCTAGGCACGATACAAGATAAATCTAGGTATTGCCATCTTTGGAAGGAAATCCATAAGTGGCTCTCATGATAGATTCATATGGTAATTTGATTTTATTTCTAGGAAAGTGTTCCATGCCTTTCCTTAACGGAAATTGGAATATAATATTTCCTTCCTTCATATCAATAATTGCACCAATCATTCTAAGGAAAGGTCTACCAAGAATAATAGGACATGAAGGATCGCAATCTATATCAAGAACAATGAAATCTACGGGCACATAATTCCTGTTGGTAACAATAAGAACATCATTACTTCTTCCCATAGGTTTCTTAATAGTGGAATCCGCAAGATGCAAATTTAAAGAACAATCATCAAGCTCATGGAACCCTAGCAAATCACACAAAGTTTTTGGGTTAGTGGAGACACTAGCACCCAAATCACACAATGCATATCTTTCATGATATTTTATTTTTATTTTGATAGTAGGTTCCCATTCATCATAAAGCTTTCTAGGGATAGAAACTTCCAACTCAAGTTTTTCTTCATAAGATTGCATCAAAGCATCAACTATGTGCTTGGTGAAAGCTTTATTTTGACTATAAGCATGCGGAGAATTTAGCACGGATTGCAACAAGGAAATACAATCAATCAAAGAGAAATTGTCATAATTGAATCCCTTGAAATCCAAAGTAGTGGGTTCATGTAGGATCGAAGAAGGTGAGAGTGTCTAGAGGGGGGGGGATTAGACTACTCGACAAGATAAAAATTCTGTCTTTTATCAAGGACAGATTTTGACAGATTTTGCATAACACACAAGTCAAGTAGCATACTACACATGCAATTCTAGAGTATGGGCAGCGGAAAGTAAATTGCACAAGTAGTAAAGAGAAGTGGAGAAGATCAAACGCAGTTTGGAGACACGGAGATTTTTGTCGTGGTTCCGATAGGTGGTGCTATCGTACATCCACGTTGATGGAGACTTCAACCCACGGAGGGTAACGGCTGCGCGAGTCCACGGAGAGCTCCACCCACGAAGGGTCCACGAAGAAGCAACCTTGTCTATTCCATCATGTCCTACGCCCACGGAGGACTAGCCTTACTCGGGGTAGATCTTCACGAAGTAGGCGATCTCCTTGCCCTTACAAACTTCTTGGTTCAACTCCACATCTCAAAGACGGAGGCTCCCAAGCGACACCTAACCAATCTAGGAGGCACCACCCTCCAAAAGGTAATAGATGTTGTTGATGATGATGAACTCCTTGCTCTTGTGCTTCAAATGATAATCTCCCCAACACTCAACTCTCCTCACTGATATGGCTGTGGTGGAAGAAAGAATTGAGTGGAAAGCAACTTGGGAAGGCTAGAAATCAAGTTTCATATGGTAGGAATGGAATGACTTGATCTCAACACAAGGCTAGGTAGGTCTCTTCTCAGAAAGTGTATGGTAGGAGTGGTAGACTTTCTGATGGCTCTCTCCATGAATGAAGAGGGGGTGGAGGGGTATATATAGCCTCCACACAAAATCCAACCGTTACACACATATTTGAGCAATCTCGGTGAGACCGAAGTTAAAACTCGGTCAGACCGAAAGTTCAAATATAGTGAACGTTGGGGTTTTCGGTGGGACCGAAAATACCATCTCGGTGAGACCGAAAGTGCAAAAGATATGAACGTTGGAGTTTTCGGTGGGACCGAGAAAGAAAACTCGGTTAGACCGATTTGAGAAAAGATAGGAACATGCCAGAATCGGTGAGATCGGAAATGCAATATCGGTGAGACCGATTTGAGCCAAGACAGAAGCTTGACAATCTCGGTAAGACCGAAAAAGCAAACTCGGTTATTCCGATATGATGTCAAAAGATTACAGAAGGTTGGCAGTCCAGATTTCGGTGAGACCGAACTAAAAATCGGAAAGACCGATTTTTCTAGGGTTTGGAATATGGCTGAAGTGGTTCATCTCGGTGGGACTGAGTTGGAAGAATCTGTTTGTCCGAGATTACTTATGAGTGTGTATAGTAGTGAAAGTTGCTGATAGTTGAAGGAGATATATCACTAAGCACTTGAGCAACCAGATCATCAACACAACCTCATCCCCTTTTAATAGTATTGGCTTTTCCTATGGACTCAATGTGATCTTGGATCACTAAACCAAAAATGGAGTCTTGAGCTTTTGCTAATGCTTGCCTTAGCATTTGAGGGGTCCACTTCTTCAGTCATCTTGCCATTCCAATGTGATTGGATTTCCTGAAACACACTTGATAAAAGCATTAGTCCAACCACAAAGTATGTTGTCATTAATTACCAAAACCACCCGGAGAGCAAATGTGCTTTCAATCTCCCCCTTTTTGGTAATTGATGGCAACACACTGAAATTATACTAAACAAGACATCAAAGCTTATTGAAAGAAGGACAGAATTATCATGAAAGCTTTGACAAGCATGTACTACACAGGCTCCCCCTACAAGTGTGCAAGACTTTCATAAATTTTGGTTTTGTACTACCTCAAGCACACAAGAGAGATAAGCAAGATGTGCTACATGCAACTTGGCTATATGCATCAGAGCAGAAGAAAAAGAAGTGAGTGATAATGCATATGTGCATGGTGATTTCTTGCAAACAAGTATTTACAAGCAAGTCACCGTCATGCACATTCTGCAAGATGCATATACTTACCTTGAGGTTTCTTGGCATTGTACCTGGAGGGATAAACTTGAGAAAACAAGGTTAGATAACACAAGAGTATTCCTTCAACCAACTGCAAGAACATCAAGAGTACCAAGCCAGGGAGGACATGTATAAAGAGTGTCTCATATTGAGCACAAGCTTGAATCAGCAAACATGTCTCCGAAACTAAAAGATTTTCAATGAATACTGAGAGATTTTGCTTTCCATAAGATATCCATTGTGAAGATTCCTCTCCCTTTGAGTTCTCTCAGAACAAGGGGTTTGATGGAAAGAGCAAAATCAAAAGAATGATGCCAATTGTAATGTCCAATGTAAAACACGACAAAGCTTTGATGTGATTCTCTCCCCCTTAAGATAAGATTGCTTTTCTTCTCCCCCTAAGTCTCTTTTCCCTTTACCCCCCCTAAGTCTTCTCCCCCTTTGACATCAAGTGCCGAAAAGGACAGCAAACTAGGAAGGACAGGAAAGATGAAAGGAAAGAAGTGGAATCCTTAAGAATCACAACAGAGCAAATAAGAACATTCATAGAGAAACAATTTGAGTCTTCTCCCCTTTAAGATTTAAATTTGAGTGGAGCTGCAGAAGTTGATGTCCTGGAAGATAAATCGGTGACACCGAATTAGATGGATCGGTGGGTCCGAATCCTTTTCGGTTAGACCGAAAATTTTAAATCGGTGACTCCGAGTTCAATTCCAAGAAAATACAGAAATAATTCAGCTCACTTTGCGAGGAATGTTTCAAAAGATTTGCAATGAATTTGTAAAAGATTTCCAGGGAAATGATCAGAGCCAAAAGGATATTCAAAAAAACATAAGAAATAGAAATAAAAAAGATCTCTAGATGAAGTTTTTTTTTAAAGAAAAACTCAATGAGAGAACATAAGAGAAAACAGAAAAACTCCAAAAGCATATGTACTTCATCTAGATAAAGGTCGGCGACAAGGTCACCTATGTTTGAGTATGTTGACTTAGGAGTCAAATGAGGACATTTGATCATAGGTCATACTCATCATTTAAGCTCAAAATGGGGTTGTCATTTTTCGATTAAGCATTTGATGTGATCACATCTTATGAAGCTGCTTGTACTCATGACTTTGAGTAAAGCTCCTTAAAGATGTGAACAACATACCTTGGGCTTGTTGTTGCTTTGCTCATGTAGGTAGACTTGATGTAGGTGCTCATTGAATGTGAAGTTGGAGCGCCATTTCTACTTGTGTAGTTCATCTTCCTACATGGGTTAGGCAAGCAAGGAAATACTCAAGGATATCCAAGATGACAAGAGTGAAATACTAGATGTATAAGATGTCAAAAAGGATATGTGGAATTTTGTTCCTTGAACTCAACATCCCAAAGGGGTAGATACTTGGTCAATGACAAGATTACTCATGATTTGAGTGTGTGGTAATCTTGTGGAATGTAGATCATCCATGTACCTGCAAAGAGTTAGATGCAATACAAGGAGGCAAGTGTGTCCAAGACATATGATCATCATCATAAGAGAAATATCAAGGATTAGTCAAGTGAGCTCATGCCTTGCATGCATCAATGGAGTTATCACTCCAAGTTTGAAGCATCAATGATGTTCAACTCACTCCTTAAGCGACAAAACACCTTCTCATCAAGAGGTTTTGTAAAGATATCAGCAAGTTGTTTGTCAGTACGAACATGCTTAAGATTAATATCACCCTTGGCAATATGATCACGAATAAAATGGTGACGAACTTCAATATGCTTTGTTCGAGAGTGTTGCACTGGATTGTGTCCAATTTTAATTGCACTCTCATTGTCACAAAGCAAGGGAACACGTCTCACATGTATCCCATAATCTTTAAGCGTTTGTGTCATCCATAGCAATTGAGCACAACATGAACCAGCAGCAATATATTCCGCTTCAGCAGTGGATAATGATACCGAATTTTGTTTCTTGGAGGACCAAGATACAAGGGATCGACCAAGGAATTGACATGTACCCGAAGTTGACTTTCTATCAACCTTGTCACCGGCATAGTCCGAGTCGGAATAGCCAACAAGATCGAAAGAAGCTCTCTTAGGATACCAAATGCCAAAGTTTGGTGTGTGTATCAGGTATCTCACTATCCTTTTAACAGCTTTAAGATGACATTCTTTAGGGGCTGCTTGATATCGTGCACACATGCATACACTCAACATTATGTCAGGACGAGAAGCACAAAGATATAGTAGAGAACCAATCATAGAACGGTAAACCCTTTGATCAACGGGTTCTCCATCTTTTGTCAAGTCATTATGTCCACTTGTAGGCATGGGGGTACTCATACCTTTGCTTTCTTGCATGTTGAACTTCTTGAAGAGATCCTTGGTGTACTTTGTTTGTGAGACAAAAGTACCCTCCTTAGATTGCTTGATTTGCAACCCAAGGAAGAATTTGAGTTCACACATCATGGACATCTCATACTTCTCCGACATGAGCTGTCCAAACTTCTTGCTAAAATGGGGGTTAGTTGAACCAAAGATAATATCATCAACATATATTTGGCACACAAATAGTTCACCATTAACCCTTTTTGTGAACAGCGTTGAGTCTATCTTTCCAACTCAAAGCCTTTTTCAAGAAGAAAGCTAGTTAAGCATTTGTACCAAGCTCTAGGAGCTTGTTTAAGACCATAAAGAGCTTTGTGCAACTTGTAAACATGATTAGGCTTTTTGGGATTCACAAATCCGGGAGGTTGTTTCACAAATACTTCCTCCTCAATTTCACCATTTAGGAAAGCACTTTTGATGTCCATTTAATAGAGAGTAATATCATGGTGATTGGCATAAGCAAGAAGAATGCGAATGGATTCAAGTCTAGCAACAGGGGCATAGGTCTCACCATAGTCCATACCTTCGACTTGTGTGTAACCTTGAGCTACGAGACGAGCCTTGTTGCGGATGACTTGTCCATCTTCATCTTGCTTGTTTCGAAACACCCATTTGGTTCGAATGATGTTTTGATCATCGTTGGGCTTCTCTACCAAAGTCCATACCTTGTTCCTCTCGAAGTTGTGTAGTTCTTCGTGCATAGCGTTCACCCAATCCGGGTCTTCAAGTGCTTCTTCTACCTTCATAGGTTCAATACTAGAGATAAATGAGTAATGCTCACAAAAGTTAGCTAAGCGAGTTTTAGAGCGAGTAATTCCCCGGAGTTGATGTCGTTCATCATTTGTTCCACGGGATGATTCTTCTTGACTCTTGCTCGAACTCGGGATAGCTTTTGTTGATGTTGAGGCTCAGCTTCCTCATCATCTTCATCTTCCTCTTCTTCTTCTTCATTGTTGTTGGTGTTGTCTTGAGGTGGTGGAGAAGGAGGTTGTGGTGGATCTTCTTGTTGCACTTCCTCATCTTGGTGAGTTTCACTTGTGGAGGCCTCCATGTTGCCTTGAGGTTCATCTCGACGTGAGGTAGGGGGCTCCACATATGTAGATGAGGTACTCTCCTTCACTTCCATGGGACGGATCTTTCCAATAGATAAATCTTGGATAGCTTCTGATGGGTCCTTGTCTCCTACATCAATAGGCATTTGCTCTACTTGCGAGCCATTAGATTCATCAAACTTCACATCTACCGTCTCTTCAACCTTTCGGGTGAAATTATTGTAGACACGGTAGGTGTGGGAGTTTGATCCATAACCAAGAAGAAAGCCTTCATGAGATTTAGGAGCAAATTTAGACCGACGATGTTTATCAAGGATATAGCATTTTGAACCAAAGACACGAAAGTATCCCACTTGGGGTTTGTTACCGGTGAGGAGCTCGTATGATGTCTTGCCGAGGAGCTTATGAAGATAAAGCCTGTTGATAGCATGATAAGCTGTCTCGACCGCTTCTCCCCAAAAATGCTTCGGTGTCTTGTATTCATCAAGCATCGTTCTCGCCATCTCTATGAGCGTTTGGTTCTTCCTCTCAACAACTCCATTTTGTTGAGGAGTGTACGTAGCCGAGAACTCATGTAGAATTCCTTCCTCATCGAGAAAAGAGTCTACATTGGCATTCTTGAACTCCGTTCCATTGTCACTCCGAACTTTCTTGATCTTCACCTCAAATTGATTTTGGGCCTTTTTGGCAAAGGTCTTGAAGATCCTCTGAACCTGCGATTTATCATCAAGGAAAAATACCCACGTAAATCTGGAATAATCATCAACTATAACTAGACCAAAGGAGTTACCACCAAGGCTTTTGTAAGCATTGGGACCGAAGAGATCCATGTGAAGAAGCTCAAGCGGTCTCCTTGTGGTCATGATGTTTTTCACGGGATGACTTCCACCTACTTGTTTTCCTGCTTGACAAGCACTACAAAGTCTATCTTTGTCAAAGAGAACATCTTTAACACCAAGAATATGATCACCTTTGATCAGCTCACTACTAGAAAAAAGGCTATTAGTGGCGCACCCAATATTGCCATTAGTGGCGCACCATGGGTGGGCCACTAATACCACGCCACTAATAAGGAATACTAATGGCGCACCTATGATGCGCCACTGTTAATCCCAATAACAGTGGCGCACCACTGGTGCGCCACTGGTATGCCCCCCGGGTGCGCCACTGATATTTTTTCAGAATTTTTTTTTTCAATTTTTTTTTCAAATTTTATTCCAGAATTGCTACAGGTGCGCCACTGATATTGCTACAGGTGCGCCACTAGTAACAATTTTATTTTTCAAATTTTTTTCCAGAATTTTTTTTTCAAATTTGGCGGGAATTTTGTTTTCCTTAATCTCGGGTCACTATGGCTTAATCTCGGGTCAATATGGCTTAATCTCGGGTCAAATCGCACTCCGTGGTCAAACTTCCCGGAAGGTCACCCATCCTACACTACTCCAGCCCAAGCACGCTTAACTTCTGAGTTCTATCCAACCCCAGCACCAGCTCACTTAGCAGGCACTTGTTGATATATCTATCATATCAATCCTATTAAACCTTGTTGATGTCTAGGAGTTTGTTCATGTTCATGAGTGTGATGAAATTTTGAAAAAATATTTCAAACTTCCCGGTCATTTTACATATCATATTTTGAATTTTTTGAAAAAAAAACTATTTTTTTTTAAAAAAACCATTTTTTTTAAAAAACCATTTTTTTCAAAAAAACTAATTTTTTTCAAAAAAAACATTTTTTCAAAAAAAAATATTTATTTCAAAAAAAATAGTTTTTCAAAAAAAAAAATTCAAAAAAAAACTATATTAGTGGCGCACCACACCCACGGTGCGCCACTACTATTTTTGAATTTTTTTGAATTTTTTTGCCTGTAGATCTTAAAAGCCCCGTAACTTTTTTTCTGTTAGGTTTTTGGGGATTTAGAAAATGTTTAACGGTGTTCCCCCGGTTAAATTCGGATGTAACTTTTCGTGTAGATGCTTTTTCATATAAAAAACTTTTTCATCGGAGTTCGTATGCAAAAGTTATGCCCATTTTACAAATTCTCGAGAGATTTTGCAAAAAAAGTCGAAATTCATGTTTGTAAATTTTGCTAACAACTAGACCACAAATCACATTGGAATCTTATTTTTTTTTATTTTTTTGACATTTCTATCATTTTCTTTTATTTTTTTT